>CM023610.1:11484137-12684137 GCA_013358685.1 Antennarius maculatus | reverse complement strand
TATGCAAAACATGGACCTGAATTCTAATCCTCAAATAACAACTGAAAGTATTTTATCTTTCTGCACATTCTGATGTATTTGCTGATCGGGTCAGAAGACACCCTCTTATTGGTGAGATGCTCCCTGTGACACTCTATTGACATTTTTCCCTGGAGAACAGAAGGCCCGGGAAGCATAAACATTGACTTGCTCGGCGTGCACTTGCGCTGATGTTGAGATGGGACCGTTCCCCTATCAGATTTCCGTCATATTTCTCCGGCTGACTAGACTAAGCACAAGTCAGAGGTATGAGCCGATAAAGGGTGTCTTTCACACAGCAACAACACGTACCAGTGTGCTTATCACCACACTGCCTAACATGCAATCACAAGGAGGACAGGGGGAAGATTGTTACATTTGGTGATTTGTTGTGTTTTTTTTTTCTTCTTGCTTTTGGGGACTGATAAAGAATGAGGAATCTGAGCAGGAAAGCCCATCTGTGAATGCACGTCATGAGCCGCTGCTGAGGCAGGCCTAGATTTGCTCCTCTATGTCTTAATGTAAATAAAAGGCTGTGTTGGTGCAAAGCAGATACAGCGCAAATAACTTTATAAAAGAATTACCTCCAAGAAGATTGTGAATGTGTGGAAATAAACATGGACAGTTGTGATAAAGCCAAGGAAACAATCAAGTATTTGTTTTAGTCCCTGCGTAAATTATGAAATAGAAATTATAAAAGCTTTGTTATTTCCATTAAAAATGTTATGTGAGATTTATGCCTGAATGCAATAATGCTCAGGCTCACCTTTATTCTTTTAGCTGGAATAGCAGCATTTTTTTTATGAGGTTAACTTTTAAACAGTCTTTTCTCTGGCATGAAAAACACTGAGTAGAATGGTAATAATATATTCATCCCAAGGTAAACATCCCTGCCATGTTCTTTATAAACAACAGCAGTGAACAAAATGAAAGTGATAATTTCTCTCCCTTTGAGAATTCTCTTCTTTAATTCTGACAGTAAACTCGTGGCTGTTACGGGGTGTTAAGTAGGATTTAAAACTTGTCAGACAAGACATGTTTGAAATTGCTTTAAATAAGTGCACTGTGTTGCTGTCAACCACAGGCTTAGAGGAAATATCCTACAATTGAAGCACTCATCTGGGCTCAGGGAGCTGTGCCCCAGCACAGGCCACCAACTTCTTCCTCATGCTAACAGACCAGAAGTCCTGTGAGCCAGCACCTCCTGCTGGAGGTAGGGTGTACTCCAGCGTTCTCCTGCTCTGTTAGTCTGCACATCTGAATTATAACATCATTATTTTAACACAGCATAAGATCCAGGAATCAAGTGCATTTTGACACAGAAATCATCAAACAAGTTTTTTCTTGAATGTGACTCAATTGTAGATGTGATTTTTGGCTCAGTATGAAGCTCTTTGTTTACATTGCCAACTTTTTTTTTTACTGGAATTGTTTTGTGCCAAATAAACCGGCTTCAGTCATGCACACAGCCGACCCAACTCCACATGAGCTTCTGCTAGGTTTATTGAAAGCAGCAAACCTCAACCTTTCACCTCTTAAATTTTACAAGTGGATATATTGTTAGTAACAATGGCACCCCTGTATTCCAATCTTACAAGGTGAGCATGACTTGTTTAATATTGCTTTACTTGATAACAGTTATCAATATTAAAAAGAAATTATTTTCTTGGCATATTTTCCTAAGTTCATAGAGTCTTTACAGATAAAATATTTTAATTCTGTCTATACAGACAAAACAGCAACACTGGGGGGTTATTTTTCAGGTTCCACTTGAATTCTTTTGAATTGTATAAAGTGGAAGTCTCCTGAAATATTGAAATATGGTGTCACTGAAATGAAGAAAAAGCAGTACAAAAATATTTCTAAAAGAAAAAAATCCTTGACTATTAGAATGATGGGTTTTCTGTCAGCATTCTTCTTCACTATGTGCTCCTTATGGCTGAAAAAGAACCACAGTCTCAGTCACCCTCCTGAAAAACTGATGCTTTTGTACTGTGTAATAAAAAAGAAACGTGGTCGAACAACTAGCATCATTTGGTACACATTGTATTTTTGTTCACTGCAGAAAATTTGGAAATACTCTAAAAAGCACAATCAATCATTATAATTATAATCTCTCTCTCTCTCTTTCTCTCTCTCTCTCTCTTTCTCTATCTCACTCTCTCATAAAGCATAAGGCATTAATATCCTGTACACATATATATGTAAACAAAATAATACAGTATTTTCCTGTTTAGAATTCATACATAATCCATATTCAATAGTGTTTCCTCAGCAATCTAATATTCACACAGCTCCAAGGGTCTAAATTATCCAAACGAACACACACCTCTGATTTTACAGTCATATATAATCGTTTTATCACATAGTGCAGTGCACAGTTGATTGCGGATAAATGATTAAAACAAATGTCAGACTTGTAGGCAATTTGCCAAGAAGTGCTGAAACGCTGTTCTCTGCTTATGTGTGTCTCAACATGGCTGTTCTCTGTTCTGTTTTATTCTAAACTGAATATATCTGGGATATGATGCTTAGAAAATAAATAATAATTAAAAACTTTTTTTTACATTTTACACAACACAATTAAGAATATTATCAGCACATTAATTATCCAAACTCACATTGGCCTTTAAAATGCACCTTTTCCCTGAAGGTCTCCTTCTCCATCATGCAGTCACCACGAGTTGAAAAATGAGACCATTGCAAGAAAGCAGCCTCCATGTGACAGTAAAGGGTTGAACCAGGTGTTGTCAAGCAGATCACACAACTTTTTGTATTAGAGCGGTAACTTTGGCTGCCAAGTCTCATTTTTCTTCTGTTTCCCAGTCAAAAGAAGAAGGAATGAATAGAGGTTGTGATTTGAGGGACTAAACCTCTGCAGCACCTTGTCCTATGATCTGGCACACTCTCCTGCCAACACGAGTCTTTATCATACAAAGGGATTAGATTGCCCACTGTAAGTGCCTTCAAGTTATTAGCACCTTCTTATACAAAGTATAACAGCAAACCCAAAGACATTGATTGCAGGGAACAGTTCAAATATGATTTCCTTATAGCTATTAATATGTATGCCTTAAATAGAAGCACACCG
Source organism: Antennarius maculatus (assembly GCA_013358685.1). Taxonomy (NCBI): domain Eukaryota; kingdom Metazoa; phylum Chordata; class Actinopteri; order Lophiiformes; family Antennariidae; genus Antennarius; species Antennarius maculatus. The sequence goes on along the minus strand of CM023610.1, from coordinate 12,681,028 downwards.
CTAAGCAGCTTATGATATTATGAAAAGAATGTTCCCTCAGGGGCATAATATGCCAGCAGTGACAGTAAGGAGAGATTCGTATTTACCCAGATTGGCTGTACTTACGTCAAGCATTCTCAGAGCTTGTGGGAGGGAAGATGGGGCAGTGGCAACAGCTCGGTTTCGATAAGCACTTACCGTGAATAAAAGACAAGCATGAAAGTGAGGTTTAGCCTCTTTAAAGATTCCCGACCAAATGTAGAGGCAGATAGGGCAGGTGCCTTTGGTTCCGGACGTGATTAGCCGTCTGTGCAGCACTGTTCCCACAGAAATGAGACATAGCACAGACATTGTCCAAGCTTGTCCAGGTGGGGGACCTGTCATCCCAAACCAGAGCTTAGCAGTGCAGCGCTTGGAGCGAAAGATTAGGACCCAGGAATTCAGATTTGTCTTTTTTTTTTCTTCTTCTCCTCCTTTCAATGAATGCTAAATTCTAAACTGTTTCACCCCTCCTGTTCCTCCCGCTTGCTTCACACCAGCTTTAGTTCTGTTTGATTTGTTGCTACCTTCACATTATATTGATCATTTCCACCTTGTCTTTCTGCTCTCATGATTGCTTTATACGCCTCTGTGTCAGGCAGACATTTTTAGGCACAAATGTTCCTGACAGACACCAGTGGAAATGTGAACACATGCCCTGTTTCTCCTGCTTTGTAGAGCATTACGCAACACATCACCAATGAACACTGGTACATTTAACTGTATTAATTATTTTTGCAAGCTTAAAGCACTCATAGAGCAAAATGATCCAATGAGGTTTAAAAAAAGGGACACTGACACGTCTCATTAGAGGGGCCTTTTAACAGGGTTTTACTCTACATTTCAGTGCTATATTTGATGCTGATGATTTGTGGCTGCAGGATTCAAGTCAGATAATCAGCCGTGTATTTTTCTACCTTTATTTAAAATGATGTTCAAAAAGGTTCACAGCTGTTCCTTGAATCAGTCCCTGATTTAAATGTTTTGTGTGTGTTTATAATGAACTATAAAAATTAAGAATCCTAAGAAAATTCTTTACAGTATCTCACCCCCACAGTATTATACTATTGTAAGACTTTTAAAGGCAATGAGTCAGATTTACTATCCCAGAGCTGAGAATATATCTGTGATGGATCGGGAGGATTATTGATCAATACCAATGGATTCATGATTGCTTTGCAAAATAGCAGGAGATTTATGGTTTTGCAAACTTACTTTCCAACCTATAAAAATAAAAACAAAACCATCTCTTACTTCCCACAGACCTTCTGTGTTCTGTTTATATTTTCACCTGTTCAGAAATTGAAACTACTCTTTTCTACATGGTGATATATTTACTGCTGTTGATGTTTCTGATACCTCTGGTTCAGTAGCTTCATGTCGACTGCAGTCGCCTGATGTCTTTATTACATCTGCATCAGAAGAACCAACTTAAAGGAACATTGGGACGAGGTGATCAGTGCTGCTGGAATGTCATCGCTACATGTTGGTGAAGGTCACAGGCGAGATGCTGGCAGCAGTCGTGCATCAGCAGCAGAAGTTGGAAGAAGCAGAATCCACACATCCAGAAAGCCCAGCAGTCATGTCTAAATAATAATAACATCTGTGGATGCATTTAAGTGCGACCAATCCCACCAATGGTTCCTGTAGAACTCATGTGGTGGAGGAGCATAGAACTTTTACAAAGATGTATGTATGGTTTGAAAAGTGAAACTACTTGTTCTGCAGATAAATTGATTGTATTATTCAGCACTTATAACAATATGTTATGTATTTTTTATTACCAATGTATTACTATGTAAAGAAATTCAACCAGCTTCTGCACCAATTTAAAAACATTTATGAATTTGCATTATTTTATTGGTTAAAGTGGTTTCACAAGATAATTGTATCTAGATTCATTCATCTGTTTTAAGTTAGGTTGACTATTTACCTATGTGTTGTGTGTGTGCGTGCGTGTGTGTTTGTGTGTGTGTGTGTGTGTGTGTGTGTGTGTGTGTGTGTGTGTGTGTGTGTGTGTGTGTGTATGTGTGTGTGTGTGTGTGTATGTGTGTGTGTGTGTGTGTGTGCGTGCGTATGTGTTTGTGTGTGTGCGTGTGTGTGTGTGTGTGTGTGTGTGTGTGTGTGTGTGTATGTGTGTGTGTGTGTGTGTGTGTGTGTGTGTGTGTGTGTGTGTGTGTGTGTGTGTGTATCACCTCTTTTTTGGGAGGTGATAATGAGCACCGCTCCAACGGGATGCCCAGAAAACCTGACCTCCACAAGAAAATGGTATCATGTTTGCACATATGCAGATGGGACAGACTAGATAAAACACTTAAATCTAGTTACTTGTGACTGAGTGCAGTTAACTTATTTTATTCAATGACAACATATTATAAAATTATTTTGATATAGTACGTGGACTCAAAAACACATCAAAATTATCCACATTAAAATGGGACATTTTCTGAGGGATCAAGACCTGATTTTACAATGTTGCAGAATTAAACTTAAAATTATTTATATACGCCTGGGAAGAGTCAAAAGAAAGCTTTTAATGCTGAAAGAATATTGTTGCCAATTTCAATTAATTTAAATAAGATAGGTTTACCAATGTTTGAAAAGAGGGTCAGTACTGTCAAACTGCAAGAAGGGATTTTGTGATTGCATTATGAACAATTAAATTTACAAAAAACCGAATACAAAATGTCTTGAAATCAACACTGGCTGATTTTTGTGAATTGCATTTAAAAGTTAATGCTTTAAAAATTCAAAATCTGCTGAAATGGCAACATGGTTTTTGTCTTGAAAATTGCATCATGCTGCAGATCGGCATATATATATTTTTTTTTTAAATCTTACAATATCTTTTGTAGTTATAAGGCTCGCAAATGAATTTTCATAAGAAATGTTTGGGAAATATTTTTTAAATGTATGAACGGTCTATCAAAGGACATTAAATGGGTGTCGGCTGGTTTTCACTTTATTTCGAAATGACAACTTTCAGCAGGAGCAGCATTAGCTTGTAGCCAGTTTTATAATTTGCTTCCATTTCTTCAAGTATTCATATATTGATGTATGTATAAATACCTCCTTAGAGTTCCTACCAGTGTAATAATTTTCTGATAAGTCCTGACTTTTAACTATGTGCAACCAAGGTACAATGGACGTGTTAGCAGTGTCACTTGGGGCTTCTTAGTTGCGCTCTTCTAGCCAAGTACTAAGTGCAAGTGACCAGCAGCCAGAGCCCCAGCCGTACGGGCTGATGTGCATATTCGTAACCAATCACATCTGTCACAGTAGCAACATTCTCTGGGTCAGATCAAGGCACATTGATATTTCATGTGGCCTATTTCCACCGAGCATGTCACAAATTATACAAATTTTCATATCATAAATGAAGTCTGGTGCCCAATTATAGTGGCCATACATCTTAAATTTTACATCTCAGATATAAAAATAAATTGCACAGCAGTTACAAGTTGCATTATAAGATGCAGCTCTGTAGAGAAAATGCTGTAACAGGCAAGCAGTGGCAGTGTGACCTTAATGTCCTGCTAACTATCCACAGTTTGTGAAGTAGCCCCTCCTGGGTCAAGTCTCACTGTTACGGCACATAACAAATATATGGAAATACACCCGTTGACATCAGACTACCAGCTTCTGAATAACCCTGAACAATGATATCACCCTGACCTTAATGTTTATCGACTCAATTATCCCTCTTATCCACACTTGGACCGTACACATGGACTACTTATTTGTGCCATGTAAAAGATGAAAGCAAGTGAGAAGTCTGGAGCAGAAAAAAAAGGAGGGATATGGAGTCAAAGAGTTTCATTTATAGGGGGAGGGAGGTATTATGAGCGCATTTATCCAAAATTGGAAAATAATGAAGAAAGATTAAAGCCCTCCCAGTATTTTAGATGCTGCAAATGGACAACCAGTCCCACAGTTGACAAAAGACCACAGAGAGTTCCAGACACTATTATGTGCCACAAATGAGAGAGTGACAATGTGAAAGCCTTTTTGCAAGAAAGAGGGGAAGAAACTTAAATAAGGTCTACTTGTGCACATCCCCTTTTAGATATTTTGTGCAGTGGCAACAAGACAAGAATAAGCGCTCACTGTCTTAAATGAACTAAATCACCAATTTTCTCTGTTTTGCACGCCACCATTGCAAAGTGCTCCATTAAGGCCAGTCACCCTGACCTCTTTGTCCCTCTCCTCCCCTACTATATATGGAGCACACACACACAGACAGACACACTCACACACACGCGCGTGTGGCAACTCATTCAGCTTCCTTTCTTATCCCAAAAATGAAATATAGAATGTATTACTACTATTTGTCCTTGCTGGATGAATCTTCTCTTGTGAACTACATGTGCAGGTCTGGCTACATGTGCTGGGTGAGCATTCTGTTCAGCGAAGCCGGATGAGAACTACAGCCCCCATCTCTTCGACCTAAGCTGAGAAAATACAGACAAGCGGGTCACAGAAATTCTGTCACAAGTTATTGGGCACCTAAGAGTGTGGGAAATCCTATGGTGCAATATTATTCTCTGTAAATCTCAAACTGTGAATAACACAAGCCAAGCAATTTAAGCAGGAAGGTCATAGCAAAGTAAAGCAGGAAAATTGCTAAGGAAAAAAAAAACGGGCTTTCTGAGAGAGTGAAATAGATGAGAGATGAAGGGAGATGAAAAGTTGACGGGCTACCCAGGCAGGTCTACAAAAAGTAATGAATATCCCTTGGTGTGGAGCGATTTTGAGGAACTGTCATTCTGAATGAAGTGAGATAAAAATTATATTTCGCCCAGATAAAAAAAACTAACCAATACAAAAGCAGAAAGGACATATGTCTGCCTGATGCTGCCCTTAATCCAAGACGAGGCCTGACAGGCTGCACCATCAAATGTCAGAGCGACTGAAGCATCTAAACAGTTTGATTATACAACTCATGCGGCCAGAATAAAAACAGCAGGGCCTCAATAAATAAAAGAAACACAGTCGACACCAGTGATGTTTACTGCTATCCTAATTAAACGTCACCTAATTTCAATGATATCACTGGGACTGCCTGCTAAAATAAGAATCTATGAGAAGAACACTGACCTACAAAACAACTGTAATTTTGGTTAAAATGTACCTTTTAAATGTCAAGAATCGTCCATGTGGAATCTTGTTCTCTCACTAAGGACATCCATATGAAAAGCAAGACAGGCTGAAGTGAGTGGAGTTACTGCTCTGGTCTTGATTGTTGGAGACTCAAATGTGAATGACTGCCTCAGCTTCAGTCCGACATTCTAGACCATTTTAAGACAACCCAACGAAGAATCTGTATTAACCAGCAAGGCTGAGCATCACACGTAGTAATAATAGTGTAGATATCATTCTGCTTCCAGTAGATAAAGGACGACAGACCCCTCCCCTGCTTTTCCTCTCTGCTCTGTGTTCTAGGGGTTACAGGGAGCACAGAGCACAAACATAATCAGGGTAACGGTGCAGACTGAACGTACAGGCATGACAGAACTCCACTTGTTATTCATGCAGTAAGTATTACAGACATTTTGGTGTGCTTGTGGCTCAGGAGGCAGAGCACTTGACTTATCAGAAGGTTGGTGGTATGATCCTCAGAAATGTTCCGATGCAAGAGATTGAATTAGAAATGATTAGATGGTGTTTATGCTAAAATGAAAGCTGGCCCCCGATGAGATGTTGGCACCTTTTACGATAGTCTCTGCCAACCCAGTATGAACTGTACAAGTACAGTCTATTTACCATCTTTAATGTTGGGGCATTTGATCCAAATTTATTTTTGCTTTAAGGTTTAGATTACTTTTACAGTTAAATATCAAATATCAAGTTAGACCTTGAGTTAGTAAGAGCTTGAATTTTTATCCTCTTTTTACACATCCTTTTTAAATGCAAACGAAAATAATCATCCATTCATACTTTTGTTCATTTTCTGTACCGCTTTTTTCATGGTGCCTATCCAAGCGAATTTAAGTTCACGCAGCAGGGAGATGCTCCGAACACATTACCAGCACATCCACATGAAAGATGAACAACCATTCACACACACACTCATACCTAAGAACACTTTGGAGTGATCAGTTCAACTAAGCTGCATGTTTCTGGAGGTGGGAGAACCCGGAGAAAACCCCCACAGACATGAGGGAACCATAAAAAACTCTGCACAGAACAGGTCTCAAACCTGGAACCATCTTGCTGTGAGGCAACAGTGTTACCCACTGTGCCAAAATAACACAAATATGATCAATAAGGGCGGCATGGCGGTGCAGTGGGTAGCACTGTCGCCGCACAGCAAGGTAGTTCCGGGTTTGCGTCCTGTTCTGTGCGGAGTTTGCATGTTCTCCCCGTGTCTGCGTGGGTTCTCTCCGGGTTCTCCAGCTTCCTCAAACCTCCAAAAACATGCGCTTCAGGTTAATTGGCCGTTCCAAATTGACCGTAGATGTGAATGGCTGCGTGCATGGTTATTTGTCTTTGTGTGGCTCCGCGATGCACCGGCGTCGGGCCCAGCGTCAGGCCCCCGCCTCACACTTTAAGACAGCTGGGATAGGCTCCAGCTCCCTGGGACCAGCTAAGTCGAATAAAGTGGCTCAGAAGATGAATGAATGATCGATAAGTAACTAATAGATTAGATTAGATTAGATTAGATTAGATTAGATTAGATTAGATTAGATTAGATTAGATTAGATTAGATTAGATTAGATTAGATTAGATTAGATTAGATTAGATTAGATTAGATTTAACTTTATTGTCACTGAACATTCCACAGATACATAGCAACAAAATGCAAACTAATCAGACTAATCAAATTGGATATAGATTGGATATAGATTTTTTTCAAAAAGAGCACTGTACATTTCACTTTTTTTTACTACTGGTATCTATGAATATGTTTTAGGTAACACAAAGGCAGAATGAGAGGTCAGAAGTCATGGAGGTCAAAGGTCAAAAACTGCTCATCAATTTTTCTGGCCATAGAAAAACTTAAATAATGTCTATTGAACACTTCTTAAATGTTTTTCAGCGACAAAGTGATTGCACTTTTGTCTTTGTCAGTGTGTAATCAGTCTTTTTTCATTCTGTAGTAATTCTGAAAGAAAGATTTAGTTAAAACATTCACTTTCATATTAAATCATAAAAAGAATACCTGAGTCAATACTAATATTCAACATAAAGACTTTTAAATCAGTCAGCTTGAGCCTGTGTTACAACATTAAGCAGTCAAACATGTGGCCTGTCTGTGAAAACTTTTTTCCTCCTCTCCCTCCCTTTTATCCATTTCTTTTGTGAGTACAGAATGAATTGAGCAGCCACAGATTTTGCCTTGTGTTGTAGAAAATAACGCATCCTTTACAGAAGAATGCAGTCACGCTTCTCATTCCAGAGTCTTAATGCTATTCCCTTGAATAAATCATCCACATCTATTGACTCCTTTTCATTTTGCAACACAAGGAGGGAAAAAAAGAGTCTGAATTACTTCAAGCTGGAGAGTTACCTTGCATAAAGCCGAATTAAGAGCCATTTGCCAATATTGTGGATCAACTATGCTGTGAATAAAAGCAGCATGCGTGTGTTACCTAGCAGGGGAATTTATCCACAATGGACTTCAGACAAGGACCAATACACAGTCCTCAGATAGATTTTTGCTTGAGGGACCTTGGACTTTTCACAACACACGCAATATTTCCCAGCAAAGACATAAAGGGAAGCATCTGAATAGACATCATATTATAACCTCTTGCCCTTTGTGGGGAAGAATGCAGGCTGTTCATTGTGTGTCAATGGATGACCTCAATCTCATAAATTATCATTGCGGAGCAGGAAAGTAAAAAAGCTCAGTTTGGAAACAGCTGTTTAGCATTGATCACACACTATTTGTCACGGTTTAGTGCTAGAAAATGTTTGTGCACTTAATGCTCACATGCCCTTTTATGGTGTAGCATTGGTTTAGTAATGCAGACAAACCATTAACAATGATTAACAAGGCCTGAATTACACACATGCTCTGCAGAGCTCACACAAACATGAACTCGAGATGATTTCCTTTTAAACAACAGGAAGATGTAAAAGTTTCAACTTCCATCTAAACTTGGAGGAATGAGTTGAAGTGAACATGAGGGCCGGGTGTGTGTGCGTTTCATTGTCAGTCTCTAAGCCATTGGACTATCCCTGCTGCTCTTGAAGGTGCCCACACTTGTACCTGAGTGACACTCACTTGAGCTCTGCTCCAGTCTCTAGCCCCTCTAACAGCGAGATAAGACTCTTATCACCTCCAAGAGTGAAGATTTGGCCTCAATCCAAGAGAACCAACGGAGCACGAAAACCACTGTCTAGACACTTAAGGTGAACTAAAAGCAACAATGCTCTGTTTGACAGGAAATACTAAAGGGCTGTCGCTGAGGCACGGCACACCGAGGAGCCTGTAGTCCAGACAATGTCATTGTGCGAAAGCACCCCACCAAATCCTCTCTCCTGCAGTCGTTTTTCACCACCATCTGCAGGACGAGAGAGGTGGCAGCACAGGTTTTCATAGAAGAAGACCTGCAGTGGTGATAACGCTGCATGATGCTTTATCCCAGTGAATGAATGGTGGCCTGTGAAGTTTTACCGTAAACAAACTTTTGTTTCTATTCAGTATTATTCCCCTAAGAGTGCATGTACAGTCAAGGCCTGACTTGTCAAATGCATTTATTGCTACATAAAAAATTAGACAAGACAATATTTTACATTGATATTATGGATTCCTTGCAGGATGGGGATGTAGCTCAGTGGTAGAGCACATGATTAGCATGTAGGCTGCACCAGGTTTAATCCCCAGCATCTGCCACCCTGTGGGGGCACGACCTGTGTCAACTGTAGGCCGGTTCCAAGTCCAGATAAATGCAAAGAGCTGCAGCAGGAAGGGAATGCCAAAAAAAGATGTCAAACAAATTACAGTGATCTAAAATGGAAATGTGGCGACCCCCAACAGGACAAGCCCAAAAGATTTTTGTTTGTTTGTTTTTTCCTTGGACACCTATTGACACAAGAGGACTGGGCGCCACGGACATCACTGGTTTTCAGCGGCCGCCTGAGTGATGGTGTACTTCCATTCAGGAATGCTCTGCTCCCCTCACAGTCAGGGGAAAAGGTGACTTAAGGATTTCATGCTCCACCATTACCCCTGCTGTCGTGGCTGGAGAGGTTCCCTTCCCAGCGGCAAGAAGCATTCATTTGTATTGTGCTGCTGCTCTGCCTCCCTTTGTTCTAATATGAATGGTGTTCAAAGGAAAAACTCTTTCCACATTAGAAAACTGCTGGAATCAGGTGGATAGATAAAGAAAAAGATACACAGGTGCTCCAGAATGCCAAGAGGAAAACAAATTAATGCCATGCTCAAGCACTTGATCGCAAGTGCCTGTCAAAGAGGCTTGTTTTTTTTACTTCAAGCAATTGCATGGAGGACAAAGACATATGAAAGTCTCTCTAAAGTGTTGTGGAATCATTCTGACTCTTAGGAAAACACTGCCCAGTGCTCAATGTAGACACACCAGCAGCAGGATAGCAGGACAGATGTCACATCTCAGCCCGTCTCACCCCAAGCAATCCTCTGTTCACACTGAGACAGACAGTTCAGAGCCAGGACTCATGCAGGATGGTCATCTTCAGCCGCAAGGGATGAAGATCACTGTGATCAGCTGTCACGATACAGGAAACTGTCTGCAGGACTTTTATACTTTTGTGCATGGAGCTTTAAAGTAAATAAAGCTTAACACATAAGAGCATTTCTTTACATACTGTTAGTATTGGTGGCAAACAACACTGGCCACCTTTCAGGTCAATCAGTGTTTTCATACAAATGACATGTCATGAAATCATAATTAGCCTAATGGGTGCATTTTTATCCATTTCTGCATAAAAATATAGTTTTCCAAATCCCCTTGTCAACATATTTAATATTTACAGTAATATCTAATAGTATTACAACCCAAACATAAGTCTAAGCAGGTTTAGTGGTCACAAGAACATCTGTTGTGTTCAAACATTGCCGAAATAAATGTAATCACACATGAAAAAAATTGTTGGTAATTAATTTTGAATGCTGTCACACCTACACTTTACAATGCAAATAATATTTTTGTTATTGTTGGAAATAAACACATAATGATATAGAACTACAGCCTATGACTTTATATCAACATGATAACCGCTGACATAATGAGGCAGAAGTACAGCAGAAACCATCAAAGTGTTGTCTCGTCTTTGCTTCAGATGGTTGTGGTGAGCTTGTCTTTAAAACAAGTTGACACATGGTTAACACCTGGAGATGTTTTTCTCTCTCTGCACTTTATTTTAGTTGTAAAACATCTTAAAACACAGAGAAACTGCACCTGAATGAGTTTCACTGCAGAACTGGAGCAACTTCAGTTAAATAATGGATCTGGCTGATATGCTGTAAACTCATAAAAGACACAACTAGAAACACTCCTGCCCTTTGAGGTTCGATGGCTGATTCACATTTATTGCTTAATAATTAAGGTTTAATCAGTCATTTCTAACCACTTAAATGACATAGATATTTTCAGTCTATCACTTTGTGGGTTTATTAACAGACTCTCCAACAGAGGTAAGATCGGACCTAAAAAATCCAGCCCGACCCGACCCGAGCCGTAGGGTATTAAAGCCTGACCCGACCCAACCCGAACGTAATTACTGACTTTTTGAGCCCGACCCGACCCGAAATTCGGGCCGGTTCGGTCTTGGACTCGGGCTCAGCTTTAAGATCTTACCTCTACTCTCCAAACATCACAGATGTAAACAAACAGCTTCAGAAATGATTAAAGACCCCGCCGCTATCTTGTGCAAGAGTGTTTGGCTTGCCTTCAGTGTGCATTTAGTAGTTCAGCACTAGAAGGCTGTTTTCAAATGAACACACCGGCTGTATTTTTCCCAAATCTGAGATGAAGATGACTCAACTGATGTTGTGACACAACAAGTCAGTTGCAAGACAGTCATGGCCTGGAACCTACACTGACACAATATTCTTTCCCAAAGTCATCGGATATGGAGGTTTTACCTCTGCCTTGTCTTAAAGGGGGGCACAAGATTGTCTGTGTGTGATGTATAAAACATGAACAGGTTTAATGTGAACCAACTCTTTTGTTAAGTTGAGGTTCAAAAACTCTGAGGTTGGATTCAGTAAAGGATTAGATCTTTGGTTTAAAAGAGGAGTTAAACTGAACTACCGCTAAAATCCATCCTCCAACCCGTCTAAGACTCCTTTTCTTTGTAGATTGTGTTACTTTGGATAGTTACTCTCACTGTGTGATTATGATAAGGATCTACATGTACTAAAGCCTGTTGCATCTCATCCATACAGTCAAGGTTAAATACTGGTTCACAATGACACACAGAAGAAGTACCAGAGCAGCTGCCTCTCCCTGGAATCCATTGATTACTGCAAGCTTGTGTAAATGCTGTTACACCGAGCAACAAAAAATGAAACATCTCTGTATTTTAATGGTCGATGGATATTGCCGTCAGTTAGAAGGTGTTAATATATTTTTTAGAATCCATAAGTGGTTGGTCTTAAACTTATGTAAGGGATAATTAAAGTAATAGATCATCTGGTGTTGGTCAGCATATTAAAACACCCGGCACTAACTTGACAGACATAGCAAAGCTGTTGTGTATAGAGTGCAGATAGATATACAGTGCACATAGTTAAATACAAACTGGTTGACAGTATGAGGAGGATAGACTGAAACCACACAAGAAGAGCACAAACAGTCTTGTTTTCATTTATGTAGCTTAAATGCCCCACGTGACCTCTACTGGTCATTACAGCAGTGTCCCAGCGTTAAAGCAGCCTCTTCATGCTTTTCCTTTGGCACTCCATCTCTTTTTTTAAAGTGCAGAAGTGCTGACACAGTTAAATATATAGTTGAGGTGTGGACTCCTTCTCTTCTGAAAGATGTGGAGCTCATGTCCTGTCAAGATTGCCCTGAAATGTGGTTACCGATTGTCAGTTTGACCGAGGCAACCCCAATGCAGGACAAATCAGAAGGCAAATTGGATGTTTTTCCTCCTTTTTTTATAGAAGTCTTTAAGTTCAGCAAAATTTTGCACAGCCAAGCCTTTTCTGGCGAGTGTGTCAGGGAACATAGTATTTACTTGCATGTGAATGCGTTGCCTCTCATCATTTGATTGAGCTCTGCCCGTTTGGATAGCGGAGGATTCCACAGTCTGTCTCTGCCATTTACTGCTGGGGCCTTCAAATCCAAATCGACCCAGAGAGGCACACAGATATTTTTTAAGGTAATAAAATATTAAAATTAGCCATCAAAGCCAGAAAACACTCATACAATTTTCTTATTTTCTTTATCGAAACTGCAGAAAACTTTAAGAGAAATGATGCCACTGATATAAAATTCAAACACAACACATTGCCTTCATTACTTCTGTATGATGCTGCTTTGCTGCTCATTTGTTTGAAAAATGGAAATACATACATATAAATACAAAATACTTTTACACTTATGAGGTGCATGTGGATAACAAATTTAAAAATGTATTCACATACATTTCTGTCAAAGCTTCAAAGAAAGAAAATATGCATGCTGAGATTATACAGATGGCTAAACCTTTACACAAAATAATAATTACATTTAATAATACATCTGCTTTTTAAATACACTCAGTGAGCACATGAATTTTTTTCCTTTTACAGTATTTTACAGCTTGTTAACTGAATCATAGTTGAGTGTATATTTCTAAAGATGAAGGGCCAGATTAATTTTGTATTTTACGTCTAAATTCGCAGAAGGTTGACGTGGATGTCAAGTGTTGAGGCCTGAACCAGCGGGAGAAGAAATCAAATTCAGGTCTATCCCTGCCATCTAGTGGACGGAGGGATCTCAGCTCAAATCTTTGTGCTCCGACACTGAAAGGTCATTCCCATGAAACGATAGGTCATTTTTGAAATGGGAACACTTCCTTGTATAACTTAAAAAATAAATAAATTTTAAAAAAAAACCTAATGCCCTATATGTAGTGAATTTGATTCACATAGTGAAAGCTGATGGTAAACTTGCTAAACTTGAACACTGAGGTTTAACGGCTCCACAGAGGCCTGGACCAGATTGAACCAGCTGCTGATGCACAGGAAGCTTTGTTAGTGAACCAGTGGACCAGGCTAATGGTTGCTGTGTAGGGACACAGATAACTTTGGCTTTGTAACTCATAACACATTTAAACTGAAAAATAAATGAGGAACTACAGCCAACATATGAGCCTGCAACAAAGAGGCTACAAACCTAAATGGCATTGCTAAAGTAAGCATAACTGACAAGAGAACAAAGTTTAAGACTGTGTTATTGATGAAGTTGTGTATTGTAAGACTCTCATGCAAACAGGTCACATCTGAACTGCATTTGGACTGACATATCAAAGAGTAAAAACAATTTTGTACCTCCACCAACAAGGTTCTGCCGTAACCTGCGTCTCTTAGTTTGTTGGGGGAGGGGTTTCTGTTTGCAGGATTGCACAAAAATTACTGGATGGATTTCCATGAAATGATGTGGAGGGATCAAGTGTTATCCAGGGAAGAGACCATTACTCATAATGGAGATACACAGTGTTTTTTTTTAATTGTGCAATACTGGCCAATTTTAAATATTTTTCCTCACTACACAAAAATTGCCGTGATTTCTAATAGAATTTTAGGAGGGGTGGGGCATGAGTGAAGCAGCACACTTCAAATGTTATTATTATTATTATTATTGTTGTTGTTGTTGTTGTTGTTGTGTTTTCCAAAGCCACGGATCACAATATTTATTACTTATTTTTTTATGTGATCACTAAAAATGTAAAATGTATTTACTGAGCTCTGAAATAAACCTGTATTATCTTGACACACCGTATTTATTTTGGGGTACTATATTGTATTATTAACTAAATAGTAAATCTGAAGTCCCTGACATTCCCACACATGGCATCTCATACTGTATGTGTTGAATTTTAAGTTTGTCTTTGGGTGTCGAGAGAGAGAGTAAGACCCAGATAACAAGCGGCTTGGCTCTTCTAAGTCATAAGATGCAGAAGTAGATGGCAGCAGAGGCAGGTAATAAGATGACAAATGCCCAGAAACACAGATCCACCACTCAAATGTTTCTTTCATTTTCAAAATCAAAAGTGTGTCACCTTACGGGCAACATGAATGGGCACAGAGACACCTGAGGCCACCTGGATCCCACTCCAAAGAGTTAGCCAAGACAATTTCCCTCAAATCACCTGCTATCTTAATCTGACAGCCAGACTCGATTACAAGGCGTAAAAATTGCTTTTCTTGCCACCAGCAGTCGTTGGAAAATTATCTTAATTGTGTCATGATTATGCCTTACAGCTCTGGTGAGAGCTTTACGTTGTTCCTTTCAAACGCACAGAAGCAGTTCATAAATGTTAAAAGTGCGTCTCTATCAGCATTCAACGGAGAGGGGGAAATAAATTCATCTCCACTCGCCTTCATAAACACATAAACCACAAAAGGCAGCATTCTAGAATTGATACTGATACAGATGAAGTAAACTTAGAAAAAATATTTGATACTGATTACAAATTTACCTTTTTGATACACTTGTAATAACTGTGAATTGTTTTAAAATGTTTGGATGTGTATTTGAATTTGTGGTTTATAATAATCTGAGAATGAAAAAAATTTTTTTTTGTTCTAGGTGTATTAAATGTATTATAACACATCTGTCTCATAAAAACATAGGTTACAAACTGGGACAATGTGTTTTTTTATCAAACAGCTTTAGTTTATATACTAGTAATTAAAAGAATAAATAGATAGAGTGTCAGATAGAGTGATGAGTCTGAAGCTAGAAATAGAAGGCGTGATGTTCAATGTTGTTAGTGGGTATGCTCCACAGGTAGGATGTGAGCTGGAGGAGAAGGAGAAATTCTGGTTGGACTTTGACGAAATGATGCAGAGCATACCTAGAAACAGAATCAGAATCAGCTTTAATTGCCATCGTATGTTAAAAAACAGAGGGTAGACTTTTAAACAGTCTGTGTCCAGGGTGTGATGGGTCTAAGATAATCTTCCCTGCCCGACTTCTAACTCTTGAGGAGTACAACTTTTGGAGGGAGGGCAGGGAGTGATCTTCTCAGCAGACCCGATTGTCCTTTGCAGTCTTGTCCTGTCCCTCTGGGTGGCATCACCGAACCAGACTGTGATGGAGGAACACAGGACCGATTCAATGACTGCCGTGTAAAACAGGACCAACAGCTCCTGTGGCAGACTGTGCTTCCTCAGCTGCCTGAGAAAGGACATCCTCTGCTGGGCCTTCTTGACGATGCAGCTGATGTGGAGAGTCCACTTCACGTCCCGGGAAACAGTAGTCCCCAGGAACTTGAAGCTCTCCACAGAGTCCACAGGGCTGTCAGCGATGGTGAGGGAGAGCAGAGGGGAGGGGAACTTCCTAAAGTCCACTGTCATCTCCACAGTCTTGAGCGTGTTCAGCTCCAGGTTGTTACGACAGTGTAGCTTATTCACCATTTAATTAGCAACAGTGAGTGGGTTTTATGTTAAAGTCTCATTGCAGAATTATTTACACATACCAACTGTAACACACAAATAAGCATATTTGATTAAAAAAAACGTAATGTTGTTACCTACCTATTAATATGTCAGGTTTACTTGTAAAGGAAGTCCATGCGCCGCTCCCTCTGAACAAACGCATCAATAACTTATTTGTAGAAATTGTCCGTATCTTCCTTCAGTTGGTAATATTTATTAATACTCCATTTGAATAGGGGAGTGGGAAAAAAATAATAACTGTATTTGACTTAATGTAGATCGTAGCCTTCGCTCACTTATTCTTCGGCTGAGGAGTCCCAAGACGAATCCCTGGGATCACCAGCGCCCGCTATCCATGAGGCTGGGTACTTTTGTGCCTCACCTAGTGCCTTTTCACAGCGATTTCAGGACCGCTGAACTCAAGAAAGACGTTACACACATGCAGCTGTTGACACAAAAACACTATATTATATACATTAGCTAAATTAGGGGAATTTAGTTTATAGAGCAAACGTGTTTGAACATTTTAATAGCGATATATAGAGAGATAGCATTACGGTCTCACTGTATAGCTACCAGCACAGCTATCTGAGCTATTGCGTGGTGAGGCACGGCTGGCTGGTGACTCACCGCAGGTCTCTGCTCCGTATTGCAGCGGTAAATGTGAAAATTCAGCGATTTTGAGTAAAAATAACCTAAAATTGGTGACGTTAAACGGAAAATAAGTTTATAATACACATCGCTGGATAAATATTAGCATTTAATTTATTTATTCCATTTTCCATTTTTTTCTTTCATGATGGCCCCTGACCGCACATCACTGTCATAAGTGTACCTAGTACCAGAGCACCCTGGGTCGGAGGTCAATGATTGATCTTGTGATCGTATCATCTGACCTTCAGGACACTCGGGTGAAGAGAGGGGCAGAGCTGTCAACTGATCATGGTGGTGAGTTGGGTCCGTTGGCGGAGGAAACCTTTGGATAGACCTGGTAAGCCCAAACGAGTAGTGCGGGTGAACTGGGAATGTCTGGAGGAGGAATCTGCGAGGCCTTCAATTCACACCTCCAAAGGAGCTTCTCATGCATCCCTGTGGAAGCTGGGGGCAATGAACCTGAATGGTCGATGTTCAAAGCTTCCATTACTGAAGCTGCAGCTGAGAGCTGTGGTCTCAAGGTCTTGGGTGCCTCAAGGGGCGGTAACCCTCGAACACCGTCGGTGGACCCCGGTGGTCAGGGAAGCCGTCCAACTGAAGAATGAGGCCTTCAGGGGCATGTTGTCCCTGCGGACTCCTGAAGCAGATGCAGGGTACCGACAGGCCAAAAGGACTGCAGCCTCGGCTGTGATGAAGGCAAAACAGAGGATGTGGGAGGAGTTCGGAGAGGCCATTGAGAAGGACTATCTGACGGCAACAAAGTCGTTTTGGAGGATTGTCCGACACCTCAGGAGGGGGAAACGGGGGACCATCCAAGCTGTATACAGCAAGGATGGGACACTGATGACCACGACTGAGGACGTTGTCGGTCGGTAGAAGGAACACTTTGAAGAACTCCTGAATCCAACTACCCAAACTGACCCATCCTCTGTTGCAGAGGCAGAGCTGGAGGATGATGGGGGATTTGAGTCAATCTCTCGGTGCGAAGTCATCGAGGTAGTTAAACAAATTCACGGTGGCAAAGCCCCGGGTGTTGATGAGATTCGCCCGGAAATGCTGAAGGCTCTGGGTGTTGAGGGGCTGTCATGGATGACACGCCTCTTTAACATTGCGTGGAAGTCTGGGACAGTATCGAGGCGTAGTCGTGGTGAGGAGGGGTTACAGTTTGGTGGCCTGAGGATTGCATCGCTGCTTTTTGCAGATGATGTGGTCCTGTTTGCATCATTGGCCTGTGACCTGCAGCACTCACTGATCCAGATTTGCAGCTGAGTGTGAAGCGGCGGGGATGAGGATCAGCACCTCCAAATCTGAGGCCATGGTCCTCAGCAGGGAACCAGTGGACTGCCTTCTCCGAGTGGGGGATGAGGTCCTTCCACAAGTGAAGGAGTTTAAGTATCTTGGGGTCCCGTTCACGAGTGAGGGAACAATGGAGCGTGAGATTGGACGGAGAATTGGGGCAGCAGGAGCAGTATTGCAGAGCTGGGGGATGTGGCCGGGGGAAAGGGAAGTTTGGGGCTCCCTGTTGAAGCTGCTGCCCCTGCAACCCGACTACGGATAAGCGGTGGAAGATGGATGGATGAACTGTTTTTTTCTACGGTAACCATGAAGCTACTTTCTCTGAACTGATTAGGCATCCAGATACAGCAAATAAGTTCTACTGGCTGCACTCCGTCTCTTGCATAATGTCAGCTGGGATGGATTCCAGCTCATCCTCTAACCCTGCACAGGATGAGGAGTTACAGAAAATTGATGCAATCGTTTGGCAGGGAAATTGTTAAACCATTTACAGTAGGTCACCTTGCGTGTTTTTCTTCAGATGCCTCAGGCCTGCAAAATATTCAAATTCTGATGAATCACTGATTTTAGTGCTAACCTCAGTACAACATCCATCTAGCCATTTAGTCACCAACTGAACTAGACTTTTTCAGACTGTTCATTCTGCACCGTACTACCGTCAAGTAAATAAATCTAAACAAATCAGACAGACACACGAGATTTTCAATTTTTATTGACTTTTTGGACAATTTCTTTTCCAGTGTCATCCATAACCGTTCACTTCAATGGTATTTGCATAAACTTTCATTCAATTCTAGGAGGATATAAACCAAGGTAGGCTGATGGTAGATGTTGAATTAGCAGCTAGCAAGCTAAATCTGCACTCTTCAAATTATACTCATTACAATAGCTGGGGGTCAGCCATGTTCCATGACTTTTCAGAGGAACAGTTAACATCCAGCCGTCCATTAGAAATGTACATAGACATCATCTCTTCCTGGTTTGTATCTTTCTAGTTGTAAGGCTGATAAAAAAAGGGCCATTGCTATTTAACAGAACAATCTGCATAGCAAGAGGAAGACAAAAGGGCTGGACACTGACCCAGTACAAACAATGAATAACATGTGACATCACTCGACAGATATGGCACAAGATGTTTTGTTTTACTCAGATTTCATGGAGTGATGTACTTTTGAATAGTTAATTTGATAGCTAGTGTGAGGTTTGATACATTGGAGCTTAGGCCTAGTGTTGTAAGGAGTTTTAGTTCTGGCATAACCTCCAAGCATCTGGCAGTTTGAGTGGGTGCCATTCTGAAGTGGCCGAGACTGCATCCCGTCCTTTAGTAAAGTTTACCAATTCATAAGGCTAAAAGGTGCGTGCCACTAGTTGACCACATCCACAGAAGCACAGCAACTAGAGAGCAAATGGTGATGTGACAGAACGACCACTACAGAGTGCCTGAGCGCTAACCGACAACTTCCACGCAGCTACATGATTACAGCAGGAGAGGGGCGGGTTACTGAAACGGCTGGTCCGTCATTGGTCAGGTATCATGTCTGATGCACATCATGACCAGCAGTAACTCAATTCCATTACCCGACCCTGTGAAGGCAACTAAGATAAGGGCAGCGCAAAAAACTGATGTTTGGCCACCGCCTAATTTGGTATAAAAGTTCAAATCACAATGAAATGCCAGGTCTTATAAACACTCGTCAGTCTAATGCAGACCGCAGACTTAACCAAACATTATTCAATTCTGTTGTAAAACAGTATCTTTTAATGCAGATACAAAGCTCACAGATCAATTACAGGATGTGAAAGCACTTTTAGACTGATGAATCTGCAAGAGCAGGCCAGAATTAAGTAGACAGAGGATGGCATTCTCAGAACTGAAGACTTATATGGTCAGCAGTCAGACCAGGTCAGCTGGGGGACAATGAAGGGGAAGATTGTGCCCGGTTAAGGTGATTGCCATCTGTAGCAGCATGGCTTAGAAGCGCTTGGGCCCCCAGGGAGACGTTTTGGTTGCCACTGGGGCTCCAAAGCTGGGAAAATCTTCAGAGCTACTCATATCAGGGGCCTGAAAAGAGAAAAATAATGTTTTTAACAAAATAATTTGTGATCAATTTTAAATTCCATTCAGTGAGAACAGATGGAAGTCCTCACCTTCTCATTGGCAGTGGTCCAAGGAGCCTCCCTCACCACAAAACCTTTGGATGGACCTCGATTTTCATCCATGGCAGCAACGCTACCCCCGGGAGGCCTCATGTAAGCCATCTTTGCCTCATTTTCAACAACATCTGCCATCTGACAGAAGTGGCACATATCAGACAGATGGGCAAATTTTAAAGACTGCAGAATTTTTTTGTAGTATCTGCACTAAATTTTAAGTTTTAAGCAACTTACGTATTCTTCTTCCAGGTTAAGAAGGTGGTCGATGGCTTCATCCACAAGCTCAGGGCGACCTGTGACCGTTACAAGGTTTGGGTCTGCAGCTCCACTCTGGGGAAACCTGAGATCAACCTAGAGAGAAAAGAAAAAAAAAAGGAATACTAAACCACATGAAAGACCGGCTTTTCTTAAAATGAATTTATGCAACAACAAAGTCAAAAAGTAAATTAAATTGATTGCTTTCTTAGATGGGTCCAACATTAGATGGGTCCAACCCTCACCTCGTACACCAAGACTCGCAGGGAAAAGCCAGCATTAATTAAAAACAACGAACCATGCCCGTTTATTTGTTACCAGAATTACAGAAAATATAGATTTCAACAAAACTTGGAAGAATGGAAGAGGAAACAACAGGGAATTTTGATACTACCGTATTGGCCCGAATAGAAGACGCTGTTTTTTGCATTGAAATAAGACTGAAAAAGTGGGGGTCGTCTTACATTCGGGGTCTAGATATTATACCCATTCACAACACTAGATGGCGCCAGATATCTTTAAAGCGAATGCTGAACTTAACTCCGCAGGCCAAAGCGAACCCGTAACGAAGAAAAATAAAAATAGCGGTAGCACGAAGAAGAAAAATAAGAAATAACTGTGAAAGAAAAGAGAAGAAAATAAGAGAAGAGATAACAGAAAACGGAGAAACGTAGCGACAATCTGGGGAAAAGTGGGTCGAAGATCAGCCAGTTTAACTGGCAGGTGAGAAGTTATGATGCAAACTTCAAGATGATGGTGATAAAATGAGGCAGAGTCGTCAAGCAATTGCAATGTGATCGAATATATTGAATATATTGTCATAATCATTTGTTTCAGATGTACTCTAATTATTTTCTGTATAAAAATTAAATTTGGTGTTCAAGAAGTCTTTTTTCAAACTTGAGTCTTGAATAAGAGGGGGTCATCTTATAATCAGGGTCGTCTTATATTTCGGGCCAATATGGTAATTCAGATGAAGTGAAAAACGCAGAATTTCTTTTCCATCTCTTTAATATTATATGTTGCTGCAGACTTACCTTAAACTCATCCATGATCTTGCGGATTCCTTTGCCGCGGGCTCCAATGATACGGGCATGGACCCGACTGTCCAGGGTGATGTCCTCAGAGACCATCTCCTCAAGCTCATCCACGATGGCCTGGATGGCATCTCGTGCTGCTATGGCTTTGTGCTCATACCCTGTTATTGTAATCTGATCCTATGGAGAAACAAATTCAACATGAGAAAAAGGTCAAAACAAACAATGTCTCATTTCTCAGAATAACTTGCACGATGATCGTCACACTAGTTGTTGATTCTGCAGAAATGTCATACCTGATTTTCATCATTCTTTTCTGGGAACTGGATGTTGACATCATGCTCAGTGCGGATGTTTGTTATAATCGCACCCTTGCGGCCAATGATTTTGGGGTGATACTTGGGGTCCACAGTGATGGTCAGTTTAAAGCTCCTGAGTACCTGTAGAGGAAGTTGACAGGAACCATCACCAGGAAAGTTAATAATTAAATTACTTCCTTATTCAAGGTTATTGTGACTGTGTTCTTCAGAGCAACCTGAGATAACTGCCATCCGTCATAAAAGCTGCCTAAGTACACACCAACTCTCAGTACACTGGCATAAAAGTTAAAGTTCACACAACACTAACCCGGTCCTCCTGCTCGGCCTGCAGCTCTTTGACCCGCTCCAAGAGGCCGTCTTTGGCGCGGTCGAGGTGATTGGCCAAGCCAGTGATGGCAATCTTACCAGACTGCATTTCAGGAGCAGGCACTTGAATATTAACCTGGAGGTAAACAGTGAGATCACTAGAAATTAGCATGACAGGGAAATATCATGCATCACTGTGCCAACACTAAACCTGTGATATGCACCTCAAATTCATCCATCATCTTGCGAATTCCGCTTCCTTTCTGTCCAATGATGTAGCGATGAAGCTCAAAAGGCACTTCCACCTCAATAGTGACGGGAACCAAAGCCTAACAAAAAGACACAGTAGGGAGTTTCAGGATCAAATTCACGGAGACATCTAAAAATTCTGAAATTGCGTGAAATCGTGACTCAAATGTCCATGGTCAAAGTCACGGCTCATTCACAACACCCCCAACCTCAAGGCCCGAGTTTTGTGACTTCAATATCAGAAGATTTTTCATTCTTTATTAGATTATAAAATACCTTCAATGCCTCCACAGCAGCCTCACACCGCTCTTTGCGACCAGAAATCACAATCACGTCACACTTCTTGGGTGCATTTGGATCGGTAGGCTCCTTTATTTCTCCGTTGGCCTCTCCATTCTCCTGAACAGGGGCTTCTGCAGAGGGCGCTGTAGAAAGAGTGCATGAGATTTAGCTTGGTGAGAACTTTTTTTTGTTAAAAGAAAACCTGACACTATTTCACCCTTAGGACTTCTAACAAATTTGTGGGTAATTCCACTGAATTCTGTCTTGTGGTTTTTGATTTAACAGATTGGACCTTGTTACAGATGTACAATCACCGGTAGCCGTGAGTAATGGCTTCATGGCTACCGGTGATTGCCGTGAGTGTTTTTTGTCATAAACACTGACAAAAAAGAAAAACTTTTGTTCCCAAGTCATCATTCCAATCATCCCTTGCTTACCTTGCGGGTCCTCACGCTCTGGGAACTTGATCTGTACATTGTGATCTCTGGTGATCTGCTGGATTCGAGAGCCCTTGGGGCCCATGATAGAACGGTGAAACTTCTGAGGAATCACACACTCAGTGGTCACTTGAGCATCCTGGACAAAAAAACGTTCACATATGAGTATTGTTAATATTTTGAACCAGAATGCGGGAGATGATAAAAAAAAAAATTCAGCAAATGAAAAGCGTCTCTACTGACCAAGTCCTCAACAATCTCCTGCATGCGCTTTTTGGCTGCTTCAACACATTCTTTGGCTCCTTTGAGGGTGACCTTCTCGCTCTGAGAACCAGTGCGAGGGAAGCTCACCATCACACCTCCGTATTCATCAGCGAGGTCCCGGAGGACTTGACCACGGCGGGCCACAAAGTAGCGGTGGTGCTTTGGATCGACGCTCATAGTGTCTTCAATAACATTGTCCTGTGGACACACAGTAAATATCTTTGACATTCATGTATTTGTAAGACCCAGAACGTTCTCATCACACGTCTCATAGGTTACCCTTACCAAACTCTTGATGAGCTCCTCCAGCTCTTTCTGAGCCTCCCGCACTGCTTCTTCAGTGCCAATCACAGTGATGAGCTCTTGATCTTTGTCTTCTGCGGTGGGGAAGATGATCCTGGCTCCGGTGCTGTCACGAACTTTGCGAATGTTTCCACCGCCTTTCCCAATGAGGAATTTGTGGTATTCTGGCTTTGCACGCAGCTCAGCAGTGTGGCTCTTTGTTTGCTGTGGACAATTGTTTTTGAAAACATGAGTTACAGATCAACATCAGGCATTGGTCAGCAAAATGATAACTCAATGATGACCAAGTAAACACCTGTATTCTGCCGTTTACTAAACGTGAAACTGAAGCTATGAACACAAAGTCCAGCTTTAGATAGATACTGTATATGCAACAGTGAAAAGGGTTTTTCAAGATGCATGTTGAGATGTATGAAGAAAAAGCCACAGTAACTATTTTTGCCATTTTACTCCTCCCTCTGGTTCCCAGTTTCTCGAATTTAACCAACGTTCATGTAGTTTGTAATTGGAGTGTCGCACGCACGCACGCACGCACGCACGCACACACACACACACACACACACACACACACACACACACACACACACACACACACACACACACACACACACACACACACACACACACACACACACACACACACACACACACACACACACACACACACACACACACACACACACACACACACACACACACACACACACACCTTTTCCTCTGCCAAAGCTAGCAGCTGCTGCTTGGCCTTCTCCACCTCCTCTACAGGGCCTCGGATGGTGACTTTATCGATCCCTGAGCCTTCAGTGGGAAAGTGGATGTGCACACCACCACACTCCTCCATGATGGAGCGCACAAAACGGCCCTTTGAACCAATCAGGGAGTTGTGTAGCTTGGAGGGAATGGATACTTCTACCTCTGTGATGTTTGCCTGGAGAAAACGAAACATCAATCAAACATAGCAGCTAGACGTAGACCCAAAGATTTTGAGAGCCTAAAAAAACTCACCAGCTCCTTCTGAATTGCCAAGATGCGATTTCGTGCAAGTTCACAGTTGGCCTTCTTTCCTGTGATGACAATCATCTCAGAGTTGCTGTTCTCAGCAGGCAGATCGATTTTTGTGTTCGTTTCTTCCCGAATCTGGAAAGTAAAAGTAAGACAAGAAAGTAAAATCCAATCCAGACAACCTCAATAAATCTTTTAACTACAATTTTTTTTTTGTAGGTACCTTCTTGATGTTTGACCCTCCCTTTCCAATTATGTTTCTGTGGAACTGCTTGAAGATGGGGACTGAGACAGAGAAACTGTTCTCCACCTGACAAAAGGAAGCACCAAAACTTAAGACTCATTGTAGCTGAGGAAGCCTGGTAAAGAATTTTTTAACACATTTATGTTTTGGTATGTTAACTTTTGAGTAACGATGTACCATTTCAGCCACTATCTTCTGCATGAACTTGGAACATTTTTCCACTTCCGTTCGTGGGCCCCTAAGTTGAACGATGTCACTTTTTTGTGCTGGGTCAGGGAAATTGATGATAACCTGCAACAAATATTAAGTACAATGAATAGATTGTGAGCTTTGTAGAAGCATACCGCATATCAACAACACTTCATTCAAAATATACCAACTGTTTCAAACTCACCTCTGGGAATTTGTCACGAACTTCTTTAATCTTCTCTCCTTTTTGGCCAATGATGGCTCTGTGAAAACGTTGTTCAATGATCAGGTCCTTTGTACGCTCGTTCTCCTGTGAGGGACAGCATCTTTTAGTAAAAACACAACAAGACCCAATTTGTAGCATCATGCCAGTGAACTAAAGCTTGTGCCAACCATGCGTGACGCAAGCTCAAGCAGCTCTTTCTTGGCTTCCTGCACACCCTGGGGATCCCCCTCAATGCGGATCAGGTTGCTCTTCTCATTGTCAGGAGGGATGCGAACTGTCACTTTGTGCAGCTCCTTGATTCGGTTGACTAGAAATCAAAATCAGTAAGTATAAACTGAGACAAATCCAGGTTTTGTTGCCATTCACTACCGTGGTCTTTAACAGCAACTCTGTACTTACTGTTAACACCTCCTTTTCCAATCAGATGTCTGTGGAATTTGGGATCCACGCTGATCTCTGTATAGTCCATGCGGCTTATCTTTTGGGTGGAAGTAGAGAGAATTAGGAATCTTAACTGCTGCTTTACTGAGTGGATCTTCTTATGTAGAATCTAGTCTACTTTAAAGTGCTCCTTTAAAACCATTTAAAAGCTCCAAAAGCCTTTGCTATAGAAAAACTGGCATTCTATCGAGACCCAATGGTACAGGAAAAAAAAAACTCACCAAATCCGTAACAATGGCTTCAATCTGGGTCTGAACCATCTGCACGTCTTTGGTGGGACCTTCCAGGGTAATTTTTTCTTCTCCCTCAGTGAACTCAATATGCACCTGAATGCAATTAGCATGAAAATATTTTCATAACTGATATTTAAAGAGCATTTTTAAGAAGCATGGCCAAAAAATTATTTCTTCAACACACCTTGGGCATTTGCTGTGTAATCTTGGCCAAGTTTTGCCCTTTCTTGCCAATAATGAAACGATGAAGCCAAGAAGGAGCTGAAACCGAGGAAACAGTGTAGCTGTTTGCCTGCAAAAGGAAATACATTTTTTAAATTACTCCTTCAAAGCAATTTCAAATTACCGAGGAAAAAGATCCCCTGAAATATCTACCATACCTTGGCATAAACTTCAGTGAGGGCCTGACCCAGACGGTCCGGTTCCCCACGGAGGATGACAGTTTCTGAGCTGCTGTCAGTTGGTGGGATTTCAACTGAGACGCCAGTTTTATCCAAGATTTCCTGCAGGGTGTTTCCCTTGGGGCCAATCACATACTTGTGCTGAGATTTCTTCACTTCCACAGCAATAGTGGTGGCATTCTTCTTCTGTATCACAAAGGACAGAATGTTAGCATTTAACACATTTAAACCTTCCTCACAACCACGACCTACAAACAATGTTAGCCAATGTGTTTGAGGTTTTCATACCTTGTCTTCAATAATCTTCTTGATCATAGCCACAGCAAGGGCCACCTGCTCCTTTTCCCCAGTGATGACAATCTCTGTCTTGTTCACACTTTGAGGGGGGACATTAATGCGGGCACCAGTCTCCTGCATTATCTCTCCTACCAGCTTATTGTAGGCACCGGTGATGAATGGGTGATACACCTTGTCGATGTTCACTCGTTCCACAGCACGTTTGTCCTAAGGGTAAGGGGGTCAGAAAAAAGCAGTGAAAGTGTATCCTAAAGCTGCCATCTCTCTGAAGTAAGCTAGTCGTCTCTTATTACCTGCTCAGCAGAGATCAACAGGATCTCATGCTTTGCCTTCTCCAGGCCCTCCTTGGTACCAGAGATCTTGATCTGGTTGCTGGGGTCGTCAGGTCGTGGAATCTGGATTTTGGTGGCTGTCTTGAGTTCCAACTCCTGAAGCTTCTCCCCATTTTTGCCAATGACAAAACGATGGTGTTCTTTGGGGATGGCAACAGTAGCTGAAGCCTGATACGGGATCAAATGTACAAATGTCAATGTCACTAATTATGCCAGACACATTTTCTATTGAAGATAATTCTGTCGACCTGAGTCTGCAGTCGGGACACAATCTCCTTGCGGGCCTTCATCACAGCCTCTAACTTTCCGGAAACCATGATGGAGAGACCCTGATCTTTAGCCAAGGAGAGTTCCAGGTGGGCTCCGGTCTTGTGCATGATGTCGACACAAACCTTCGCTTGGTCTCCTTCCCCAAACTGGTTGATGTCCTTGTACTTGCGCTCCTCCAGAGGCACATGGAAAACCTGATTCATGTGGAAAAACAAAAAAGATATTAATTTAATGGAACAAATTATTGTTACCAATGGGACTGTTTTGAGATATTTATCATATTAAAACAAAAACACGAAGTTGAAACTACACCTGAAAAGAGCAAAATATGAAAAGTAAAAATCCTCCGCTATAAATTATCTTTCAATGCCAGTGGGAAAAACGAAATGTGGTTTACCACAATGACACTACAAAACAACTAATAACCATTTAGAAAAACTCTGATAGGCCTGAAATATTAACTGTAAATTCAAAACCAATTCACAGAAAAATTAAAAATATTTTTTTAATTAAACAGTGGCATTGGGTAATTGTACATTCATTGACCAAAGACAGTTATTTAAGGAATTGGAAACATGTTTAAGATAATTTATCTGGGGGGGGCAACAGATACTGTTCACTGCCTGTCAGGGCAGGTCAGCTTGCACCCGATTTCTTTTTGGATGAAGGTTCAAAATTGATGACCTCAGATAATTCATAGTATCAACAGCCCATATTCTGCCTCAGCTTGACGAAATGAATATACTTGTGGGAGGACAAAGGTCACAACTTTGGCTTCAAACATTAAGGAAGTAAAAATCCATCATAAACATTTTCATTTCTCCATCACATGGGGTTATTAAAGTTACTGCAATGTAATACATAAAACTAAGGTACCTACACTTAACCAAAAAGGCAGCTGTCTGCTGAACTATTTTTTATCTCCCTTTAGTTTCACTTGATGCTATCCAATGTAGTTCAGCCTTTGTAGAAAATTAAAAAGGTCATGGGGTTGTCCCATTTTCCTGAGTTGGTAAGCTGTTGCATTTATGAGATTTTAATTTATAACGTGGGAACAACATGTAAAGAAAATCTGTGGCATTTCTTTTGCTAAACATGTTTTAAAAACATGTATTTGGAAACTTATTCCTGTGATTTTGTCCCAGACTTGTCACTGAACTAGAGTATTCCCTAAAACCCATCAAATAGCAAAAATTGCTTTGTGTAATGTTACAAATTAGATGAGCAAAGGTAATGTTAATTGTTGCCATTTAAACATTTTCTGATCATCAACAAACATTTATGTTACAATTTTAATACTAAAAGGTCCTCTAATATTTACAGGGAAAAGTTAAATGTACTTGTGGAAATGAAGGAAACTACCACATGAACAACAAGGAAGTGGATGCAGACTTCCATGAAAAACTGCATAGATGCAAAACTCAGTCTTTAAATTACCTGCCCTGTTTACAAAAAAGTAGTAAATGTTCCAAGCTGTGGTTTTGTCTTTGAAAATCTTATACCTGGGTGATAATAGAAGACTTGAGAGGACGGATCTTGGATGTCCAGGCGTTGGTGGTTTCCTGGGTCCCCTCAGGTGAGGATGCCTTCTCAGGCAGAGGTGGGAAGGCATCCTTGTAAGTAGGAAGGGCTTCCTCCTCCTCTCCAGCACCGGTTCCTGCCACAGCAGCTGAAAGCACAAAATGTCAGCTCATGGCAACAAATGCATTTCGCCGATCAAGTGTAGCCTTATAAATCCAAATACTCACCACCGCTCTGCTCTGTCAGGAGCCCACTGCGGTGCTCATTGAAGCTTTCCTGCGTAAGTACAGCGACTGAGCTCATGGCTAAAATCCCACGCTAACACAGAGTCCGAGTGTGCCACTGAAAGAAAAGTTAACGTGAATACATTTCATAGTAGAAACAGCATAATATTTAAAATGTTGCTAAGTCCTTTCAAAATTTAGACTGAAAGATTCTTACGTTCCTACTTTCAAAATATTACAACATTTTGAAAGTAGGAACAATTTTGGTTGTGTTAAAGATATTTTTTTTAAATATCTATCATGTTTTTACATTTCCTTTTTGCCTCTAAATGACCAGAGATTAAAACAGATTTTTTGTTAAATGATGCCCAATTATATGAATTTCATCACAGATCATCATGTCTGTTCCTGCCTGTACATTTACACATGAACACTGCTCACGTGTAAATGTACAGGATCTGAAAAATTTCCTATTTAACCAAGTAATTCCATTTTACCATAATATTATACATGAGTGTTGAAAACTACCGGTACTTCAATAATTAAACAATGGTAAACAGTCACCCTCTGAAGTGTCGCATGATGAATTTGTTATACAAACTTATCACCACTATCTAAATCCACGATCAATAGAGGCCGTGTCTATCACAGCTTGTCACACGTCTAACCTCAACGTCAGCACTGAATGACAGTGAGCTCAGACTATATGACGACTTTAACATGATGACAATCTCTGGAAAAAAAAAAAAAAAATCCACTGGGGTAGGGGCCACATACAGGGGCAAAGGTGCATTTTGTCTGCGTGTTAGAAACCAGTTCGTATTCTGTTTGGCAGTCTTTGCTCAGTGCTATTCAGCAAACACTTGAGTAGTAAGTAGGCGCCAAGGTTAAGAGGATTTTTCCGTCGCTGAACATCCATGTTGGATTGGATTAAAGTATAGCTCCACCAACAGAAATCTAAAATGTCCTGTACAAAGCCAACTTTCTTGTCCATGACATTTATAAAAAAGATAGCTCCCGCTTACTTTGATTTTTTTGACTAAATATACTTGAAAATGCTGACTGACTCATTGGCAGTCATTTATTTTGCTGGTTGACACAGGAAATAATGGAAAAGGTACTGGGATGGAAATTTGATTTCATTTCAATACAAATGATATGAATCCATCTGTAAATCAGAAATCACCACTTTGATGGTCTGCCCAGTTGACAAAAAAAAACAAATGACTGAATTGTTTCATAGTGGATTTCGCCCCTAAGCAAACCTGAAATTTATTGGAAAGAACAGAGAACTTGTTGCTATTCAAATGTTTTTTTCCATAAAAATTTTAATTCAAGGAAATTCCCTTCAAGCTTTAATATTTTTGTAGTCCGTTTACAGACCGTTTTTCTCCTACGCGTTTTAGAAAACCCCGTTATTGGCCCCCTTCTTGTCAGGCTTCATAAACTTAAGGCTGCTCAGCCCGGCACTAATTACTGTTTGCAGACCCTGTAAATTTGAATCTCCTTCATACTAACAAAGATTTGAAAAAGAACCTTTAGAAAAAAGAAAACACTACATTGTTTGGATTGAACTTGAACAGATGAATTGCGGATGCACAATACACGGGATGAATTTTGGAAACATGCTGTACCCAGCTGTTTGGCAATAGATGACCAACAAATCCATGATGGTGGGGGGGGGGTAACCAAAGCTTAATAGAAAAGAATGTGTGTTTTTATCAAATAAATTACAAATATTTACATTAAATTCTACTGCATAAAAACAAAACTACTTGGATTTTTTTAAAAA
Organism: Antennarius maculatus; assembly: GCA_013358685.1. Lineage (NCBI taxonomy): Eukaryota > Metazoa > Chordata > Actinopteri > Lophiiformes > Antennariidae > Antennarius > Antennarius maculatus. Next base: position 12,650,704 of record CM023610.1, on the reverse strand, counting down.
CCAAATCTTTTTAGAGACTGAAGATAAAATCATGCCCCTTGTGCTCACTGCTAAATACACTGAGAGGGAGCTTGAGTACTATGAAAATGATGTTTCCACCAAACTTCAGGACTGCTACTTTTAGAAAACCCTTCATGTCAAAGTAACAAGGATGAATGCCTGATTTAAAAGACCAAGTTTAAAAGAACAAGTTTTGTCTTTTTTCGATCATGTTGATGTTACATATCCAAGGTAACGGTTAGGTAGCAGTGATTTCTTCTTTCAACCTTTTAGTTATTTACAACAAGAGGAAGCACGTATATTTAATTGTTTTTTTCATAACAGGTCTATGAAACAATATTGGATCACATTTCAACATAACTTATATTGTTTGATGTTGAATTTCAACATCAATCAATATTGTATTATTACAATACAACTGTATTGTAATACACTGTGTTTTCCCAGATTCTTGCCATTACACATCTCTCATGTCAGGGCCTTAATGCTAATAATTGTACTTACCAGCTAAATGGTCAGTTACCAGATAATCCGTCCTGTAAAGATGTAAGTTCCCGTCAGCCTGCCAGCTTTTGCCTAAAAACCAACATGAAAAAGATCAGGTCATACTGAAATAACCACTGATTCCATTTTTAAAATGAAAGTGCTGTCACCAGTTCATCTCATTTCCAATTGATCTCAGGCACAGTTTAAGGTAACCACAGCTGTTCCTTACAGCATACTGTTCTGAATACTAGATTGATACTTCGAGGCATATAACATTAACGCAATTTTTTATACGTATTTATGAATCAAGGACCAAATAATGTTTAACAGTGTTCTACTTTGGGTATTGTGCTGAAGCAGCGATATCTTCTGACCTTTCCCCCACATTATTGAGGCAAGTTTTGCCTGATTGCTTTTATTTACCCCAGAAGATGAAGTAATACCTCCTCAGCCAATATGTGAATTACAACTCATTGCAGCCTTGGTGGACTCTTCTACTACTGGGAGCTGGGAGGATTTTATATTGGTAGCTAAAACTACTGCTTAAAAAATGAGCTTCAGATTCAGAAAAAAATTTTAAAACAACCAAGAAAGAAGTCCACCGACATTTGATGGTAGTTTTACTTTTCCATTGACCAACCCAGGAGTTCATTTATGGTGACCGACTGGTAGTAGATTAATGCTGATGGACTGGTTCAGCAAGCTAAATTTGCATTTACGTTAGCTGTAACAGGACAACCTTAGGGCCTACAGAGCAGAACACCTAATCCCAGATTAAGATTTAAGTATCTGGTTAGTGTGAGTGCTAACATGGTATCAAATTAACCTTAGTAGCTGCCAGCTGCCAGCGAGACATTACACTTATGCTAGCTGTCGTCATGTGGGCTTGCTTCTATCTCTCTCAACTATACAAATGTCTAAAAAGATTAACATGTCAGCGACACACAGATAACGTTGGTTGCGAAGTAATTGTGTGCGCCTCTTCTCGTCAGTGGTGTCTTCGTTAGCTCAATCCCTGTAGCATGGATTACTGTACTGCCATTAGCTCCGAAGCCCTAGCATGTTAGCAAACTTGCTAAAAACTTTGCCTATGGTGTCTGCCGCTGTGACACGTAGCTGCTCGGCTAACACGTAGCTGGGCTCACTTTACAGCTTCACGCACAACTTCAGCCTGTACCTTCTACGTTCCACAAGAAAAAAAAGACATTAGCAGTGGATTGTAAATTAAAAATATCTTTCATAACCTTGAACTGAACGTCATTTTCTTACAAACCAGCAAAGGCTACATTGCCTTTAAAAAGTTTAACCTTAGCTTTAGCTAGCGAGTTCATGTTAGCTTGCAGTTTGTTCCACTAGCTCGCCAAGTCCACGTAGGCATACAGCTGAGCCGCGGACGGATGACACGGAGTCAGGCCACAACACACTGTAACGTCCACGGCTCCACGACAGCGTGTATTTCCAACAAGTACAGTTATGTGATAAACATATATAACACGTATATGTCGTTTGTAATACCTGCACGCACACGTCTCATGGGAAAGACAGTAATACTCACTTATTTTCTGTACTCGTCTGCCCTGAAGGTGCAGAAGCTGAGATGATTCCACTGGCGAGAAGGTGGGATCGAAGTGTGACGGATATATACCAGATCCGCCCACCAATCACATCCTCCGACGTCACGTCGGAGAGTCCGATTACAAACATCCACAACTGATTTTCACGTCTGACTCTTGTGTAACTCCCGAACTTTGACTGCACGTGGTGCCTAAAGAAATATAGGACATAGTGTAATTAATGTTATATTACCCCGATATGAGAAACCTGCCCTAAAGTCAGGACGTGTTCAGAATCAGGTTTACAGGAAAGAATGTACAAAGACAAAAAGAACTTGTGCAAAATGTTTATATTGGTTTCTCGAGGTCTTGGATGGTTTCTCAGCATATTTTTGGCCGTGTGTGAAGTCCCATGCCTTAAAGGACGAACTGCTCCTTCAAAAAATCAAATCCAGAAAGGCCATGGTGATTGGATCTCAGAAAGCAATAAGAACATACCAAACATTCCTGCACGTTTACTGAGTTTGTGGTTAGCAGTCTCAGCGAGAATGTTTTCAGTTCAACTTCATCTGGTGACCTGAGGCCTGTGTGAACATACAACATTAGTTGTTCTAAACTGCCCAGAAGCAAGAATGTTTTTTGTCATGTTTTGTGTCATGTAGGCCAAATATGAAGCAGTGACCTTTCCATCACGTACCCACCACTCACCTTCATCAGCTGGGACAGGTTGTGAATGTTATCAACTAATAACATTATAATTATAATAACTAATAACATTATAATCCCATGGGAAATTGCTTGTCCACTCTAGCACACAGTGGTGGTTAGTCACATGCATGTATATATAGTGGGTACAGGCCCATAACACACACACACACGGGGGTGGGGACCTCAGGGCATGCAGGTGATGGGGAGGTAGAGCGGCGGGCAGCTCCTTTGTGGTGCGACCTAAATGAGCATCTTATAAAGGCGACGGCACCTTGTTCAAGGGCGCCCTTGCAGTGCTTGGGAGGTGACCTGACAACTCCTACTGCCAGCTGACACTCCAAACTTTTTGACCGACATGGATCTTAAACCGGCGACCCTGTGAGCCACCCCTGTTCTAGGTGGCACAACCCACACGGGGATGAGCAGTAACCAGGATGGATGGATGGATGGATGGATGGATGAATGGATGGATGGATGGATGGATGGATGGATGGATGGATGGATGGATGGATGGATGGATGGATGGATGGATGGATGGATGGATGTACATAACAGGCACCAGTATCAGTATTTAAAAAACTAGTATTATATTTTGTTTTTGAATTCCCCTGATCTAATTATTTTAAGGTCATATTGTTGTTTTCTACATTCTGTTTTTAAGGATATGTTGCAAATGGAAAGTTATCTGACTTTGTTTGAATTTGGGTCAGTTTTAGTGCAGAGGTACGTTCTCTAAAAACTAAAGATGAGAAGGGCTACATTTTCTAGCCTTTGTCATTCCTCAGCTGAAGTACATAACATCACAAAGTCCACAGTTTTAACAAATAAAATAAATAGGTACAGCAGCATAAGGGAAATTTATTCCCTTGCGAAATTACCGTAATTAAAATGCTTACAATATTTCAGTGGGGAGGGTGAAGGAGCCATCTTTACCATCTATGAATACCCAGTGATTCCTTTCATGCTTGACTGACAAGATGATGGGACTTTGTATACTGTCTAATGTAATAGTTTCTGAGAGTTCATGAATGTAAGCATCGCTAACAGACAACGTTCCAGTGAGTTTGTGTAATGTACTGATTGAATGTAGATGACCCAACCGCATAAAATTATTAGATTATGTTTAGTACAAATATCAGTTTATTGTCTGTAAGCAGGAGGGAGTCCTACAGAAATTCTTTGGTTGGATGCAAACAGAATAAAGATAAATAAGAATAGGTCACTAATCTGTTCCCCATTTTATAGCTGATGGTCAAGATGCCCGCGGTACACTGGCGTCGTGCCCGGAGTGTCCCCCACCTCACGCCCTGAGACTGCCGGGATAGGCACCGGCTCCCCCGCGACCCGCGTCAGCGGATTAAGCGGGTTAAGATAATGACTGACTGACTGGTCAAGATGCATGTTATGGTATTATTGTTAAAGCATCAATGGATTAGTTTGTATTAAAGATAAATTGTGTCATAAGAAAAAAGCCGACAATGAAGCACAACCTTTTGTCGGCACAGATAATTAATTCCCATTATTAAATTAAAATATTGTGACTGAATCTTGGCAGCACAGTGGAGCACTGAGCAGCACTGTTGTCTCACAACAAAAAGGTTCAAATGCCAACTGAGAACCTCAAACTTTTCTGTGCAGAGCTTGCATGTTTTACCCAGGTTCTCCAGCTTCCTCCCGCCATCAAAATATTCAATATAGGAGAATTGGTGACAAAATGACCCACAGGCCCAAATTTGAGTGTATATCTCTTTCGTGTGAATAAACAGCAAGGGCCAAATTGGAGGCTGGCCCAGGGTGAACTATACCTCCAGCCCAGTGTAAGCTGGGATAGTCTCTGAAATATAAAACTGACAAGTTATATAACATAAGGGCACTGTGAGTGTTTGACATTAAAAAAGAAAAAGACAAATGCAAAGTAAAAAGCATAGTCCTGACCAAATGCTCCTCCATCCCTGACACATTATCAAACCTGGGAATTGTTATCATTTTTAGTAGTTAGCCACTTGACTGTTGGAGTTTTTATTTATTCATTCATTTTCTGAACTTTTCTATTCTATGTGTGTAAAACTCATTTTCACCGAGGGTCACATCGGCGTAACAGCTGTCCTCAAAGGGCCAGATGTAACTTAGAAATGTAACTCAATGAAATGTAAAATGAATGTAACTACAGTAATCCTTAACGTTAAATACAAAAGTCTTTGCTTGTTGCTGCGTAATAACATAAATCTTTTTAATCTGTCAGGTTATGAAACCCACAGAACTCCATCAATGAAGGACTAAACTATCCAAGTGAATGAAGAAAAATAACATCAAACACAAGTTAGGACGTTAATTTTGTTCAAAATGTTTTCGTCTGAGTTAAAATGGGCTAAATTACTGCATTGTGGAAAATGTAGTTTCTCCTCACGGCACGCTTTTGATCTATTTATTTTTGACCTTTTTATGCTCTCGCAGGCCACATAAAATGATGATGGCGGGCCACATTTGGCCCCAGGGCTCATCCTTGAGTTTGACACATGTGCTCTATAGGGTCACAGAAAGGCTGAGTCTATCCATTCTTGGGTGTACACCCTGGACAAGTCACCTGTCGCCCGCATGTCCTCACAAAAAGACAAACAACCGATCACCCACATGCCTCTGAACAACTCACCAGTTCACCTGGAACTGCTGGAAAGAAGACAGAGGGAATCCATGCAGTCCCAGGAGCTCATTTAGGTTTGAACCTTCTTGCAGTAAGCCAATGGTGTTACTAACAGCTCATTCATTCATTCATTCATTCAGAAGAAAAAGAAGATATTGAATTGGCTTCATTGAAGCCAAATGGCTTTATTGCTGTCATCATCCATCCATCCATCTTCAACTACTTTATCTGTTGTCATGGGACGAGGGGAGCTGGAGCCTAGTCCAGCTGACTGAGGGCATGAGGCGGGGGAAACTCTGGGCGCCACATGTGTGCATTGCGGAGCCACACAGAGACACAGACAAGCATGCACACACACATTCACAATATGGTCAATTTGGAACGGCCCATTAACCTGAAGTGCATGTTGTTGTTGTTTTTTTGCCTTCATCAATTTGAACTAATTTGAAGTCCAGGGAAACAGAGAACACATTTAACCAGATCTCTTGGCCCATCCTGTAGTTTTTCTGCGATCCTTTGGACAAACCAACAATGAAACAGACACAGAAGAAAACAACCTCTTGGCCTAGTGGTCAGCTCACACCACTGCATGTTTACTCACTGGTTTGTCTGCTTTGTCACTGCTGGAGGTGACGTCAGCTAGAAATTCACTCTGTATTCCTTAAGTATGAGAGGAGCATTAATCCACTTTTTAAAAGTGTGAATACTGGATATACGTCTGAGAAATATCGCCTTACATAGGTGTGTGTGTGTGTGTGTGTGTATGTGTGTGTGTGTGTGTGTGTGTGTGTGTGTGTGTGTGTGTGTGTGTGTGTGTGTGTGTGTGTGTGTGTGTGTGTGTGTGTGTACTCATACTTTCAGACTTACAAGTGTGCAATGGGTCAGTCTGCGTGGGCTCAGCTGAGTCGGCAGAGGGCGCTAGAAGTCCAAAAAAACCTTGGTCGAGGTTCGATTCGAAGTTCTGAGTCGGCATCTTGCATTTAAAGACATTTAAACACTCAGCCTGGACCATAATAGGCACTCCACAAATCACGGTAAAATAAGGTATTCAGGTGGAAGAGGAGTTCTCTCGAACGAGCCAGTGGTTCACAGGTACTGGGTCACATGTCGGCCACTGACCAGCAGATGGCAGAACACGTTCTATTTCAATGAATGTTGAGAGCGGAGAACCTCGTTCCAGCACCGAGGCAGGAAACGGTTCGGAATAAACGTACAGTCAAACGCCTCTTCACTCATACCCACCCCCCTGTCCCTCCTTCAATAAATCTGAATTAAGATGGCTAAATGGAACGGAATGTCTCCATGAGTTTAATCCGAATGTCGCTGAGACCACGCCCACTTGTCCCAGCTATGGAACAGATTTGAGTAAATTTTTACCCCAGATTAAATTCTGAATTCTTAGTTTTGTGATGCACATTTTTATAATTGTACTGTTCCAGTCACTTTTATTTGCGTACAGCTTTGTGGGTTCCAAATATCAGTCGGACGTCCTAGTGGCAGAATGCTGCAGAAGCTCCTGAATGAGTTACTGTAGTCCTTTTTGTTTTTTACCTGATTTATTGTATTTTTTCTGTTTAGTCTATTTGGGTACTCTGTTGGTTTGTCTGATAATATGTGACATTTGTTGTCTAGTTATGTCCGTCGGTCTGCGTCTTTGAGACCGTCTTCATGCTTATTCTGTTCGTCCGTCCGTATGTCTGTCTGTCTGTCTGCCTGTCTGTCATCTGTGAATGCGTCACCATATCCAGCATATCCAAGATTTATGACGATTGGCCCATTTGGTTTGTCTGTTTTCAGACAGACAGACAGACAGACAGGCAGACTTCATGCAAAGTCCTGTCTTTTGCGGTATCTTTTGTTTTACAGTAATGTGAATTGTATTATATGGTCCTTTGTAACGCACAGGTGTATGTCGGTAATGATGTGCAAACAATTGAAACTGTTACGGAATGTCATGATCCAGGAGTTGGTATTGATGTTCACACTGAGCACATGTCAAAGTTGTTGGATCAGGTTTCATCTTTCAAACTGATTCTGGCTCACTGTAATTTGAACACATTCAGTGGGCGATGATTCCCACTTCTTATAATATTATTATCAATAACAATATCACTTGTTCATTATTCAGGATACATACAGTTAGTTCTTTGAGTTAATTCATTCCTTTTATTCAGTCTTTGTTTATTCAGTCTTTGAAACTTAACTGCTTGTAATTGCTGGAAGATGAAGTACGTTGAAAATTAGTGAAAGAAAATGCTGATGAGTCACTGATTAAGTGTTTAAAAAATGACTTTATGGTTATGAACTGAACCTCCACCATGACATAGATATGGGGGAAATATTATATGTAATATAATGAGATATATACGAAACATACAAAAATTTCAACAATGCATTCTCAAGACGGCAAAACGACTCTAGACACTATGTCTCTCCCATAACTAGAAAAAATAATTAATTAATTTTGATTCATTGTCTCAACAAGTCTTGTGCTGAACTGGCGACTTGTCCGGGATGTCCCAGCTGCAATAGGTTCTCCATAAAAGATAAACTGTGACTGGAAATTGATGGAGAGATTAACAAATGCTCTGAGAAACATGAACAGACACCTGTCCTATTTGTTCATGGAAAGAAAAAAAATTAAAAAGCGAATATATAGTACTAAAAATCATATGTGGAACCAATCTCTATACTTCAGCGTGTGAGGTAGAGATGCAGAGATATATCTGCATTTGCTCCAAAACTGAAAGGTTTCTGCTTAAGGCACAGGTATACAGGAACCTTTTCACAGGTGTTTTGTGAAAATCTGTCAACATGTAATTGGAAAAAAAGAAGCTAAAATGAAAAATAAAAGTTTTAAGGGCCCTGTGTCAGATTGTTAAAAGAAAGGAAAACATTTATAGGTTCAATTCATTAATCTGGATCTACTGGATCTGAATCTTTAACTTAATGATTTCTTTCATGATGGATACCTCAGACTTCTAACCTATTTAATTGCAATCTGTCATGCAGTTTATGAATAATCAGTAAGAGTGCATGAAAAATGTCCCATCTCTCAGTGTTAAAAATAGTTTAAAGAAATCCTGAATTCTCCCATTTATCTGGATTTAAAAAAAAGCCTTTTATGTCGTCTAAGCGTTGACAGCCATTGGCCTGTAAAATAAACACACTTAAACCATTGTAATTTTTTTTGTTTTGTTTTTTACATTTCAAGAGGCCTTGCTACTGAAAAAAAATCCACAACATGTAATTTTTCGGGCGGGCAAGTTCATTTTAAGCTATTTAAAGCAGTGGAAGGTAAATCTTCCTCGTCAGCCTACAACCCTCAGACACATTTGAACCAATGGCAGTACGAGCGCGACCGTTTAAACCAATCACAGGCCGGCCTGAGTGCGCACGCTCTGCGGCGGACGACGACGACCATGGACTGGAGCAGCGTCTCCTTCAGCGAACAAACTTTTAGCGTGTAGTTTCGAAGCAGCTCAAACGGTAAGTTTTTGTGCGGTTTGGGTTTTAATTAGCTCCTAACTTATGACAGCTTTTTCGTAGATAAAGCTCGGTTTGATTCATTTTAAACCTTAGCAGGTTTTTGTCCGTCAACTATTGAACTGCCTTTCTCGACAGAAACCTGGCTTTAACTTGTTTTTTAGTTCTGGTTTGTTAATTTTGTCCTCGTTTTTTCCCCGCATTTAAAATGTTGATACTTCTGCTAGTTGCTGACCCAGTTTGGCTTACACATCCACCACATTTACTTGTGCGTTAAATCTGTTTATTTCTGTGGTTTTAGTTTTTCATCTCTAGAAGTCTTCGTCATACACACACATGTTCATAGCCACAGAGACAGCGCTAGCTTAAATGAAAATTAGCTGTTGGTCCCACTTATAACAAATGTGTGCGTCATCCGCGTATTGAATGAGCCCACGGTGTTCTCAACCCGCTTTCAGACAGTCAGGCGACTGTTTTTTTAATCCAACATGCAGAAACATGTTAAACCAGTCACGACACGGTGTCAACATGCTAAATTCACCCAGAAATAATAATAATAATAATAATAATAATAATAATAATAATAATAAAAGCTGCAATAGCTTAAACACTTTCCACTTTCTTCAACATTTGCCAGCGTTGACGGTTGTGTTTGCAGGAGGGAGCTGCTCGGAACATCAATGGGGGAGATCGAGGGATCATATCGGGTCCTGCAGACCCCTGGCACAAGGCTAGGAGCCCAGTTCAATGCTGGTATTAGCACTTTGGAGCCGGGCCAGAGTCTGAGTGGCAACATGGTCAGCGGGAGCAGAACCCACGGCCGAGGAATACAAATCCGTGTGCAGGGTCTGGACGACTCCCTGGAGTTCTTTGACATAGACGTGAGTTCATCCTCATCAGCGATTCTTGTATTCTTTCTTTTCCCATCTGTTCTGTTTGTACTGGAGTATGTCTGCAGTTTGGTGCTCAGCAGGTTGCATCTTACCTTTATACTGCTGGTTATACCCTGCTCTGGTGTGGCTTGGGTTTGTGACAGCTGCCACATGGCTTTGGCTGAAATCCCTTCTTATTTAGCTAAATAAGTGTAACTTATCAGGGTCTGCATAATATTTTAGGTGGTATTTCTGCTTTTTTAATTTGAACAGTGAAGAAAATGGAAAGCATGATCAGTCTGGACTAGAGCTTATGCTTACACTAATGGAAATTGAGGTATTTTCAAGTTTCCATATTTGTCAACCAAAATGGTTGATTTCTGTGTTTTTCCCAATGCAGACTAAGGATAATAGAATATTCAAATTGCACTATGTTCAGATGTATTTGGTGGGTCTTCGTGATTGTTGACAGCAGGCTATGGTATATTTGCTTGTTTTTTTTTTTCCCAAATGAAGGTTTTTAAGGTCTTCATCATCCATAATCACTTCCATTGCAGTGAGTACATGTAAACACATCATGAATAGCAAGATTCTTAAAGTGAAATTTTGCAGTTACTTAAAATTATAATCTTAAAGTTAGCTGGAGTGAATAGATATTCAGGAATGAGAATGATGTTTGGTTTTTTTCTCCATTTAACCACTTTACAGAAAGGTAATCCCTACAAATGGGTAGTGGTCTGTCCACACTTTGAGATCCACTCTGGTTCTCTGCTTTCCTATGTTTACTTGCGCTGCTGCTGGAGCTCTTCTGAGGGCAAATGGGAAGCAATAAGGAAGTTACTGTATCAGAGTTGGTTTCCTGTCCCGTCTGTAGTAGGGGAAATGTTCAACTGATCAAAGGACAGCTTCTACAATGGGTAAACAATCGAGTTAATGACCAGGCAATCGACTGAGTGATGAATGAGAATTTCATTTACAGTATGACTTAACTACTACAAAGGATTCATCTGCCTTCAATCGTTATGTAACCACAATGATGGTTCTGGCAGATGCAGAGTGGAGGCACTGCTGAGTTAGACGTTTCATAATCTTATGCACCATATGTTGTCTTAAAGTTTAGTGCTAATTAAATGTGACAGACACAAGTTTAATTATCTCATGCTATGACTTAAGTGAGGATAGGATATGGAACTCTTATTTTTTTATTTTCTAACATATCTCTTAAGCCATTTTTGTATTTTTTTTTTTATTTACAACAAAAACATACTGAAGGTGGTGCCTACTCCTATGTAAGGATTTTGTTTGTTTATGTGATTTTCTGTTTCCATGGTTGCAGTTTGGACTAAAGGTCATTCTGGTAGTCGGTCTGATTACCAAAGCAGATCTCAAATAATGTTCAGTATTCAGTATTCAGTATAGCAAATTTTTCTGCACATAAGAACAGAGTGCTTTAATTTTTAAAATGACAAGTGCTGAAGCGGCACTTTTAGTAATTTAGAAACTCCTGTAATTTCTTTATATTGCTACAAGTTAAATTGTATATAATCTCTTGGATTTAAATGAAAAAACTAGTAGATGGAATAGATTACCGTTTCCCCAGATACATTGCAGTACAGGGACATTGGCTTTTCTGAGTGATCTTAAAAATGCAAACAAATACAAAATGAGGCAAAAACAATTGGCATAATGAAGGAAATATTAGTGGCCTCAATTTTAGTTAGTGCAGGAAGAAGTGGTGCTTTTTACAAATGTAGTGTACAGTATATTAACACAGGCTTAGGGAGTGAGGCGGGAGAAACTCCGGCGGCAACACCAGTGCACCGCGGAGTCTTAACATATTGTGGCCATATTGGTTGTTGAGAACAATAGGGTAGTTCTTGTGTCTATGTGCAAGATGGCTGCACCATTATATACTGTATGTGCTGGATGATTTATGATTAATGTCCATTAAAACATCATTGCACTATATTAATTTTATGTTTGTTTGGAACAATCTCTTGAAAAAATTCACTGATGCAGCTAAACCTGACCTACATTGTAATTATAGTTTGCATTCCTTCACTCCATATACTAAAATAAATACAAGGGCTTTTTCTGAATGGGGTAATGCGTTGTATCTTGCTCACACTTTTGGGTTTCACGAATGAATACCATACACCTGTTGTTACACAACGTGCAATTACCGTCATAATTTATACATAATTTTGTTTTTCTGTCATAAAAGACAGAAGGGCTTATAATCTGTGATTTGATTAAGTTTATGTACGGGATCTGAGTTGGAATGAAATTTCCGTTCTTGTGACTTCATGTAAGTGTAGCTAAATACTAGCTAAATGTTTTCTGCACAAATACACTGAAACACATTTTTTCTGAGTTTGTAAATTATTTCTGATAGACTTTGGGTAGCTCTGCGCATTTCCATACAAACACGTACACACACACTTCTACATCATCCCTGTACATGGTCACTTCACCACTTCATGCTTTCATTCTCAGTTTACAAGAAAAAATCCTGTGGACAGTGTTTACTGTTTGAAATGTTTGTGGCCTTCAAGCACTTGCCACCACTCGCTGTGGTATTTTGGTAGCTTGGCTACTCAAATAACAGGGACATTTATTTGTTCGGATCATACAGTCACTATACATTCTACAGCGAATCCCAAATAACCCTCACCTGCCATGTGTCGACATTCTTTATTTTATGCATATTTAAATTCCTAGCTTTTTTATGTTGCATTATTTGCAACCAGAAGTTCCTTGCAGATTTTACTTCATGATAATGAAGACCTAAGATAACAATGTCATAGAACAAGTGTATTTATGGTCACACAATGTTTTTCATCTGGAACTACAGCTGACAAATTGAATCTGAGGATTACTGCCTTGATCTGTGGCCTTCATCTGCCGCAGGTATCTTGCATGTCATCAGCAGACATTTGCTTGCAGGGCTGTTGTCAACAGGCCCCTCCCTCAGCCTGCACAGGGGAAAGCTCAACCGTGTGGTTTCTGGACATGGAGGCAGGGCTGGCAGGCCAGAGAAACACAGGCTCCTTTTATCAAGCTCAGCCAGCCCCTTTACTGGCCTTAACTTCCAGCTGAAAACTCAAATCTGAGGGTGGGTTATTGAACCTAGCTGTTTGAAAATGCATACAGTTGGGGGGCACTGGTATGGGGGAATGTGAGCTGGCATTGCTTTAGTGTTGGCAAACAAGCACGTAAATAGAAAGGTTGATGTCCAAGTGTGTTGGGGAGCTGAGGGTGTTAAAAGAGCAGTTCAGAGGGAACAGTTATGGCCAGTACAAAGTCTGAGGCAGGGTGATGGGGGAGGGGACACACTCAGGAGTGAAGCCCAGCCAAAAAGTTTGGAATTTCAACAACTTGCCTCCAGCAGTGGCCACTTTTTGATTTTGTCACTTGAAACTGATGAAACTCCTGTAACTCAGTGGTAATGTTTTAGTGCATCCCTGTTGGAGCAAAGTAAGAAAACGATGCTGGTGTTTTATGTCTTGTAAATGTTGTCTTCAGTGCTCATTCACAGGATTCTTGCGAAATGTAATTATGTGTAATGGAGCTAAATTGGGCATGTGTTTTGGTGCATGCAAACGTGAGCACTCTAGTTCTCCTCATTATAAGCACTACAGCTGAGCACTCGCCTCTAAGTAGTTAATGTGATGGCTGTTCCTTTTAAGAGCTTATTTTACCTCTACATAATACTGACTTCTAACCTAACTCATTTATTTCTTCCTTTGCATGACGAGCTGAGCGTGGAGAATACAGTATGTGGTTTGCACAGGTGACCAGAGCAGAAGGTACACTAAAAACATGATCCTGATTACCAACATGTTGTGTTCATCTGCCAACATTCTGGCCAACTGTCCCACATGCGGCTCCTGAAGCCATGTAGTAAAAAGAAATCTTCTAGTTAAAGTCATCAGTCAGGTGTCAACATGTTTGTTCATCTTTGAAATGTCAAGCCACACACCTTGGTAAGTGACTGAAGGTGTGCAGAGCTTTTCATTGTGTATCCCCAGGAGAACTAGTAGCTAGACCGACAGTGTTCAGCCCACTGTACTCTATACAAGCCCCAAGACAACCTTGTTGTCAGTAGCAGGTTCTATGAGAGTTCAGATTTATTGATAGTTGGGGAGCATCAGCTGCTGGGAACTGTGTTTAACCTGTCAGGCAAGGTTTTCCCAAGCCTTTGACTTGAAAGAGCAGAGTACTATTTGGGCTACCCTTGTTTAGTTTTTTTCCTTATTCATTTTTAGTGTATTAGAAGGGCTCTCCTCTTTTGTAGCTGGAAGCTTTTTAAAGCCTGCCTTTGTACGTCCCTACCGCGCACGCACGCACGCACGCACACACACACAAAGATTTGTTTTCCCAAGAAACATCTGTTTGTCATAATCCCTGCTGCTTTCAGAGATTGATTGGATGACCTAATGACCTGCCTTACCGTTAGAGCTGAGATGAGGCTGCAGTCAATGCCACAAGTTGGGTGTGAACAAATTGCATGTGATCATATCACAGATGTGCTCACACCAATATGCCAGAATTTAGGGTGGCAACCCGCTAGTTGAAATAAATTCAAATGTGGAAGACCAAAACACAGACCTATACACCCATCGACTGTTTGCTTCCACCATTAACAAAAGAGCACATTGTAACCTCCAGGTGCTGGAAAAGGGTGTGACAATGTAACATAGTAGTGGTAAATAGTGCTGAGCACCGATCACATATTGAGTTTCTTTAAATTCTAGACTGTTTTAAGTGTTAGTTTACACAATGACCGTTTCACCCAAAACAGAAACTTGTCTTAGAAATAAAACCACAACTGGTGATGCCACCAAGCAACAGTAGGGGTTCTCGGCTAAGGTTGGCTAATATACTGGTGATGAATGTTACTAAGATATTGCTCTCACCTCTACTTCCTCCTGAAGGATAGGCAGCTCTTACACTTAGAGTTGCTCTACAGTCTTTCATCTGTTTTCTCGCTGTGAAGGCGACTGATTGCTGCCAGTCATTTTGATCATGACACTGCTGACTCTCCAGATTTCATGAGTGGTGGTGCAATCATGAACAACGGTCTTAATGAAATCCTGCAGTGGTGGTATGCCTTATTTGTTTAATAGTGTAGTGTGTGCATGTTAATTCAAGAGTAGATAATCTGTGGAGATTTTCATTATGTGCTTGAAACCAGACTCTACAATCTGTTAGAATCCTGTAGCGTGAGGGTGGCCTTGCCTGGTGGTAGAGGTCTGTTTTGAGTGTAAGGAGCTAGCGGACCTCAAACTATGTCCACAATTTGAAAACTTTTTTTTGAGTTAGCTGCTGGCTGTATTCACTGCTTTCATCCTCCTGGCATACAATGCAGGGAGCTTAGCTGTCACTCTTCTTCTGTTTGTGAACTTGTCATCTGTTTGTCTGGAGTTTTCATGAATTAATCTTCTTGAAGATGAGACGATCACTATCGTCTTCAGCTGGTTGTCTGCATCGCAGGTCACGGGTCACATTGGACCCTATCCTAGCTGGTTACACGCGAGAGGTGGACTATATCCCGGATGCATCACCAGTACATTGTGCAGCCTGTTTGTCTCGAGTTTTACTTAAAAATGTTTCTACATCTTGAACAAATTGTACATGCACATTAGCCATTTGCTGCAATGGTAATTTCTACCACATATAATTTTTTTAAATTATGTTTTATGAAGTGTGTATTGTCAACTGAACATGGATACCGCCATCTGTTTTGGAGATGACTAAAAGTTTTTATTCATGTAAATGCAATGTTTGACTTTGTGTGTGTGGAGGTTTGTGTGCTATGCATCTGTAGGTTATGGTTAGCACACGTATTACATCGTCAAAATGTCCCCACTGTTTCCTGTGCTACCAGCTCGCTCCATTTGTACAGGCGTAGACTTGTCATTGTGCTGCCTATGATGCCTCTGACATTCATCCTCTGATGCACTCTGAATACTTATTAACACTGTCTGACCCATATGTTTGAGTCAACACAAGCCAGAAAGTTGGTGTAATCACTCTGTAAATACAAGAAAAAGGGCATTTTACTGCAGATTCCAAAATTTATGTATGTTGTGACAGTAGGTCTCACCTGCACTTCATAGATTTTGTGAATATGGACCATATGATTGTGTCAAAGTAATAAGACTATCTACAGTAAATCTCCTGGTGCTCTGATTCTTTCCTTTAGCCAATGCAAAGCAGCTCTTTTTATAAGGCTTTTAAAAATACTATTTTACATTACAACCAGATGTCTTGGGCTATAATTTTCTCAAAAAGTCATAGACTAGGGTTCCAAACCTCAAATGCAGTGTGTTCTTAGTGCATAGTAATTAGCTCTTCGTTGAGTGAAAAAAAAAATAAAAGCCCTGACTGTTGAAGGTAAAACTTCGGCAGATTTCCTGTTTAGGATTTTGCTGGCTAAGGCTTTTTTAAGTAGAAATTTGCAGTTAGACGTATATTTGCAGTTTATTTGTTCAACCAAATCAAGAAAATAGTTTGAAATGACAGATGGAACGTAGGTGGCTACAAAACATTCAATAAAGTGGATTATTTGCAGAACATGTCAAAATGTCCTTCTTCACCTCAGTAGAAATTAGATTTTACTATGATCTGTTAATTACATGTCAACAATCAAGTACAACTTGATTGAATATAAATGATGCCATGTTCAGTGTTTTAAGACCTTATTTTGGTCCAAGTGATGCAAGTAATGGTTCCTTTTACTCTGTCTTTCAGCCTAAAGCTCTTGGACTGACGCTCCTCTCTGAGGTTTCCCTGAGAGGCAACCTCATAGAGAGTGATTACTTTGGCCTCGAGTTTCAGAACATGCAGATGATCTGGGTATGTGCACCATAAACTGTGTATTTATTAGCTGTTTAAAGTAGACACACATGACTATTGAGAATCTGACATTCACATTGACGATGTATGTCATTGATGTCCGAATCAGCAAAGGCAGCCAGCGTTTGAGATGAAAACATGACGTGTCTCAGGCTACAAGATGAACTCTGTTCATCTTACAAACTCCGTTAGCGTTCTACAGCAGTGCAAACAGTGATGTAGTATTGTTTTTACTGGACACGAGCGGTGTATAATCCAAGCATATTTTTAACTTCACTGGCTCAACCGACCATACACAAATGTCAGACTTTCCACTGTTATATATTCTTCCAGAAACATAAGTGGAATTCAAGACCACCTACAAGTTCTTTGTAAAGCAGCTGAGAAGAGAGATGAAACGAACTGTATGTCTTGTTCAAAGACGATGCTAATGGTGTCAAACAGTGAAAAGCTGTACAGCATGTACAGTTCATTAGTTCGTGCATAAATATAGTACTTCATTTGCTCTGTAAAGGAACATTCACATATTTTTAGCCTGGTGGAATTGCACCATGTCAGGCTGGCATGAGCTAAAATAATGTAAAAAAGGTAATGATAATCTAGACAAAGAACAAGTCGTAACTGAATTCTGTATTTTTAAATCATGCTTATATTTACTTTTTTTTTGTTCAAGCCATATCCAGTAGTTTTAAGAAGACAGGATAATTGCTGCTGCGTTAAATGTTTGGTTTTTATTTGATAACCATCATCAGTAGTAGATAGCCGTGTCCAGAAGCTACAGTTAATATTATATTTAAATCAAAGAGTTTTGGAATCACTTAATTGTATTTGCTCTGTCTGCAATTTGCACTTTTGTCAATATGTTCAAGTTGCTTGCCTTAACATGTCTGTATATGCATATATGAAACGGTAAAATCAGGGATGTAGTTCTCATTATTTTATTAATAAAGATAATCCCTGATACTTTCTTATTATCTCTTCAGGTTTGGCTGGAACCCACAAAACCTATTGCAAAACAAGTCAGAAGTATGTGAGCTCAGTCATTAGTTAAGGTTAGAAGATAATGAAGATGTGTCTTGCTTGGCTGATATCTGTTTTCATGTTTTTCAGGACCAGCAAATACACTTTTTAGATTATCAGTGAAATTCTTCCCTCCAGACCCCGGTCAGCTTCAGGAGGAGTACACGAGGTCAGTGACCTTCACTTTTTACTAGACATTACTCTTTATCTCATACGAAGCTCAGACTGTTTTTGGGCCATTATAGCTCTTGTTTCCCTCAAAATGTTGTTGAAAACACATTCAAGAAAAAAAAAAGACTGTCATGAAAAGATTGTTAATGTATTTGTACATTGACCTTTAAAGACACCATACACTGATTTTTTGCTTTTTTTTAGAGGACTTTGGGAGAGTTTTTAGGTCCAGTTTACACTCCATAGTGTTGGTGGTGTACATTACCTGAAAGACAACTTAAAGAATCATTTGAAATCCAGCTCGGCATAATGTGTTGAGGTGTTATCCTAGTGGGTGTGGCAAGAATTTGTGTGACATTTCAGGCATAACTCATATCACATTAATATTTAATGTAATCAGATGTTTTAATATGCTATTTGAGTGTATTTCACAGGATGAGATTATAAATAGGTGATACTCATCTTGGATGGCCCTGAATTGATTTTATACATTTTTTAATGTTGTCAGGTTGAAGATGTTTTTACATAAACATTTCAGTCCACCCTCCGCTTGTTGCTTTTGGTTAGTTGGTGATTGTCTTTGCATGATTTGATGAAGCTCTCCATCAGTCACTACATATATTATTAACCTTGACATACATGAATCTAAACTACATTTTGTCTATTGTAGTTACTAAATAGTAAAACAAGTTTTTGTCTTATGAATGTTTTGATTTGAGACAGAAATATGTGATCAAGATTCTGATTGCCTTTTTGGTGCTGAATTAATTCTCAGAAGTTGCTGAGAAAAATTGAAAGACATAATAAATTGCCACTTTAAGACCCAGAAACTCATAATGTGACTCGGTATCAAGGCTTTAGATTCCTTTTAAGAGTGACTGCATGACTTGCACCTTTTAAACCTCTTAAAGCCCCTTTATTTCCAGTAATGAAGAACCTAATTTTTCCTGTCATATATGGTTTCATGCCAAAAAAAGAGTACTACAGATGCAGTATTTGCTGTGAGGATGTTGATGGAGAAGTACAGAGAAGGCCAGACGGAGCTGCATTGTGTTTTTGTAGATCTGGAGAAAGCTTATGACAGGGTGCCCAGAGAGGAACTGTGGTATTGTATGAGGAAGTCTGGAGTGGCAGAGAAGTATGTTAGAGCGGTGCAGGACATGTATGAGGAGTGACTGTACGACAGTGGTGAGGTGTGCTGTAGGTGTGACAGAGCAGTTCAAGGTGGAGGTGGGCCTACATCAGGGATCAGTTCTGAGCCCCTTCTTGTTTGCTATGATGATGGGCAGGCTGACAGACGAGGTTAGACAGGAATCTCCATGGACTATGATGTTTGCAGATGACATTGTGATCTGCAGTGAGAGCAGGGAACAGGTGTAGGAGAAGCTAGAGAGGTGGAGGTTTGTCCTGGAAAGGAGAGGAATGGAGGTTAGCCGCAGTAAGACAGAGTACATGTGTGTGAATGAGAGGGATCCAAGTGGAAGAGTGAAGTTACAGGGAGAAGAGATCAAGAAGGTGGAGGATTTTAAGTACTTGGGGTCAACAGTCCAGAGCAATAGAGAGTGTGGAAAAGAGGTGAAGAAACGTGTACAGGCAGGATGGAACGGGTGGAGAAAAGTCTCAGGTGTGATGTGCGATAGAAGAGTTTCAGCTAAAATGAAAGGAAAGGTGTACGAAATTGTGGTGAGACCAGCGATGTTGTTTGGTCTAGAGACAGTGTCACTGAGGAAAAGACAGGAGACAGAGCTGGAGGTAGCAGAGATGAAGATGCTGAGGTTCTCTCTGGGAGTGACCAGGATGGATGGGATCAGGAATGAGTACATCAGAGGGACAGCACATGTTAGAGGTTTTGGAGATAAAGTCAGAGAGGCCAGACTGAGATGGTTTGGACATGTCCAGAGGAGAGATAGTGAATATATTGGTAGAAGGATGCTGAGTTTTGAACTGCCAGGCAGGAGGCTTAGGGGAAGACCAAAGAGGAGGTTTATGGATGTAGTGAGAAAGGACATGAAGATAGTTTGTGTGAGAGACGAGGATGCAGAAGACAGGGTTAGATGGAGGCAATTGATTCGCTGTGGGGACCCCTGAAGGGAAAAGCCGAAAGGAAAAGAAGAAGAAGATAAAGTGATGAAGGGGAAAAAGGAATGGACTATTGGTCCTTCATGTTTTATTTCCAGAGTGTAACTCATGCACTTGTTTGAACCAAGAACTGAAGAGGTGTCTTTTGCTGGCTTCAGAGTTTTGACAATTTTTCCACTTCCCTTGATTACAGTTTAAACTAAATTCATTCTTGGATTTTTCAGGTGAAGATTTCTAGGCCATAATTTTGAAGTATTGTGTCATAAAACTTGATGTACACATCTGCTATGTAGAGAAGACATGCCATTTAATGTCTGTGGAGTTTGACCCTTTCCTGCCTTATCCCACCTGCAGGCGTGATACTTCACATCACTCTACAGACAAGTGCTAACTGCAGTCTGAGATGTGTTTGTAATCGATTCCAACCATGATAGACCGCAGAATGTGAAGTTTGTAGCAACAAATGATGTGGAGATATCTCAAAGCACTATAGATTGTTAGAGAATGACACATGGGCAGGCCTGTTGCTTTGCTCTGGGCACAGGAGGGAAATCATGTATAGAGCAGGAACTCTCTAAGAATTTCACCTACTTTCATTTTAAAAAGGTATCTTTCACAGATACACGATCAAACTGAGATGAATTGTGAACTACATTGGTGTGTCATACATAATCCTAAGAACACAATATTTCTATGAATACTAACAAATAGGTTCCTGTCCTTTTTGTTTTTTCCAGGTATTTGTTCTCACTGCAGATGAAAAGAGATCTGATGGAAGGCAACTTGATCTGCACAGAAAATACTGGTGCCCTGCTGGCTTCTCACCTTGTCCAGTGTATGTTTAAACTGTCATTTGTATATTTGTTTGTTCATTACGGAGGAATAATCTGTAAATACATGAACTGTAACAGAAACATTCATTCACATGATAATTTTATATAAAGAGATGTTTCGGTCTTTTAACCTGTCATCATTGATGTGGATAGAATAGACAGAATAATAGAAGAAATGCTTTTTGCCTCTTCTTTTGCCAGTTACGCACATGCTGCTAACATACTGTACACTTAATCTTGGTACAAACAGACTTGTCTGACTCTTTAACCTGCAGCGGAGATTGGAGACTACGATGATGTAGCAGACAGGGACTTCCTGAGAACAAACAAGCTGATGCCTTATCAAGAGAAGGTGCAAGAGAAGATCATGGAGCTCCACCGCAGACATGTGTAAGTGTAATGACACCTCACCTGTGATGCCATGTATGTGTTCATTCAGTGATTGGTTCAATCTTACTGTCAGATAATGTACAGTCAGGATTTTAAGCAGGTTTTTTTTTTTTTTTTTTTTTTTTTTTAAATAAAACCAGGCGTTATCAATCCGTCCATAACAATGTCTAACATAGTGCAGTGTTGTCTTAGCTGTCAACAATGCATTATCTTTATCAATCCTCCAGTCTTGCAGTGACTTTTTTTAGATGGAACTGTAAATTCAAGCTCAACAAACAGTAAGGGTCTTCTGCTATCATCTTTGAAATAAAAGTTCTAGTTTGTTCTGCACATCTGTCACTACTCTGTCTGTAGACAAAGCTAGTTATTGATTGATTGTTGCTTTGTGGATAGTCTGTCTTCTCCCGGATGCTTTGTTCTCAAGTTAACATATACAGTGGTGATAGACTTTAGGCAGCCTTTCTCAGGGGGGTTGGGGTTGTGCAATTTTTTTTTTTCTTCAAGTCGGAACTAGAATTTGGCAGGCAGAAGTTTTGGTCTTGCAGTAATTTGGTCTCATTTTAGCAACGTACGACAATAAAAGACAGAGTTTAAATAATGGAGAAGTTTCTGATGGGTGATAAAAGAAAACTGAGTGATGTTTCAGAAACAAATGGCAAGATAGCGTCAGCCGTAGTGAACAATCAGTCTCGACCTCCAAAACCCATGGCCAGAAAATACAAAGATACATATCTCTTGATTCACTGTGAATGTGGGAGGATGAAGAAAGACCTCCAGTGTTATGTCTCAAAACATTGGCAGGAGACAGCATGAAACCAAATCAATGGAAGAGGCATTTTGAGACCATTCACCCGAGCTTCGTGGGTAAACCACCAGAGGTTTTCAAGAGGGACCTTGATGAATACTGAAAGCAGAAAAGTAGTTTAAAACAACAGCTGGTGTAAACCAGAAAGCAGATGGCTTCCTACAAGGTTGTTTACAGAATTGCGAGTTCCAAGAGTGCAGAGGAGCTCATGCTGCCATGCTCTTCTTCCTCCAAAGGGGGCCCAACTGAAAAAGTTTGAGAACCAATGACTTATGGTAAGATAGTCTTACCAGGCAACATTTGCACTGCACCTCAATATCATCGACTTTATTAAACAAAGCCCACATCAAGCCTTTAGACTGCTGTGGTGTTTCTGCTAATGTGATAGCACCTCACCCTTTTCAACTACTTTGTATTCAGTGTGTTCATTTTTTTGCTGCGCATACAAATATCTTGTACTCATGTTGCCGCCACCAGCTAGCGATAGTACTATACAAGTCGCATAAAAACAAGGAATCAGCCAATCAGACAAAACAATAATCGTACATATTACAGTAATCATTTTTATTCTTGAATTTTAAAAAATTACCCATCCCTAATTTTAATCTGAGGGTCGTTCTTACTTGTCCCAGCTTTATTTTTAATCATAAAAGCTACTGAAGCTAACAGAAATGGTCCTCCTTTAGGTCCTCCTTTTTTAACCGACGGGTAGACATTCTGTGTTCACAGTAGCCAGAGAAGAAATGAGTAATTGGTTTATATTACTGACCACATGTGAAGCCAGTTGACTGATGTGACACAGCGGTTTACTTTTTAAAGACTTTTGGCTAAATGAAATAAAATTGGATTTTAAGAATAAAGTATGTAAGGCTGCCGCCAACCTTTTTACACACGTCATATTTGTTTACCACAAATAACATCTAATAAATCCGTTTGGGGGGATTGTAAACAATATTTGAGCACATGTTGTAATGTGGCTTAAATATAAATGTTTATAAATGTTTACCATGATGACTGACAGAAATGAGCCAAGTTTTCTGCTAAACAACCACAAATAAAGGTTTTGTTTTATTCCACAGTGCTGAATATCACACAGTTGCTGCACTTTTCCCACCAATAGCCTCCTTGTTAATGCGGTACTAGCCTTTGGCCAGTAGTGGTTCTTTTCAACCTAGTGTGTATTAGGCTGCATGAAGGACCTTTGCTAATCTCTTCCTTTGGTTTCCACTATAGAAATACAAGCACTGAATTCTCTGGCCTAATCCCCTGCTCAAGCCGGTGTATTAGCCATGAGGCCAGTGGGGCAGAGGAGGGCAGAAGGAGATTTCACCACTTAACGGATAAACAAAATTAGAATGTGGTGATGATTGGATGGATACGTCTTCCTAACACGCTGTTTGGTTGTAATTACATGGATTTATAGAACGCCTTTCAAATCCTCAAAGTTATAAGGGATTCAAAGATATTCCATGAACATGTAATTATGCAGTCTTTACATAAATGTCGTTTGATGAATCGATCAAACTTTCATTTATGAAGGTAATACAAGTCGTTTTGCAAAATTGTGGGTTGGCATAAAAAGTAAATCGTACAAATAAGTTAACTCGAGCAATTTAACTATAAGATCTTTTTATAGATAGGATTTAATAGAAGTACCAGAGGACTGAGCCTTGAGGAACATATTTGTCTGTTAGGATTCCTTGTTGAATGAAAGGGAATTGATTCATTTGTAGATGGAAGTTTCCAACTAATATACAACTATACAGTTTTCTATTCTGTTTAGGAACTTTTATTATTTTTTTAAATTTTATTTTATATACTATATTGATCCCCGAAGGGAAATTAGTTTTTAGGAAATTAGAACATGCAAGTTAGTCACTTTTTTATTAAGTGAAATTGTGAATGAGGAGGACATGTAACTCATGCATGTTGGTGTGTGTTGCTCTCTACTCTAGGGGTCAGACTCCAGCTGAATCAGATTTCCAAATCCTGGAGATTGTCCGCAAACTGGAGATGTACGGCGTCCGCTTCCACCCGGCAGCCGACCGAGAGGGCACCAAAATTAATCTGGCTGTTTCTCATATGGGGCTTCAGGTTTTTCAGGTGACAAAAGTTCTCATACCAGCTGTTTTTTGGCGCTGCAACCTCTATTTACCAGTGTTACTAAAGATTCTTACTTTCTTTCAACTTTCCTTTGCATCAGGGCCACACAAAGATAAATACCTTCAATTGGTCCAAGATTCGCAAGCTGAGCTTCAAAAGAAAACGGTTCTTGATCAAGCTGCACCCAGAAGTTCATGTATGTATTGATGAAGAGGACGTTTTCTTTGAGAAGCCGAATGCTTATTGTTGTCTTTTTTCTTTTCAGGGTCCCCATCAGGACACGCTTGAGTTTATGATGGCCAGTCGAGACCAGTGTAAAATCTTTTGGAAGATTTGTGTAGAGTATCATTCATTTTTCCGTTTATTCGACCAACCACAACCCAAATCCAAAGCTATCCTCTTTTCTAGAGGCTCATCCTTCAGATACAGGTATTTCATGTTAAAGGTGGCATGTTTAAATGTTTTTAAAAGAGCATTTTGTTCTTGTACAAAAAAGTGAAAATATTTCAAAAATGTTGTTTTTTATTCTGTGTTTTAACTCTAAACTCAGTGGCAGGACCCAGAAGCAGCTTGTGGACTATGTCAGGGAAAACGGAGCAAAGAGAACACCGTATCAGAGGTGTGTGTGTGTGCACACTATCACAGACAAGTTGTTTGCCTTAGGAATGCCTCGACTGCTTTTGACGAGTAATGTTTCAGCGCTCTTGATAGTAATTCAGCCTTTAATATATTTTTTGTCCAGGAGGAACAGCAAAGTACGAATGTCTGCTCGCTCCATAGGAACAGATGTGCCAAAACAGGTCAGTGGTGCTACAGGCTTGGTGCATTTGTATGACGGATGACATAAAAGAATTCCACATATTATACAATAATGACTAAGTCTCCTTTCATTTTTACTTTCAATATTTCCTCTCACTTGGTTCTTTGTACTGTCTGTGTTTCAGAGCTTGTCATTCAATGACAATCTCAGGGCCCTAGGCTCTCCTTCCTCCCCCACTGTGTCCTTCTACCCAGCGTACGTCTCTAACTATCCCCTGCGAACAGAACTCCAATTTCAGCCCCAGCCTTTGCCTGCACTCAGCCAGTCTCCAGCACCTCCCCAGCAGCAGCAGCAGCAACTTCAGTCCCCTCTGCAAGCTACCAGACCGCCCAGCCCTCCGAAGGAAGAACCTGTCAAGGCTGCTTCCCCGTCTCACTACGCTTTTCAAGGTGCCCCTAGTAATCAGGCAGCAGGACACTGCAGCCCCTTATTTGTGTGTTTAGACAGTGGCACATCCCAGTTACATCCCTCCAAAAATGGCAATGAGGATAATGAGCACGGTGGGAGAAGAAGCACTGGGTGCTCAGTGGGGGGGAGTGGGGGTAAGAGGAAGGGGGTTCTTACACCTGAGGCGTTTGAGGTGGAGCTTTTGCGTACGAAACAAAACCCCATGTTCTCCATGTCCAGCTTGCCGCTACATGTCACTGAGGAGTTCATAGATGATGATCCCACTGAGATGTCCTTCTATGGTGGGGGGGCTGAGGCCTTCTCTTTTGAGCTAGACGATAAAGTAGCTCAGTTTGATTATGTGGAGGAAGCTGACCTCAGCAAAAACAGGATTTTTAGTGTGGGCATTGAAGACCTGAATGGGAATACGAATCCCTTCCCTGATAGCATTGTTGGACATTCTGAGACCAGCTCTTTGGTGAACAACCGCTCAGAATGCAGCTCCCTGGACAACCTGGGGCTGAGTTCTGCGGGTGAGTCTATGTCTTTAGGTTACGGAGGAAACGACTCCTCCTCGCTTCGGCTGCCGGGGTCTGACATCCAGTCAGAGGCCAGCTCAATGGTCAACTTCCCAGCGTACTCGGTGCGATCTGAGAGCAGCTCTGCTGTGCAGTTCAGTGACCTGGTAGAGCAGCTGGAGCAGCTCAGCTACCCGCCCACAGCCACCGAGGGCTCCGGGAACGGCAGCTCAGACTCAGACTCAGACTGGGGTTCTGACAGCGTCCTTCCCCCCGAGCAGAACCTGTTTTACAATAATCCACTGACTGGCAGCAGTGGGATAGAGGGTTTCCTCCTCCAGTGCCACAATCTGCAGGCTCTGGCACTCGCAGACCCCTCGGCACCCCCCCATATCAAAATGTAAATCACATTTAGCACTTGAGGTCTCCGTACAAGGCAGGCCAACTAAAAGAGGAAACTTTTTGCTACCTTGCAGTTAATAATGAAAATAAGAAGCAATTGCAATTTTTAACTCATAAAACTTGATCTTGGTGTTTGAAATGTTCACTTTTTATTAAAAGCAGCCAATGACAAAGAGTTTCATGATATGAGGCCACAAAAGCTAAAACGCATACCGCTGGTGTTTTGCTGTCCTCACATCCAACATGGGGCGCTCCCATCTAGGTTGATGGACATGGTTGTGGTGCACACTTGTTCCCTGTCTGGGTTCCAACCCTCTCAGTTAGGAGGAGAAGGAGAATATCTGCTGCTCCACAGTAAACAGTTGGAATTGTGCAGAAACATTTTTCTTTGTGTGCGTCAGTGTTTGACCTGCTGTGTCCATGCCATGGTCAGGTTGTGGTGCTCTTTTAATGACTCCTGTTAGCTCATTGAAACATAGCTTATCAACATTTAGACATCATTTTTATGAGATTCTAGAATGAAATATTCCTCCTTTTCTTGTTCAGCTGTCGTAATAACACTCTTAAGCGTATTTAGAGGGAATGTGTATTCTTAAGCATAGAAATGTCTCATTAGTTTTGTCTGTTTGCTGAAAACATAACATGCACAGAATGTCAGAACAACGGTGTGTGAAAGTTCTCAGTCGTCCAGATCATGGTAGATCGCTGAATAGAATCAACTGGAGTCACTGATGAAGACTCTTGAATCAGAGGCGAAACGTCTTCAAGCTCTTCCTCCAGTTGACTTTGTTCAGTGCAGAGAACAACAATCTTATGTATCCTTCATCCAGTTTGATTAGATACCTTATTTGTTTCAATATAAAGAAAGATGATAAACTAAATAAATAAGATGTAATTAAAGTAAAATATGTATGTAATATAGTGTTACAGTCTATATTTTAACTTTCCCAACAAACAATCTTAAAGTCTTAATTTACAAAGTACCTAATGGCAGGTAATTATTAGCAGTAATAATCAGCTTCTGTCCTTAAGTGTTCATGATCTGCGGGGTCCTTCTAGATGGTACTATAGTGTAGGGCTTCATCATTCTCTGATCTCAGGGTCAATATAAGGAGGAAGTGTCACTAACAGGTTCAGTGGTCCCCCCCGGCCTCCTGGCATCTAACTTGTAATGCAGCTACTTTTTTGTTGCATTTGTCGGCTTCACTGACATCTGCTGGCTGAAGGAGGTGTCTGCACGTAGTTCATTCCTGATGTGTGAAGGCTAAAAGAAATAATTAAAAAAAAATCATTCCATTGATTTAAGACTAACATTGTTAACATTTTATTTTAAGCTAATTTGAAGAATGTAAGCAGTGTACTAGTGAGCCATGAAGTATACTGTTAACACCACTTACTAAAAAAAAAATGAATGTATCGTCTTATGTGGATGAAGGACTTTGTTCTTCAGGAGCAACACTTAAAGCTTATGTAATTGTGTGACACAGGGCTATGTCTTAATAATTTTTTTTCATTAGTAGATTTAGAATGTATTGTTTTTCAACACAAGTAAATGTCCAGTTTGGAACCACCAGGAACCATTTAGACATAGCAGCTCAGACCTTTACCGAAGCATCCCTAAGACTGGACATTGATATTGCTTTCTTTTCTGACATGTGGCACTTGGCAAGGTTTGGGGTTTTGACTTGAGCTATCTTCAGGGTACCAACTACACAGAATTCTGTTTTTTGGAAGAAAACGGGGTCTTTGCACATCGGCAATGAATTTCTCTTTTATAATGGCTGGATTTTTGTGATTTTTTTTTTTTAAATGTTGTATAGGGATAACAGATTCTGTCATGCAGTCAGTCTTTAAAACGGAGCATGCACAAAGTGTTAAGTGTTTAATTGTTCAACCTTTATTCCTCAGTGGAATGTGTGTGATGTGTGTTAACATGAACAGTTTATATTATGTTTATATCAAATTAATCACTCGTCTCTTGCTACTTTGCTGATGTCCAATCATCCAGATAGACTTGATTTGCCGAGTCCAGTTTTAATTCCTTTTGAGCTCACTGAACACCATCTCACTTGGCTTTTGGCGGGTAATCTTGCACCTCAGTGCTTTAAATCTCTTACTTGTGCTGTTTGCATTCAAGGTGCTATTATTGTCATGTCAGGCGTACTTTCCTCTTTACTCTCGTGTTGGGATGTTTTTCAATAGATGTCAAAATGGAAAAGTTGGTTATCAAAATAAGGGATTAACTCTTTAGAAATTTACTTTAAAACTTGCTGGTTCTCATTGTCATTTTGAAGAATGGCTTTCAGCCACAAGAGTGTCTTTTTCTGCCTTGTTGTTATTCCCACATCACAATTAACTAATAAATAACGGGCTGACAGTTATAACCAGCTAAGCTAACTGCAATTAGGCATGAAGTAATCATCCCTTAATCCTGAACATGTATATGACTCATTATAAACAACCTGTACTTCATGTTTGTATGTTTTTACTCTCAAGAATAAAGCAATCACTTTTGGGTACCATGAATGTCAGACTTAAAATTCTTTTTGGGACGCAGACTGAAATTAAAGATGGGGATGTGATTGTTTACCTGCCTGAACAAACCTTAGAGATGTCTTCTTGTCCAAAGTGGAATATTATATGGAATCAGTCATTTGTCTTTTAGTCCATCATTTTGTAACAGTATTATCAAATCATGAGACGAGGGCCTCATAATGCTGTCAGTGTGAAGAGTTTCCCAAATCATTCCTATAGTCCATGAATTGTGTCACTTGCAGAAAAATCACATACTACTACTTCTGTCCTGTTATAATCTGAATGATCAGTGTTCTGTCGTGAAGAACCATATGCAACAGTCAGCTTTCCTGTTAGCATTCGAGGCGACTGACTCATGTGCTGTTGGGGGTGGGGTCTCACTTGTACACAAGATTCCTCAGCTTAATTCCAGCCGAGTGTGTTCTCCCTGTTTGAACAGGCTTTGTGCCAAGTCATTCCAGTGCAAACCCTGGTTCTCCTGCTTCAGAGCTGCCGTTTGCTGCATTCCCCCCGGTGTCATTCCCTGTGGGGTGCGTCAGATAAACTAGAGGCAGCCCTTGCCCTCCAGACAAGCCGCATTCCTGATAAGTCTTTGCCTGAGCAATTATATCCGGGTCGAGCAGTGAATTTTTTTTCTCTCCCAGCCTTCCCCCGCTACTTTTTTTCTTCTTTAATAGAAATGGAAGAACAGCTGTGGTGACCTGTGACTCAGTTAAAGAGAATAGCCTGGCGTTTCCTCTGCTTGTTTTGTCTGCTGGTTTGTTTTGTAGCACAGCTCACTTGCAGAAGAAAAGCAGAAGAGCCAGTTCTCAGAAATGAGACAGGCTCATTGAAGTTGGCAATAAATCATTTGTCCTCCTTGTTCAGGGCTTTGAAAACAATGGCGGGAGGAAAATGTGGGAAGCATTACTTATGCCTTGTTTTACTCTGCTGTCCTAATGTGTGCGGATGGACCATTTGAATTCTTTCCATTCAAATACGCAACACTTTTTTGACAGGAAATGAGATTATTCTGGAGAAAAGAGTTAGAAAAAAGCTCATAGTATGTTTGCTGGATTCAGCATCTTGTGGCCTTGTTTTCAATATCTTCATTCGTTTGTTGTCAGCATTGGTGACTTGAGCTCCACCTGTTTCTAAATATCATTGTTGTTCTGTTCAGAGTTTAAAATAATTTTTCCCTTCCTCCAGTTTTATTTATTTGTGTTGCTTGTTTCTGTTTTTCAGATTCAGCCGTTGACAGCCCTCAGCTCTCGCCTCTCAACCCCAAAGGTCCCCTCTGCATGTCACCCTCCTTCCAGATGTCGACCCTTAGTCTCCCAGGACAGGCCCTGTCACCCCTGCAAAGCCCCATCCTGAGTGAGGTGGGCAGCAATGCCAGGCTAGAGGAGGAGGAGGAGGGCAGGAGGAAGGTACACTGCTCAAATGCCACCCCTCCACCTCACAACACCTTTTAAGCATATAAATCACTGAATTTCTTTCAGTTTTTGTTGCATATGTCTCTTTGGATAGTTCAAATGTATGTCCCTCCTCTACCTCAGCGCTATCCCACCGACAAGGCCTACTTCATTGCCAAAGAGATTCTGACCACAGAGCGGACGTACCTGAAAGACCTTGAGGTCATCACTGTGGTGAGTTTTTGTTTCAACATTTAAGTTTTTTTTTGTGAATTAACTTGGCTGAATAATGTACTGTAAATTCTGGTATGTAAACCTCTACTTTTTTTTTTTTTTTTTTTTTTTTTAACCTGGTTTGAACCAGGAACCAGGCTAATGGAGTCCAGAGGGCGCTCTAGCAAGAAGTACTGTACTAATGCGAGACAGACAAGTGGAAGAGAGAATGTGTAGAAGACGCTGCCGTAGTGTGATTGTGTTTTGAACAGACATTTTGTACATCATACACACCCCTTATGATGGGAAACATGGGAAGAAAGCTGTATGATGCAGCTTTTAAGTTAAAGGTAATGCGTCTGGATGTCGGAGTAGGAAATAAAGCTGCTGCACATAAGCTTGACACCAATGAATCAATGGTGAGACGTTGTAGACTGCAGCATTGTTTTACTACTGTGTTATAAGCACTGTTCAGATAGAGAGGTAATTAAGAAATTTTAATTGTTGTACTCTTTTTGACTAATATACTAATTTTCAATCATATATCTTAATCTGACATCTAATTTCACTAAATCTGCATTTCCTAGCCCCGCAGGAACCACATTCCCTGCCGGAAACATCGATCTCATACCAGCAATGCCATCTTGATAAAATCACTGACTTCTCCCTTCTTCCCTGTAAAGGTTCAGATGATCTTTTGCCAGGTTTCACTTTTCAGAAACATGTCTTTGTTGATGTTTTTTGGAAAATGTGCCAGATTTGTCAGTGTTGTATTCTCTAGAGCACGTGATTTCACACACTTATTTACCCAGACCTCAACTGCACCCTTTTTAACGCCGACACCATCATTGTGTTAGCACCAATGTTACGACCTTCAGCTGATGGAGGCTTTGCTGCTTCTTTACAGTGATCCTCGGTCCGATTCTGGGAATGTTCCTGTAATGTTGGCAAAGGTTGAGATGTTATGTAACAGAAATTTCCTCAGTAGTCACTTCATTTCTTGGTTAACTGAAAAACTCCACCACAGGGAACAACAAGAAGAAAAACACCTGACTTAGAGTAAACCAAGTGTTCTCTCCATCTGCTGAGGAAGTAAAGGAGTGTTGCCTGCAGACATCCTATTTCACACTGCGTGTTGGGCTCTGGATAGAAGAAGCATTACGATGCTGAGCCCAGTCATTACAGCCAGTGATTGGCTGCCCGCTGGATAAATAGTAAAACTAAACAAGTACATAGTTTTTAACAGGATAGTGTAAAAAATGTCCTAATCAGTCACTGAAAATATTGAGTCAGCTGTTTGTCTTGCTGGACATGAATCAAAATCAGTGGCTCCAAATTTGAATAGACTATTACCTATTATATCTTCCACAGGAACTTTGTAACGCTCCTCTCTGTATTAATATAGTCCATCACACTTTGTAACGCTTGTTTTCCTTGTCTGTGATCCATCTGGGTCTGTTGTGTCACATCACATGTTTTTGTTGAATTAGTTTAAGACTTAGTTTCTTAAAGTTTCAACGTTTCTTTGTGCTGACACTGATTTGTTGTGTTTACAGTGAAATAATTAAAAACAACTGTCTGACTCTAAAACTTGACCCAGAGAAGAGTCATTGATAAAAATCATTAGTTTACCTCAGATATATGTAAATGGTTTCATACTTCGTATCTCATATATGTAACAATGAGATATGAAGTATGAAACCAGAAGGAAGAGGATGCAAGTAAATGAAGATGTGAAATATTTCCCTTTTTCTTCAAATAATCAATGTCTCAATGAAAATTTTGCTTACTCTACAACTTCTAGTCAATCACTGTGAACCTTTAGGTAGAACAAATCAAATTTTATGTATGCTCAAAAACAAATATTACCGATTTTGTCCTCAATGGTTATTTTTCTGTTTAAATTGTATTCATCTTTGACTACTCCCCCATCAATAGTCTTCCATACCTCTTGTGCCCCCAGTGGTTCCGCAGTGCTGTGATCAAAGAAAATGCCATGCCCGAAGGCCTAATGACCTTACTCTTCTCCAACATCGACCCCATCTATGAATTCCACCGAGGCTTCCTCAAGGAGCTGGACCAGAGGCTGGCTCTCTGGTAGTTGTTTCTCTGAGTGATGAGATCGCAGAAGCCTGTAATAAGATGGCAGGAAGACCAAATCTGTGTTTTTCTCCAGGGAGGGGCGCTCTAATGCTCACGTCAAAGGAGACTACCAGAGGATTGGTGATGTGATGCTAAGGAACATGTGCGCTCTGAAGGTAACAATGCTTAAGAACTTTCCTCTACGTGTTTGATTAAGCAGGATGCCCTTGATCTCATGTTTGTTACTGTCAACAGGAATTCACCAGCTACCTGCAGAAGCATGATGAGGTGCTGACAGAGCTGGAGAAAGCCACCAAGAGGCTGAAGAAGCTGGAGACCGTCTACAAAGAGTTTGAGCTGCAGAAGGTCTGCTACCTGCCCCTCAACACATTCCTCCTGAAGCCCATCCAGCGCCTTATGCACTACAAGCTCATCCTGGAGAGACTCTGCAAGCATTATTCTCCCACCCACCGCGACCATGACGACTGCAAGGGTGGGTTTTATGTGGATCACGTATTGAAATGCTTCGAGATCGTCTGTTTGGTTGATGTTTCTGTCATGGAGTCTAAATTACATGACAGACATGTTGGATCTTTGTTGTAAGTTTCACACAGTTCATACTGTTTGTCGGCACTACACACCCACACTTCTGGCTGCTCACACACTGACTCACTTTGCCGACATGAGTGATGTGCAGCATCAAGAGACTGGAGGGGAGATTGTGCACCAATTATTTAATTGTGAAGAGGTGTTCTTCTGTCATGGATAACAAATGATTTTATGGAAGTTAGCTCAGCAGAGTGCATTCCACCAGCGTGGCCCAACATTCCCTTTAAGAGTGTTATCCAAACCCAGATTGCAACAAGACCTGTTATCAGAATGGCTGACCTCAGGGTTCCTGAAATACTAAAGACACACGGATAGGCTCCATTCTGTAAAAATCTCAAGAAATTCTTAGTTTTTGTGTCAAAATACAAAAACTGGCAGCCAGAGTGTTGCTGTGTTCGACCCGCTACCAAGTAAAATGTATGCTTAGAACCTGCATGCTGTGGCACTAAGAGAGCAGTAGCTCATGTTGACACTGGCGGGCTGCCACTGATCCGTGACTTTCATCAGTCAGAGAGCGGTTCCACCTGACAGCACAGCACATGTTGGTATTGTTACAACTGAACATGAGGCTGGATGAAGGAGAGCAGAACTCACAGGAGCTGTGACTAGAAGGTTGTTTTACATGAATACAATGAACTTTTGATTGTGACCAAGTAAATACAAACTCGAAGGAACCCTGCAAGAGAGCGACTGGTTTACTGAAACCAGACCAGGTCCACTGAATCACCCTTCTGTCAGGGTCGTCACAACATGAGCTGTCCTTCTCTTTACCTGGGGGACATATCCAAAACATTATGCAGATCAAACTATTGTGTTGTATGTTTGTTGCGTTTAGGGGCCATGAGGATATTGAGTTGCCATGGTGGAGGTCTGTGCTCTGATGTTCTGTAAAGAGCGCTTTGAGCTCTTTTTGGTTAACAGCTCAGAACATGTGACAGAAGTTTTCTCAGTGGCTGCCTCCAATATTGATCATTATGACACAAGACGAGAGCAACACTTCCTGTCATTGGAGGTTCTGTCTGTGTGCCAAAGCAGACATGTAGTCTAAAGTTGTTTTAATTATGAGGAAAGCTTAACTAAAATATGGAGGTGGGTTTAGAGTTTTTAAATTTACTCTCACTGTCTTCTTCTTTTCCTTTTGGCTTTTCCCTTCAGGGGAAAAGCCGATCAATTGCCTCCATCTAACCCGTTCTTCTGCATCTTCTCTCACACCAACTACCTTCATGTCCTCTTTCACTACATCCATAAACCTCCTCTTTGGTCTTCCTCTAGTCTTTGTTCTCTCTCATTTTCCACGTTCATCAACTCTTCAAAGTACTCTTTCCATCTTCCCATCACACTACTGGTATCTGTCAAGACTTCCATCCCTATCCTTAATCACCCTAACCTACTGCACATCCTTCCTAGACCCTGTAGGTTGACAGCACCGATGGCGGTTGTTAACAACCCGGGCCTCGACAGATCCGGTGTGGAAGTCGTAGGTTTGATTTGCATGTTTGATTTGGCAAAAGTTTTACGTCGGATGCCCTTCCTGACACAACCCTCTGTATTTATCCGGGCTTGGGACCGGCACAATAAGACACTGGCTTGTGTCCTCTTGCAGCTACATTTGTCCTCTTGTGGCTACTTTGGTATGCATTGTAAATGTAGACGCAGTGCTACCACTTGTTTGGTTACAGGAGTGATACCTGGTTATAGTTATAGTTTCAAATTACTATTCTTGATAATTTATATTACAAATATCTGCAAATTTTAACATCTCTGAATGTGTTTCAGAAAACGTCCTGTTTCAGGACTGTAACACCCTGATGGAAGCATTCAATTTCCCATTATTTTTCCCACAGAGGCTCTGAAGGAAGTGGCTGAGATCGCCACTCAGCTCCAGAGTAGTCTTATCCGGTTGGAGAACTTCCAGAAGCTGACCGAGCTGCAGAGAGACCTGATTGGCATCGAGAACCTCACAGCGCCTGGAAGGGTGAGCTCACCAACTGGGAGAAGGAAGCAGGGAAATTGTAACCCAAAGTCTGACACGCTTCTTGTGTTTGCAGGAGTTCATACGAGAGGGATGTCTTTACAAGCTGACCAAGAAAGGACTGCAGCAGAGGATGTTCTTCCTGGTTGGCACAGAACTACTCGGTCACTTCAGGTGTAACAAGTCGGTGTGCTTGGAAATAACTATTGCTGTTGCCTTTCAGTTCTCAGACATGCTCCTCTACACAAGCAAAGGTGTGACCGCCACCAATCAGTTCAAAGTGCACGGGCAGCTCCCCCTTCATGGCATGATAGTGAGTATCACTCTGAATGGGTTCTGTTGTTAACTAAAGCTGGACAAGATGAGAAAAATCTGATTTCCCCACACACAGGATGCTTCATGTCCAGATAAAAATGCTCACACAACCTGACTTCACCTTGACTTTATTTTCGTGCAAAGAATAACATGTCTGACATTCAGTGAGCTGGCTTTCACTAATCGCATCATAAACAACCCGAAATCTCTTGGGGGCAATTTCACAGAATGAGCTGTTAACTTAAAATTTTGCAGATGTACAGTCACAGGTATCTTTAACAGAAAAACTTAATATTTTCCTGTGCAGGTAGCCTTGGGCTTACATCGCTTCGAGTTACACCATTCTCAATTATACATCGATTTTGAAAAAAACATTAAAAAAACCCCCATAAAAATCAAGTATACCTGTACATCATTTTACTCGACTTAACGTTTGTCTGCCACAAATATTGGAGTTAGAAAATCACTGATAAACCATTAAAGCACATAATATCATGTCATTGGACAATAAATAGGAATGCAAAATGTTTTTTAGAAACAAACGAAAACATTACTAATAAACAGTTTTAATAAATAATTAATGAACAGAATTTCTAGGCGCAGCCAGGATCTGGAGGGAGTCCGGTTTGGGGACCAAAGGATTTCATCTCTGCTTTTTGCAAACAATGTTGTCCTGTTAGCCTCATCAAACTTGGACCTTCAGCGTGCACTAGGACAGTTTGCAGCTGAGAGTGACACAAGCGGGAAGAGGATCAGCACCTCTACATCCTTTCAGTCTGCATGTCTTCACAAACATACCTTCAAAGTGAAGCTTTGATGCCAACACCCTGTCACTATTATCAAGGCGGCTAACTTTCCCTTCTGCCTCACTGACCTGTCAGCTACTGGTAACAACAGGCTGCTGATAACAGCTAGTTAATCTTCTCTCTTCATATTTGTCCTTGAATCTCTTGTATTTGTCGCCATTATTATTATTATTATTGCCACCACCGTCTCATAGTGGTGCCGAATATTCTATTCGTCGAGAAAGTGCACAGCTTTCCTTTTTCTCCGAGAATAAGTAGGAAACAGTCTATTTATCCTTAAACCTTATTCTCTGTGACAACTTCCCTCCTTATCGACATTGGCATTTTGGGTAATTTTGACAACCCAATAGACCTTAATAACAATAAGGAATGTAATGCATAAATCTCTGCTTTACTCCTGGCTGCAGCTCATAGTGCTGGAAACTCCGGTAAGTCCTCTGAGCTGTGCTAGCCTGGATGACCAACCCTCCCCCATCCCTTCCCCCCACTGGTGCACTAACTCACCAAAATCACACCTAGATTACTCAGAACCTGTACTTGAAGCTGCTTGTAGTTCTGTGAATCAATTCAAAACAACCATGGACATGTTAGATGAGGTGCAAGAAGGCCTGATTGATGGAAGATGTTTTACAGGTGGTAAAGTTCATGAAGGCTCAGGGTTTCTAGATTTTATCTGTCAGTCACTGCCTTAGATTCTCCCCACACCTCTCGTATCCAAGTATTATTCCTCAACTAATGTGCTGAGATTGAATGCTTCCCTTCTGTGGTTAATGATTTGGGGATTTGTTTTTCTGTTTGTAGGTGGAGGAGAGTGAAAATGAATGGGCCGTCCCCCACTGCTTCACCATCTACTCTGCTCAGAGGACCATCGTCGTGGCTGCCAGGTGAGAAGAGATTAAAAAAACAGTCGACAAGTGTTAGTCCAAACAGTTTCCAAAGAATACAGATTTGTAGAAATGTCAATGTTGGGTATAATTGTTAAATGATGCAAATGAATATATAATGACTCTTGAAGTCATTTTTCATTGCAAAACTATGTAAAAAAAAAAAGAAAAGAAAAAAACCCAAATAAAATAAAACATAAAAATAACAAAACATAAAAACAAAAAATAGTGTGTTTGACTAATTTGTATAGTAATATTAGTCACTACAGTAATCGATGGTCATAAGAGCATTCAGTCTGATCTGGTCTGATTTCAAATCACTTGTTTGTTGCAGAAGTTAAATTTATGGCAGACATGAAACATTTTTCGAACATAACGACAGAACACTCCTGAGCACAAAACTGAACCAAACACAAGTTAAAAATTTTTTTAATTAACTTTATATTAACAGATACAAGTGAAACAGGTGACAAAATTGCTCTAGACTGTGTTATTGTCCATTTCCAGGGTAAGTTTTTTTCTACAGAAAATAGTTTGTGGTCCACAGTGTTTTGCAGTCTTCTTCAGCATTCATGTCATCCATCTGACCGCTTCGGTCTGTCTGCCAACCTGTTTAACCATGAAATGTGTCCTAGAGTCTCTAAAGGGTTAAGATGTGGTGACTGGTCCAGTTTATCTATCACTGATAGAGAAGGATACTCGAACCAAGACTGTTGTTTTTGCTGTTCCGTGATCTAACAGCCTCCTGTCCTTTATTTATTCAGCACAACTCATTCGGTTTAGAAAGCAGCACCCATATTAATATCTTTAGACACTTCTTGGCAATAATATAATACATTCACAAGTGTATAATTTAGGATTTATATAAATTTTCAAATCATCTCATGTTTTCTAGCATGAAGCATCCTTTATGTGGCCTTTATTCTAGAAACCTGTACAGAGATAATGATACAAAATTGCTTGGTACGCCCACCTAATGGGACTAACACCAACAGCCTTTGGTGGATTTTTGTCATGCCCTACCCCCCCGCCCCATAAAGTTTTATGACAATTAGGTAATTAGTTTGCGTAATTCTGCTCACAGCCAAAAAAGAAAAATCTATAAACACACGGGAAAAACAGAACCTCCTTGGCAGTGGGAGTGAATTCAACTGAAAAAAATGACATTATTTGGTGTGTGTGTGTACGTTTGTCATTTCAGCTCTAAAGTGGAGATGGGGAAGTGGATTGAGGATCTAAACATAGCGATAGATATGGCCAAGAAATCCCAAGACAAATCCAGCATCTTCCTCGAGGCTGGGCTGGTGGATCACTCCAACCGTAAGGCTTCGCCCCACCCTCTGATGTAGACGAACAGTAACCAGTGTCTGACCGACGTGTGCTTCGTGTTTTACATGTTGTGATGTCCTCAGGTGATTGGTTGGGGATACACCACAGATTCTAATGTACAGTTAACCCCTTGCCTCCAAACTTCCTGCCCTCCCCTACTCTTCCTCCTCCTCCTCTTCCTCTTCCTCCTCCACCCTCAGGATCATCCGATGAGGTTTCTCTGGAGCAGGAGTCCGAGGATGACATGAACTCCTCTCGTACGTCACTGGACAAGCAGACGCACCACCGTGCCAACACCACCATGCACGTGTGCTGGCACCGCAACACCAGTGTGTCAATGTCTGATCACAGCCTGGCTGTGGAGGTATTCCTCCTCCGCCCACATTTAGACACACATTTATATGTCCACACGATCCCAGCAGACACACACATATACACCCCAAGTTATTTTGTTCACCTGGAAATGAGACAAAGCAAAAAACTCCAGGTGCTCTTGTCATCGTTTGTCCTCCTTCTAACCCCTTGTTTGCGTCCTCCCAGTGACTTTTGACGTCTCGTGTTTCTTCTGTCAACTGGAAAACTGTTTAATGTTTCACAGAATGTGCATGCAGGGCGGGTTCAGCCATTATATCTGACACTAACACTCTGAGCCCACAGATCTGGACTTCCTTCCTGTTCTTTCCTGTTTCTCCCTCCTCCAGCTAACATGCTAACACTGTCTCCACACACTGTTTCTCTGTTCTCTTTACTCTCTCAGTGTTCGGCTCTCCGGCTGTCTCACCAGAGCTTCCCCCTCGCTATCTCCTCGGTCAGGGCCAAAGACCAAACACCATCACACATGTTTGTTGGTACCGAAACCAGAACCTGTCCCTCACTGATTACCTGCACATGAACCAGGTACTAGAGCCACCAGCCATGATGGATTACAGTTGGGGTCCAGTTGTTGCACCAGTCTCCTTGAAGTCTATACAGAAATCAAGTTCAGCCAAAAACTTTCATTCTGTTAATTCACTTTCGTATCAATGGAAAGACGGGGGAAGTTTCATTGTTCACAAAATGTGTCTGAAGTTTAACATCAAACAGCTTTGCAGAATTGTCCTAACCAAAAAGACTGGAGAACAGCTCCCATGATGCATTACAGATTGGTTTTTAAAAGATAATATTCAAATGCTTTTTTAGTTTTCTAGCTAAGTGTTGTTGTGCTCACCGTCTGAGGAGAGTCCATGAGTCCAAACACAAGGTGTTCCAGATGACACCGATGAGGGGGTGAGCCAAAAAGGTGACGTTTGATCCCACATTCAGGTAGAAGGTGAAAGCTGAGGTACTTGTTGATCTCATCTATCGTCACATGTACACATGTTCAAGCCTGTGCACGCTCAGATGTTATTAGCTAAGAGGCTATGCTACGGGTTTCAGCTCTGATGGTGTAGCAAATTTTCAAACGGCTTCTGCAGACTTTGGCTTCAGATGTATGGAAGCATTTTGTTTTTCTGTGTTTTGAGACAAATACTGCAATAGTCTTTTTCTGTGAAGCTCCAGAAGCTTTTTGTTGAATATGAAACGTCACCTTGTATTCCATCACAAAGGAGTTAATGACTGTTTTCCTTTTTCCTTTAAAACAAGTCAGGCTTTATTTAATCACATAAAAGTTCAGTGGAAAACAGGCATTGTTATTGCATCCATCTTCACAAAATTTCAGTTCCTGACTTAAAAAGTTATGTAAAAAAAAAAAAAATGTGGAATCAATAACAGTTTGGATGTGCCTGATAAACACGGAACTATAAACCCTCACAGGGGAACATTTTCCAGATATGATTAATAGATATGTTTAAGACAGATCGGTTGCACCAGATTTTCCAGACACGCGTCAGAACGACAGGGATCTGGTTTGTTCTGACGAGGCGCAGAAATGGTGAGATTCACATAAATATATAATGAAAGCCTTGATTTAGTGATTGTAACGAGACATTCTCTATACTGTTGGGCTAACGTTCTCATTGATCTAACTATGCATGCGGGCGTTGTCGTGGTGGGCGTGGCTTCTGTTAAGCTCTGGAGACTGGTGACTTCCTTCAAAGTGTCATTTGAAACAATCAACACCCACAGACTAATCAAAACAGATCAACTGACTTTCCTGTTAAAGATAGAACCAAACATCAGTTTGATACATGAACACACACTCCTTCTGGGTAATCTACACAACCAGACATCCACATCAATACGTCAGTCTGCTGACTGTGATGTCACCATC
This sequence comes from Antennarius maculatus, assembly GCA_013358685.1. Taxonomy (NCBI): domain Eukaryota; kingdom Metazoa; phylum Chordata; class Actinopteri; order Lophiiformes; family Antennariidae; genus Antennarius; species Antennarius maculatus. The sequence continues at coordinate 12,610,179 of CM023610.1, read as the reverse complement.
TAACCTTCATCTCCTCTGCTGTGTCCCTCCATGTAGAACCAGCTGTCAGGTTACCTCCTGAGGAAGTTTAAGAACAGTAACGGCTGGCAGAAGCTCTGGGTGGTTTTCACCAACTTCTGTTTGTTCTTCTACAAAACCCACCAGGTCAGCACACCCATCCTGAGACGTCGTGTTTCTGCTGGTGGACTAGTTCCTGAAGCGTCAGTATTCAGTGCTTCCTTCTCTGTTTCAGGACGACTTCCCACTGGCCAGCCTCCCCCTGCTCGGCTACACCGTCAGCACCCCGGAAGAGTCCGACAGCATCCACAAGGACTATGTCTTCAAGCTGCAGTTCAAGTCGCATGTTTACTTTTTCCGAGCAGAGAGCGAGTACACGTTTGAAAGGTGTGGGTCTTGTCTCTCCTTTCAGGGACGCTGTAGCACTTCTCACAGCCTTTAAATGTTGCAGTGGTTGTAAACCTGTGTGCACTGTCTTGTCTCTGCAGATGGATGGAGGTGATCAAGAGTGCAGCCAGCACGACGGGGCGGATGAATCTGCTGATACCCAAAGGAGGTCCCGTGGAGATGAACGGAAACTGAATGGGACGTGTACCCTGAGGCTGGGCCTCCAGGACTTCACAAAGACGGTCCAGTCTCCTCCTCACTGATGTTCAAGTGGACATTCAGGCGGCAGCAGGTGGAGGCTGCACTAGACCGTGCTAACATTTCTCAGATTTAACTTATAGTCTGTTTCTTCCTTCATCACTGATGTAAATCATAACAGGATTTAATGAAAGAATCATTTTTAATCAGCTTTATTGCTTGTGTAGCTCGTTTGGTCTGTTCGTATGGGCTTATGGGAAATACTCTTTCTGTGGGACCAATTCTGAACCAAAAGGCATAAAGGAACTGTTCACTCAAAAATAAAAGTTCATGCAGATGGAAAGTCACACAAAGTCCTGAAAACATTTCTGGAGTTTCCTGGAGAAGCAGCATGACGGGGTTCACCAGCTGAGAAGGAGGAGAACGATGACTTGTCTTTAGATGTAGCCGCAAACGGGAAGTGTTTCCTCTCTTTTGAACCTGAACTCTTCATCTCAAAGGTTGGTGTGTTTCCTACCTGCGGGAGGTACACAAACTCAGACGAATGTTCAGAGCTGTGTACAGGGAGAGCTCACAGGATCTACATCTACCTGGAGCTGCACCGACCGTCAGACCCGAGTCTGCATTTTCTCTTTTGTTCCAGTTCTGACGTACTGATGAATTCTCACTGATTTCAACATTTATCCACACCTGACACTTAAGTTCAGAGGCTTGGAATCACTTTAGCATCTCAGGGGCTTCTGGAGATTTAATTCATGCCCTGCTGGTTGATTGGAGTCATTTCCTGTGTTATTTTTGACTTTAAGAAACAAGTTTCTTTCCTCGCTGACTAAAAACATGACGCTTGATTTCTTCTTTGTTTGAAGTGTTGACTGAAGCGTGGTGGGAGCAGCGCTGTGCTGTGATACAGATGATAACCGGTACGTAGTGAAGGAAGGTACGGGGCGGCAGGTTCTTGGAGTCGGATGGGGGTGTGCAGAAAGGTCGTGGAAAGGTCATTCATTGAGTTTTAGACGAAGGGGGAGTAAAGAGAAATTCGTGCACCTGCTTAAACAGCGACACAAAACTGAATCTGGTTTCAAACAAATAGCAAAGTCCACACTTTAACTGTGTTAGGAATAAAACTGTAAGAGCTATTCATACGCTGCATTTGTTTTTTAAACTCTAAGGCTTTTATTGCATGTTAATGGAAGGATGTCAGAAATATTTCAACAGGAGGTTTTCTGCTTAGACAGGAGGCAGGAGGGCCAGATTGATTCTGCATTTCACTCTGTAATATCAAATGTAATCAGATGTAGGCTGTTCTTATGTAGGGGGGCAGCACACTGAGGAAACACTGTAGTCTGTGTTGAAGTTACAGGTTTTCCTTGTGGGATCAAGCCTGACGAACATCTGAGACGATTTAGAGACACGGAATCTGATTCCTGGGGGACACTGATGTCACCTGTTAGTTAGTGTGCTACATGCTACCATGGTATTATTGTTTCTGTATAAGACTGGAATCTTTACTCTGTGTGTGTGTGTGTGTGTGTGTGTGTGTGTGTGTGTGTGTGCGCGCGCGCATGCACACGTGCGAGTGTGTACGTGTGTGTGCATGCATTTCTCCTATTTATTGTGTAGCATGTTGTCGGGCCCTGCTCTTGGAGGCCCTCATGTAGTCCTCATGTTATTCCATTGAGAATCTAACTAATAAAATCAGTGGCTTTCTGTGACTGTGTGCTGACCATCTGTTGTTCTCCAAACACATTTAGGTACAATATTCATCTTAAAACTAAACTTGATCACCATAATTAAAGGTTAAGGCTATACAACATGTTTTACAGGTGATCGGCTAATTTAACTTTCTACAACTTTAGGGATGCAGCTATTGAGAGGATCATTTTTTTCCACATTTAAATGTTTAATGCAGATCAATTTACATCTTGACTCTGAGCGCTGATCCCTGGCGGGGTTTGTGTTGCTGCTGCCTGTCCCAGTTCAAACTGGGTGAGAGTCGCGACACACCCTGGGCAGGTTGTGAGCTGACGACTGAAACGCACACACACTATTCCCTCTCACTAATATCTGAGGGGTATTTACACTCACTTTTTCAGCTATACTGCATGTTTCTGCACCGCTGATAGAATCCAGAGGCCCCACAGAGAAGCAGGTTCACACTGCGTTACTTAGATGTCAAACTATATCCTGTCTGTCAATGTAAATCTAAATGAATTTAATCCTGGATTTGGATCAGTCTCAGAGTGTAATCAAGTGTTCCCTCCTCCCTGGCATCCAGACAGCAGGGCATTCCTCAGGCATGTCTGAGCAGCATGAGCAGTGGGTGTGGTGGCTCCCCCATAAATGGCATGACGGCTCATCTGCCAAGGAAATCTTTTCACATAATTTTCAGTTAGGGTGTGGAGAAGGTGTGTTTCTGCTCAACTTGTGTGTGTACTATCAAAGCAACGTGGTGACGGCATCAACACGTCAACCTGTGTTTTCTTGAGCTTATTAGAGGATGTCAGTCACTGGTTGGGTCAGGATACACCACACGGATTTGACTGGGAGAGGAAGAAGAGTCATCCAAGTCTTCCTCGTGTCACATCAGCAGAAACTAGAGGATGAGCTGGAGGTAAACCCTGACAGTCCAGATGTGACCAGATCCAGCCACTGCTCCCAACAAAGTGTTTCAATAGCATGTTTCATGGTACTATCTATTTCATCTAAACTCAGGATCTTTAAAAAGTTGTGGGATAGTTTTGTGCAAGTTTTTTTTAAGGTGAAAAGGTAAGCCATATGACGTAATATTGATGTCATCAGAGTGACCTCAGTTTGGGTTATGAAGCTAAATCATAACAGCGATCACCTGATATGAAGTAGGGGCTCAGGTTTATGGAAAGGTACCTGGTATGGACAGGTTTACATTAACTGCATTATGGGAAATGTAGTTCAGTGTATTCGCCTGACTAGTACTGAACATAAACATTTCATTGAAGCACCTCTGCTGTCAGTTCAGGTGTCCCTAATTTAATGTGTCTCACATGTCCTCCAGTGTTACAGTAGTGAACATTAATAAACCCAGCTCTGGATAAATGCCGACATCCCCCTGGGTCATGTTGAAGGGGCGGTGCTTAGCCCGCTTATCTCCGCCTGTGAGCCACACAATAGGTGCCCTTAGAAGGAAAGCCTGTCAGTGTTCACAGAGAGAATGCTTTACGACGTAGAACACTTTCGCTCCATTAAATTCAATGACTTCAACCACTTTTGCGCGCAGTAACATGTCGGGATACTCCAGTCCGTGTGCAGGATGAGTCTCTCTGCGCAGCATCTGCCTGTCAAATCTTAGTAAGTGTTCTTTAATTATTGTGAAAATTATTGAAGAAAAAAAAAAAAAGTGAAGTCACTTTGTGGATCCGAACTGTGCGTAAAGCTTCTGTAGCCCGGCGTCAAACGTTTTCTCTGCGTCTTCTCTTCAAGTCTGGGTTTTGCAGGTTTTTACAAATTGATCAATGCTATCAGACACTGTCCTCATATTCATCCAGTTTGTTGTGCAGGATCATCTCACAGGTCCTCTCTGCCAGAGCGGGAGGGAGGAGGCGTGCGTCTGGGACAAGAGGCCGCCGATCGAGGCGCTGGAGGCGGGGAGGTGAGCGGCGCAGCCTGCGGCGCGTCACGGGGACATGGAGATGTTGCGCCGCTCCTCTGTGTTTGCGGCGGAGGTGTTCGACCGCTCACCGACAGACAAGGAGCTGGTGTCCCAGGCCAAGGCGCTGTGCCGGGACTACATCCACTCCAGACTGAACCGGGCCGGGATAGGCTGGTCTAAACCCGAACATGGACTGTCGGCATCAGGAGGCACCCTGGGGGAGATCTCTGCGGTTCTGCTGTGGCTGGGTGAGTCCGGTCCGCATGAACTGCTGCTGAATGGAACATGCGAGCACTAGTGTGTGAAGACATTCCTATAATGCTCCCACAGACCTTTAAATCCATTTAAAATGTTTGTTTGATTTTTTTGTGGAAACGTTTTATCGTGGCTCAAACATCCCGTTAGCTTGGTTCTTTACTACAGTGAAGAAATAAGCGGGTTTTTTTTTTCTTCATGGAAGTGCTTTTCTGACAAATACATTTTAAATCTGACAAATATTTTTAAGCTAGAACAGTTATACATAAACAGCTCTACTTTAATAGCTTCACAGATTATCAATGACAATACAAAATGTTGAGAAATGCTCTTTAAAGAAAGTGAGTCAAAGCCTCCTCTGAACGGATCCTCTGAAGTGTATATAGATATTCCATATGTCATATACAGTGCGACTAGTCATATTCTTCTGTTTCTGTAAATGTAGTTAAATGTGTTAAGTAGCCGGCGGAGGTAAAAACCACTGGTGTTGATGTTCAACAATCAGTGTAACATCTGGAGAGACAAAGATGATTTTGAAAGAATGACAGTTCTGTTTGCTGAAGCTGGACATCGGTCCCCACACTGAAGACATGTGGACGATGGACGTCACCACTACACATCGTGTAAGGAGCACACACATCGACCCGGCTCCCAAACATTCACAGGTGTTTATAGTTTGTTTATTGTGTTTATTGATTCCTGCAGGAAGGAATCAATGCATCTCTAATCTTATAAATAATCTGTTTTGAAAAACACATGTCATTTAGTGCTCATATGTTAGAGAAGGCATTCTAACATTTAGAAACATACTGTACAACCAGTTTTCATTTTCGCAAGAAGACCTCAAGAGGAGGTTCCCAGGAATCCCCAGATAAACAAAGACGAAGTCTCATCAAGTCAAATTTCTCTTCCTGGATGTTCGCCCAGTGTGAAATCTGATAGACTACAGATGGCTCCTCCAGTCTGATATCAGCCTACCTCCAGCTGAGGGAGAGATGATGCAGTTCCATAAAAACCTCATTTAGGTACAAGATCATGTTTTTTTTTTTTAAAAAAAAACAACAACATTCCAGCAGAATCTTTGAAAATGGAGTTGGCATTCAGTTACAATAGGCCTGTGTTCCTTTTGAAGTCTGCTGGATAACAAGCTGTAAATTAAATTTAAAAAGCTTGAAAATGAAACCGTTGAAATCAGGTGCTAAAAAAATGGTCTCTAGAAAACGTGTTTGCTCTGCTGCTTTTTGACAGACTCACCTCAGCTGATGTTAAGCTAAACTATAGCTACATATACAACTAATGGACGTCAGACAGAAACAGACTTCTACTGTAACTCTTTATTAGAGAGTGAGTTCATTACCCGAGATGCACTCTGACATATTAAGGTCAAAATACATTTTGATCCACCCACATAACAGCCACCTTGAATGGCATCAGCTGCAGAAATGTCAGCAATGTGCTGCTCAGATCTATACATGTTCAGCACTTTAGATGACATTAAACAAGTAGTAGAGCGTAATACACAGGGGTGTAGAGGCTAAGTCCAGCTTTAATCGACTGAGGTATTCCACCACACTGACGTGAATGACACGCTGAAGTGCTTCCTGGTCATCAAAAGTCAGACAGGCCCCTCTATGTTTGATTATTTTTTAAAATTCTATTAAGTTTCCCAGTTAACTCGAACGATAGTTAACATCAAATAGCAAAACATTCAGAGTTCAGCATCAGCGTCAGTTAATGCTTCTGAGCAGAAACCTAATCGAAGAATATTGGTTCCTACGATGTAGAATTTTAGTAAGTCAGATGTTCATATCTTGAGGACTACCTGTATATCAGAATGTACTGTATATCTACATTACTGAAGTTACTGGATGAGTCTAGAACTTCTTGTCAACTTTCAACTAAAAGGTAAAGCTCTTATTATAGTAGTAAAACAAAGAAGAGACATAAACGAAGCTGCTTTACAGACGTATTCATCAAAAGCCTGCATAAAAGAGCTTTTAGCTGAAAGGAGCTACAAGAACCTGGAGGCTGAGAGACGTTACATAAGTGAGAAATGAACCAGAAGGAAGTGTCACCTCCAACATTTCACTGAAAAAACAGACACAACAACAGCAATACGAATGCACGTCAGTATGATCAAATATGCACATTTACATCAGATATATTGTCACGTTAAATAAAAAGGAATAAAAATACACTTAATGCGACTAAACAAGTCAGAAACTGCACACACTGCAGCAGAGAGAGGTCACGTTCACCGCCTTCATGTCAGGTCCTGGAGCTCCAGGATTGGCAGATCGAGTGCAAGCAAACCAATCAATAATCAACAGAAGCAGCAGCCTGGTGATTCTGGAAAGACTACCCAGACTGTATTGGAGTGTGTCTGAGCAGGATATGAGCTCATGTTGTGTAATTGTGTCTCTATTTTCAATCCTTTGACATCTAGTACACGTTGATGACATGTGAATGGTGCTCAGCAGAGCTCAGGCCTCCAACCGAGGCCTGACAAGTCTTCACAAATGTTCGGTTTGTCTGGCCCACGTCCAACCTCTCCTCAACATTTTTGCATAACCCAAAGTTACTAGAGTTCCTCATTTAACAATAGTCAACAAAAAGTTATGAAGGAATTCTGACATGTCCCCAAATTCAGATTTGCACTAGACTGATGGGTTCTTTCCTGGCCCTTGCCTCGTCCTTGGTTTGTGGATGAACCTCTTTTGGTTTACTCACGCTAAGAAAGAATTAAACTAACTGACAACAAACAAACAAACACAGATACAAATCTTCAGGTCCACAGTCTTCATCGGGAGTTCTGAGGCTGCATCTGTTTTGGACAACACAGATGGTGAATGGTTTCATTTACGATGGCTCAGATAAGTCTTAAGTCTCACCGAGTCATATTTGTTCTCTGTGTGAAGTACTTATAAAAAACTTGATGTGGTTTTAATCACATGAAAGAAAGATACCAGAACACAGTGGTGCTTTTGTTGCTGATTATTTGGGAGGATATTTTTGATTTGAGCAGCATGGTAGGTAGCGCTGTCACCACACAGCAAGGTGGTTCCGGGTCCCACATTGCTCGCAGTTGTGAGTGTGTGTGTGTGTGCTTGTTTGTCTATGTGTGGCTCCGTGGTGCACTGGCGTCACAACCGGAGTGTCCCCTGCCTCACACTCCCAGGCAGCTGGGATAGGCTCTAGCACCCCACGACTCGCGACAGTGGATGAAGCGGTTGACGACAAACAAATGAATGAATGAATGCTGTATTTTGTTCTCACTCCTTTTGCTGCAACTTTGCTGGTTTGTGGTTTTAACAGCTCATAACTAACAGCTTTGTTCTTTCTGGGCAGGTGATGAGCTGGAGTACCTTCGACCCAATGTCTACCGCAACGTAGCGCGACAGCTCAACATCACAGTGGCATCTGAGAGCATCGTGTCCGATGCTTTCCTGGCTGTGGCCGCAGACATTTTCTCCACAGGTAGGTCCTCATCAGCGTGGGGTTGTGTTGTGAACGGGGCCACACAGGAAGGCTGTGTGGCCCCGTCTGACTGGAAGCAGCTGCAGCGCTCTTATCAGGTCCATCTCTCAGCTACACTCACTTAGACTTGAAAAGAGAGAGCTTTGGCCCTTCTAGGGAGGTTTGTCACTTTGTTTTTGTTCAGAAGGAGGAACTTTAGAGCTTATGGCAAATGCAATAAATATACATGAAGTTTGGGTGTTGGCGCTCCTTGAAAACCTTTTTTGCTGGATTTCTAGAGCAAGTTTTTCCTTGTGAAAATAAACATTATGGCCTCTTTTCTTCATGTAAGTACCTCTTGTACTGGGCAACCACAGGGCAGAAGCTATTTTTTTTTGCAGTCATTATTCCCTCAGAGGAAAGGAACCACAGGGAAAACATTCAGTCCATATTAGGATAACTTGTTGTAGAGTGTGATTATTACAGACAGTTTGGACCCCGACATGAAGCTCAGCTGGTTTATTCCCCACGGAATGTAGCCAAGTCATTTTTGTGCACAGTATATTTAATTATTTCAAACATGCATGAAGAAAAGCATTACATCACCACTTTGAAAGTGTAAATAAGAGTTGTATTTTTGGGTTCACAAGAGGAAAAGCTAATTGCAGTGAAGTTTAAGGTTGTCACTTAACATGTTTTAAATGTGGTTCCTAACGGTCACAGCGTAAATGTGGACCTATCGTAACGTGAAATAGTCCCTGTGGCACGAGGAAGTCATGGGCGGCAGTAGATTATGACCACAAATACTAATGTGTGTGTCCACCCCGTCACTAATGCCATGCTGTGTGAAACCACAGGGAAAACAGTGGATGGGAGAGTGACGTCTGTTTTTATTTAAATCTGCATTTAAAGCTGTCTTAATAGTCACATATTAAGAAGAGATCAAATGAATAGTGTGTTAAACCCTGGAAGATTTTTTAAATTTATATTATTATTATTTAATATTTTATTGTTTATTTGTCATGAGTCCCTTCCAGACAGTGTTTTCATCCTGAACCTGCTGAAGCCTTTATTCTACCCCACTGTACTGTGTGAAAGCAATGGACAGGGGAGATAATTAAATATACCTGTTTTTAAGCTTGTCATCACCTTCTTATTGTTATGGAATGCTGCATATGTTAAGAACATACACACACACCGCAATCGGTGTCCAGTTTGAACAAGCTAAATCAATGGGATTCTCTTTATGTCTGTCTGTAACTATCTATCCATCTATCATCTATCTATCCATCCATCCATCCATCATTGTGCAATACCTGGCTGAAAGTGTTAAGACTTCGATCCTCTCAGCTCTGTTTTTGTGTATTTTAGCATATTGTTTTAGTTTCATAGCCCCTTGATTTTTTCGCTGTTTTCAGTGGAAAAGGTTTAAAACCTGCTGTAAACTTGCTGTGCAGTGACAAACAGCAGAAAATGACAGGAAACAGTCAGCAGAGATAGCAAAGCATTCAGCTTGATGGAAGATGGAAGACATCTAAGACCAACAAGACAAATGCCTTGTTGCTTTTCCTGCTGTATGTGTTTCTGGGTCACTAAAGCAATTTTAATGGGGATATTTCTCTTTATGTTATGTTTATAACATTTATAACAGTTTTGCTCCTAGCTTTATTTTCGTCCAAAGTGCTGCTCTGACAGCAGAAATGATGAAGAGTTTTCCTGCTTTGATGCTGCAGGAGTCTCACTCATTCCACCTGAAACGGTTCCTTGATGGGACACTGTGTCTCCTTTTTGGCAAAAGAGAGGATATTTATTCTAGGGAAGATTACACTGTAATTGTTTTAGTACTGTTACAGTATTGTATATGCAGTTTTTCAATCTACATACAGTATTATTGCATTCTTACTTATTTCTTACTGGTTTAAAATTCAAGATTTTATCATTTTTCCTAGCAAACTGCTGTACATCAGGTTGTTATCTAGCTTCTGTGTGGTCACATGTTTTAAACCCATTTGTTTATACATGCAGTTATTTCTTCTATTTATGTTTCATTGGCTTATTTCTGTTATCTGTTAGTATTTCTGTTTATTTATGCCTTTTTATTCCTATGCCTATTTATGCCTTTGTATTTGTATATTCTTGATGGCTTATTTATTACTCTATTTGGTGTTGGTACTACTTTCTATGTGCTTGCGCTTTCTGTGCTTTCTGTGTGCTTTTTCTGTGTTTTTGTGTACTCACTGTGCTGTGTGTAGTGCGACGGGGAAATTAATTTCCCTGACGGAACCTCCTTCAGGAATCAATAAAGTTATTCTCTACTCTCTCTACTCTACACTATCTGCATTTGACTTTGCCCTTGTTTTGACATCCATCAGTAGGTTTTGTTGGGTTGAGGGCTGTTTGTCATGTGATCCCAAGTTGCCGGTTTGAGAAAGTTCCCAGTTTGACTTTTACATTGGGGGGTTTTAAAAAAAATTCTGTTGTTTTTGACTTGCTGCTGCCAAAATTGATAGATTTTGCTGTGGATGCTGATAAAGGACACTTCCAGTATCTTTTTAGAATCAGTCATGGCTGGATGCATACAGAACAGGACTGGTGGTGTAAATACTGCTCTGTGTCAGTCTAGATGGTTTGTTTGTTTGTTTGTTTGTTTTTGTTTTTTAGCAGCATAAATCACAATAGATAAAAAACCTAATTTAAAGCTGCCATAAAGTTGTTGTTCTCTCATTATTAGGAGCATGACTCAGTTTGTGTTATTGTGCATCCAGGCAACTGAACTCCTGCTGTGGAACTCATGTAGACCACAAGGTATCAAGGTTCGTTTATGGTCAATTTTATGACACAGGGTTTCACAATGAAAGGTTAAGGTGTGCTGCATAGATTTTACACATGAACACCCTGGTTGGCACCCACTGACATTATTATTATTATTATATATATATATATATATATATATATATATATATATATATATATATAATAATAAGACATCACGTCTTCTATCGCACAGCTAGAAGTAAAAGCCTAACTTTACTTGTCTGTATAGAATTCTATTAGATTGGTTGTAGTTCTGCATAATTTTCAGTGTTTGGTCTGTGTCTATCTGTGTGCCAGTAGAATTAGGGATGTTAAGGTTATTTTTCTTCTCTTTTTGGGCTCTCTAGAGTAGAAACTATTATCTAAACTCACTCTGAGCTAGACAGGATTCTAGGAATCAGGTGACGGCTACAGAACATGGGTTGTTGAGGCTCAGTCTGTGTTGAACATGTAAACATTGCTAGTCTGAAGCTGAAGAGAAGTGAAAGTATGAAGCTCTGACAGTAAACTGTGTGGTGGCGGCAGAAAGTTTAGTCAACATGAGGCTGAAGAAAGGATTTTCTCAGTAATCTAGTGAAGTGAAACGCCTGCATGTGGCCTCATTTGTGGTGTTTGTGTTTCCTGGCCTGCCTGGATGCCTCTGAGGCCTCTTCAAATGATTCTAGTCTGACCGATTTAGACTTTTGCAAGAACCAATGCAAAATCATCAAACTGTCATTTATCTGCATTTGCACGATTTTACAAAATGTTGATGTGTGCTAGCGGGACACAAACGTGTGCTTCTAACTGTCCTGTGACTGTCTCCTGTCAGGTGTCACATGGGGGAAGGTTGTGTCTCTGTACGCTGTCGCCGGCGCCTTGGCTGTAGACTGCGTTCGCCACGGTCATCCAGCTATGGTCCATACCATTGTTGACTGCATGGGGGAGTTCGTCCGCAAGAGTTTGACCACCTGGTTGAAAAGGAGGGGGGGCTGGGTAAGAGAAAGTTCTTGTTCTACCTGATCAGCTGTTTGTGAGTGGAGTGTGTGACAGAACGGAAGGCCTCCAGTTCCACCAGAATAGTGAACGTGGCTCGTGGCCAATTGGGTGTGGCAGCGTGTCAAGATCACTCAAACTTTCACACACTGAGAAGTCAATCATGTAAATAAAAACACCACACACTGAACAGGTTACTTTTTCTCTGTCTGGGATGTTGTCTATTGATTATTTTTTGACAAATTGAAAAGCTATTGAATGAAGAAACAGTTCAAGTTTTCCTTGATATTGGCTGTAGATTCCCAAATGTGAACAATTGCACAGTCAACACAAATCATAACTATCAAATTTTTCATCATACATTTATTACTAAGAACAGAACATTTCCTTTCAACTTACAAATTATTCATAAAACTTGCACTCACTTTTGATATATTTTCAAGAAATGAGGCTTAGATGCCTGCTGGTCTTACAATATTATACAAATAAACTATCTGATTTAAAATATAATTACTGCTGACAATCACAGATAAGCATCTCTGTAAAAGTTTTGAATGCTGCTACTGAGTGATCGTTTTGTTCATCTGTCTGTTGGCAGAATGTACGAAAACTACATGACAAAACAATATGAAACACGATTGAAGAGATGGGTATAACTCAAGGAAGAACTTGGTGAATCTTGGAGTGAATCCAGATAAGGAAACACATTCCAGATTTTTTCCTCTTTTTTGAATGTTTTTGTGGTTAAACTTCTACTGAACTGGACTGAAGGCCGGCTGTTTGTTCAACAGGAGGAAACACGGCTGTTCGGAGCTAAAGATTAAGATATTGATCTTTTATTTTTCTTCACTCTTTCTGTAACATGACGAGAACCCCGAGGGAAGCGGTTTCTCTCAAAATGTGTCAGATAACTTAACACGAATCTTTCAATAGAAACAAGCGTCTGGGATGAGAAGAAGTGACTAAGGTTCAGGAAGAATGCACCCAGCAGAACAGGAAATGCAGACGGCAGTCATTAATTGTATTATAACTTGTGAGGAGAAGAGAACACACAACCTGATTGGAAGTCTGTGGTCTTTAAACACACTTGTTAATATCATTATAAAGTAATAACACAAACCTAGATAGTATAGAGGTATTATTCACACAGTATACATATGTTGTATTAGATCAAACAAAAGGCTTTTACAGGTTGTGATCGTGAATGTTTGCAACCGTGTGCTTTTATGGATCAGCCATTAAACTTGAATTAAAGCCAACATTCAGAGTCACCACTTTTTATGTATAGTAAGCGTGTCTTCTGCAGAATTCTGAAGGTGGGGCAAACAATTCTGGACAAAGATAGTGTATCACTGAGTTTCATTTAATTGTATTTGACAACTTGGGAAACTCAAACTCACCCCACCTTTAATGGAAGCAGTCTGATAAACAGAAACAATGAAGTGGAACTCGGGACAGAAAGGAACAAGGCCTGGCAGCGTGCCCTCATCTGAGTCCAGCACAACCAGTGAACACATGAACGCCCATGAGACACGGCAACCCAGGAGATAAGTGGAGTGTGATAGAATGAAGCCTTCAGCTGTGTGACTGACCTGGTATCCACAAACGAGCCGCCATCTGAAGTCAGTCTGCTGTGTTTCTACACAGGGAGACGACGTCATCAGGTTGGAAATCTAAACAACATTCTGTGACGTGATGCCAGAGCTGTCGTCTCTGAGACGGCGTCACGGTGACATTTGAGGACAAATTACTTCAGATTCTTAGAATATTGACATCTGGAACACATTTACGACGTCTTTTTGTTGCACATTTACCTCAAGTGTAGCTTTAATTGTTAACGTCTGATGTTAACATCCAACAATAACCGCACCGTAACTGCTGAGCTTTATGTGGGAAGAAAAAACACATTTTTTTTGTTTTTTGACAAAGAAAGTAATAACTATATATTGGTTGCCAACAAGGAGGTCCAAATAAACTAGTCGTGAGCAGAATTACACAACATTTATAATTCTTTAACTCAACAAATCACAAATCGCCAGGGGCAACAAAGAGTGACCTAGATTATTTGCTTTTTTACTGTATTTGAAAATGTTGCATAGTTACAATCAGACAACAAAATCAGTCAACAAAATGCCTGCCTTTTTGTGGATGGTGAAATCATCCAGTTAAATGTTGACAGGTAACAGTTTAGAAACAGAGTGAACAGGCTGCTGCCTTCATGTCGGGAGGAACTGATGTCATGTAAATTTGAATTTAAAAGAAGAAACTAAAATTTGATTGAAATGTTGCCCTAACAGTTTCAGGGTTGATGTCATTTGGCCTCCCTTTGTAGAGAGATTGTGGATTTTGCAATAGGTGGTTACTTTTAAATTAAAGCAGTGCCATCATGTCTCTACGTGTGGTTCAGGGGATGGATGTTGATGTCGTGACTGACATCACAGATTTTCTGCTGAGGTCGGTCAATGACTTTGTCTCCTCTGCTGCTACAGGTGGACGTAACAAAATGTGTGGTGAATACCGATCCCAGCTTCCGCTCCCACTGGCTGGTGTCTGCTGTCTGTACGTTTGGACACTACCTGAAGGCCATTGTGTTATACCTCCTCAGGGAGAAGTGACAATAGGCATCACACACTGGACTGTGACCACCACTGTGCACTACCCACACCAGCACCGTTCCTGAAGCAGCCACTGCTTTGGATTATGTTTACACTCGTTTGCACTGAGCCTTCATTGATGAGCACCGATCTCCTCACAGAAAACAAACTCTTCATGCTTCTTCTGCCTCCTGTGGGAGACTATTTATTGAAAAGGGTTATATTGCAGCACAAGTTTGATTTGAAGGCATAAAATCAGTTTTAAGTTTTTAGCTTTTCACAAACTGCAGAACTGCCCGTTTTAGTGCTTGTTTGTTAGCTTCGACTGCCCCTAGTGGTGGAATATGGTAACCGCTGTATGTTATGAGTTTCAAACGTTCCTCTGGATGCTGAGGCCATTCCTGATCCACTTCTCACCTGGATGATGTGTGTCCTGACAGGCTGTAAGGAATGTACCATAAATGACAAATACTAATATAATGGGGGAGTTGAAAGGGGGAGGGGGGTTTTGTGTGTGTGTGTGTGTGTGTGTGTGTGTGTGTGTGTGTGTGTGTGTGTGTGTGTGTGTGTGTGTGTGTGTGTGTGTGTGTGTGTGTGTGTGTGTGTGTGTGTGTGTGTGTGTGTGTGTGCGCTGAAGGCCAAAAAATGTACTGTCAATATTTTAGCTATCCAAAATAATGACGAAAAGTGATCAACAACTTTTTCTTTGTCAAATTGGAATCATCTTTAAACAGAGGTGGGGTCTGAGTCATCCATCTTTCACCCACCTACAATAAAGTTTCAGCATCTATCCCAGATCCCCATTTCCCAACCTGCTCTGTTGGACTCTAAAGAAGCCTCCTGGACAAGAGGTGAAACCAGACCTAATCCAGTCTGGTTGCCTTGTTTTATTTTGTTTTTTAATTAGAATCATCAACCGATTAAACTTTACGAAAACAGGATGTTGGATTTTCAAGTAGAATATCTGGCCCAGGATTTAGAATAGGATTAAATAAAGAAGTACAGGTAGTCCACAAGATACGAACACTCCTAGATATGAACCGTTCGCCGATGGCAAACAGTTGCAGTAGAAAGTTCCCCTTTCTGCCGCAACCCACACTCAGGAGCGTACCATTATCGCCACATAGATTCAGATTTCCCATCACGTTATAATGACTTAGCAAATCTCAGACTAAGTGAACAGTTTGCTCTGATGCCAGAATTCTTGTGGTCTTTTTGTCATACCTGTTGGTGTCATCTGCAGCGTTTTGTCCTTCTTTTCTCCACATCTCTGAACTTCTGTGCAGGAAACAAACCCACAATGTATTTATGTTCATGGAGACGTTCACCAACACCGAGACTGAAGACAATTCAGGTCAGGTTCAAAGTCAGAGTAGCAATGTAACTATATAGCACTTGTAAAAAAAGTTTATAATTTGTACAATACTTCATGTCAGGAAATATTATAATCCTTTTTCCCAAAAGAGAGCACTGTAAGGCTGTTCACGCTAATATGGTGTTACTGTCCCATGGGAAAAGCAATGAATTATATAGTACAGGCACTTCACAGCACTACATGTGTATGAGAAGTCATGATTAAACCTTGTTGGCAGCCTACAAAAACTTTTAAAAAGGCACAGTATTCTTAGTTTGAGAGACATGCCACACACTTACACACACCTAAATTTGATTATATTCCCTTGGCACAATTGGCAGTTTTATTGATGAAATTAATATTAAATTTAAACTGATCATTGCATGACTTACCTAAAGAATATAAAGGCCCGAAGCTTGGTGGAAAATCAGCTGTGTAAACCTGCCAGGTACAAACATAATATATAAAACATGTTATCAACATTGTTTCTGTAAAGAAATTTTAAGCTAAATAATTTTATTTATTGAGTAAGAAATCATATGTAAAAACGTCTACATCTCAACTGAAATATACATCAGATGACAGATTAGAAAGAAAAGAAAGCCCACTTTATTAATCTCCTACGGGGAAATTGTCTTTTCACTCCACACTTTATACAGTTACATGCATATACCATGTGTTCAGCCATGCACACATACATACATTGTTGATGTATGTATGTAGTTAGAGAAAGAAAAGAGATGCTATGTTATTTATTCACTACTAGATTACTTACTATGTTCTACACTTATAAATATTCAGTTATTGCATAAATTGTGAATTAAAAAAATTAACATTGAACTTATTAACATTTTAATGGTGAATTTAAAGAAATTCTTTGATAGTAAATATAGTAAATAAAGTTCCATGTTGAAATTATATGTTGTTGGAACATCCTTTGTGGAGAACATATTTACTGAACATTGAGCAGATGCTCACAATACGTTTATTTAAAATTAATTCTTGAGTTATTTTTGTATGCAGTATTAACAGCAGCTATCCAGACACCATTGTGAGTGAGTCGGAAGTAGTTCGCTGAGAGACTGACGTGGAGGTAACAGAACCCCACCCACACACAGACACACACACACATATCTGGTGCTGGTCGCCACACACAACACGGTGTCAATGGTGGACCGCAGGGTTTGCCTCTCTACCTACAGAATTAAATGGGCCCATAGCTCCTTAGGTATATAATCATTTGAATAAAGTAAATCGGGCTTACAAACATGGTCTAAAACTACACATACCAAAATCCTAAAAAAGCGGGATGTTCTTGCACATGCACAAACTTCAAATACGAACGACCTTCATGTCCTCTTTCACTACATCCATAAACCTCGTCTTTGGTCTTCCCCTAAGCCTCCTGCCTGGCAGTTCAAAACTCAGCATCCTACTACCAATATAGTCACTATCTCTCCTCTGGACATGTCCAAACCATCTCAGTCTGGCCTCTCTGACTTTATCTCCAAAACCTCTAACATGTGCTGTCCCTCTGATCTGTCCCTCTCTGGCTCTCAGAGACAGAGAGACAGAGGGTGGTAAAGTCTATCCTGGAGAAGGATGAGGAGAATCGTGATATTGTGATAGACAAGGAATTATTAAAGATAACTCTTAAAAGGAAAATCACTAACACAAGAATGAATAAAGCAAAGAAAATTACTGAAGAAACACCTTAGACACCTCCTGATACAAGCAGGTCTTCGAACGAAAATCACAGCAGTCTGAAAGAGGCCATAACAGAAAAATATAATTCACAAAAGATTTTTAAAAATTCCTGCAAGACAAAAGGTTCGAGGGCAAAAGTAGAAAAAATTTTCTGACCTCAACATGTTTCTGGATAGCGTCAGCTTTTATATGGAAAGTAAAACGAGAAGTGGTGAACCAGTTTTTATAGACAAAGAGTTTTATAGATTGAAAAAAATAAGGAAAAAAGTAAAAGATATGATTGTAGAAGAGATAATTGTGGATAACGGATAACCGTTTTTTTTTCTTAATTTTGTCTCTTTTTTTAGTTTGATAAATGTTAAAAGGTGAAATGTTTCTTTGTTCAGAAAACGCACAGTACTAATAAAAATCTTCTTTAAGTGAATCTCTTTTGGATTTTGTGTCAACGTGATTATTCTGTAATTTGACTTTTAGGAATAAACGTGATGTTAAAAATCAAATCAATCTGTCTCTCTCTCTCTCTCTCTCTCTCTGTGCCCCTCTCTCTCTCTTTGCCTCTCTCTGTCTGTTGCTCTATTTTCCTTGCCCTGTCTCTATCCACACTGTATTTTCTTTAATCAACTTTCCCACCGAATCGGTCAAGGATGATGGCCACCCTCCGGAGTCTAGCTCCACTCTCCAGAGCCTGGCTCTGCCCTCCAAAGGCTGCGTCCTGCTCAAAGTTTCTTCCTCAATGAGGGAGTTTTTCCCTGCCACTGTCTTTTATGCTTGTTCTGGAGGGTTCCTGTTGGGTTTCTCTGTCTGTTTAAGTGTTTTGAAATGTCTGATGATGTGATTAAGTGCTTTATAAATAAAAGTTGTTTGGTTGATTGATTCATTGATCAGCTTCTGGATGTACTCCTGAAAACCCAGAGACACGATGGCTCATTGGTTCCTTTGCAGAAGCCAGGTTCTAGTGCCTCCAACCAGAACCTGCCTGTGTAATGTGTGTGATGGTAATGTGTGTGTGTGTGTGTGTGTGTGTGTTTGTGTGTGTGTGTGTTTGTGTGTGTATAATGTGTGTAACGTGTTTAATTAATCAATCAATCAACTTTTATTTATATAGCGCTAAATCATATCAGATGACATTTCAAAGCGCTTTACAGATAGAAAGCCAACAATGCCCTCCAGGGCAAGCATAAGCAACGGTGGCGGGGAAAAACTCCCTCATTGAGGAATAAACTCCAGGCAGGACCCAGGCTCTGGAGGGCAGTCATCCACCTTGACCTGTTGGTTGGGAAATAGAAACACATTGGGGAAAGAGATAGGTCAAGTAAAAGAGACGGAGAGAGAGAGTGAGAGAGTAGCAGATAGGCCAGTCTGCGTTTAATGTGCATAGTGTGCTGTCGCTGAATTGGGGGCGGGATTTCCAGGCCTTTGGGTATCCTGTCTTCCATCCGTGTTCTCCACCTGTGGAACAGAGGCACAAAGACAACAGCAGTATTGTGCAGACAGAGAGTGTGATTTGACAGCAGTAGTAATAAATTCTAGGAGTAGTAATAAATTCTAAGAGCATAGAAAGATAAAGAAAGCGAAGGAGAAGTTACAGAAGCTTAAGAGTATCTCCCTTTAACAGGAGAGATGGAGAAAAAATATCCTCAGCAGCGTAAGCCTATAGCAGCATATCTAGTGGGGTGAGCGCTATACCTAATTGTAGGCTCTATCAAAAAGGAGGGTTTTTAGTCTACTCTTAAATAAGTTGAGAGTGTCTGCCCCTCGGACCGAGGTTGGGAGATTGTTCCAGAGTAAAAGGGCCAGATGGGTGAAGCTTCTGCCTCCTGTTCTACTCTTAAAAACCCGACGGGTCACCAGAAATCTTGCATCCTCGGATCTAAGGGCCTTGGGTGGGGGATACACTTCAATAAGCTCTTCAATGTAAGATGGAGCCTTACAGTGGAGAGCTTTGCATCTAATCATAAGGAGTTTGAATTGTATTCTATAATTAATAGGGAGTCAATGAAGTGACGCAAGGACAGGAGAGATGTGTTCTCTCCTCCCAGTTTGAGTCAGTAAGCGGGCAGCTGCATTCTGAACCAACTGTAGAGTCCTAATAGAGGAGCTAGAACAGCCTGATAATAAGGAATTGCAGTAATCCAATCTAGAAGTAACAAAGGCATGAATGATTTTTTCTGCGTCTTTAAAGGATAAGAAATTTCTAACTTTAGCAATATTTCGCAAGTGAAAGAAGGCTGTCCGTTATACAGACTTGATATGAGAATCAAAGGACAGGTCTTGATCAAAAATCACTCCAAAGTTCCTGACGTCATTGGTGGAGGATAGAGC
The DNA here is from genome assembly GCA_013358685.1 of Antennarius maculatus. NCBI lineage: Eukaryota > Metazoa > Chordata > Actinopteri > Lophiiformes > Antennariidae > Antennarius > Antennarius maculatus. Next base: position 12,590,495 of record CM023610.1, on the reverse strand, counting down.
AATGCTATCTAAGTGAATTGCCATGTTAAACAGATCATCTCTAAGATGCTTCGGCCCAATAATAATGACTTCAGTTTTGTTACTGTTCAACATTAAGAAATTGTGAAGCATCCAGGATTTAATATCCCTGAGGCAGGATTCCAATTTAATTAGCTGATCAGATTAATTTGTTTTAATTGATAAATATAATTGAGTATCGTCAGCATAACAATGAAAATTAATGTTATGTTTCCTTATAATATTTCCCAATGGTAACATATACAGATTAAACAGAACTGGTCCCAGGAAGGATCCTTGAGGTACTCCACAAGTGAGAGTCGCTCGATCTGAAGATTTATTGTTGACATAAACAAACTGAAATCGGTCGGATAGGTATGACCTAAATCATTCTAGTGCTGGGTTTTTAATCTCAACTTCCTTTTCCAATCTCCGTAAAAGAATATCATGGTCAACAGTATCGAATGCTGCACTTAGGTCTAATAAGACTAGAACAGATAGAAGACCTTTATCTGACACTGTTAAAAGGTCATTTGTGACCTTTAGCAGTGCAGTCTGCGTACTGTAGTTTGTTCTAAAACCTGACTGAAAATCCTCGAACAGATTGTTCTCTAACAGGTAGTCATTTAGCTGTTTGGCCACTACGTTCTTTAGGATCTTAGATAGGAATGGCAGGTTAGAGATCGGCCTGTAATTTGAGAGGATGCCAGCATCTAGGTTTGGTTTCTTAAGGAGGGGCTTGATCATTGCCACTTTGAAAAACTGCGGTACATAACCTATTCTTAAGGATTGATTAATTATGGATAGTACAGGTATATTTATTAATGGTAGAACCTCTTTGAGGAGCATACTTGGAATTTTGTGTCGAAGACAGGTGGTGCGTTTAGCAGAGGAAATTAGGGAATTTAAGTCAGAGAGTTCCATTTGCTGAAAACAATCCAGGGTATTGCCAGAATTAGTTGATTCTTCTGCTATCTTATTTGTGTTTCTCTAAGATTTGTAATTTTGCTTTGGAAAAATCTAAGAAAGTCATCACAATCAAGGTTTAAAGGAATGGTAGGCTCGATACTGTTGTGTTTCTTAGTCAGCCTGGCTACAGTGCTGAAAAGAAACCGAGGTGTAAATCAAGATGAAACTACAAGAGACCGAGAACTACAAGAAACCGAGGTGTAACCGAGGTGTTTAATGTGTGTGCAACCTGTGTGTGATGTGTTTGTTACGAGTGTTTGTAACATATGTGTAATGTGAATGTGTGATGTGTGTAATGTATCATGCTTATAATGTTTATGTAACGGAGAGTCGTTTTCCTGTTTGAAAGAAGCATGATAATATTTGAAGGTTTTGGCTCTTCTACCTTATTCAGTTTAGGTAAAATTATGGTTGAATTCATACACATCTGATCATATTTTGCTTTGCTATCTCATATGAAACTCCATTGGCTTATTATAATCACTTTATTTATGATATGGAAAGGGGGTTTGTTAAGATATTTACTAAATCTTATAATTTATCTGTTAACATATTTATTCAATCATTTAATTATAGCTACAGATACATTGTTCAAATATAATCAATCATATTGGCATCACGGTGGTGCGGTGGGTAGTGCTGTTACCACACAGCAAGACAGTTTTGGGTTCAAGTCCTTTCTGTGCTAGGTTTGTGTGGTGTGGCTCCGTGGCGGTGTGTCCGGAGCATCTCCCATTCTCTCGTCCGTAAGTTCACTGGGATTGGCTCCAGCAACCCCCATGACCCTCAACAGCGTAAGAAATTGACCCCACCTGGGGTTCCAAGTCAAGCACAAGCCAATTCTTGTATGTCTATTGGCTGATTTTGGGGTATTAGTTTTGTCTGCACATTGTTCATGCATCTGATATGTGTTGGAGCATCTCTCCAGAACATCTCTGGTTCTATTTGTTCTAGAACCACCCATAGTATGAACTGCCTGGAGGAGTTTCACTCCTTTAGGTCTTCAATCTTTGATCTACAATGTTCTGCCTGCTGTCGATGTAAAGTAGTGGTTTCTTAGTGCCATTTTAAGCAAAAAATAAAAAACCCGGACGTGTGTGTCACACAATCCCTGATGTTTCTTGAGGTGATATTAATTTTTGACGTTTGCTTTGAACTGCTTATAAATCAAGTAACACATAGCAACCACATGATGACGCTGTTTCACAAATAAGAGTTACTCACATCTTTATGCACTCCACTTATTTTTTTAACTGGGATATTTTTATCAAGCCTTCTGCAGGTACTGTCATTCCTGAGCAGACTCTCAATCAAACTGAATACTAAAGCTGACTCAAAACAGCAATTCAAAATGAATAGTAATAGTAATAGTAATGCCTCTAAATAAGGCAACTAAATAGCAAGATGCCAACAGGCTTTTCCTAAGGGTAAGCTAACGTTCAACTGTGTTCTTGACATGTTTTGCATTTAAATGATACGTTAGGCTGGAGCTGCTTCGATGATATGAAAATTATTTTACAAAAGGTACAAATATTATTATTATTATTATTAATAATAATAATAATAATAATAATAATAATAATAATAATAATAATAATAATAATAATAATGGATTAGATTTATGTAGCGCTTTTCTGGACCCTCAAAGACGCTTTACATCGGATCCATTATTCATTCACTTCTCATTCATACTTGGTGATAGTAACTACGTGTGTAGCCACAGCTGCCCTGGGGCAGACTGACGGAGGCGTCTACAGCGTCTACAGAATCACTGCGTTTTTGTTGATAGTCCCGTCTTTTTAGAAATAAACTTTCCGCCCAAAGGTCGGAGTGGGCTTGCCTCGCTCTCCTGTGTCGTGTCCATCTCTGTTGTCAGTCACCCTGCTTTTGACTAGTGGCGCAGGTAGGAAGTGACGTCACGGCAGCCAACGGGTCCCTCAATGGGCCAAACTTAAAATGCTTGCGCATTGACCTGCCACTCACGAGTAATTGTGCTAATTTTTATAGCGTGTTAATTTGCAGCGTAATTAATTAATCTAATTAACGCGTTAAAGTGACAGCCCTATTTTTAATACATAATTTAAGATTTTATCATATTTTTATGCATATTTTCATATGCAACACTGTTCCTCATGCACTCAAGATCCGGGTGATAAATGTCTAGAAAAGTCTACAATAAGTGCTTCAACCCTGACAGGAGAGGAGGACACAGCTCTGGAATGACCTGTATGAGGAAATGAGCCTGTCGGACTCAGGTCTTTGCTTTAGAGCCTGTCGCTGTTGTCTATGTCAGCAGAAGAAAGCAAACCCTGAAAAAAGTAGGTGGTGCTTCAGAAGTAGATCATTCAGGAAAAGGATCAGGAGAGTCTACTCGCAGTGAAGACAGGCATGGAGCTTGGATCAGTCGTCTGTGCAGTGAGGAGCAATAGGGTCCTGGTTGGTGACAATGTCTGTCCTGCTGTGATAGTAATAAAAGATGGAAAAATCCATGAGATCCTCCCAGATGGGGACGTTACTGAGGAGTTATCCTGTGAGGTAAGCCCACTTTCTAAAGTCTCTGTATCAGGTGAGTTTCCTGGTGGGCTCAGTGTGATGTTCTTCTGCTTTATGGTGGCAGATCTTGGATGTGGGAAACAACGTGGTGATGCCAGGCATTGTGGACTGCCATGTTCATGTGAATGAACCAGGCCGGACCTCCTGGGAGGGTTTCTGGACCGCCACCAGGGCTGCCGCAGCTGGAGGGGTGACCACAATTGTGGACATGCCACTGTATGTAGGAAAAAAGTTTTTTTTAATGCCCACTATCACTGGAAAGAGGTTGTAGAGTAAAAAAAACTGTAATATAAGATCATCCAAGTTTGTCCGCAGTAAAGACTAAATGGACAAATTCAGTTTTTAGGTCTGGTTTAAAACTTAGGGTCTGTGGTTAGTTTCATGCAACTAAAAAAGACGTGAGAAAAACTTAATATCTGACACTGACGTGAAGATTGCTTCATATTTTGGTTTTGATTCTGTGATCTTCATGTCTGCGTCTGCAATGGTTTTATTCGTGTATTTTTGTAGTCAACTGCTTGGGTACAGCCAGGGATAATACTTTTAACTTTGCTTAGTTTCATGTTTAGTGAAAACTTGATGGGCTGGGCAAACAATTCAGCAAAACAGGTTTAATAGTTAATTTAGGGTCAATTAAATTAAAAAAAAAATCCAAAATGTACAATTAATATTTTTTTCTTGAGTGTTTTCTTTTGAGACATCATTCAGCATCATAAATCATGATACTAATGGCAAATTTATTTAATGAAAATGTTGAAAAAAATATGGACACTTTTATCACAAGTATATTAATAAAGCTAATTGAATGAGCTCGTTCAGCAAGCTTGTGATGGTCCCTGTTCAAAAAGTTGACCCATTAGCATTTATCACACAAGTAAGTTCAATAAGGTAAAACTTTACAAAACAGGATACAAAACAACAGATCCGTACAGAAACAAAATAAAAGCATCAAATCAATGTCCAAGGAAACTGAAGTAACACATTTGTGGTCTCTGAAGAATTCTTTAGTCTTAGAACACCAGTCTGAACCAGGAAGTGAATCCCAATGACTATCAATACTGGATGGACTGACAATGTTAAAAGAAATGGTCACCATTGTCCTTGAGCCTAAGTTTATGCTGTTGTTAACGCTTGAGGCAGTAGAACTTTCTCAAATATCATCCGAAGCTCAGGATGCTTTTTGCAATTACGTTAAAGAAAAATAACAATTTTGTGACATTTGAATTTCCGTCAATTATTTTGGGTCTTTTTTTCGACAGTAACAGCATCCCTCCGACCACCACGCTCAGTAATTTTCAGGAGAAGCTTAAGGAGGCAACAGGGAAGTGTTTTGTGGATACAGCCTTCTGGGGTGGAGTAATTCCTGGCAATCAGGTGACAGCCTGGTCAAAATTATCACATTCTCAGCCTGACGGTCCACAGCATAGACCAACAACTGGTGTCTCCTTCTAGTTAGAACTTCGGCCCATGATCCAGGCTGGAGTGGCAGGCTTTAAGTGCTTCCTCATCCACAGTGGGGTGGATGAGTTCCCCCATGTGACTGACTGTGATCTCCACACAGCCATGAGGCAGCTGAAGGGCACAGGAAGTGTCCTGCTGGTAACTCACCGAATGCATGTTCCAGAACAGCTGTGATTATACTGAAATAAAATGCACTAATCTGTATTGTCTCTTATAGTTTCATGCTGAGAAGGAAGTTCAGCAGACAACAGAGGAGAACAGCAGTAATAATATTTTATATTCCCTGGCACAAATGTGATGAAATAAGAGTGTATTTTTGTATTTTAAAGTTGGGTAGAATTAAGTGACGTGATGTTTTTGATGGGCTGTGATGATTTTTGACACATATTGAAAGAAGATCAGAAGAAAGAAAAGTAAAGTCACAATTATACACTTTGTTATACTGTACTGTCTGAAAATCATTGCTTTAAAAACTAACATGTTTGTTTGTTTGTTCTGCCCCCCCCCCCATGTAGACCCTGCTCACTACTCCACCTTTCTGCAGTCCAGGCCTGACGTCATGGAGATCGAGGCAATTCGCACTGTGACAGAACTCTGCCTCGAGTTCCAGTAAGACCATCAGTGTGCTAACAGATAACCTTAATACTGCAGTGGATGCATCTGGAGAGGGTTCAGGTGTGTGTGGCACACATACACATCAGGATTCTGACTCTCTCTCCTTCAGGGTACGGTGTCACATAGTTCACTTGTCATCTGCAAAGCCGCTGAACCTTATCCAGGAGGCACGGAGGGCTGGAGCCCCCTTGACTGTGGAGACGACTCACCACTACCTTAGCTTGTCTGCAGAGAACATACCAGCAGGGGCCACACAATTCAAGTGCTGTCCCCCCATCAGAGGATCCACCAACCGGGTAAATAGTATAGGGTACGTAGCAACTTTTTACTGCACAGCTCTAACCTTATTGTTCTCTGATCTGATTTTATCCCTACAGGAGGAGTTATGGTCTGCACTGAAAGCTGGGCAGATTGACATGGTGGTGTCGGATCATTCCCCCTGCACGCCGGATCTGAAGAAACTAGACACTGGAGACTTCTTGGATGCATGGGGAGGAATTTCTTCCCTACAATTTGGTAACGCCTGAGTGGTGACACACGCCTCCAATTATTATGAAGGGGTTAAAGCCTAGACTGGATGCCACAGCAAATACAATCAATAGTGGTTATGTCACTAGATAAGTGTGTTTCTAACGGGTTCAGGGCCCCTTAGTACCCACAGTTCTGTCAGAACTCACTTGCAGATAATTGGACATCATCTCTCTTTTTGCTCTTTTTGTAATACTCTTACATGAATAAATCCTTATGTCCAGATGGCAGGGGAAAGCGAAAGAGGTATGACCAGATGCTGTTCAGCATTCAAAAGCCTATTTTATCAATGATAAATTTACATAATTATTAAGGTTTAGTAGATTAGGTGTTTTAGAGTTTTACATTCACCCAATTGTATTGGCTTTTGAGACAATATTTTCAGTGCTTGTTTATACATTTGCACAGATTCCCATCATAATCAAGTCATGGAGACGTGGTACGATCACACAGCCAAAAGCAGATAGCCAGCTAAACAAAGACATTTGATGAATGATATCATGACAGTCTAACAGGGGATGTAGTTGTTGAAACAGTTCACGAAAAGAAAACCTGGCTGTCCAACTTACATCAATGAGCTAACAGAAGAGTAAATATTGTACTTTCAGGAGATAAAGAGAACACAAAACCAAATAAAGGTTGACTGACTGGATCAGCTGGGTTTATGAAGTTTCTTATGACTATTTTAACATCTTAGCAGATATCACTAAACCTGCAAATAAAATGAATCATTAAAAATAATAGTGTTTTGTTCTTTACTTCTTATTTTATCTTGTGTTTTACATTTAATCTTACTAAATCCCTAGATGTAGATGGCTCATGATTAAAGGTTTTTGGCTCTGAATATTAATATTAACATCAATATTAACACACCATCAGTGTGTTAATATTGTGACAGTTTATTGACAGTCTTTGAAATTTAGTTTTTGGATGGATTAATTGTTCCCATCTTCCTACCATATTCACCCTGTTGCTCACAATGTGCAAAGTTCACAAAGAGGTAAACAACAGCTGAGGGCCAGTTTAAAAACAGAGCAAACATTTACTAGACAGACACACTCAGAGAATGGTCAAAGTCTGTCCTGGATAACGCCGACAGATCCACAGTGGATCACCTTCATCTCCTCAGACAATGATGGTCCTAATATGACTTTAGAATAGAATTGTTATGTTCAAAGAAATTGAATGCTTAATCATCTTGATCTTCTCTATGTTACATCTGTAGGTTTGCCTCTGTTCTGGAGTGAAGCCAGGAAAAGGGGGTTTCAGTTGTGTGATGTGGCGAAACTCCTGAGCCAGAACACAGCTCAGCTGTGTAGTCTTGACAAACAGAAGGGCAGCCTCACCCCTGGCCATGATGCTGATTTGGTCATATGGGATCCAGAGAGAGAACATGAAGTTAGTATTAGGAAGGCACCAGTAGACAATTGACATTTGACTGCACATTTAGGGTTTCTTACACTGTAGCCCATATACTTGCATAATTTAAATCTTTTTTCTGTCATGCATACAGATTAAAGAAGAAAGCATACATCATAAAAACAAGGTAAATACTTTAAATTGATCATTTGGATGATGCTTGGACCACATCCTACAAAACGGATGTTTTATCGTATTTTGATCATGCATGTCCTCAGCTTACTCCTTACCTGGGTGTAACCCTGCAAGGAGTGGTGTGTGCTACCATCGTCAGAGGACAGCTGGTGTACAGAGAGGGTTCCTTCTCCCCTGAGCCTCTGGGGAAGCATCTCCTCATCCCTCTGAGGACAAATCAAGCCCATCTGTGATGAATAACAACAACAATAACATTCTGCAGTATTAACATGTCTGAAAATTGATATGTGAACTGGAAACACTTGTTGGTTATGGGTAGAGCACTTTAAAAACCACATGATGCATAAGCATCATGTTCATCCATATGGCTAAACAACCATATGGATGGTTGTATGGCTTTATTATCCCAGGACCCGCTCCTCTTTGTGGAGGGTAAGCATGATAAAATGCTGAAAAATACCTTCTCTAGAGCTATGCAAAAGAAAATTGAAAAACAATCTTAATCTGGTCCTTTATACTGATTTTACCAAAATACATTGGGTTATCGCACTGTAAAACATATCACTGCAAATTGTCATTAATTGTCAATTGGTAATCAATTTGTATATTTTTACATGATCTTATATTTTAGAATTAAAGTATTTTGTTAGAAATAAAGTTTATGACTGTTGAAAGAGAATATAATCAAGTATATTCTCAAGTTTTGTATTCACGTTACATTTCACTTATCCAAATATATTGTGTAATGGGTGTCCACCGTTTAGCGGCGGGCACCGGCTGTGTATTTTGTTTGGCTCTCTTGTAGGTGGAGACTGAGACTGGAGACTGACACTGGAGAACCGTATAAGGGAGAAGCAACCAACCAGAGAACTACACGATGTATATGAGCTAATGTATAGTGGCCCATCCTTAAGGTGGAGCCTAGTGATGTGCATAATAAATATCTGAGATTCTCTGGAATGTGTTGTTCCTGCCCCTTGTCACGGTTCATACAACACAAGATTTTGTGTTAGGGACAGAGAACCCAGATCTGTTTAGAAATATTGTGTTAGGGCAAAAATATACATTTGATAAACGAGACGATTTGTTTCTTGTTCTTCCTTCCGGTTTTGAACACGCACAACTGCTCTAGGTGGACTTTGGGATAAAAGTCCGTTTACCTAACACTGTCCTTCAGTAAAATAATGTATGTTTACAGTATATTAACTATTTCAATCTACAGTATGCCTCTTGTATTTAAAGGTAATTTTTAGAATGTTTCTGTACTAATAGTATTAAAATGCTGAATGTTGCTCTCCCATTCTTGTTCCTTTATTGTCTGTCTGAATACTCAAAGTAGTTTACAACACAAGCCAGCATTGATCCCTCCATAAATGGACCTGGAGGATATTAAGGGTCTGTCCAACCTGCTTGACAACATTCAAACATGTTTTAGTGCACTTTAACATTAAGACTGCAGGAGCTGGGGGGCAAACCAACTGTTGATGTAAAATACAAATAACACTTAGTCCTCACAGTTTCCCCTCACGTTCCCACTAGTCTCTGCTTTTTATGGCAACTTTAGATTCTAATAAATAGTGCATTTATGTTGTTACCATTCTGACATTCTTCCAGATTCCAGTTTATAGCGTGTCATTGTTTAATATTATACACAAGAATGCTGTTCAAATTTTATTGAAAATTTACAGCAAAGTTTTAAAGGATGCTTGACCAATACCCTGTCCTTCCAGGACAATATTTTCGTGTAATCTTGCTCACAATTCAACCAGCAAACTGGAAAACGTGAAAACATAATAGTCACAACGGAGGTCATGACCAAAGAAAATATGGGAGTAGAAAGGTTAAAGTATGTAGTACGTGTAAAGATGCTGAATGGGGAAATACTAATAAAATGCTTGCGGGTTTTTTTTTAAAGATAATTACTGGAAACATAAACATGTCAAGATGAAGATTATCCAGTTTTTGAAGATCTATAATCCACAATTTTTTTGGCCTTAAACAATCTCTAAAGTCGTGAGTCATCAAAGTTTTATTATTTGGAAAGACTTGACTCACTATCTGCGTCATCACATAGCCACAGAACCTGACCTCTGAAAGCATTAATTTAACCTCTTGAGGCCTTAACAGCAGAAAGAAAGTTTATCAGTCAGGCCTATGATTCTTCTCTTTTCAAAACATCTCCTTCATATCTTATTCTCCTTTTGGCTTTTCCCCTCAGGGGTCACCACAGCGAATCAGTTGCCTCCATCTAACCCTGTCTTCTGCATCCTCTTCTGTCACACCAACAACCTTCATGTCCTCTTTCACTACATCCATAAACCTCCTCTTTGGTCTTCCTATAGGCCTCCTGCCTGGCAGTTCAAAACTCAGCCTCCTTCTACCAATATATTCACTATCTCTCCTCTGGACATGTCCAAACCATCTCAGTCTGGCCTCCCTGACTATCTCCAAAACCTCTAACATGTGCTGTCCCTCTGATGTACTCATTCCTGATCCTATCCTTCCTGGTCACTCCCAAAGAGAACCTCATCATCTTCATCTCTGCTACCTCCAGCTCTGTATCCTGTCTTTTCCTCAGTGACACTGTCTTAGACCAAACAACATCGCTGGTCTCACCACAGTTTTGTACACCTCCCTGTTCATTTTAGCTGAAACTCTTCTATCACACATCACACCTGACACTTTCCTCCACCCGTTTCATCCTGCCTGTACACGCTTCTTCACCTCTTTTCCACACTCTCCATTGCTCTGGACTGTAGACCCTAAGTACTTAAAATCCTCCACCTTCTTGATCTCTTCTCCCTGTAACCTCACTCTTCCACTTGGGTCCCTCTCATTCACACACATGTACTCTGTCTTACTTCGGCTAACCTTCATTCCTCTCCTTTCCACGACAAACCTCCCCCTCTCTAGCTTCTCCTCCACCCGTTCCCTGCTCTCACTGCAGATCACAATGTCATCTGCAAACATCATAGTCCATGGAGATTCCTGTCTAACCTCGTCTGTCAGCCTGTCCATCACCATAGCAAACAAGAAGGGGCTCAGAGCTGATCCCTGATGCAGTCCCACCTCCACCTTGAACTCCTCTGTCACACCTACAGCACACCTCACCACTGTCTTACAGTCCTCATACATGTCCTGCACCGCTCTAACGTACTTCTCTGCCACTCCAGACTTCCTCCTACAATACCACAGTTCCTCTCTGGGCACCCTGTCATAAGCTTTCTCCAGATCTACAAAAACACAATGCAGCTCTGTCTGGCCTTCTCTGTACTTCTCTATCAACATCCTCAAAGCAAATACTGCATCTGTAATACTCTTTTTTTGGCCTGAAAACATACTGCTGCTCACAAATGCTCACTTCTGCCCTTAGTCTAGCTTCAACTACTCTTTCCCATAACTTCATTGTATGGCTCATCAGCTTTATTCCTCTGTAGTTGCCACAAGTCTGCACATCTCCCTTTTCTTAAAAATGGATACCAGCATACTTCTCCTCCATTCCTCAGGCATCTTCTCACTATTTAAGATCTTGTTGAATAACCCAGTGAGAAACTCTACTGCCACCTCTGCTACACACTTCCAAACCTCTACGGGTATATCATCAGGACCAAGTACCTTTCCACTCTTCATCCTCTTCAATGCCCTCCTCACTTCATCCTGACTAATCTTTGCTACTTCCTGGTCCACAACAGCTACCTCTTCTAGTCTTTCTTCTCTCTCATTTTCGTCATTCATCAACTCTTCAAAGTACTCTTTCCATCTTCCCATCACACTACTGGCACCTGTCAATAGACTTCCATCCCTATCCTTAATTACCCTAACCAGCTTCACGTCCTTCCCATCTCTGTGTCTCTGTCTTACCAACCTGTATAGATCAGTCTCTCCCTCCTTACTGTCCAACCTAGCATACAAGTCATCATAAGCCCCTTGTTTGGCCTTTGCTATCTCTAACTTCACAGTATTCTGCATCTCCCTGTACTCCTATCTACTCTCCTCAGTCGTCCCAGTGTCCCACTTCTTCTTAGCTAACCTCTTTCTCTGTATACACTCCTGTACCTCCTCATTCCACCACCAAGTCTCCTTATCTACTTTCCTTCCAGATGACACACCAAGTACTCTCCTACCTGTCTCCTTGATCACATTAGCTGTAGTTGTCCACTCATCTGGCAGCACCTCCTGACCAACAGAGCCTGTCTTAACTCCTTCCTAAAAGTCATGCAACACTCTTCACTTTCTAGCTTCCACCATTTCGTCCTCTGCTCTGCCTTTGTCCTCTTCATCTTCCTCACCTCCAGAGTCATCCTACACACCACCACCCTATGCTGTTTGGCTACACTATCGCCTACCACTAATTTACAGTCACTGATCTCCTTCAGATTACACCGTCTACACAAAATGTAGTCTACCTGTGTGCTCCTACCACCACTCTTGTTATGTTACTCCTATGTTCCTGCCTCTTCTGGAAAAAAGTATTCACTAAAGCCCTTTCCATCCTTTTTGCAAAGTCAACCATCATCTGTCCTTCTGCATTCCTCTCCTGGATACCAAACCTGCCCATCTCCTCCTCATCACCTCTGTTTCCTGCACCAACATGTCCATTGAAGTCTGCACCAATGACAACTCTCTCACTTCTAGGTATGCTCGGCATCACTTCATCAAAGTCCAACCAGAATTTCTCCTTCTCCTTTAGCTCACATCCTACCTGTGGAGCATACACACTAACAACATTGAACATCACACCATTGATTTCTAGCTTCAGACTCATCACTTTATTTGACATTCTTTTTACCTCCAGGACATTCCTAACAAACTTTTCCTTTGTGATAAGTCCTACTCCATTTCTCTTCCAATCTACACCATGATAGAACAACTTGAACCCTGCTCCTAAACCTTCAACCTTGCTACCTTTCCACGTGGTCTCCTGGACACATAGTATGTCTACCTTCCTTCTCTGCATTGTGTCAACCAACTCTCTACCTTTTCCTGTCATAGTTCCAACATTCAACGTCCCTACTCTCAGTCCTATACTCTTGGCCTTCCTCTTCTGTCTCTTCCTACGAACACACTTTCCTCCTCTCCTTTTAGTCCAATTTCCACCGGCACCCTGTAGGTGAAGTGCACCGATGGCGGTCATTGTTAACCTGGGCCTTGAACGATCCGAAATGGAAGTCATAGATATGATTCGTATGTTTGAATTGGCAAAGGTTTTACATCGGATGCCCTTCCTGACACAACCCTTTGTATTTATCCGGGCTTGGGACCGGCAGCTACATTAAAAATCTCCTTCATATAAAAACCTCACTTTGTCATTGCATCGATCATTTCTGTATATGCAGAATATTCTGAACCAGAAAGCTCTTTAATGAACAAAGAACCACTCTTTGCTAAACCTGTACTGTGACTGCCTAAAGATTCCTCTCCTGAATCTTTAGGCAGAAGAATTCAAGCTAATAACAATGGACTAGTTTCTTTTTCTTCACTCTCTTACATTCTTACCCTTAAATCTGTTATGAAGTATCTTTTATTAGAATTTAACATTCATTCACTTGATACACATTCTAAGTGAAACCTATGACTCATACAAATTTGAGTTGGTTTGAGCCTGTAATTATTTAATCTAAATTTTATACCAAAAAGTTCATTTGCACTGGCAGGTCAAGTGGAAAAAAAAAGGTTGGATATGCAAACCTGTTCATGAGGGCAAAATCATGTTTATGGAACAGTTAGGACTGAAACCTTCAGGCCTGAGTGTTACGCAGACGTGTTTAATGATTAATGGTTTAGGGGATGCACAGCGACTTCCTTATCTTTTATAAACTGGAGCACATTGACCCACCGACTCGTCATCTCACTGTGTACAGAAAGCAGGAGGAGTGGACCGGAGAAGGGAGATAAAATCAGAAAATGCTGTGAAGGGCAACAGTCACTCTAGCTGCCAATACTGTTGTCTGATTTTGCTGCACAGGTCACATCGCTGGATCATGTTGTCCATCTCCATACCACGACCAAAATGCCTGCAGAAACCTTTAGCTGTTCCACAGCGTCACATGTTTGGACCGGGACCTTCGAATGTTCCTCCACGGATCATTGAGGCTGGGGCAAAGCCCATCATTGGACACATGCATCCAGAATTACTTCAGGTAACACAGAGGATTTAAATATTATACTTTGGATACTGGTCAGTTTGTAGATTCATCACTAAAAATACTAAATGTCAAATTACAGCAGCTTGAACTCAAATGATATAAATTGCCTGCTCTGCAGCACTGAAACTGTTGCATTGGATGAAATGTTTGTAAACATGATATGTGTGTGTATGTGTGTGTATGTGTGTGTGTGTGTGTGTGTGTGTGTGTGTGCGTGTGTGTGTGTGTGTGTGTGTGTTTGTATTACTCCCTTTGTGAGGGCACACTTTAGATTAAACCACTGTAGGCCAGATATATAGTATCTTCATCATGAGGACAAGTTGGTCTTTGTTGCTCTAAAGCAGGCGTGCCCAAAGTGCAGTCCGGTAGGATTTTATACGGCCTGTGCCTGATGTCTAAACGTTATGTTTGGCTCACCAGACGGAAATCAGATTTAGAATGTCATTCCTTTACTCAACTCATGGAGGAAGCATCATAGAACATGTCTGTCATCTGTCATAAGACTGACACTGCTACTTCTGCTTGGGAGGGCTCGTCAGTCCAGAGAGATCTATAAGTGCTCGCAGCCCACACTTAGCTCATATTTTTTCCTACAGTTGGGGTTATCACCTACATGATAGAGCATATATCTGTGACAAAAGTGATGGTTTATTGAAAAGCAGCCAAAGTGAAGATTTTTGAAAACTCCAGTTTCTCATTTCCGCGTGAATGGCTGTAACGGGAGTTTCCGGTCTTGACATGTCTTGCCTGCAACGTAAACTGCTGTGACATCATGTGTGTGTGATTCTTGTCTACATGTACAAACAGAATGGACGTAGTTAAAACCATGTTAGTGGCATTTTTTTGCCCATCTTGTTGTTGAATATTTGTTCTTCTGTTTTTTCTTTTTTGGAGTCATAAGGTTTACTAATTGCATATTTTTCTTAATCAGCCCGTATCTATTTTTGTTACTGATGATTTTCTTTGGATACAAATAAACCTGGGAGGATCGTCCTCATCTTGTTGTCCATGGAACCCTGTTTTTATGTACAATGACAATAAAATTAATTCATTCATTCATCCACTCGTGTATGTTCCTCAACAACTGAACTTAAGGTGTCTCAGCAGGAGAACCACACTGTTATATTTTTTTACCGTTAATGTGGAAAATGGACAGTCTTTGACAGTAAAGAGACAAGCTTTGCAAAAACTGCCAAATACCGAATGAATGGCAGACTTGGATTTAACAAACAGAACAAGGTATCTGAATGCACTGCATGAAAGCCTTCAAGGGGAAGATGCAGTGTAGTGTAGTGATCTAACTAGTTTCACACATCACGGCCTTTGGGGTAACAGTACAACTTTTCCAGAGACACTTGTCACTAACGAAGTCCTGAGACATGCATTCATCTCTGTGGGATGTCATTTTTAGTGATACCTGTGTGCAAATGAAAAACAAGACAGCAGATATTATGTCCCTCGCTAATGAATTCAGTAACCACTTTAGGGATTTTGCTGCAGTCAACAGGATGTGTTGTTACTCCACTTTCCCTTCACTATGAATCCTGATCAGATCCTTCCTCATCTGATGGAGCTGATGGAGCTTCAGTGTGACTGGAGAGATGCAGCAACACCAGCAGCTCTTGTGTCTTTTTACCAGCATATGGTTAAGAGCACGTTTCCACAGATATTCACATTCACAAAGAAAATGTTAAACTTAAACTTCTTTGGTTCATCATATTTGTTTGAACAGACTTTGTTATGAACTTGAACAAGAAGCATTTATGATTAAGACTAAGTGACTTCCACCTACATAACATTTTACTGCTCTCAAACCAGACTTGCCAGACGTACTGAATGACGTACTGAGGGACTCTTGCTCCTCGGACATGTTCACAAAGTTTGGACACGCCGGCTTCAAAAGACTGTTTAAAGCACATGTGTCAAACTCAAAGCCCGAGGGCCAAATGTGGCCCGCCACATCATTTTTTGGCCCATGAGAGCATAAAAGTTCAGAGTGTCTAAAAATAAACAGATCAAAAGTGAGCTACATTTCCAACAATGGAGTAATTAGACCCATTTTAACGTTGACAAAAAAGTTTTGAACAAAGGTGATGTCCTAACTTGTGTTTGATGTTTTGTTTTGTTTTTGCTTGGATAGTTTGATCCCTGATTGATGGAGTTTTGTGGGTTACATAACCTGATAAATTAAGTGGATTTATGTTATAAGAAACAAGCAAACTTTTTTTCTGTGCAACTGTAATATTTGTAACTTGAATAAGCAATAAATTTAGAGTTATTTAATGTTAAGGAGTAGTTACATTTATTTTATGTTACATTGTGTTACATTTACTTACATTTATAATTTACATCTGGCGCTTTGAGGCCAGCCATTACGCTGATGTGGCCTTTGGTGAAAATGAGTTTGACACCCCTGGTTTAAAGGTTCAGAGTTACTTTTCATGTCAAGATTTCGATTTAGTTTTAAACCATTAAGGGTTTGGTTGTGGACTTGGTTACAATTGGGGTGAAATCTATAAGACTATAAAGAAATGTCAGCCAAAAGAACATGTATAACAATATAAGTGACAATATTCCCTGGTGCAAATTATTCTTGAAAATAATTTCGATTGATGGCTTTAAAATCATAACTGATTAATTTTTTGTTAATTAACCACTGTGATTCCTTGGTTGCTTGTGATTGGACAGTTAACTTGAGTTACCGGTCACAGACTAGCACACAATACAGTAAGGTCAAAAGGATGACATCGTAGAAAAAAAAATAGTCCTGAAGACCTTTCTCATCTATATCAACCTTTTTTCCTTGTCAGATAATGGACGACATCAAAAGTGGAATCCAATACATCTTCCAGACTCAGAACCCCATGACTTTAGCTGTGAGCAGCACTGGCCACAGCGCCATGGAGTGTGCCTTTGTTAACTCAGTGGAGCCTGGAGATGGAGTCCTGGTTGCAGTCAATGGCCTATGGGGAGAACGAGCAATGGATATAGCAGAGAGGCTGGGTGAGGGCGAAGGGTTTTTATGTGTCTGTACAAGTCCAGGAGTCTGGGTCCTGCCCAGAGTTTTTCTCCTCTGCTGTCATTTCTGCTTGCTCTGGAGGGTTCTGTTGAGGTTTTTTTCTGTCAAAGCGCTTCAAACTGCCTTATGATGTGAAGCACTTTGACAGAAAGAGAAACTCAACTTAATGAATAAAAGTTGATTAGTATTTGTCAAGAAATGTGGAAATACCACAACTGACAATGCCTAGTCCTTCTATCTCGACTTCCTACTCAACCCCATTGGAATTACTTATGATGTCTAATCTTTAAAGTAAGGTCACATTTAGTATAACGGTTTGATAAATTTATCAACGTTCTCCTGAAAGATCTGGGCAATGTTGATTTTTGGAAACACTGCACTTTTTACTTTCGTTTTTACTTTCATTTGCTGTGCCAAAACTTCCAACAGCAAAGCTGCATGTGAGGTCCGTACTCATCATACTGAAGGAATGAAATAATAACAGGTTCATTCATTTCTACCGCTTCATCCGCTGCGGCGGGTCACGGGGAGCTGGAGCCTAACTCAGCTGACATAGGGCGTGAGGCGGGGGACACTCCGGGCACGACACCAGTGCACCGCGGAGCCACACAAAGACGGACAACCATGCACACACACACTCACTACTACGAGCAATTTGGGACCGTCCAATCAACTTGAAGCGCATCCTTTTGGAGGTGGGAGGAAGCCGGAGACGCAGACACGGGGAGAGAATGCAAACTCTGCACAGAGCAGGACTCGAACCCAGACCCGTGTTGTGAGGCGACAGCGCTACCCACTGCGCCACCGTGCTGCCCATAATAACAGGTTAATCCATTGAAATCATGCAAGAGGGAGGACGACTTTATCTTTCTGTCTAGTTCAGCAAGGTCCGGGTTGTATCCCGCCTCCTGCACAAAGTCAGCTGGAAAAGGCCGCAGGGCCCCACCACTCATCACAGGATAAACAGGCTAATGAATTGTTATCATGTGTCATTAAACAGGTGCCAGAGTAAACACCATTGTGGCGCCTCCTGGAGGCTTCTTCACTAACGCAGAAATTGAGCAGGTATCTGTCCGATTCGCCAATCCCAAAGTCATTTAAATAAGTTCTGACAAAAAGTCCCATTCTGCATGATGAAACTCTCGTCTTTTCACAGGCTTTGTCAAAATACAGGCCAGTGATGTTCTTCCTCGCACATGGAGAATCCTCTACAGGAGTCCTACATCCTTTAGATGGTATTGGACAGCTGTGTCATAAGTAAGATGTAGCATCTATGACTTTGTCATCTTCACATCTATGCTAAAGAGGAATGCCAATAACAGTTATGCCTACAGGTATAACTGCCTGTTTGTCGTTGACTCTGTAGCATCATTTGGAAGCGCCCCCCTGTGCATGGACCAACAAGGTTTTGTATTTAATCTTGATTGGTGATCCCAGTCTGTCTGGAGTTGAAGATAAAACCGTTTACAGTGTAAAGTTGATTGGTGACACCAAAGCCTAATCATGTTGTGGGTGTTTGTATGTGCAGACATAGACATTGTGTACACCGGTTCCCAAAAGGTTCTGAATGCTCCTCCTGGTACAGCACCTATATCCTTCAGTGAAAGAGCATGGTGAGCAATACAGGCAGTAAATGCAGTTAACAGTTTAGATTACATGGAGCAAATGTACTTAAGGGTGGGTGTGTCCACAGCCAGAAAATATTCAACCGGAAAACAAAACCTGTGTCGTTCGCCTTGGATTTAAAATGGCTTGCCAGCTACTGGGGATGTGACGGCAAGCCTTCACGAGTGTGAGACATTTCCTTCTGCCTATGTGAACACTTTAGATCAGTGTCCCTGTGGCAGTTCTGAACATTGTGCTGTCATTTCCATTTCCTCTCTACAGATATCACCACACAGGTCCAGTCAGTGGTTTCTACTCACTGAGGGAAAGTCTGGCCGTTTTTGCTGAAGAGGTGGGACATGTTCAGTCAAAATATATTGATTTTGAATCAGGTTCTCCATTTTAACAGTTCTGTACAAAGGTCCATTTTTCCCAATACTGTTGTACAATTAGATATGAGATACCATTAGCCACCTTTCCTCAAATTTATTGAGCCCCCCCTTCTCCGATTCTTCTCTGACATCCAAAGGGCCTGGAGAAGTCGTGGGAAAGGCATGGAAAAGTTGCAGAGTATTTCCATGCTGGCCTCGAGAACATGGGTCTCAAACTTTTCGTCCAAGATAAAGTGAGTTTTAAATAAATAAGGTACTTTTTTATAGTAATGAATGAATTAATTATTAATAACAGTTTCAATGAAAAAGCTAAACTAATAAGTAACTAATGGCTGTTATAGAAAGCAAGACTACCTGCAGTTACCACCATCATTGCTCCTCATGGATATGACTGGAAAGAGATCCAATCATACATCATGAAAACACATGACTTAGAGATTTCGGGGGGTCTTGGGCCATCTGCTGGTTTGGTAAGAGATGATGTGTTTACATATTAAACTTTTTTTTTTTAATCTTATTAAGATGTTACTTTGGTCCCGTGTTGACTCATTCCCAGATATTTTCGGTCTTTCCAGGTACTCCGCGTGGGACTTATGGGATGTAACAGCACCAAGGAAAATGTTGACATGGTGTTGGCAGCCCTGAAAGATGCACTGAAACACTGCCACAAAAGCAAAGTTTGACATGATGGTGTTAGAGGCTGTAGAATGAACACTAAGTTAACCCTGTTGTAATCAGAAAGAGACAGTGGGTAGTATAGTAAATAAAATAGCATTCAGTGGAGCTCAGAGATTAGTTGTGAGGCTGTCTATATGATTCTATTGTACTTTTGGAGAATTAGGGTTACAACACATGAAAAAGTTGTGAGTGGCAACGATAGATTGGAAAACTTGTAAATTGCAAAAAAAGAGCATGCCCTCATGGAAAATCTCCAGCTTAAGTTAACTGGTATAAAAGGAGAATCCAAGAGAGGAGGAGACTTCCTGAATAAAGATGGGGAGAGGTTCACTACTCGATCAAAATCCACACTGGTAAATTATACAATTATTTAAGAAGAATGTTTCTCAATTCAAGACTGCAAAGACTTTGTAATAATAATAATAAGTAATTTGTAATAAATTTCATCATTTACAATACAAAATATCTTTAGAGCCATCAACCAATGCTGATGGCTGAGAGCATAAGGCCCTGAATCAGAAAAAAAATCAGGCACAATCCTAGAGTGCACATTACTGCATTGGCAATGAAGGTTTTAATTTAATGTAATGATTGTTTCTGTTGTGGCTATTGAAAATGTGTGGTATATTAATATAGATAATGCTTCAATTTTGGTAATACAGAAAAACCAAATATTGACAGACCCCTCTGTAAGAACAGTCTCACTTCTCTTCATGCCAGGCATAAGCTTCAATCCTCTCTTTTTATATATATTATACATACACACACACACTGATTTAATCCCCGAAGGGAAATCAGTGGCACTCTTTTGACAAAACCAGTTAGTATACAGGTAGATGGAAATTCCTGCTTGGCTTTGCTACTTGTCTCACCTCCTCCGGTGGCCACAGGACAACTGCTTGATCAGCAGCAGGGTCATCAGCCAGGGACCACTATTCATTGACATTTCGCCCCTTTAACCCTCGAACGTCTCCTGGTGGCGGGGCAGTGGCAGGGACGTCCCCCTCTCATTCCCTGCAGCTGACTGATGTAAGCTCCTGCAGCTGTTATTAGGGTTAGCTGTTCTTTCCCCAGCTCCGGTCCCTCCTCCTCAGCCAGAGCCAAAAGCTGCTCTTTTCCGCCTCCTCAGAAAGGTCTCTCATTGCCTTCCTCAAGGGGGACTGTACAAGCTTATTTGAATCAACTTAATTTTAATTGACTAAATGACTTGTTAAAATGACTCCTTTTAGTTAAACTAACTCATGAATTTTACTTTCATTCTACTCAAGAATATATCACACGTTGATATTCCAGTTTTATGATCTGTTTTATGATCTTTATGATCTGAGATGCTCACTGTTCAAACAGTGAGCATCTCATTTAGTTGTGAACATTTTGGCAACGTGACAGTTTGAGATATAGCCTACATTGGCCAGAACTAGGTGTCAACTCTGAAGTATACTGCACTTACAGGCAGAAGGACTAAGTAAACAACACATTACAAATAAGGCAATTCCTCTAGCAGTAATTTGAGGATACATGTCTAAACTCTGAACGCAACTCATACAGTAATTAAAAAACCCTTTACAAACACTGTACTGTATTGCAACATCTCTTAATTTGAGGACAACATCAGTGTCTAAACTCAACATATGGAAAACACCTTTTAAATTCGGGATACTCTTAAATTCCTTTTTAACTCCTGACATTTTTTTTTAGCACCGCAGCTTAATTTTAAATGTCATTACCTTAGGACTTGCTTTCAGATCATCCAGCTCGAGGAATATCTTTTGAAATACTTCAAAAGTGTATTTTAGTTCTTTCGGGTAGCTGAGGTTGAATGCATATATTAGCCCCATTAGCAGGGCACAGGCTCTGGGAATATCCACCACATCCGTTAGGACCTCGATTCCATTCAAGACAATCTTGGCGTGGGCTGCGGGTATGCCACCTGGTGTGATGATCTTCATTCCTTGACCTGTGGCATCCTCATCGCCAGCCTGGTGGGTCAGAATCGACATAAATATTTCAAGTCCTTTTTTTGTAGAGGAAAAATTTTTACACAGTTCACTCATGTAAAAACACTGCTCGTTGTTGATTTAATTGTAGAACACATGACACAGCACCACAGTTCTCTCCTAAAAACTTCTCATTCCTGCCCCTAGATAGAGCTGTTGCATCACTAAGGATCCACAAGGGGGTGTAGCTGAACTGCTCTGTTCATGTTCTGGAAAAAAAAACCGAAGTATGTGATTTACCTCCTGTTTAAAGAGGTCCTCCTCCTTTTCCCTCAGGCACGCCATTAAGCCATGGATAGCAACTTCCCTCCTTGTCTCCACAGAACTGTCCTGTGAAACAGAAAAAGAATGATGTTTGTGAGACCTAATTTAAACCACCTGTAATTTAATTTTTTATATTCTTTTTCTTAGACTAAGGGATAAACGACTATCAGACATTATGTTCCCTCAACATCTAG
The DNA here is from genome assembly GCA_013358685.1 of Antennarius maculatus. Classification (NCBI taxonomy): domain Eukaryota; kingdom Metazoa; phylum Chordata; class Actinopteri; order Lophiiformes; family Antennariidae; genus Antennarius; species Antennarius maculatus. Next base: position 12,568,523 of record CM023610.1, on the reverse strand, counting down.
AAGACAAACCATCTTAGAATTGATGTTAAATTGCGTTTTGGTCACTTGTACAATCATGTTCAAAAATTTAATATCTTTAATAAGTAACTAACTTTATTTCTTCATACCTTTAGGAGGATGTTCTGTAATTGCACAATCCTCATTTTTGCTGCACCCCCCCTCGACGAAAGCAAAGATAATATTTTTAAGGAGTATTGGTCCAGATTTGCCAAAAAAGTTGTCTCTAGGTTCACAGTGGTGATGCGTTTGAATTCCTGGTTAATCTGAATAAAAAAGGAACAAATAGGCACAATACGATAATTAACAAAATTTACTTAAATCAAATATCATACTGCGTTGTCTTAGGGAAAATTATTTACCTGAGCTGCACTGAAGAGAGCAGGCCATCTTTGTTTCAGGTCACTGATGGATGACTCCTGATTGACAACCTCCTGCCTGCGAAGTGAGAACGTCTTTGCCATTTTCTCACTGATGATCTGCAAGTTGTTCGTCTTTGTCACTTCATGAAGGAGCTCCAGTCTTTCACCTTCCAAACTCTCCTCTGTTTCTCCTGGTGGATGAGGGGGTAAAAAGTTCACTTCTGACTTTTTTGGCTTTTTGACATTCTTTGCAGCTGCTCTGTCGTGTGGTCTCTTCTGCCTGAGAGAGTTGACATCAAGCTCAGGGCATCCAAGCCCTCTCAGTTTGGATCTGTAGTTTGCCATTTTATATTTCAGTCGCTGGTGCCATCCATAACATCCATTGTGCGAGCCTGCTTCTGTAAGGCAAGGGTGCTTCTGAATCAATGCCTTAGCAACACTGGTCAACTGTGAGCTTGACGGATAGGCGACATACTGAAAAACGCATTCTGCCAACCTTTCCAGGATGTCAGAAAGGACTGAAGTGACATTGAGTGGAGCTGCGTTGTTCTTGTGAGCCTCATTTCCCGCGGCGAGCATCAGCTCTGTGTCGTACCCAAAGCGAGGTATGGGAAATTCGGTGGGCCATCGTTCTAATCGTTGAGTCCCACGATCAGACGACAATAGACTCGGTGTATCCTGGGAACTGGAAAAGCAACTGCTTTGGCCGGTGATCGTCGAAGTAGCATCTGAGAGCAATGTCGGTGCACTGCAAGGGAACACTTCTGGTTCACTTCCAAAGGGAGTGTTCACTTCTCTTTCAAAGGGAGTGCTCACCTCACTTCCAAAGGGAGTGTTCACTTCTCTTTCAAAGGGAGTGTTCACCTCACTTCCAAAGGGTGTGTTCACTTCAGTAAGGTTCAGTGTAAATGTGGGCGGTTCCACAATTTCAACCACCTTTATTGTGTCTTTGTCCTTGACGTCACTAGTCGAGGTAAGACTAAAATATTCTTCACCAAAATCAGAATCTTTGTAATGCAACATGAATTTCCCTTGAAGCCCAAATTTCTCTCTAACAGCAGATTCCAGTTCCCCCACAGTGCTGGGGAGGCCCTGAGGTAAGTCCAGTCTGCGAATGTCATGGTCCTGAAGAATGACCCTCAGTTTGGCTGGATGAGATTTTATGGGAGCAACTGTAACAAGAAATACATCATTTTAGTTTGATTTACACAATACATTCAGATTTTTTTTTTCTACTGAACATTGTATCAGAAGACAATATTGACACTAATAGTTACCAGAGATAGGGTGTAGACTTGATCAACTTTCAATATCCATTTGAATGGAATATGGAATTACATCTGTAATTATTAACTATCATATTACACGAGATAAATTGTATTCCTGTGTTTGTCACATTTGGACACCTGCAATCTGAGCTTGTTTTAACCTGACTACAGTAAATGTTTAAATCCTATCTTTCTATGGCACACAACAGGGGCCCACTTCATCCTCATAAGGTTTCCCATTGAAACAAAGTAATAAGGGGGCGGCAGTGGCTCAGTGGTAGAGCAGGTCGTCCAATGTTTCAAGATCGGCGGTTCGATTCTGCTCCCGCCCAAAAACAACACCCGGAGGTGAGCTGACAGTGGGAGGTGTCAGCTCACCTCCGGAGCACTGCTGAGGTGCTTTTGAGCAAGTTGCAGTCCCCCTTACACATTGCTCATTTGGGGCGCTCCACGAAGGAGCTGCCCACCACTCTACCTCCTCTGCATGCATACAGGCCCCCTGTGTGTGTTTGTATGTTCAGGGCTTGTACACATATATGCATGATTCAAAAAACTAACTGGTGTGCCACTAATTTCCCTGTGGGGATTATAATCAGTATATAAAATTAAAAAAACATTTTTTAAATTAAATTACTGCAAAGATCAAGAAATTACAAGACTACAAAATACCCTTTCTTATATTTTACATTTTCCAAAATTTCCTTGAAGGTCAAATCAAACAAATGATATAGTGTTTAACTCCACTATACAGTATACATATCAACATGAAGGTAGCGTTTCTGGGTAACCATATGCTCCCCAGCCACAGGATGTCAGACAGCTCATTTGGCTCAATCACCTGAACACTTCTTGCATTTTAGACTTCCAAGCATTTAATGTGTTAAACAAAACATCTATTTAAACATTTGACAATGGACCCAACCTTCCCATTTACAACATAACTGTCAGAGTCCTCATCATTACCTGTAACTTTGCTCGTCTGCTTGAATTGATCTGCAGATATTGAGAATGACTCCGCGATGGTCGGCAAAACCTCGGACGATGCAACATTTTTGTTTTCAGTTTCCTTAGCCCGACCGGACAGACCATTAACTTGCGATAATAATGGAGCCAAGTTTGCAATGAATTTGACTCCCAGAACCTGTCCAGCGCTGACGAGCTCCTTAAGCATGTCGGAGCGGATGCAGCAGATCTTGGAGCTGTAAATATAATTGAGAATCTCCTCAAAGATTTCTGCTCTGACAAAGTTTAACTCGATCACTTGTCCAGCGACACTGAAGAGCTGTTGGAAATACACACTGGAGGCAGACAAGACTGTTTTGTGAGCTTGGAACTTCTTGTCCCGTATGATAATGGTGACATCACAAAATAATCCATGGCTTCGCTGCTCATTCATCGACTTCAGCACAGACGTGCAGTACTGTGTATCAGTCGCAGATATCAGCTGAAGACTTGGCATGTCTGTAGAGAGAAAAACAATCGAAAAGAGAAACTAATCAGACTTAATGTGCAGAAAAAGTTGGTAGTAGTAGTAGCAGTAGAACATTATTGATCCTTTAGGAGGTTCTTTCAGGGAAACTGACTTCTCCGTCGCACTACACACTAATGCACAGAAAAAATTCTTTGTTTTACTATTTTGATATGCAGAACGCCTCTTAAGTCCAGAAGTTTAGAAGCTGAATTAAATTTATTTTTAGTTCAGCAAACTGAATCAGGTCCACCAAATCTGGAAGACAACCTGTCTAAACGCGTGTCAAGATCATTATAGTGGAGTTGCCACTGCAACACACTGTGGTTGGCATTTGAACAAATGACATGCTGGGAAATTTTATCAATTTATTAAGCTGATAAAGTGTGAAATATTTTCTTTTGGTCAAAGCTTTTAGACTCAGAGCTAGCTCGAAAGTTACAATACCTAGGAAGACAGTGTGCAGTCAATCAGGTAGCTCGTCTTGAGAAGACATCACAATATTTTATCTTTTCACTCTGTGGTCTCTTTACTCCACTTGTCTGTTCTGTCTTATACTGTCCTAGGAAGAAATGCACCAGCTCTGACTTCCCTTACCTGGAACTGGGAGCTTTCTACCTGACAGAACCTGCAGATGTTCCTGAGAAGCTCTCCGCAAATTCTCCAAGGGTGTCTGTAACAATACGACAGACAGTGCCTTTAACCTGAATGTCTAACAAAGGAATATGAAGTCCCTCTTCTTGAAGGCTGGCAAGACCTTTATCAAGAGGTTCCATCACAAAACTACAGCCAAACATTTTGATATCATCAGAGAACAGCTAGGTAAATCGATGTCAGTGATGACTTAAGCAGTGGTGAAACCCAATACACAACAGTAATTTTGTGTTTTTTTCTTGAAGTGCCAAATGGATCACAGACTTCAAAATCATCCACACACACAATGTGAGAAGTAACTGGAATATCTTCTGACAGCTTTTTAAAATGTGTGCCATCCTGAAATGAATTGTACTGACTTTCAGAACTGCTATGTGTTTCACAGACTTGTTTGAGCCAATCTAGGATTTCTTTTGTTTTTCCAAAGCAAACATTGGCACACACTGGAAACTTGTCTTCTTTCTTTGTACCGAGCAGATTCTCAAATGCTCCTTGAAATATGGTTTGATGTAATTGGGTTGCACTCAAATAGGTCTGCTGCCATCTCTGAGATGACATCAACCTCAATTATTTTTCTATTAGGGCTGTCACTTTAACGCGTTAATTAGATTAATTAATTACGCTGCAAATTAACGTGCTATAAAAATTAACACAATTAATCGTGAGTGGCAAGTAAATGTGCAAGCATTTTAAATTTGGCCCATTGAGAGACCCGTAGGCTGCAGTGACGTCACTTCCTACCTGCGCCACTAGTCAAAAGCAGGGTGACTGACAACAGAGATGGACGCGACACAGGAGAGCGAGGCAAGCCTTATTTTATTTCTGAAATTTTCTGAATTTATTTAACTGTATTTGTATTGCATTTTTGAGAAATGCACCTGGCCCAATTGGTTTGCTGATGTGCTTGGCCTTTTTTCTTTTGAATGTCATTTATAAAGCACACTTAACCAATAAAAATGTGGATTTCAAATCTTCTCTTCTTGGTGTATTCTATTGATTAGTCATGCACTACAATTTTGTAATGTCCTAGAATTCAAATTCTTTATTTGGGGGGCTTTAGTAGGTATGAGATTAAAATGTGATTAATTACAAATCCTGTAATAAAATTAGATGAATTTTTTTAATCGCCTGACAGCACTAGTTTCTATAAATGTGTCTGTAAAATGTCTTTTAAAATAAGACCTAAAGCTGTTGACTAAATAAAGCGCAGTTCTCCAGGCTCAACTCATTGAATAAGCTTTCCCATTTAAAACAGCAGGTGGGCTCTGTGTTTTTTTATTAAATTAGGTAAGTGCTTCATTTCATCATCTTCACTTACTGAACCTTCAGTATCATCATCCTCCTCAATCATCCCCTGCACTGAGGGGATTGACATACCTCTTCAAAAACTCGGTTTCAATCATCAGTGGTGTGAGGAGTGTGGTACCACGAACATGAAAATTTTTTCTTGTTTTTACTAAGCACATGTTGGAGGTTTTAGAGATAAAGTCTGAGAGGCCAGAGGCGTTTCAACTTCATTAGCAGCGTCCTCGTAACAACGTGTGTTTTTGCTTGTTTTGCTAGCTTGGGAGTTTCAATTCAGTGGTAATGAATGGTTTCCTGTCGGAACGGCCCCTTTAAGAATGCAGTCACGTGACCGCGGGACGCACGTTGCTTCAAGAGTTACAGACGTGGAGAGCATCCGGTAATTTTCCAAAATAAAACGTCGTTCAGAATCAGATAATACATAAAAACGAAATAATATAAGTTATGTATTCTTTCTGTGCAGACAGATAGCAGTCCGGCCCGAAGGGTTGGGACCACATTTAAATACGCGATAGCACTCCTAATAAAGACAAAAGGGAGCTCTCCACCAGGAGCATTTCCAAGCTGTTAGCAGACCTGTTCAAATTGCACATTTTACGCGCCGACTCCAGCTTTGAAAACTAGTACTTCTGTGGAACAACTTTGGTCGATCAGAAGGCCATGATGCCTGCAACTCACAACTTAAGAACAATACATGTGATGTAACCGTTTTTTTTTCCATCCAAGACATAAGACAAAACAAAAAATTCACACAAACTACAATGCAACGGGCAGTGATCAAAACACGCTCGTTGTTAACAAAGCACGATATTCTCGTCAATGCGGATTGTAGTGGTTCTATAATGGATGTTTAAAAGAAACCAAATGTCGCCTAGCCATGAGGCTATTGCTGCTCAAACATTACTAATTTTAAACACGATTAAAACTAAGGAAGTTAACCAACGCCAATGTACACTTGCTACCTAAAAAACAATACAAAGCAAATACTAAGGTGAGACCGAATTACTAGTACAAATAAGTTACTGCTAGTTTACTGCTAACTTACACAGAAGCTACAGCACATGACCAACACAAATCACCTCCCGTTGTGTAAAACTATTTCTCATACTGACTACTGAGTAGCTGCTCTGACTAATATGAATCAAATTTTACTCACCAGACCGCAGAGAGCCGATGTGTGCTGTGTACACTGGAGGGTTCCACTTCTCTGTGTCGATGCCTCATGGTCTGTTCGCGCTCAGCCCACTCCGCTCCTTACGTAACATGGACATGGGATTTTTAAGTTGTGCCGACTGCTTACAACTACCAGTAGTGTATATTGAGTTAAGGCAGAAATATCTACACAAACTCCAGAGTAAAAATTATTTTGAGTTAAAATTATTTTATTAATTTACAGTTAGCACAACTTATTAAATTTATCAACCAATTTAAAGTTATCCACTCATTATAATGTAAACACATAAGACTTATTTTTTCATACAGAAAAAGCTGTGATTTTTTTGGCTGTGATTTTTTTTATCCCTCTAACTCGATGAATCGTTTTTAAAAGTCACAACAAACTCATTTTATTTTGTAACTGGAATCTGAGGAGTTTGTTCCATGAAACTGTTGGGCTTTACAAGCCCAATAAAGTTATTTTGAAAAAACAAACAAACAACAACACACCGCCACCTGAAACCGGAAATGCGTCATTTTACGTTGGTTTACGACTGGCTGCTTCGGACTGGAGGAAAAGGCGGGTAAATGACCCGGAGTCTACCGGTTTGTACGGGTGTATTGACTCCTCCGTGGACCGTGGGCTGCCAGCCGTCATGGCTGGTCGGAGAGGAGCTCTCATCGTGCTGGAGGGAGTGGACAAGGCCGGTAAAACCACGCAGTGCAGGAAGCTCGTGGAGGCGCTGCAGCGAAGCGGCCGGGCCGCAGAGATGATGAGGTTTCCTGGTAGGTTGTCCCGCCAGTGTTAGCATGAGGAGTGTTTTTTTCTGATCAGGCTTCTGTAGGTGTCTACGTGTCACCTCCCTGCATTAAAACGAGCTGCGCTGTTGTTGTTTATTTTTTATTTATTTGCGGGCGGAGCAGACAGGACCACCACGATTGGACAGCTGATCAGTGCTTACCTGGAGAAGAAGAGCGAACTGGAGGACCACACCGTGCATCTGTTGTTCTCTGCTAACCGCTGGGAGATGGTGTAAGACCAGCACAGACGTATCAACATTTACCACAACTTTCACACATCCTAGCAGAAAATGCATTTATTATTGTTACACCGTAAGTTAGTGTTTCATGAAAAGACCAAAATGAACAGTGGAGGTTTCTGGTGAGTGTTGTGTGTACATAGCCTGATGATTCTCATCCATCAGCTCCACTGTTGTGCTCCAGTGATTAAAAGCACACATCAGTGATACACATTACCGAGAACACACAGTCAGTCCCTAATATGTGATCCTAGTGCCTGAAACACTCACCAGCCCTCACAAATAAAGTAGTGGACCTCAGGTTTGAAGCTAGAGACGGGGAAGTAATTCTTCAGAATTATTTTGTAACAATCTCAGTTGATTTTGGTCTTTTCATGGCATTTGTTGACAAAAGGAATACAACAGCTTTAACCTATTATTGTCAGCTCTGTTTAGTTGACTTGTTTGATTTTCTTATGCAGTCTAATGAAATGATTCTGACCTCAGGCCTTTAATGAAGAAGAAGCTGGAACAAGGCACCACACTGGTGGTGGACAGGTACGCCTTCTCGGGGGTTGCTTTCACCAGCGCCAAACCGGTGAGTCCTCTCTCAGTGATCAAACTGCACCCATCAGACCGTGTGTGAGAGGAACATTCTGATATCACTTTCAGGGTTTCAGCCTGGAGTGGTGCAAGAACCCTGACGTGGGACTGCCAAATCCAGATCTTGTTATATTCCTTCAGCTCAGTCCAGCTGAGGCTGCTCTCAGGGGTCAGTTTGGAGAAGAGCGATATGAAACGGGTGTTTTCCAGCGAGAGGTTCAACAGAAATTTGAACAGCTGATGAAGGATCCTTCAGTCAACTGGCAGGTGAGAAACAAATCTGGTTTGGAGAGCTCATTAAAATACATTCAGGGTAAGTCTATCACATGGTGTTCACATCTGATTATTCTGCATTTCAGAAAACTGAACTCAGTTCCCCACTCATTATTAATATATAAACATGTACATGATCCCTGGGACAACCTCAAGGACAGAATCAAGATAATAGACAACTTATTATGAATTTTTGAAACACTACATTATACAGCATTTATACTGGTTCTCTAAAAAACAAACTCTGAAAACTGATTATGTTTTGGGTACGTTCCACAACACAGAAATGACCTATATTTTGTAGTTTACTGTCAAAAATATCTTTTCTCATACATTTGATATAATTAAAAAATATTGTACCTGCTAAATATTAGCAGGTAACAACAAAAGAAAAATCTTAGATTAGTTTAATGTTAGATCTACAAAAGGCTCCAACCATTGAGTCAGGTTTCTGCTGACTCAACAGAACTGCAAGATTTTTGCATCATTAAAGGAGGTTGTTTCCCATGTTTGTCCCTAAAAAAATAAATGTAATTCACATATTTTTGGGGTCCAGTGTTATATTCCTGAGTCCCAAAAATCAGTCTGAACGTTCTGACCTAAAATACCTCTCAGATCACATTTTATGGGATACCTGTGCTTCTGTCTCAGTCCTCTGGTCATAGACTGTGGCATAAAATAAAAATGAGTTGAGATGGACCACATCCTTTTCCAGGAGTGGATGTGGCTTGTGTGTGTGTATGTGAGAACCTCGGTCTAATCTGAACAGTGCTTCACAGAAAGTATTTTCAGACAGGTGCAGCCAACAACAGAGTGCTTAATTTTTTCCCATGTTTGGCATCTGTATACAGAATGGGGATAGGTTTTTTTTAACTACAAAAAGTGAATTGTTTAATTATAATACAGGACATCGAAGTTATGCATCTCATATTGTTTTCTTCAGTTTGCTTATTTTTTCATTCTGAAGCCTGTCTGAACTATTTTGTGTCATTCTGTAGTGATAGAGATTATGGTCTGTCTACATCAACACATTGTTCCTCTGGTAGTGGGAGCCTTTGTTCCTCGTTTAGGACACACATGTCAAACTCAAAGCCCGGGGGCCAAATGTGGCCAGCCGCATCATTTTATGTGGCCTGCCAGAGCATAAAAGGTCAGAGTATCTAAAAAGAAATAGGTCAAAGTGTGCTTTGACCAAAACTACATTTCTCACAATGCAGTAATTAAGCCCATTTTAACTTTGACAAAAATGTTTTGAACAAAGTTAATGTCGTAACTTGTGTTTGATGATTTTTTTTATTTACTTGGATAGTTTGATTCTTGATTGATGGATTTATGTAGGTTTCATAACCTGACAAATATAACAGAGCAACAACCAAACACATTTTTTCTGTAGAACTGCAGTGTTTGTAACTTGAATAAGTAATAAGTTATTTAACATTAAGGAGTAGTTACATTTATTTTACATTACATTGAGTTACATTTCTAAGTTACATCTGGCCCTTTGAGGACAGCTGTTATTCTGATGTGGCCCTCGGTGGAAATGAGTGACACCCCTGGTTTAGGATTAACCCTCTAGTCAGGTCTGCTGCTTACCTTGGCAAATACATTTCATTACACTGAATAAAATGGAAAAATTTGACAATGTCTCAGACATTCTTTAAGGGCAACTCATGACACATTGTGGGTGAGAGTGTTGCTAAACATTAAGTGAATGTGGTCTGAGTGGTTCAGTCTCAAATAGAACCTCAATACACCTTGGGTGTGATTACACCTATCAGGGCCAGACCAGAACAGAACCAGGGAGACATTCTCGTCTGTCATTTAAATAGATGAGAGGAAGCCGTTTGTCATATGAGCTTTTTGTTCTAGGTAATCAACGCCTCTCAGAGTATTGAAGATGTGCACAAGGACATCACCTCCCATAGTCTCAATGCCATCAAAACAACTCAGAACCAGCCTCTAGGAAAGCTGTGGAAGTGAACCTGGACCGGTCTCCATGAAACTTTTGACAGTACGTCTTAACTTTTGACTCAAAACTGTGTGGAAGAATCTGGAAGAGAAATGCTTTGTCACTCAAATTCATCAAACCAAATAGAACAGCCTTCCATCAGATTCCAATTTTATTTTTAGTTATTAATCTTCTTACATTGTTTTCCACCTGTCTATATATTGTTGATTAAATAAATAATATTCAGATGAAGGGGTGTACAGTATATGTTCTAGACTTGTCGGGATACTTTGCATGAACAGTTAATACAACTCAGCAGATTTGACTTCATTTGGTCAGGCTGTTAGAGTTAGTATGCCATGGGTGTCATGAAAACTGTTGTGTTTTTGTACAACATAAAACTTATGGCAAATTTACTGATGGAGTCGGGGAAAGGCACCATATCACTTCAGAATCAACATGTAAAGTGTTAAGACTTGCATGGAAACATGTATGTGTAAATGTGCATACAGAGTTAATCCTGAGCTCCTGCTACGGCTTCCACCAGGCATTCTCAATGTCGGGTGCAGAGAGCATTAGGTGGCTGTTGAGAGGAACGCTGTGTGACACACACACACACACACACACGAGCTGGACCGGCTCAAGGTCTTCCAGTAAAGTATGTCCGCTCTGACTTCCCTTCTGATACAGAGAAGAGGCAGAGAATCACTTGCCAACTGTCAACAACAGTAAATCATTGTCCAGATTTTCCTCACAGGGAAAGGATCTCGAACTCTTCATCTTCTGAATCAAAGAACCTCTCCAACCTGTCCGAGTCTGAGAAATCTGTGAAACGAGAGAAGAACAAAACAGAAGTTAAAATTCATTTTACCTGAGCTGATTTTTTTGTAGAACAGTTCACTCACCAGGGGTTAGGTTAATGGCGTCCATGCTGACCATGTGAGAAGGCTGACTGTCTACTAGTTCAAACATGGGCAGGCCTCCTCTCTTGCAGGACATCTGGAAGAGAAAGACCCTCATGTTATCACGTACGCATGTCTGAAACCGGAAAGTGATGCTACATTGATGCGTTGATGCTGACCTACCCTTCTGATGCGCATGCACCAGTCGTCAAACTCATCTTCTGTTCTACAGAAGAAACCCTGGCAGAGAACACAAATCAACTGTAGATATGAGAACTTTTTCAGCTCACATTCACATTAAACAATGAATTTTAAATTTAGATACCTCAGACGCACGGTTTCAAACTGGACATAAGTCAGACGTAGTTTTGTGTTGTACATTTGTTACAGCAGTGCACATTGAATCTAATAAACACCCCTAGACCCTGAGGAAATCTACAATAAGTCTCTCCTACCGCTGCTATGGACGGGTCCAGCTCACAGATGTGCATGCGACAGGGAGGGTGCTGACAGTGGTATGTCTCATCAGGGACTTTGCCATCAGCACATGGCTCCACCGCAGGCTGAGTGGTGTGGGGGTCTAAATATATGAGCTCTTCTCCTGGGGGGGGAGAGTGTGTGTCCATCACTAGATCGCTGTCTTTGCTTAACCAGCATTAATAAAGTGGGCATGGCAGTTACCATAATAATAATAATAGTCTCTCAACCACATGAAGAGACATACCAACATAACCAATGAAGTAATGGGCACTGTTGGGTTTCCCTCCAATAACACCCAGGGACTGAGGCAGCATGAAGCATTGCTGTGAACAGAGAGTAGGTTTTATTTTTGTCTCAGTGCTTGGGGCAGCACTCCCTCTGACACACTCCTCAGCAACTTTCAACAAACAACATAAATGAAATAAATCAGACACACCCTGGAGCGCCTCACCTTTAGGGTTTCGATGTAGGCCTCATTTATGTCGCTCAGGCCCAGCCTGAGGGGAATGAGAAGGATCAGGGGCTTCCATAGAGCAGTCTCCTCCTCGGCCAGAGCGCATGCACCCTCCAGGCAGCCATTGAGCTCGCCCACCCCCTGTGGTTCAGAGCGGGCTTCTACCACGTCCAGCCAGGGCATACACAGACGCTCTGCAGCGAGGAAAACACGCACACAAAAAGACAAAAAAGAAATGGATAATGATTCAAAATGACCTGATTTGGATAAGACTAGCATCATTTAAGACATCCATCCAATTGATACAAGCTTCACTTGTACAGGCTTTTAAAAAATATTCTTATATTTTCTCTTGCATAGCAAAATAACTCTTTATTCTGTCAGCTGAATGTGTTTCTACAAGGAACTGTTGTCCTGTAATAACAGTAATATGCTGCTAAATTACAAAAAACATTCTTGCAGGCCTGTCTTTAACCCTGCAGCACACAGAAGTCACTTGAATTTCTTACTCTAATTCATGACAACAGGAAAACAGCTGCACTCACTGATCTCCTCAATAACCACAGTGTTGTCCATCGCCACATGTACAACTAATCTGCTCCACGTATCAAACACGGCCAGCTTTCTGAAAGCACAAAAACAAATTCAACAACGTGGACAGACAGCGCTTTAAATGGCTTTTATTCTCTAGTCTGCATGATGCCGTTGTTCTCCTTCATCGCTTGATGCTGGATCATTATCTGGTGGACAAAAAAAAGACATCGTATTGTGGCTGAACACAAGAATCACGTAGTGGAAGCACTGATGAGTTTATGAAGGTGGCAATGTGTCTGGAAAGGAGGCAAATCAGAAAACTGCAAACAGGGAAGTAGGTAATGCACAATTTGAAATGTAAAAAACTTTTATAAATTACAGTATTTTCAGAAGAAGAAAATATATCCAGTAGATGTCAGATATCAAGAATACACAATGGGCCTCATTCACAAATCGTGCGTATGAAAGTTTGACACAAAAATCTGATTCATCAATGTTCTTACTCTGCGAACAAATTTAGAACCTCATCAGACCATGCGTACGCAAATATAATGAAGGATATCAGCAATCTTTACCAAAGATGGACAATATATTGTAACTAAATTTATTTATAAAATACTTAGATAATAATAAAACCAAGAATTTGTAATGATTTGACTAAATGCACTAAATAACAATGGTCACTTTCCCATTGTTCATATACATAAAATTTTGATCTTGCAATGTAACACTGTATTTACAGTAAAAAAAAATATGAGCATATAAGTGAAGTAAAGCATCTTTCATGCTGGATGAAACTTCAGACCGCACCCTCAGAGGAGAGAGAATTTTTAGAGACTACAGAAAAATGTTCCTTGAATGGCTTATCGGGCAATTTCCACGCCAGTGGAAACGTTTTGAAAGAATATGGCTTTCCTTGGCCCCATGTCTGAAATGGTGACATAAATTTTTCTGCCATTGTAAAAAATTTTCTTTTTCTTTTTGGGGCCATCTCTCACAACTTCAAACCTTTTTGGTGATCTTGTTGGGATTGTAGTATTTGCAAATTGCAGGAACAAGCCCTTCAGTTTAGAATGATTCTGATACACCGATACAAGTTGTTGAGAGGAAAATTGGCCAGTGAGCTTGTGTCATGAATCTGATGGTGATTTTGTGTATATGTTGAGCTTGTGCGCAAAGTAAGAAACATGTCTGTGCATTTATTAGTGAATGACGCTCAATGTGTACAGATGACAAGTACCTGAAGAACACAAACCTAACTATTATTTGTTTAAAAGAAAACAGTCAGAAGTCATTGACCACACAAACCAATAATCCTGTGGTTTAGTTACATCTGTTGGATTCACAGGCCTTCAACTTAAATATCTTTGGATTTTAGCCTTTAACTTAATGACAACAAGCAAATTGAAAATGTCGTTTTGCTCTCTGGGAAACTAAGGTTGACATTTACAAAATGTATTTTCTATCAATTGTGAAAAATAATGAACAGAGAATTTATAATGCTCACTGGTTTCTGATACAATATAAAAATGGTGACCAACTGTGGCGTCTGCTGTACTCACTTCAGAACCTGGGCGACGGTGTTGGGTCCGTACCACTGGCCTATAGGCTTTCCCTCTCCAACACCCATTTGAGCTGCAGCAATTAGGAACAAAACACAAACTTTGATGCCCATCTGAATGAGTCATAGACTGTTCAAAAGGTTTAACACTCTGCTTACCGATCTGATGGATGGAATAATAGCTATCCTTTTTGTCAATAAAGGCATTGAGTATACTGACGTACTCTTCTCTTTCTTTCTGGCCTTTGACCCATCTCCAGTCTGAAAACAGAGACACTCATTGAGACCGTTTAAAACCAGTTCCCCATGGTCATGTATATTCACTGGAGAGGAGCTGTTAGTCCACACAGGGATAGAACCTGGTGTCATCTATGTGCATCTGTATCCACTGGGAATGAATGGAGATACTTCAGATTTTTACCTCTGCCCAAATGTCTGCACACCAAAGCCTCACCCAGGATCATCTGGCCACACCGCAGCATGCACCCCCAGCCTGTGTCTGACGTGGGCCCCGTCCCACCTGAAACACAATGACGAATCATGCATGAGATCCCTCTTTGTGAGTCAATTCAAAATCTCCATTACTCAAATCTTCATGTTGGGTTTGGCTAAAACACATTTTTTACATACCAATCGGTGGGAAGTTTTTTCTGTATGTTAGCCACAACCGTGACGTGACATCTAATAAAATCTCATCTTTCTCTGTGAGGAGAAACGGCCATATTATAACACACCCAGAGAGATATACTTAGTACATTGATTGTCTATGACTTAGACATTCACTTCTGTATCATAAACACTTAATGAGTCCCACTTTTACCTGTGAGAGCACTATATTCCTTCCCCAAGATCCACACAGGCTCTGGAGTCTCAGGAAAGTCTTCAAACTCCCCAAAACGAAGTGTGTCATATGTCAACGTAGCTGCAAAAGAGGACCACAGTCAACTGAAGTATACACATCCATGTACATAGTGTACGTATTGTATATTTATTATGTTATATGCTTGTTCAGCAAGCACCCTTGGCCAGTCACACCCTAAGGAAGATTATAGGTCAAAAGAGGTCATCCTCTTTTTAAGACATTTTCATTAAATATGTATACTCAAATGAATAAGAAATGTATTGTGGCTCAATGTCAGTGTGACTAAAATAAGACCTCAAGGCTTTCAATTGTAGACTGTAACTAAATGGGAAATTAAAACGGACAAATTATTAATCACTGTGGTTCTGACCACTAACCATCTAAAGTAAAAGTGTCAAGAGGGATGAACAATTAACCAAGTGACAAGAATTTCAATCTTTCCTGAATATTGCTCCACATCTACTCTAAACTACCTTTAGTATTTTCAAATTTAATATGTCTCTATATTTAATTGTTGGAACACTTATGAATGACAGATTTGACAAAGAACTGTCAATGATATCCTGACCTGAATCCAACATTTCTCAAAATCCAACTGGGTAGTCTTATCTGCTGTACTCTGATCTCGTCTATTTGGGGAATGTTTACTTCTTTTCCTTTTGGCTTTTCCCTTCAGGGGTCGCCACAGCGAATCAACCGCCTCCATCTAACCCTGTCCTTTGCATCCTCTTCTCTCACACCAACTACCTTCATGTCCTCTTTCACTACATCCATAAACCTCCTCTTTGGTCTTCCTCTAGGCCTCCTGCCTGGCAGTTCAAAACTCAGCATCCTTCTACCAATATATTCACTATCTCTCCTCTGGACATGTCCAAACCATCTCAGTCTGGCCTCTCTGACTTTATCTCCAAAACCTCTAACATGTGCTGTCCCTCTGATGTACTCATTCCTGATCCTATCCTTCCTGGTCACTCCCAGAGAGAACCTCAGCATCTTCATCTCTGCTACCTCCAGCTCTGCCTCCTGTCTTTTCCTCAGTGACACTGTCTCTAGGCCAAACAACATTGCTGGTCTCACCACAGTTTTGTACACCTTTCCTTTCATTTTAGCTGAAACTCTTCTATCACACATCACACCTGACACTTTCCTCCACCCATTCCATCCTGCCTGGACACGCTTCTTCACCTCTTTTCCCCACTCTCCATTGCTCTGGACTGTTGACCCCAAGTACTTAAAATCCTCCACCTTCTTGATCTCTTCTCCCTGTAACCTCACTCTTCCACTTGGGTCCCTCTCATTCACACACATGTACTCTGTCTTACTGCGGCTAACCTTCATTCCTCTCCTTTCCAGGGCAAACCTCCACCTCTCTAGCTTCTCCTCCACCTCGTCCCTACTCTCACTGCAGATCACAATGTCATCTGCAAACATCATAGTCCATGGAGATTCCTGTCTAACCTCGTCTGTCAGCCTGTCCATCACCATAGCGAACAAGAAGGGGCTCAGAGCTGATCCCTGATGCAGTCCCACCTCCACCTTGAACTCCTCTGTCACACCTACAGCACACCTCACCACTGTCTTACAGTCCTCATACATGTCCTGCACCGCTCTAACATACTTCTCTGACACTCCAGACTTCCTCATACAATACCACAGTTCCTCTCTGGGCACCCTGTCATAAGCTTTCTCCAGATCTACAAAAACACAATGCAGCTCCCTCTGGCCTTCTCTGTACTTCTCTATCAACATCCTCAAAGCAAATACTGCATCTGTAGTACTCTTTTTTGGCATGAAACCATACTGCTGCTCACAAATGCTCACTTCTGCCCTTAGTCTAGCTTCCACTACTCTTTCCCATAACTTCATTGTATGGCTCATCAGCTTTATTCCTCTGTAGTTGCCACAACTCTGCACATCTCCCTTGTTCTTAAAAATGGGCACCAGCACACTTCTCCTCCACTCCTCAGGCATCTTCTCACTATCTAAGATCCTGTTGAACAACCCAGTCAGAAACTCTACTGCCACCTCTCCTAGACACTTCCAAACCTCTACAGGTATATCATCAGGACCGACTGCCTTTCCACTCTTCATCCTCTTCAGTGCTCTCCTCACTTCATCCTGGCTAATCTTTGCTACATCCTGGTCCACAACAGTCACCTCTTCTAGTCTTTGTTCTCTCTCATTTTCCACGTTCATCAACTCCTCAAAGTACTCTTTCCATCTTCCCATCACACTGCTGGCACCTGTCAATAGACTTCCATCCCTATCCTTAATCACCCTAACCTGCTGCACGTCCTTCCCATCTCTATCTCTCTGTCTTGCCAGCCTGTATAGATCAGTCTCTCCCTCCTTACTGTCCAACCTAGCATACAAGTCATCATAAGCTTCTTGTTTGGCCTTTGCTACCTCTACCTTCACCTTACGCTGTATCTCCCTGTACTCCTGTCTACTCTCCTCAGTCCTCTCAGTGTCCCACTTCTTCTTAGCTAACCTCTTTCTTTGTATACACTCCTGTACCTCCTCATTCCACCACCAAGTCTCCTTATCTACTTTCCTTCCAGATGACACACCAAATACTCTCCTACCTGTCTCCCTGATCACATTAGCTGTAGTTGTCCAGTCATCTGGAAGCACCTCCTGACCACCCAGAGCCTGTCTTAACTCCTTCCTAAAGGTCATGCAACACTCTTCCTTTTTTAGCTTCCACCATTTCGTCTTCTGCTCTGTCTTTGTCCTCTTCATCTTCCTCACCACCAGAGTCATCCTACACACCACCATTCTATGCTGTTTGGCTACACTCTCGCCTACCACTACTTTGCAGTCACTGATCTCCTTCAGGTTACATCGTCTACACAAGATGTAGTCTACCTGTGTGCTCCTACCACCACTCTTATAGGTCACCCTATGTTCCTGCCTCTTCTGGAAAAAAGTATTCACTACAGCCATTTCCATCCTTTTTGCAAAGTCAACTACCATCTGTCCTTCTGCGTTCCTCTCCTGGATACCAAACCTGCCCATCACTTCCTCATCACCTCTGTTACCTGCACCAACATGTCCATTGGAGTCTGCACCGATGACAACTCTCTCACTTCTAGGTATGCTCTGCATCACTTCATCAAAGTCCAACCAGAATTTCTCCTTCTCCTCCAGCTCACATCCTACCTGTGGGGCATACCCACTAACAACATTGAACATCACACCTTCTATTTCTAGCTTCAGACTCATCACTCTATCCGACACTCTTTTTACCTCCAGGACATTCCTAACAAACTCCTCCTTCAAGATAACTCCTACTCCATTTCTCTTCCTATCTACACCATGATAGAACAACTTGAACCCTGCTCCTAAACTTCTAGCCTTGCTACCTTTCCACCTGGTCTCCTGGACACACAGTATGTCTACCTTCCTCCTCTGCATCATGTCGACCAACTCTCTACCTTTTCCTGTCATAGTTCCAACATTCAACGTCCCTACTCTTAGTCCTATACTCTTGGCGCTCCTCTTCTCTTTCTTCGTGCGAACGCACTTTCCTCCTCTCCTTCTTCGACCAACAGTAATCCAATTTCCACCGGCGCCCTGTAGGTCAACAGCGCCGATGGCGGTCGTTGTTAACCCGGGCCTCGACCGATCCGGTATGGAAGTCATATGTTTGATTCGCATCTTTGATTTGGCAAAAGTTTTACGCCGGATGCCCTTCCTGACGCAACCCTCTGTATTTATCCGGGCTTGGGACCGGCACAATAAGACACTGGCTTGTGCCCTCTTGCGGCTACATTATTTGGGGAATGTTTACATACTTCATAATTCAAAACTATTTTAAGTCAGGCTCTCTGTCATGAGAGTGATGGACTCCTTCCCTGACTATCACTGGTGTTCCTTTGTTAGGCTTCAAATAACTCCTTCAGAAACACACAAAATTTTACAACTGTTCTCAATGACCAGGTGACACTCCTCATGACAAGCACGGTGATCTTAATGTCTGGTCAGTGAAGTTGCTCATTGATAAATGACTACACTAGAATGGCACACAGTGGATTGAACACCTCCAACAAGGTACCCTTGAATCATTTTTTAATTAAAAAATGATTCAAGGGTACTTGATTTGTGGGACTCATTATTTGGATTTTCACCAAACTGTCCACAAGATACATTCTTTCACCAAGATTTATTATTACTTCTTGAAAATTTCAAGAAAAAGTGTGAAAATAAAATACAGTCATGAGTAACAAACACTTAAAACGATACAAAATTATTGGGGAAACAGTCATAGACATAAAATAAAATATAAACGGAATGTTGTTATTCGGACAGCTACTGCACATTGGAGACCGTATAAAGTGGTTATACGGTACTGCTATTTTATGGGCTTAAACATTTGCAGTTTTCGTCAACATCTCCGTCACAGTCATCTGCTAACTCACCTTGAACTCCAAGTTCACAAACTGGCTCAATACCGTCAGTTCCTAAGCTTGTAAACAGAATGCTGTAATTTGCAGTTTCATAGCTAAATAGTGAATGAACGCTGCGGTTGAATTAGAATGTTCTGTCCTGACAGACTGACCGTCATCACTGAAAACCATTATTCAAAAAACACCAGAGCCTCAGGCCAGTCCACACAACCCCTTTAACAGCTGACAGACTCCTGTATTCCAGCTGTAGACTAATAACATGTCACGGTGACAATGCGTCCACTGGGATGTTCATCTTGGGCGTAGCATATAGTTGATCGATCCAAGGACAAAAGGCAAACTGTTAAGCATGAAACTTAACAGGGACGCAATACATTAACGGAGGTGACATCTGTACAACATGCGGGGAGATACGAGGCTGTGTAGCAAGCTGTCAAAGCGGGGAATCCACCGCATTTACCAGGAGCAGCAGGCTAATGTTGGTTAGCAGTTAGCTTTAGTCATCACTTTAGCGGGCTAACGTCGCCGAGACCAAAGAACTGAGAGTTGACAATCGGAAAATGACAGAGCGGGAGGAGTATTACAAGTTAAGTTTTTATAATTATTGTATGGCGAGTAAAGTTTGCCACGGGATAAGAAAAAGGTTTATTTTACCACAAAATCTAGCTTACCAGCATCCATCCTGACGTGTTTCACCCAATCTGTTTGTTGTTCTCTGCACTCTGACCCTCTTGACCAATGGGATGCGAGTCCTGACTTAAAATTTGGAAAGAGGCGGGATATTTCCTACAATAACCAATTACATCTGAGAGGGGAGGACTTTAGTCCTGATCATTTTATCACGCCAATTAATAACTGCTGACGTATCTCTCCCGTTGGCAATGTTTGTTCCGGACCTTCAGAGGTTTTGCCCGCCCTAAACCGCCTCTGATTGGCTGATTATGAATCATTTCCTGTCGAGGATATCGCACCAAAAATAATTTCAGTTACCCAAATTTCAAAATGTAATAGAAAAGTTTATCTAATTAGACGTAATCTCACAGGTACAATATCACACATATTCTTATAGTCACCAAATTCACACTGTACAGAGTTTAGAAGAAATGTAATTGCAGAAATAAGTCATGACTTCTTTACTGTGTAAGCACCTGAAATAAAAAAGCTTATTTCCCAAGCTGTTCCTCATCGAGAGTAGCACTGTTAGGTTAACACTTAACAGCCCAAAATGAAAAAAAAAGTAATGTATGAGTAAGAGGGTTTCCTTCCCGTTTGGAGGAAGAAGGCTGTTCGTTTGGTCACTGACTGTAACCTCGCCACAAGATCAATAAATCCTGAAAAGTTTGTGTCATAAATGCATATGTAGTGCCTATTGATGAGAGTTGGTAGTATTTTCAGTGTCAGCATTTGCTTTTGTAGTCAATCAATAGCACAATTAGCATGCAAACATATTTTAATCCCTATAAAAATTAGGTAAAATGTATAGCTACTGCTGTATGTAAAACAGATCATTTGAAAATATGCACATTCTTTATGCCAATCTGGAGCTTCCACAGAACTTTAGCTTATCAACACTGAATATGCAACAAAAATGCTGAGGTTAAACAATCTTAAATAACAGGTTTATGGTTTTTCAAGTCTGCCTTCAATGACTAATTTACACTGACAGTTCTATACCCATATACTGCTTCAGTGTATTTGTGTGCACCTACAGTTAATTTAGTCTCTCAATCCCTCCAGCAGATCACTGAGCTGGAAAAGTAAGTGGTGGAAGACAAATTCTCCTCTCCTCATTGGTAATAAAGATGTTATGACTTGTCGGCACTTGTTACAATGTGATTGTGGTTCCTGTGTGGGGTGCCCAAAGGACATACTGTATTAGAATGTAACACTGCTGAGGACAGCGATGTAGTGGAGCACACGTGTTGTGAACCGTCTGTTATAATAAAGATATAAGTAAGCATGGATATTGCTTTAATCATGCATTCTGTATAGTTTAGCGTACAAACAGAACAGAAGGAAACAGTACTCATGGTTTAATCCGACACTGGCCTAATATCAACATTTGTCATACTCTCATTATCTAGGATCAATATTAATCTCCCTTTTCTAAGCCCTTCAAATAAAACATTTTAATCGGACTATGAATCCTAGGTCTATTTCTGCATGAGAAGAAATTCTTTGTTAACACAAACATTATAAATTTTTGTTTTCTCACTCCAACATTATAAAAGACCATATTAATCACGGGAGACTTTTATTAATGTATTTTAGTTTTAAGATGGATTTATAATCATCATTATCGCTGTTGTCATTTCCTAATCGATCTGCCAAAAATCCATCACTGCTGTCTCTGTCACTGTTTGAATCCTTTTATGTAGCAGTGATGATGGTCCTGATCCTGATGATGGTCCTGATCCTTTTTTGTTAAGAATTATAATTTTGCTTAAACCTGTAAATTGATCTTGCTAGATCCCGAGAACCTAGTTTGTTAGCAATGGCCACAGGACCTTTCGGAAGTTGTCTCAACTGTCATGTTTGGATCTATAGACGGATCATTTTTGTGTTTGAATGGTTTACTTTTGTCACGACAGGGTTACATCTTTTCAGTTATTCTTGTGTGTACTGTATGCTCTTAAAGAAATACACGAGCAACTTTACAAAACCAGAAATTACCAGATAGATAGCCAGCCAGCCAGACAGACAGACAGACATAGACAGATAGATTGACAGATAGATAGATAGATAGATAGATAGATAGATAGATAGATAGATAGATAGATAGATAGATAGATAGATAGATAGATAGATAGATAGACAGACAGACAGACAGACAGACAGACAGACAGACAGACAGACAGACAGACAGACAGACAGACAGACAGACAGACAGACAGACAGATAGATAGATAGATAGATAGATAGATGCTTTTTTAATCCCGCAGGAAATTGCACATATCCACGGCATTACATAATGAATAAATACTGGATAAAAAAAAAGAAACACTGACACCAAAGGAAATAACACAAGACATAAAGACATACACTGCACTAGCAGACACATTTAGCATTAACAGGACATATACTAAATTATCACTAAAATATAAACAGTATAAAATAAAATAACATAAATAAAACTAAAAAGTGCAAGTGAAAATTAGCAGGATGCCCACAAGGTGGGTAAGGTACACCCTTCTTACAATGTAAGGCGTCACTATCTAATATCACAACATCTAATATCTATCTAATATCACAAAATCTATCTAATATCACAACTATCACAACTATCTAATATCACAGCATCTAATATCTATCTAATATCTATCTCACAATGGTCAAAAATACAAAGAGTCACTATCTAATATCAAAACATCACAACACCTTGGCCCCACTGCACTGCAGCACAGGCTGACATCTCATTCCCTCCATTCAACTGCGTGCAGACCTCGCCACCTCCCCCCTGCTCCTCCTGAGAGAGTCATTGTACTCCCTGATGGCACGGGGCACGAAGGAGGACCTCAGCCTCTCTGTGGAGGCGCTGTGTGACAGCAATCTGCGGCTGAAGGTGCTTCTCTGCTGGGAGAAGGTGGTGTTTAGGGGGTGGCTGGTGTTGTTCATGATAGCCCTGACTTTAGACATGGTGTTGCTCTGCAGACGTGTCTCCACAGAGTCAAGGCTCAGCCCGACCACTGAGTCCTCTCTGCGGATGAGTCTGTTAAGACAGTCCATATCTCTTTTCCTGGCCCCGCCACCCAAATACACAATGGCGTATGACAGCACACTGGAGACTATGGACTGATAGAACATGAGAAGTTAAGTTTTTTAAGTTTGTTAAGTTAAGCTTTTTAAGTTTGTTAAGTTTTTTACTTTTACTGGATCCAGCAGGTTTTGACTCTTCTATATAATATTATAACCAGAATTATGGATATTAAATAATTAATTGACAACACATCTTCTTCTTTTCGTTTCGGCTTTTCCCTTCAGGGGTTGCCACAGCGAATCAATTGCCTCCATCTAGCCCTGTCCTTTGCATCCTCTTCTCTCACACCAACTACCTTCATGTCCTCTTTCACTACATCCATAAACCTCCTCTTTGGTCTTCCTCTAGGCCTCCTGCCTGGCAGTTCAAAACTCAGCATCCTTCTGCCAATATATTCACTATCTCTCCTCTGGACATGTCTAAACCATCTCAGTCTGGCCTCTCTGACTTTATCTCCAAATCCTCTAACATGTGCTGTCCCTCTGATGTACTCATTCCTGATCCTATCCTTCCTGGTCACTCCCAAAGAGAACCTCAGCATCTTCATCTCTGCTACCTCCAGCTCTGCCTCCTGTCTTTTCCTCAGTGACACTGTCTCTAGACCAAACAACATCGCTGTTCCCACCACAGTTTTGTACACCTTTCCTTTAATTTTAGCTGAAACTCTTCTATCACACATCACACCTGACACTTTTCTCCACCCGTTCCATCCTGCCTGTACACGCTTCTTCACCTCTTTTCCACACTCTCCATTGCTCTGGACTGTTGACCCTAAGTACTTAAAATTCTCATACATAACACATAACTTATCAAAATTGATGCGTGATTGGACTTCGAGTAAACACAGGCAGTACTGTCTCCATGCGCCTCAGCCTCCCACCATAAGCCCCACCTCCTGCCGCTCAGTCTGCTCTCCTATTGGCTGAGGGTTGGAGGAGGAGGCGGGGCCGCGGGCCTGTGGGTGTGGCCGGAGTGAGGGATGGAGGCTGACAGGTTGCAGCGTCGCCTCAGCAGACCCCATCCTTCCATCCTGCCGGCGATGCGCTGTGCGTTATGACGCGTTACGTGCCTGGACCGTCATTATGTAATGCTGCTGTTACAAGGCGATAAGTTAACGGGGACAAACTGACGGATGGCGAATTTGGGGACAGATGACGGTGTCTTGCTTTGTGACGGATCGCACTGACGCCTGCTAATGGTTAGCACAATGATAGGTGGGAATAGCGGCAGATCGGTGTGATCGAGGCTCCGGGGCATCAGTGGCCTATCTCTGAGGTGCACAGACGTCTGGAGCCTTCAAAGGCTGCGCTGCGCGTTTCCGTCTATTATTCTTATTCTCTCTGTTATCAGTGGGAATAAACCAATGCGGGTTTCCTGCAGAGAGGAAACAGGTTCGTGTTTTGTTCTCCATAGCACAGGTTTCATCCATCAGCCACTGAGCTGCAGTTTAAACAATGGCGGGTCCAGAGCAGTGCCAGCAGCAGCAGCAGGTACAAGTGAAGGCAGAGCACATAGATGAAGCTGAGATGGCCCTGCAGGGGATCAACATGCTGCTCAACAACGGCTTCAAGGAAAGCGACGAGCTCTTCAAACGATACAGGTAATTATTTTATGATTAATAGAATCTGAGTCAGAGTGTGTTGCATAGCTGAGTTCTAGGTATGATGAGGAGTTGGAATTATCTCCTACAAGTCTGAAAAAGATGTGAAAATGAGATCTCCATCATCATCCAGATCTCCACGTACAGCATGTACTGTCAGATTAGAATGAACAAAAACACTCCTTCATGCATATAATTTTTTGCATCTATCATAGTGAACTTAAGGGGCTGTTATGTTGCCTCTCTTATACTGACCTACTATTATTGTTTCTAAAAAAAGAAGTACCATTTTCAGCTCTGTAAATAAAACCCCTGCAACACACCCCAGAATGTCGAGCGTATGTATACTCCGAGCTTTAAAAATCCAATGAAGACACGTCATCAGATTTACAATAAATATATATATCATTTGGGAGCATTTGGCCTTTTTTCCTGTAGACACTGGGCAGTGGAGTTCCTTTGTCGAACAGATCTCTGATAGATCTGAGCGTTGGGATTATTTCTGCACCTGTTTATGTCTACAAGAGAGGTTATCAATCACAACCTCTTTTATTTATAGGCATGTGATTTATTCTTGTCAAGTCTTACTTCTTCCTGTTCTCCTTTAGGACCCAGAGCCCACTGATGAGCTTTGGGGCCAGCTTTGTGAGTTTCCTGGTGAGTTTCCTGTCAGCTGCTGAAACACCAACAGAAATATCAGCTGCTGTTTGTGTTCAGCTGTTACAATTCATAAAGAAGGCACTCACTAACAAGACCTGATATAACCTGATCTGTCAAATTAGTTGCATCATTGTCACCACCGGAATCCTCTTCATTGCTTTTCCATCCATTAACATAATGGACGCATCTTCCTCTCAACAACAGCACAGCTCTTGTAGAGAAGCCCATTACGGTAACACTGCATCCATCACTGATGCAAGACGGAGATGTTTCACAGTGTGGCGGTCTCACACACACACATACTCAAACACAGCCATTTGCCCTCATGATAAAACCCACGCAGCGTGAACTCAGAGATGATGTCACCCTCTGTACCCAGATGCAAATGTCCGAAGGGCAGTGGGGGTAGTCACATTTGACCATCATGACGGGCATTCATGCATAAATGCAGCAAATATTAAGAAAATGTATCAGTTATACAAGAAAACTAATAAAACATCAACCTACAGTAATTAAATCTAAATGTCACCAGATTGTCTGAAGATATTTTTCAGGCCTGAGTTTAAAAATTATCGTTTATGCAGATTTTCTTCCAAAATGGAAATTTGCCCTTCAGTCTGGTTTATGTAAGTTGTCCTCAGCTGGATTTTTGTGCCAGTAGTCTAAATGTTGGCATCAGAGAAACTTTAATTTTTAAAATTCATTTTAAAAATATCATTCATATATGCTGCTATAGTGTACCTTTCAACAAATTGTAGGCACGATTTGTTGAAATCGTGCCTATCTGTTGCACATATGTGGATATGTGCAACAGATATTCACATTCTTTGACCTGTCAGCAACTGTAAAACCTATTACCTGTCGTCTGAATGTTTAAATAATCAAAAAATGAAGCATTTTAATGTGAACACATAAAGCAAAATCTTGCTAAATAAGTCTCCAGCATTAACAAACCAAGTTGACAAGGTGTTAATGTCAGGTTAGATGCAGTGTGGTTAATCTTAGAATTGTATCTGAGAAACTGATGTATTTTTACAAAATTCAGCGTTTTATACTCATGTAATCAGTTACAGTCAATGGGAAACAGAGCACCTATTAATACCTGCTGTTTACTAATGCAGCAATCATTTTGTGTAAAAATACCTGATAGATACCATCATATTGTCTTGATGATTTACAAAGCAATTTTAGATTGGATTTGAATATTGACTATTTGATGATAATTGTGACTGACAGTCTCGTCATCTGGTTCACAAACCTCATGACTTGGTATTAAAGGCTGTAGGTTTTAGTCACAGGTCAAAATGCAAAATGCTGACAACAAATTCATTTGAATCAGAGGGGGAGTAAATTATTTCTTTACTCTTACAGAGAATAGGAGATTTCTTTGTGATCTGTGCAGGGCCTTTTCAGTCCCAAACACATCAGTGCAGATGTCACTGAGATTCTCTATTCATTGTAATGCAGAAAGAACCCTATGTTCTCTGTGAGGCGCCTCCCCTGCAGTCAGAGGAAGTCTCTGGTAATAAGCCAGCTCAAGCATAGATCACTGTAAAATTAGATTTAATGCATCACTGCTTTTGTTTCATATGTCAGAGAAAAAACACATTTCTGGCATTTCCTTATAGAATGCAATGATGACTTTTGAGGAGGAGAAGATGCAGATGGCCTGTGATGACCTGAGGACCACGGAGAAGCTGTGTGAGAGCGACAATGCTGGAGTCATAGAGACAATCAGAAACAAGATCAAAAAAAGCGTGAGTACAGCACTTTGGGCCGTTGAAGATATCGTACATGGACTGTTGCATGGTAGTACAAACCCAGGAGCTAGCAGTGCTGCTGTGAAAAGCAACTGAAACCAAGTGAAAGAGATGACACTAACCTATATTTTCAGATATTTTCTCATCTGCTTCATGATGTGTTTAAAAGTTGTTACAGGGAGTTCATGTTCATCTTCTCAGCATCAGGCCTAATGATGCTGACAGAAGTGAGATCATGCCGAGCCCACCCATAGATTCAGTTAGTGCTTCTGTGAAATGTAATCATCTAAGTGACTGTGGGGCAGTGGGGGTAGGCAGGTAGGAGGGTTGGAGGGCGGGAGTAGGGGGGCAGTCCAGCAGCATGGGTCATTCAAGAAACGCCTCATTATTTTGGCAACCAGCCTCTGAGGAATAATAAAGGGCGTGTTTGTGCTTACTGCTTATTGAGTGTGTGTGTGTGTGTGTGTGTGTGTGTGTGTGTGTGTGTGTGTGTGTGTGTGTGTGTGTGTGTGTGTGTGTTACAGATGGACTCCCAGAGGTCAGGGGTCGTCGTCGTGGACAGGCTACAGAGACAGATTATCGTTGCTGACTGTCAGGTGTATCTCGCTGTGCTCTCCTTCGTCAAGCAGGAACTTTCAGGTGATTAAATTTACCCAGAAGGCATTGCATCTTCATTGTGGTGTGTGTCACTCTGTAAATTTAATATACTGTAGATACATACACATGCAAAGGACAAACATTATTCACTTACATTTGGAAGTACTACTACTGTAGGAGGAATAAATTAATATACTGTATGTAGTTTGTCAGCAAATCAGCAAACATGCTGATTTGCTAACATGCTTTTTTCATGATGTGTGGTATAGATTAATCTGATTGTATGAAAAGTTAATGGATAATCAAATTTATGACAAATCATTTAAATGAATTGTAATCCATCAGATGTGGTGGAGTAGTATTTCTATATGGCCTACAGTAGTGGAACGACAGACAGGGAGTTAGTGCCATCTGTATGACCTGAGACATTTCAACAGATTAATTGATCATTAATATGTTCATTAGTTCCAGACCAGCCTCAGTTGCACTGATGAATGATAATACTAAAGAACATTATTGTAATGCTGCTCCACTTCTGCAGCTCCATGCCAAACCTCAAAATGCATCTTGTTTCTTGTCTCACATAACAGCTTATATCAAAGGAGGCTGGATCCTTCGGAAGGCGTGGAAAATGTACAATAAGTGCCACAGTGACATCAGCCAGCTGCAGGACACCTGTCAGCGGAGGCCCTCCAGCAGCCAGGTGTCCCTCTCCACGGACAACGGCAACCACAATGCACTGGTGGAGAACGGGGTGACGGCAGAAGCCCTTGACCGACTCAAGGGCTCCGTCAGCTTCGGCTACGGCCTCTTCCATCTGTGCATCTCCATGGTGCCACCACACCTGCTCAAGATTATCAACCTGCTGGGTTTCCCCGGTGACCGTCTCCAGGGTCTGTCCTCCCTCATGTATGCGAGTGAGAGCAAAGATATGAAGGCGCCGCTGGCCACGTGAGTAGGCTGCATCATGAGCAGGACAGAGGGAGGCAGATAGCATCAAAGGGAGGATGGGTACCACCGGTTTGTCCTGGAAGATAAAGAACTATGTGAAAGTTAATAAAAATAGTTATGTTAAAATTTTCATATTATTGACAAACCTGCATTATTAAACACTTCTGTAGTCCCTGATGTGATGCATATTCGTCAGATTTCAGGACACGTGTTGTTGATTAAGGAAAGATTGGGTCCTGATTATAGAAAATGGATGGATGGATGGATGGATGGATGGATGGATGGATGGATGGATGGATGGATGGATGGATGGATGGATGGATGGATGGATGGATGGATGGATGGATGGATGGATGGGTTGATGGGTAGGTGGATGGCTCCTGATGACAATGGAGATTGTGTTTGAGGAGCTTGTTTTCTGTTGTATTTGATAAAACACACACTATCTCAGCAGACGTTGCTGATTAATGAATTAGACCTGACTTCACGCAGCACCAAAATAGTGCTGTTCTTCGTGGGTTTGCATTTTCCATTGTGATTTAAATCATAAACCTATATTGATAGATTGAATAGGATCAGCAGAACAGTGGGCCCAGTAAAATGGAAATCTATCATTAATACAGAATATTGTTTATCATTGAGTCTTGAGACGTTTTAGACACACTGTCTTTGTGTTACATAGGCTGGCTTCCATTGACTGGATTGTTTAATTATGTGATGAATGAAGACACTGATTTTGTTTAATGACTTATTTGTTTTGCTGATTATTGTGGGGATGTTAATGCATTTTATACAAACACAAAAAACATTTTGTTAACATAATCTGCGGCCACAAACTGTAATATGGTGACATGTTTCCAGCTTGTTCAGCTGCCCACAACAGGCCAAAAAACTGTACAATTAACATTTTGTAATATTTTGAAAACCAGTGGGAAACATGAGCAAACTGTTAGTGGTTCTGAGTGGGTTTTCGTTCTTTACATCTCTACCATCAGGCTTAGTTTCAACCAATGAAATAATTTAATGATAGACACAATACAATTATACAACATGAATGATGCTAATCCTGGCTCCCATTAAGAATTAAAGCTTTCTTCTTCTTTATCACTGGTAACCTTCTACTTTCACTATTGTATCATAAAATCATAATTATCAAAATGGTTCTGTGTTATATGCATATATGCATACACATAACAAGACATGTTGGTTCACATGCTAATTTATAGCTTTTGACCTGCCAGGAAGTTTTTTTTAGAGTCTACCAGATTAGCGTTTGACTTTAAAAACTACCTTCAAGACAAGAGTTCTGTCACACAGCTCCATGTTTTCGTGTCCTAGCCTGTTCAGTTTCAAGCTTCAGATGATAATCACGTTGCCTCAGAGATGAACTTCCTGCTGTGTTGCACAGGTTGGCCCTCTTGTGGTACCACACGGTAGTGCTGCCTTTCTTTGCTCTGGATGGCTCTGATACACATGAGGGACTGCTGGAGGCCAAATCCATTCTGCAGAGGAAGTCGGTGGTTTACCCCAACTCATCCCTCTTCATGTTCTTCAAAGGACGAGTCCAGCGGCTAGAGGTACGTTCAGCAGGCCAGAGGTGGTGCCTGCCTGAGTCTGACCAGTCGAACGGCGAATGAAGACATGAGAATGAATGAATGAATGAATGCCCTTTTTGAACGGTTCATTGTGATTTGTAAGGGTTCAGACTTTGACTTTAGGGATTTGAATTGATTTACAGTTTGAGACCAAAAACCAGACTAATTTAACTCATTTGCTGCCAGGGCTTTGTTTCAATTGATTTCCTTCGGCGGACTTTCTCTCTGACGCTCCGGACATTTTATCGGTGTTTTCTTTCTGTTCTTGACCGATTGCAAGATGCTTTGCTCAGAGCGACACCATGTTTGCTCGCTTTGTTGCATCGTTAGCTGCCGCAACTTCTCCGTCTTCCTGATTCACCGTCCTCTGTTCCGTAACTGGATCAGCCATCATGATGCTAAATTCCACGATTAGAAACCTGTTTTTCACTGACAAGCTCTGTCATCTCCCAGCCCTCCCTGTTGAAAAATGTAACTGACATCTATAGACATCAATGGCAGCCAGTGAGTTAAAAACTCTGACTTGTTTCTATCTCTCCTAGATTGTTCGTTGACTCACCAACAGGTGATCCACCATCTTCTGTGTCATTGAACACATGAATGTGGTGTTTAAACGCTGTTTCCTGTTGGTGTGTGTGTGCTCTCTCTGCCCCCAGTGCCATATCAACAGTGCTCTGGCCTGTTTCCATGATGCACTGGAGCTCGCATCAGACCAAAGAGAGATCCAGCACGTGTGTCTCTATGAGATTGGTGAGTTTTCTCATCGGGCTAGTTGTGATTTACTGAATTTAGGAGGAGATTCATTTGAATGTGTCTGTTTGTCTTTGATCAGGTTGGTGCAGCATGATCGAGTTGAATTTTGAGGATGCTTTCAGGTCGTTTGAAAGGCTGAAGAACGAGTCGCGTTGGTCTCAGTGCTATTACGCCTACTTGACCGGAGGTAAGCCTGTCACCCAGTGACGTATGCATACATTACCCTCTAAATAGTTTATCGTCTTATTTTGTCTTTGTCCAGTATGTCAAGGTGCTTCAGGTGACCTGGATGGAGCAAGTGGAGTTTTCAAAGATGTGCAGAAACTGTTCAAGAGAAAAAACAACCAGATAGAACAGTTTGCAGTCAAAAGGGTCAGTTTCCTTATAGATTTGGTTCAATATCCTCTTTAAAATGTCATAACGAACCTATCACAAAGGTTTTCCTCCTGTGTCTGACTGTTGCCTGCAGGCTGAGAGGTTGAGAAAGATCTCCCCAACCAGAGAGCTATGCATTCTTGGTGTGATTGAGGTGTTGTACCTGTGGAAAGCCCTGCAAAACTGCTCCTCATCTAAACTGCAGATCATGAATCAGGGTGAATGTAACCTCCATGTTGAAATAACCCTATTAGAGATTTCTGCCAGTGACATTGTACACGTTGTGATCACTTCCTCTTTGTTGCTCTCAGTGTTACAGAGTTTAGATGAAGCTTTGTGCAGAGGCCTGAAACACCTTCTTCTTGGTGCCGTTCACAAATGTCATGGAAATATTAGAGATGCGGTTCAGGTAACGATCTATCTGAGCAGTATCTGACTTCACATTTAATCTACACTCTAAAATTCCCTAACTTAACGTGCATGACCCTCAATCCTGTGATCTAGGCATTCCAGCTGGCTGCTAGAGATGAGTATGGACGACAGATCAACTCCTACGTTCAGCCTTATGCTGTCTATGAGCTTGGATGTATACTCCTCGCAAAACCAGAGGTCAGTCTGCCGTTCACAATGTTGGGATTCCTTTTCTCTCACATTTTAATTGGATTGTGATGTGTGCTCACATGGTTTTCTATATGTTGCAATTCAGACAGTGGGAAAGGGAAGATCATTGCTCCTTCAGGCAAAGGTAAAGTAGAAATCTTTTGTGACAAAATGTACCACCAAATAATTTACATTAGTATGCATAATTACAGATTCTAATGCATCTATTTTTCTCTATATCTGTCTGTGTCCGTCCGTCCATCCACCCATCCACGCATTTTAGGAGGATTTTACAGGCTATGACTTTGAGAACAGACTTCATGTCCGCATCCATTCAGCCCTGGCTTCTTTGAAGGAAGTAGTGCCTTAGTGAAAAGGGAAGCGACCATGGCTAAAGCTATGCTAATGGCTATTTAGTTTCAATCCATTCAAAACAACTGTGTGAGATCCAAGTGAATAGGTTTGGGATAGCATTCTTATTAACACAGATAATATCATAGCATTGCATAAAGTACCTTGAATTGGCCAGCATGACTAGCCTAGCGGTGGCTAACAATTTACACCTCCAAACTCCAGAGATATGGTACCGGTTCATTCTTATTCACTGGTGACCAGGAGTCTAGTCACCAGTGAATCCAACAGGTAAGACCATTTGGCAATTGGTAAAAAATAACCCCAACTGTAAAACCATAACATCTGATTTTTGCTTATCTGTTTTATAGTATTGTCATAAACAGTGTACATTTACAATCAAGAAATGTGCATTTTTTTCAGTTGGGCTAAGCTAAGCTTGCTGTTTTCTGCCTTAGGGCTGAGGTATGCCAAACTGATCCCTGGCCTGAATATGAACATGATGAACAAAGACCTGTTAAACATGGGGAAAGCAGCAAATGTGCACATTTTCCAAAATCTCAGTTTATAATATTTTTTAATGCCCAAACTTAGAAAGCCTGTAACTTTTCCCATTGATTTGTGAATTTAGAGGATTTCAGTCATACATCATACATCATTTTCCCCACAATAGACTGTGACTAATTAAGAAGATAGAGGTAAGTACGTTAGAGGTACAGTTTTTTGCATTTTTCAAAATCATGCAGTTTCCATGCTTCAGTAATAAAATGGTAATAGTAATACTGATTATTTTCCATACTACATATCAACACCAGAATAAAGGAAAGAATTAGTAGGATTTACATTTACATACATACCTCATTAATGACTCCATGGGTTCATTTTTCAGCAGTTCTTTCATTGGTCAAGACTTTCAGCACTAACTTGTGACATTGCAAATGGACATTAAGTGATATCAGTAATGACAATAGGAATAAAGAAATTTTGTAGTCTCATTAGTTAACATTGGAATAGTTAAACAATGCCAAAAATGATCACCGATCACCTAAAATCACACGATGGAACCATTCTGCTGCTGTGACTTAGTTATTCACTATTACATTATTAGAATACATTTATGATAGTTGATAATTACTACACATCACAATGTCCTAATGTTTTCTACATGGAAACATTGCTCCTGTGCACTATGCATGGTATGGCAGGGTAACAGTGACTTGAAGACTGTATTAAAGTCAATTGTACCTGTGTGTCCATTCCTGCAAATACACTAAGGTGTCAACATGCAGTACCCTCTGTACTGTAATATTACCATTGAAAGGTGCTGCTAAATGTCAGCCTTGCTATTAAGTTATTCTAATAGTGTTTTCGTGGTACAAGATTTTCAGTTCATAATAGTGACATCGCAGAGGTTTTAAAGTGTAATTTATGGTACAGTATTTTAGTTTGAATCTTGAACTCTGATCTTAAATCTGACAGAAATATTATTTTTGTCAATAGAGTGATTTCAACAAATCCTCAACACAGCTTCACACTGTACATATGAACTATTCTGTGCAGAACATTGACTTTTATTAAAGAGCACTCTGGGTTTTGTCATGCAAGCAATATGAGTAAACAGAGGCCATCTGACATCAATGACTATCTGTATTTTCATTCCGTGTTCAAGGTTGTGGACGTATAGCTTTGTTTTTGCTCTCACTGGGCTGTCAAACAGAACCAGTCATCCTTGTGGCTGTGATCGATGTAAATGTGGTAAATGTTGAGGTGACCACTGCTTAGGTGGTCTGTGCGGTCAAAGTAATGTGATGGTGAAATGTCAGTAACATGCCTGCTCTACCAAATAATTACATCACTGAATTATTTTTTTTCTTTTGTGAAGAAGATTTGTTGAAGCAGAGGATGATGCCGTTCCAGTGTGTCAATAAATTGTTCTCCATTAATCTAATTAGAGGGTGTCGTTCTTTGACTCGGTTTTACTTTGTATTTAATATTTTGTTGAGTTAATGTTTTGCTAAAGTTCTTGTACAAACACTAAATCAATACCACCACAAAGACCAAGTACTTGTACAATGAATAATGTGCTAACCTAACATAGCTGACATACAAAACAAGTTAACAAACTAAGCATAACTTAGATTTAATGAAATCTTAAAAGCCGCCGTCTCTATGGTGTTGATGAGCCAGACAGAGCCTAACATTATTTTGTTTGCGTTACCTTGATTTTTCTTTAGACGGCCTGTAGTTATTAGTCTGACCACCCGGGGGCGCTGGTCCAACACTGACGTCCTAATGACGGCAGGTCAGCCACCACGAATAACATGAGGGAGTGAGAGTTCACTGCCTTTCGGTTGGGCATGTGGTAGAAACAAATGCAGGATCACTGTCATTCATTCTCATTATTGATCCAAACTGCTTGACACATAAAAACGTATTGCTTTGTTAGAGTTGGCAAAATTGATTGATTTTATCAGTCGATCAAAAGAAAACTATGACCAATTTTGAAATGAGTAGCTGTTTCAGTCAACAATGAAGGTCAAACAGCCGCTGTTTACAACTTCCTAAATACTTTTGATTTCATTTTTTATAAAGACTCAAGTTTATTGAAATTTAGGTATTTGGTTGGACAACAGTAGCAAAAAAAAAACCCCAACAAAAATCAAACACTTGATCTCTGGGAACCTGCGGTGTGCATTTTTAAAAAATTCTATTATGTTCCAAACTTAGAAACTGACATACTGTACTTTCATAGGTCAGGGTCATTTAATAAAAGACCCATGATCCAACATGCAACTGGTGCATTCTATTTGTTATGAGGTTTCAGAGATGTGCAACATCTGCATCAGAGTCTACAACATCCCGCGACACCCCTGAATTCAAAATTTTACCCTGACCAAAGCACTAGCTTTGATCTACGGTCTTAATCACACTGGCCTACCTAGTCTTTCTATCTTATCCGGTTCCTGAGTGTACAGAAGTTGAAATTTGACCTTGACCTAGTTTTCTCAAGGTCAAGGTCATCATCTCATTTTCGACCCATTTGCAACGGTTGTGAAGATTTTTGTAGACGAACAGACGGACGGATGAACGAACACACAAACACTGACAATTACAATACATCACCGGTCTGCGGGATGTAATCAGTAATGATCAGTTATCAGTGTTGATTAAAATGATGTAGTTCCTGCTATATTCATGACTCTGGGGTTTATTATTTGTACTTTAATCAGAATTCATTAAAAAACAAAAGTTATAAATAATTTCATAATAGTTCCCCATCAGAAAGAGGATCTAAAATTAGTAGAAGAATGATAATGCATCATTTAAGGAAGTAACTTTCCATTTGTAATTAAAGCCATGTATTACTGTTCCCATGTCACGTGATAAGGATGGGAGATTGCTCTACATGCTCTGTTAGATGCACACCAAGAGCTGCGCTTTAAGAAAACATGTCTGTCACACTAGGCTCAGGGCAACAGCTCATTCAACCAATAAATTATTCAAGCTCCTGTGCCACTGAATTTAGGCATGGCAGAACAGAGCAGAGGCTGGGCAGAGATACTAAAGATTCTCCTGCATGTTGGCCATGGTGCTCAAATAATCAAAGCACATTTTTTGTATGGACACTTATTAAACTGTTTGGAATACTTCACCTTCATGCAGGAAGGACTACTTTTCATGGATTATCTTATGTAGTATGATTGTGGTGATTCATGCCAGTGACATCATCCTTCTTAAGCTGCTGTGATTCACACTCACTTTGGTGTTCTGTCACTATAGACCACAGCTACTGCGCGTCAGAATATTATATCTGTGCATGGATTGAAATCCTAATGTAAGTAAATTAAATAAAGCAATTGCGTCAGACAGAAGGCTATAGATGGAAGGGACTCTGGAGAGACGATACCCAGTGAGCAGAAGTGAGTATGAGGGGGTGTGGGGTTGGGAGGGGGAATTATAAGACTAGGCAAAGAGCACAGTCCTACAATTTCAGCTCAGATTTCACCCTTAGTGAAACCCGAGCAGAAATATCCTACCACCCGCTAGAGACGTGCTGCTCACCACACTCTGTTGCTGCTTAGCCCTTTGTGCAAAGGATGGATCTTTACAGAAGCATGACATTAGTTGCAGAAATATTAGTGTCCAAAAAATAATAGTGAAAAGCTACATGTTAATGAAATAACCAGGCCATCAGTGTCTGGTAGTGTCCAGGTCAGGTCACTGCCACAAGGACATTCTCACAATGCAAATAGGATGCTCAGTGACTGTGGAAGAGCTTCACCACCAGCTATTAGATCGACCACTGCATTTCCTCTTTGTTTACTCTTAGTCTCTGTGTACACAGACTGCAAATACTGAAAATCTTCTTTCCAACTTAACAGCTGCATGTACATTGAGGTGGTGTATCAATCCAAATCATCTAATAATTAAAATGCAGATTAATTTTATTTTTCAGTTTTCATATAGGGCCACAACCCCTTTCATTTGATTAGAAAGCAAAAATAAAAGCTATTTCTTTTATTCATGGTCTACATTGAGTTAACATTAGATATGTTTAATGCCCTCAAAATCTTCCTGCAAAAAACCTTGACAATTTGTTGCTATATAATTTTTTAATGCAGTCAATTTTAAGTCATTGGAAACCACATTGCATCATTCTTCATATTGTTCCCCTTTAAATAAAGAATACTAGCGTGAACCCATGAAAATTCCACGATAAAACAATAATACCAGACTATTTTCTTTTTTTCTTCGCCGTCACAAGAAAATAAACCGCTGTGTCCGACGAAGCCGTCCCATGTGTGTGGGACTGATGAACGGATGACCGCTTCGGCGTTACGGTCCGGCCATCCGGATAGACACCGGCTTTGTGAGTTTGGTCTTATTGAATAAAGTATTGGGGTTTCTCACACGACAACGTGAATATAAACCAAAGAATATAAACCGCTATAAGCCAAAACGACTCCGTAAGTGAGAGACATGGACAAATGTGAAGATTGGAGCTAACTCTGCTAGCGGCCCCAACTTCCGGGTAGACGCCGGCCAAAACTGTTCACAAGAAAACGTGTGTTTGTATTATGTGTCAATGGACATTAAACAGAAAATAGAGTATTTTTTGTGGTGACAGCTGCTCTCAGGAGCTCTTGTTCATGTGATTCCTTCTGGCACATGTGCCATGATTGGTTGGGGGCTTGATTGACAGGAAGTGGGTGGAGTTAAAAAGCGTGACACCGTGAGGTTTTCAAGTGAGCTTATTCAAATATATAGGTGGGGAGATAAATAAATCAGCTATAGTGCAGTGAAGTGTTTCAAAGATACAGTACTAATGTTGCCCACCCCCCCGCCCCTCTGTCTCCTCACCACTGCATTGATGCTGCTAACTCCCCCAGCGGTGACGTCACCGGCTCAGTGGAGCTCAAGCATCCTCTCAACTGAAGGGAGTCGGCAGAGCCATTTTGACCGCTTTCTTGCTCAGGAGCATCCACGCAGCCGAGCGGACACCTTCACTGGGGGGGACTGGGCAGAGGGGGGCGGGTTGGTGGGCTCGACACGACGTTCCGGTAACACACCATTCATTCCCGGGTGTATGGCGGGGGGAGGCTGGTAGCAGAGGCAGCGCCGGACCTCGAGGAGACCGACGGAGGTGGAGGTAGCTGCGGTGAATAAAACGGACGAACACCGGTGAACGACGTTCGCGGCTCTGCTGGGGTAGGCTCACCTTTTCATTTTACCCGAGTCCTGTCGGTGATGCAGTTCATCTACATCTACCTAGCGTAAACCTCCTGGGAAGAGATGGGCATAGGGTGCGGCCATTGAAGTCTGTCAATGTCGCAAAGATAGTATAGAAAGAGGGAGGATGACATTGACACCGCTCCGAATCACTGTATATTTATACATTTATCCACTAATACGTTTAATACTCATATTATTTCACATAATGTCTTTTAATTCTGTGGAATAACGTCCCATCTTTGGGGACTGTGTTACTGTGAAAACCAGTTACATCATATGTTCTGAAAATGACGCAAGTGATTTTCATAAAGTAATGCAGAAATTAATTTTTAAAATTCATACTGAAAAAAATGTAGACTTTTAAACAGTGTCGAGACGAGGTTTATGGCTTTTTTGTCATTTCAAAAATAGTTTTAATTAAATGTGAAACACTTGCTGTTAGTGATGATAATGTAAATATTCGTCACGATTAAATACGCACGAGCGTGTATAGATATGGCACGAGCCTTTGTCACCAGGAAAATGGTGACCGCCCAGCTGACGTGATATCAGCTGACCGGCCTGGAGAATCTGTCCTGATGTTGATGATGAAAACACTTCATTTCCAAGTATTTTACACGTTATTTAGTTATTTATCTGTTGCAACATGTCAGCATGACCTGATATAAGCGAGTGTGTTTCATATTCATCACTTCAAATTATTAAAGGATAATGAATTTGATGTTGAATCTCGCCTTTTATTCAGTCTTGCTGAATTCGTTGTTAAAGTTACTGACAGTCATTTCTGTAATGAATGCGAAGGTGCCAGCTGTGCTGGGAAGCAGGGTGACACAGCAAATTTACATCAATCAATTACGATGACAGACATGTGAGTCACAAGCCATAAGAGCAAACCCTGAATATTGATCCAGCATCCATCCTCACCCCTCATCTTGTGCATGCATTGCATTAAAGATATTTCTCTTTTGCTTGTTAACTTGCTATTAATTGTTGTTTTGGAACATTGACTCGTACAGTGAAAGGTAATCGTATCCTGTTGCTCACTGTTGGAACATAATGTTGAACCCATTAAATCACTGTAATTTAATTACAGTAGATGAGTCATCGTTCCTCTCGATACACCCATGATGCTGTCACATCAAATCACACGTATGATTTAAAGCACATATTTAGTGATTTCAGGAGATGCTATGAGGAGTTGCTAGTTGTTCATGAGAGTGAGCTGCTAAATGAAGCCTGACCCTGGATTTGTGGCTGGTTTCAGTGCCATTGTCATCCAGGGAAATATCCTGACATTTAGCTGCTGCTGCTCTTCTTTTGTTACTTGGTGGTTTATTATCTTTCTCCCTAGGCTGTCGCTGACTATGCATGGTCTTTTCACATTGCAGCCACAGCCCTGCTCTCTTTTATCGTGTTTTTCACTTCAAGCATACAGCATAATGTTCAGCCATTACATGTTTTAACACAGGTGAAGAAAATACTACAACATAGCATTTTGTCATGTAAATGTAAATGTAATGTAAAAGGAATCAACTTTATAAATCCCATAGGAAATTGTTAGTCCACTCTAGCCCACAGTGGTGGTTTGTCACATGCGTATACTGTATATAGTGGGTACAAGCCCATAACGCACACACACACACAAGGGGCCTGTAGACATGCAAGTGGTGGGGAGGTACAGCGGCGGGCAGCTCCTTCGTGGTGCGCTCTGGCACCTCCCAATGCCAGTCCGTACTCTGAAATTTTTGTTCAAGGTACGAAGCCTGGGTCTTGAACCAGCGATCCTCCGGTACCCAGCCCAAGACTTAGCGGACTGAGCTACTACCGCTCTGATTATTTTTTATTCATTCATTCATCTTCTATCGCTTTCTCCAGGAGATGGAGCCTATCCCAGCTGTCTTAGGGCATGAGGCTCACCGCAGAATCACACATAGACAGACAAACACACACACACACACACACACACACACACACACACACACACACACACACACACACACACACACACACACACACACACACACACACACACACCTATGGGCAGTTAACCTGAAGTGCATGTTTTTGGAGGTGGGAGGAAGCCGGAGAACCCGGAGAGAACCCACGCAGACACGGAGAGAACATGCAAACTATGCATAGAGTGGAGACAAACCCAGACCCGTCTTGCTTTGCGGCGACAGCACTAAACACTGCGCCACCGTGCCGCCTCCTAGTATAATTTGTTATAGAAAATTATAAAAAGATTCTGTATGAAATGTTTTGTGATTTTCATCCTTCATATTGATAAAACTTGTGATTATATTGCTTAGGATTTACTATTTTCTTTACACAGACTGGCAGGCCCTTCATCTGGCTGTTAAACAAAGCACCCCGGGGTGCTAGGAAGACAGCGTCATGGCAGGGGCCTCTGTGAAGGTGGCGGTGAGGGTCCGCCCCTTCAATTCAAGAGAGATTGGAAAGGAAAGCAAATGTATCATTCAGATGTCAGGAAACACTACCAGTAAGTGCTTTTACTTTTTTGTTGTACATTTAAAGACACAAATTGATCAAGGAAAATTATAAACAGAGAAAACGTATTCGTTTTAGATGTTGATGTCTGTTCACTAATGAAAAACAAATGTCTGAAAATGTCTGTCAGGCTGCATGGGTTAGCTGGTCTGTTTCAAAACCCCAACAGATTTTAAACGTGGGGTTTGGTACCTGAACTGCAGCCTTTCTCTGCTGGAGGCCCAACGACCATTATTGGGGGCGCAGTTTAAAATAGTCTGTTGTTGCTGCATCATAAAATTAATAAAAAGCTAAATAAATTTCTGAAAGTACACATCATTACCTGCATCAATTATCATCAAAATTTGTCTCACATTTTACCATTTCACAAAGTCATTGTATGACTCAGCTTGACTGGCCAGCCTCACACTACCTGCTACTTTTGTAATCATTGCGTGAGAAGAGAGCTGGATGTGGCACACAGGTTAATATAAAAATGTTTGTGAAAAGAAATTCTCCAGAATCAGAGAACGTTTAGTCTGAGTCAACCCAATCAGTTTTTCATCCAGTGGTAGGTCAACAGCATGGACTGCACAGGCAAGACAAACAAAAGACAATATGGAGGCATTTACCTAGTGGGTGGTGCAATCTTTCCAGGTGATCCATCATGTTCTCTCAACATGTGCCTTGTTGTGGAATGATACTGCCAAATGAGACAGTGGCTCCAATCAAACTTAAAAGATACCTGACCAACTGTGAGAGATGAGGGATGTTGTTGAAGGAGCGCCCGATATACTCAAGTAGCTTTATTGCATTTTTCCGATCATTCAATACGATCAAACAACAGCTAGCAGTCTGCCTCTTTTCTGTCTGTCCCTGCCAGAATACAGTGGCTGTGTGCATCAGCCCAGGTTTAGGTTTCTCGTTGAGAGTAAGTCTCATTCACTCCCCCTCTGTAACCTCTTCCTGTGTGTGTGTGTGTGTGTGTGTGTGTGTGTGTGTGTCTGTATTGTGATTGTCTGTTAGATAGATGCACAGTGTAGTGTAGTTTTTAATTACGTTTTCGGCTTGGGGTGACTCGAGGTGAGAAACCCTGCTGTAGTTTCTAGTCCATGTATTCAGAACAGGTTGGATATTAAATCAAAGCTGGATTTTCCTGTGATCTCAAGTCCAACTGTCTTAACCAAAGTAAAAATACCACAGCATATAAATTAATCCCTCGCTTATTCGCGTGTCAAGATGCATGGCTTCACTATATCGCAGATTTTTAGGTAGTCACGTGAAACCGTATGTACATGCTATTGGCTGACAGCATCCGTGTGTGCGCTGCGTTCCAAGACTTACAGAACGGAACGCACACAAAGTAGGGACCGCACCCAACAGCCAACAGTTCAATATACAGTACATCACGAATGCCATACGCTTTGTCTTACCTCTTACCGGTAACAGTTAGACTGTGTTAGTTTCCCTCCCCGATGTTCTTAGCAAGCGATCTCACATTGCCCGTGATGATTGTCGGGAACCAGCTTCAATTACGTCCTGTCAAACATCTGTTGTTGTCTCCACTGATTTTTGTCCCATTTGAAAACACAGTGTGTTTTAAATTCTTTGCGATGATTAACAGTGGTCTCAGTAGAATCAGCCATGTAGAGTTTACACAATAGAGCCACAGAATCACGTTCAGCAACTGAGAAAGCAGCTCCACGCTTAGCGCAGAGAAATCAACAGAGAGACAAACACGAGAAAAATAAGAGCAATATTCGTAGTAACAAAGTTAAATATGTAATGATGAAGAAAAATTCCAGACTATGGCGATTGATCCGACACAATCATCTGGCGCATATTAGCAAAGGGGAGAGGGGCGTGGAGAGAGAGAGCTCAGAGGCACGCCCATTAACACGGAGCGTTTCGGGGCAGAAGTGATTTTATCAATATTCAATCAAAGACATTGAGGACCACGGATCAGTTTGGGGCAAGACATTTCAAATACAGTGAGTTGGACATCTGGCAGCTGAATGAAATTAATTAAAAAAGCACAATATGGAACCTTTATGTCCTTTGAAGTTACATTGTT
Source organism: Antennarius maculatus (assembly GCA_013358685.1). Taxonomy (NCBI): domain Eukaryota; kingdom Metazoa; phylum Chordata; class Actinopteri; order Lophiiformes; family Antennariidae; genus Antennarius; species Antennarius maculatus. The sequence continues at coordinate 12,525,976 of CM023610.1, read as the reverse complement.
CTTAATTATATGTTGGTTTAATAAAATACAGTTAAACATAAAGATGAAGTTTAAATCACTTCACCAGGGTTTATGTCTGTCCACCACAAATACTCATATAATATCATGTTACTGTACAATAAATAAAAATAAAAATATACAGTATATCCTATAAAATATGTAAATATAGTTCTAATATCTAGTGTTAAGTGTCATTAGTGTGATTGTTTTAAATTCAGATTCATTAGGATAAACTTTTGCTCCTTATTATTTATTCCGTGAAGAAAAGGCAAAGGAAAAACTTTCCACCATAAGTTAGAATCAGCTGTTGATGTTGATTATCCACTGCCTGTTACGTCCACGATATAAACCACCTATGAATATACGTATTGGTAATTTAATACGTAATTAAAAATATTTAAAAAATGTAATTGTAACCAATTAATGAGGTAGGGTGAGGTATACTTGTACTGTTGTACCATAACATGGCTTACCTTTAGAGAGAAGGATGAGGAAGAGGAGGAGTTATTTTCGGTAAAAGGCAGAATTGTCATCAGAGAGATGGTCACCACTACCACTGTCTTCACTATTCTTTGCTGTATGATCCATGATAAACAGTAAAGTATCCAAAGTACAAAGCCTGACGCTCTAAGATGCCCACAGAGACAACAACAATCGACAATAAGAGGAGAGATGAGTATTGGAGCTGTGTGAACACGGCGGTGCTGCTCCCTGCTGGTGTTGTGGCGGAAAGGGGAACTGCAGATGTTGGACATGGTGGCGCGCGTTTTTTCGTATCTACGAATGTTCATAAGTTGAATATTCATATCTTGAGGACTACCTGTACTGCAGAGCACTGTTTTTCAAGCTCACCTTTTTCATTGAAAAAAATCAAGACGCACACTACCAACCAAAAATGTTACAAAGTGACACCTTGTAGCCTAATAGAATATAACGACAGTATATTTATTTATACTCAGTGTGAAACCTGGGCCTCTGTAGAATCTGTAATATATCAGCCATGTATGAAAAGCTCACCTCACATAGACATGTCCTGGAAAATGTGAGTCAAAATAGCTTTGTTTGCCAGAATAGGGAGCACTTTGGTAGTGGTCAACCAAAAACTGCCCAAGGGAAGATCATCAAAGCTTAGTTTTAAACCAGTTTTGTTTCAGTTTAGTTAGTTCCAGGGCTTTGAACCAGAATTTTTTGCCAATTGGTTCGTTCAGAGCAGAAACAGTACAGTGGTACCTCTACTTACGAATGTCTCTACTTACGAAATTTCCTACTTACGAAATTTCTCAGCAGGAAAATATTGCCTCTAGCTGCGAAAGAAATTTCGACTTATGTAAGGTAAAAATACAGTATCGGCTGATATTCGCGGCTCCCACAGGTTCCTGAACGTAACATTCTCATAGCTGCTCTGCCATTGGCTATTACCTAGTATCTTCCTGGCATCCCATTGGCTAAGAAGGACCTCTGTGTGGAGCTAGATCGGTGTTTATGCAGCGTCCTCGTCATTCGGCCCTCGACCCTTGAGGTGTTCTGATAGTTTTGCGCAAATATATTAACTTTTTGAGTATTCACTATGGACCCTAAGAAAGTGACGGAGAAAAGAGGAAAAGAAAAAACGAAGAAAAGAGTTTTTTTGTCCGTACAAACAAAGCAAGATATAATAGAAAAGCATGAAAAAGGGATGCGTTTGGTTGATCTCGCCAAAGGATATGGCCGTAATGCATCTACAATCGCCACGTTATTAAAACAAAAGGAAGTTTAAGGAGTTTAAGGCATTGCGTGAGTGGCTGGAGAAGTTCAAAAGGAGGACTGGAATTCGCTCTGTTGTTCGGCATGGTGAGGCAGGAGCACATGAACCAAAGAGGGCAAAAAACAATGCCTTCTTTGGTTCTCTGGACAGCAGTTAAAAGGTAAATAACCATCATTTTTATTCTGTACTCTATTCTTTGTTTTTTACGTTATGCACAACTCTCATTTATTGTGTAATAATCTAATCGTAACATGTATTTGTTCCATGTTTTGATGCATTTTTATGCTTTATAAAACATTTATGTCGGAATTTTTGGGGACTTGGAACGGATGAGGGCATTTGTATAGAAAACGCGTCTCTACTTACGAAATTTTCTACTTACGTAATCTCTTCCGGAACCAGTTAATTTCGTAAGTAGAGGTAACACTGTATTATAAGATTTCTGGTTTTACGTTCCATCCAAGAATTGATGTTGCTGAACTGGTGAGAACAAAATAATATTGTTCCCGAACTGGTTAATAACATTCCTTGTAAACATAAATAGGAGGGTAGTTTTAGGACTTTTAAATTTGTAATTAAAGCAATTAGTTTACATACTGTAAATATGTCCCGAACGTAAACAGAACAACAGCGCTTATCCAGTTACAAAACAGAGGATGGAGAATCAGAGGGTGATGGAGAAGATGCGGCAGCTTATGATGCAACAAAGTATGTCAGAGCTCACCAGGGAGTGAACACAGCTTCACAAAGCGCTGGCAGTACAGGGACACACTGCACTGAAAATGACTGGCAGCCAATGAGTTAATGTGTAAATCAAACATTTATTAAGATTGACAGACTGCAATGTTTACCTGTTATGAATATAATCAAGGTTGGGAGTCTTTTTCTTGACTGTTGGTGATATGCTTCAACTTCTCTTTGCTTTCATCACGCGTTGAGTGAATAAAGAAAAGGACAGTCTAGGAAACATGAGGTCAGATATTTATTTCAGGAACAAAAACAAACAACAGGTATTAACTGGTTACATTTATTTTCTTTTCGATTCTGTTTCGGTACATTAAAAAATAAGTTAAAAAGTTTTCGGGGTTTTCATCGTTCCTGGCAAAATACCAAAAGTTTCTGGTTTTCGTTTTCGTTCCATGAACCGTTTCAAAGCCCTGGTTAGTTCCTCCTCGTCCTCCTGCAAGGTGATGTTCTTTCCAACAAATGATACTGAGCTCTTCATGTCCCTGACCCAGTCACTGCATTCGGTGGAGGCTGAAGAGAAATAAAGTGACATCTTCTCTGCAAGCGTTTTCAAATGTTTACCTGTTATTGCGCACAATGAAGCAAAGCAGTGTTACATGTTGCCATTTCTTGGTGAGTGGGAACATGTCAAGGTTGCACATGTTGCAAAGTCCACATGTTGCATGAGGAGCAGCTTTCCAATTATGTTATCTGTGCTTGTAAGCAAGATTTCATTTCGGCCTTGTATTTGTGTGTTCAGTTCATTCAGATGCTGAATAATATCTGCCAGCCTTGCACAACATTCATCACTTGGAAGCAGCTTTGAACAGCTTTGAGTAATTGAACCCCTCATTTGTAAGAAACACTAAGTTCCTGTCTCAGCTCATGCACACGGGCCAGCGACTTGCTACGCACCCCAAAGTGACTGAGGCTCCATCAGCGGAGACACTTGCACATAAGTTCTCCTTGATCAAGATATTTCACTGTGCCTGGAAAACTTCTTTTTCTGTTGTTTTTTTCTCGTAACTTTTCTCTGATGGTTCTCCATCCAAAAATAACACACATTGGCCAAGAGTTGAGCATGTCCACTAATATCTGTGGATTTATCAAGTTCCAATGCAGATTTCTCACTGATCACTATGTTGTCCAAAACAGCACTTTTGTTTCTTTGGCAGGTCTAGAGCTGAGCATATCATTGACATTTGCAGGCAGGTGGCATTGACAGCTCTGTCACAGCATGGGACTTTAAACTTTTAGCTACAACTTTAGAAAGTTTAGCTTTGAGGGCTCATTTATTCACCTTTATGGCATTTCTCATAAGAGTTGCCTGTTTCTCCTCATGAAACTGATGATCCTAGTGGTTTTAACTGGAACACAGGTCAAATGACCATTCATCCACACGAGCATAATGTTCAATAATGGCTAGCATATAAAGTAAACATTACGATTAATCTGATCCACCTTACAGTCTTGTTTTTGAGAAAGATTAATACTTCATAATTTCTCTCTGACACCACTGGACCTCTTTCAGCAGGATCATTCAGATGAATTCTTTATCTCAAAAACGTCTCTACCTGCTGACGGTGTGTCACAGGTATCGCATGCAGACCGTACATTCAGTGGTGTTAACTGTAAAAAGACATCATATGAGCAGCAAACTCATTTAGAATCAGGTTTAATTTCAGAGACAGGTGGATGAACCCGTCTGTCATCACCCATCTGTCAGATTGACAACTGTCTAACACTATAGAGCTTCCAGTTAATAAATAGAGCGTTACTAATAGTTACTGAACAGAGCAGTTGTCAAAATGAAATCTCCTGATCCTCATCCCTCATGTGATTTAATCCCCTTCATAGTTGACCTGATATTAATTTAGGGCATTGTTATTTCTCCAGATTAATCCAGAACTAAAAAATGGATTGTTATTCAACATTAATTATTAATCTTTCTCAACAATTCTGTCACCAAATTAAGCCATTCAATAATGAATCAATTCAATTCAATTATGAATCTGAGTATTGTCAGATTCATAAAAAGCAGAATTATTATATTTATATAATGTCATTTGGCGTGACTGATTGTTCTGTCCTTGTATTTAATTAAAAGTGAAGTTCCCTGCAGAACATAAACGTTTTGTTATTGTAATTCAGAGCACATTCCTCGGCTGTTGTAGTACACACAGGGAAGACTGGTCGAGATGAGACTGGAAAGATACTCGATATGTAGTCTACTCAACAAGGTAAAGCCGTTTGTCAATAATGGATGAAGCGTCCTGAAATATTTACAGTTTGGCCTAATTTAGGTATCTCCCCCCTCCTTCCCTGTGTCATGGGTGACTAGACAACAAACCAGTTGGATTTTTTGGGCTGCCATATTTTGTTGACATGATTTGTTGTGTTGTGTGATGTAGATCTACAATATGCTAAATGTCTTACAACATAAAAATGTTTGGTACATTATTTCCCTTTTGTACCACAATTTTTTTAGCACAGCATGATGGAAAGATTTTGTTGACAACTACAGTAAAAGTTGTCTCATTTCTTTGGCGCAGAGCTCAGCTTCTGTCTCTCCGTTAGTGACAATGACAAAGTTGATATAAGACTATAAATGAAGCACATACATTTCACACAAGAACCTTATCAGCCTTGCAATCTAGTGATAGGTGAACATTCTTAATCTTGTGTGAACAGTAATTCCTAAAATGTCACTTCTGTTTGATTCATCTCCTTTATTATTTATTTTAACTGATTTTGGCATCTTGTCAGCAGGACCTGTAAACATCTTGTTGCTCGTACTCACACGGACCACAACACTGTTTCATTGAGGCAGCAAGTCTCTCAGACGAGAAGATCGGCGTCTTCCAAACTGAGTCAGCAGCTCTGGATGAGGTCTGGAGGATGAGAACAGATTAGTAGAATGAAAAAGCCCACTGGTTGGAATGTCTGGAGGAGTGCAGAGCACGGTATAAATGCCCCCTTTCTTTCTTTTTCTGCTCTGGGCTGAGGAAAGGATGGAGGAGGAGTTGTGGAGTTTTTTGTGTTTGTCTCACACTCTTCTTTGTGCGCTCTGACACTCAAGTAGGTCGATAGCCCAGTTGCCTCAAAGCAGGAGAATGACAATAATCTTGCTTTCTGAGCGCTTTTCCCTCCCACCCAGACTTAATTAAGATGCAGGGGACAGACCAGAAGGATGAATGGACCTATTTTATAAAAAGCTACAGTATTAATTTGAACTTGATAGTGTAGTAAGAAACTCATTCCACATATGAAAATTTATTCCAAGTGAAATTTAGTGTTGCTGCTTTTTGATTTTGCTCTAGTTTCATTATAGCTTCGATGTCTGGCGTAAAGCAGTAGACACCGTAGCGACTCCACAGCAATCCTGCTGAATATAACACTCATGTTGCTGTTCTGCAGTCGATAGGTTCACATCCCCTCTAGCAGACCTGCTGATGCAGCCACATTTCCTCTCCTATTGAGCAAGGCAGGTCACCCGTTACAGTTATACCGGCATCACTTGTCACAGTAATGGCCGTTCTGAACAAAGACGCAGAATCTACTACGTTAGCCTGTTGTACACATTATGAATCTAGATCACATCATCACCACTGTAATTAGGATTTATGATGTAAAGCATGGACACCATGAGCAGTGTGGTTTGGTTTTGCATGAATTAACAGTGTAATAAACATAGCACATTATGAAACATGAGAGCGAACATTCAGTGACAGATACATTAAAACATAGAACATTAATCTCTTCTGGGATCCATGTTTTGTAGAATTACTGCTGATATTTTTATGTCTCTTTCTCTCATGGAAAGTAAAGCATGTGTAGATGCACTATGAAGGTTGGCTGTTCCCAGGAGAAAATTATTCAGTTGCAGTGAGATAAAAATCCTATTTAAAAGTGTGCTGATAAAATTAGTTTAGTTTTTTTTGCACAGCTGTTGCAGTGTCATGTGGAAAATATTTAGATAATTCTTTAATGAATGGATCAGTGTTTTGATTGGTGAGAAGATAACTAATCGGTGATCAAAACAATCAAAGAAAATTACTCAGAATAATTGGATGATCAGAAAATAGCAGGTAATAAAGGTGGCGTGATGAAGGTGGGAGATGTTTTCTGTTGGCTTAGAAATCATACAGCACAGGACACACGGGCTGTGAATGGCTACACCATCACTCAACAATGTTGTTGGGATCAGTTTGAATAGGCACAAGGCCTCACCGTAACACTCCTACATGCAGCCAGTTACCACGCTCTGAAGAAATGACCTGGACTGACTCCCCTCGGCCATATTGGGGAGGGGGGCAGTGGTCTCCAGCAAACGTTCTACAAGAAAATGTGTGGCTTCTAGTCACATTAATTTAGTTTATTTGAAGGGGACAATGCAATTTCATAAAACACATGATTATACATGGTTAAAAAAGCCAGAATTAGCCAGAAGGCTAGTTTTCATCTGTAGTCCACTCAAGGAAGCTCTGAGGAGGAGCTTCCCTGAGTGCTCTGAAATGGATGTCTGTCATTAATGGAAAAAAGGAAAAGTTAATGCTTAGTGAAATGAAGTATTGAAGCAGAAGGCTTGTAGATTTTCACAAGATATCACAAGAAAGGTGCTACTCTGATGGTATTTTGTCTTGCATTGCTCCGTTACTCTGTATTCTTAGGAAAGTATTAATGTTCCACATACGTGAATCCTCTTTTAAATAAAGTTTCAGTGAATTTCTTCTTCTGGGATCTTATCTAAGCTGCCTCTGTAATGACTATATTACACAATAAAAAGTCAACCCAATCACTGATACACAAATACGATGTGATTAGATATTAATAGCATTGTGTCTGTTATCTGTTGCTCTTACTCCAAGTAGATATCGTGTTCTGACAGGAACGTTCTGTCTTACTGAAGAAGAGGAGACAATGCATGTTTACAGAAAACTGATTATAAAGTTAATATTGTTCCAGTGGTTTGAAATGAACATTGTGCATTTACTGCCAAATACAGATGATTACACTACCTGGATCAGTACAAAGGAGAGGTCCTTTCATTAACTGCCTCTGTGCTCATGTTTGGTCATCCTCCGGAGTACCTGGACCCATAACACCCATTTAATGAGGTCTTATCTTTGTGACAAATACGTCTGAAATCTGAAACCCAAGGAAGCCATCCTGGCCTCTATTTCATAGCACACAGTAGCAGTGCAGGAGAGGAGGAAATAGTATGAGTGCTTACTTGAGAGCCTAGTTAGCCCAGGGCCCTTTCCTCAATTACTGCCTGTATCTACAGCATATTAGCAGTGAAAATGGTGTCTGGATTGCTGAGAGCTGAGGAGGAGCTTTCTAGAGTCGGCATAGGCAGATGCCCCAGATATATCTCAATGCGTTTAAGTACTTCAACGTGAAAAATTTTTTTATAGTATACTGTATGTGACATATTATGACATAAATAATGAATATCTTTAAATCATAACTGTTTCAGTGGACCATATTATTTTATCACTATCTTTTTCTACAATTTACAGTGTGACTGCATTCTGAAATGAAATAATGTCCATCTTCAACCCATACTTACTACATCTTCTTGAGAGATCATGTTTGCGTCATACTCCGTGTTTATCTTCCAGAAGATGTTTGTCATCACAGACATCTGTCATCTGTTGGTTATAAAAGACAGTAAACATGACTGTTGGTTCAGAGAGAGAGGAGGTGGCGACAGTCTTCAAACAACACAACACCGATCCAGCTCAGATCCAGTTTCAGCCTCTCACCCTCTGACCGGTGTGCCTTGTCCTATCTTTCAGCCATCATCAACCCCAAGCAGGTCAAAGACAACAAGAGCTTCAACTTTGATTACTCCTACTGGTCCCACACCTCGGTAATCTGCTATGCACCATGTCACAAAGACACAAACATACACACAAGAACTTTCCTGAAGCCGTGCATTATTGCTTTCTTTCTACAGCCTGAGGACGTCAATTATGCCTCTCAGATGCAAGTGTACAAAGACATTGGAGAGGAAATGTTGCTGCATGCCTTTGAGGGCTACAATGTCTGCATTTTTGCTTATGGCCAGACTGGTGCTGGCAAGTCCTACACCATGATGGGGAAACAGGACGTCAAGGATCAGCAGGGAATCATTCCGCTGGTGCGAACTCACTGCTATGTCTTGACCAGTTCTGATAGTAAATTAAAGAAAGATGATGTGTAATTTATCAGATATGAAATCTTGTGTAAGTAATGATCCCATTTTTAATCTCCCAGCTGTGTGAAGACCTTTTCACAAAAATCAGTGACAACATAGACAACAGCATGTCTTACTCAGTGGAGGTAAGCACGTGTCCTCCTCTTTAGTTTAGTCTGAATAGGTGTATGTAAAACTAGAAAAAGACAATACCAGAGGAGATATATTGAAACAAATACTTAGATTAGTAATACAAATGCGGTTCTGTTGAATGTGTAAGAACCTCAACCTGAGCACTCGATGCTAATGTTTGTAATGAATCTGAACAGGTAAGCTACATGGAAATCTACTGTGAACGAGTACGGGACTTACTGAACCCCAAGAATAAGGGCAACCTGCGAGTTCGAGAGCATCCTCTGATGGGACCCTACGTGGAGGACCTCTCTAAACTGGCTGTCACCTCCTACACTGACATCCAGGACTTGATGGACTCTGGCAACAAGGCCAGGTAATGGTGCTATTTGTATATTCACTGTTTGTGCAGAGAGCCTGGTGACATGCACCGTGTCTTGGCAGATAGTTATTTTTCTATTACAGGAACTGACAGACAAAAGTACATGTAATGTGGCAAACTTTTTATTAAATGTCACCACAATACAGACGTTTCAGATGAAGTGGAGAAACAGGCATCGACTAATTATTTGTATTTTTATCTTCATCTTCACTTTTAATTCTGTTTCTTATTTGACAACTTGCTGCACAATCTGATGAAAATGTCTCCACTCCATGTGCAGGACCGTGGCAGCTACCAACATGAATGAGACAAGCAGTCGCTCCCACGCTGTCTTTAACATCATCTTCACTCAGAAACGCCACGATGCTGAGACTGATAACACCTCTGAGAAGGCAGGGTTGTTCCTCTTCCTGTGTGAATGTTTGAACTTGAACTATTGTGTGTAATTATCTGTGAGCTTCTTTAGGGAATTATTTCAAATCTTGTCTGAAATAATTGATTGCTTGATGGTCTTTTGAGTACTATATGTTTTTTAAATTAAGCTTTTCTGTAATAAAGCTTTACAGAAAAGCTGTAATGTTTTCAGCTGATGTAATGTTTTGTTATTGGATGTTCTGTTGCAGGTCAGCAAAATAAGTTTGGTGGATTTAGCTGGTAGTGAGAGGGCAGATTCTACTGGAGCCAAAGGGACTAGGCTGAAGGTATAATTATTCCTCAGCTGCTTTTAATTTTATTATAACATTCAGCTACAAATTTGAAAGAATGTTTTAAGCCTGTCTGGAAAACAATAAAATAAAAACCATATTAAAGCTGTTAATCTGTGGAATTTTCTCTCATTCTTTGTCTCTGGCTTTTAGGAGGGAGCAAATATCAACAAATCTCTGACTACACTGGGAAAAGTCATCTCTGCTCTGGCAGAAGTTGTATGTATTTTGTTAACAGCACATATTCCACTGTGTCAGAAAAAGGAAATGACATAATAATAATAATAATAATATTACTCTACTCTCCATTTCAGGACTCTGGGTCAAATAAGGTAATTTATTTGAATTAAACTCTTTAATTTTTTTTACCTACATGCAATTGTTTATATAGATTATAATTTTATATTTTCAATGAACTTGCAGAATAAAAAGAAGAAGAAAGTGGAAAGCTTCATTCCTTACAGAGATTCCGTTTTGACATGGCTATTGAGAGAAAATCTGGGTATGAATCAAATATTTGTTGTTTGCAAAGAAAGCGTTTTTTTTAATTGACCCTAATGGTTAATTTTTTTTATTAATCTTGCCAGGTGGAAATTCCCGTACTGCGATGGTAGCTGCCCTGAGTCCAGCTGATATCAACTATGACGAGACCCTCAGCACACTCAGGTAGGGAGCAGACGACGCTGATGCAGGTTGTACATCACATACAGCTGCTGAATGGGGCTTTGAAGGACACTGACGTTAAACAAATATCTAACCTCAGCAGCTTGCATCAGTTCCAGACTTCAAAACCCCTTCCCGGGCTGCTATACCAGAATCTGCAAAATCATGATGTGGATATAGGGTGTTCAGGGAACATGTGTGTGTGTCTTTCACCATCGACTGCTTGTCCAACAATCCCTCCTTTATTCTCACAGGTACGCAGACCGAGCTAAACAGATTCGCTGTAATGCCGTGATCAATGAAGATCCTAACAACAGACTGGTGCGGGAGCTGAAGGAGGAGGTGTCTCGCCTGAAAGATCTCCTCTTTGCTCAGGGCCTGGGTGACATCATTGAGAGTAAGTGGTGATCATTGGATTTATATTACCATTAGTGCTATCTCTAGATTTAATGTCAAACATTTGATAGTGGTGCCATTATTTTATAAGTGTGCACACTATTCTAAATAACACACTGTGAGTCACTTCAGCTCCACACAAAAGAATTGCACATAATATTTTCCCCTTAGCATTGAACATTAGCTGTCTCTCACTTCAGGGGCCTTCAGTACTTCTGAGGACTGAATCGGCATTGAGCACTGTTAAATCGCATGTCCTTGCCTACAGGGAGTTTAATCTCTTCCCGTCCTCAGCCTTGAACCATGAAGCTGTTCGACTGTTGCCCAGCAATACTGAAGTCGGCTGAAGTTTGTTATTTCATGATTAGCTAATGTTAAAGTTCTACCTGTGTCTGGCAGTAGAAGCCGTCATGTTAAGAGAGTATTTCAAGTAGTAGGGCAAAATTGGTTGCATTTAAAACGGCTGAAGTATTGGTTTTAGTAAGTATAACAGTTGCAATTATGTTGTATTATGTTTGTGTACATCCAGTCATAAGACACTCCATTCTCAGCCACTGAAGAGGCAGGAAGAATATTAACATCATCAATACACAAAGCATCTTGGAATAGAGTGAGCTGCACAATATCCATATGTTGGATCCCTTGCAGCTGCGAGAAAAGAAGCCTGCACTCTGGGTAACATTTTAAGGAAATGGGACAGCCTTTGTTGCACTGCTGTGGGGCATCCAGTCTTCAAATACAGCCTTTGAACGAGGGGGTCCCTGAACTAGGACACAGTGATTGCGTGTTGCTCCATGTATAGATAGAACACAAAGCAGACATGGACTGACTTGTCAACAGGAGGATATGGATGGAGATGAACACACATAGATGCTCTCCAGAGGACAGTGAGTGTGTGTGTTACTGTATTACTGTCTGGAGCCACCAAGACGGTTCATATTAACATTTAATAGAAGTTTTCTTGCTATTTTTAAACAGACCATGATGTCTTAAGGTACTGTATATGGACTCTCTGCCCACCTCCTCCTGCTGTCTGTGCAGTTTATGTGTGAGGCATCACAACATAATTAATTAATCTCCACACATTCACAGAGAACACAGCAAGATGTGAATCCACCTTGTCCTTCTCTTCACTGTATGTTCACATTTGTCGCAAAATATGTTTATTCCAATTATTCGATTATCTGTTTTTAAACCCAGGTAAATAGTTTACAGCGTTTGTCAGGAAAAGATGTCATTTCAGAAATTAAATGACATTTGAGTCAAATGAACTGTGTTTTTACCTGAAGGCGTTATCTTGTCTCTGTCTCTGTCACTCTGTCTTCTACCAGCTTATCGAGCATCCGGTGCTGACATAGACGGTTTGAAATGTGTGTTTTCTGGCTCTTGCTTTTGCTCTTGTGGCCGCTTAGCTTCACCAGTGCCTACTGTTAGCGTAAATATGAGATTTTTTCTGCAGCAACCCAGTATCATGAAGCTTTTCAGAATGTTTTAGACCCGTTGCATGAAACACTAACAGCTAATAAATAGCATGTTTTCCAAGTCTTGAGTATTTGCCATGTCATGCGTTATGTATGTATGGGCTTTATATCTTTGGGATTGGTGGCAAAGCCCATAAATGTTCCTGAACAAAGTAAAAAAAAAATTCAGGTTATTTAATATGCTGTAATGTTGAATCCGATCTTTGTTTCTCTGATTAAGAAATTCTCCTGCTCAGTCTGTCAGGTTCTGTCACCTCCTTTACAGCCATAACAGAAGATGATTGGAGTGTTATCACTGACATAATTTGGGTCTTTTGATGATGTCATGTAGTTTTAAGCCATACATTTTTAGTGTCTTTTCAGAATACATGACTTAATCAACTAGGGATGCAATATTGTATGGTCCATCTTGGCAAGCGACAGCGTGTCCAGATGGATGGACGTGATACACTTTCCAAAATTATTACTCTGTGTTGCCATAGCAGCAGCTGCAAGGTGGCTATTTTTTGTTTTGTGGAGTCTGTCATAGACCTGATGACAGGATAAAGCACATAACAGAAAACATGGTAAATTATTGTCAAAAATTGGGCCTGTTGGTATTTGAAGAATAATAAATTTTTCACGTTGTTGGTAAAATGTTTAATAAGACCAACAAAGTCTTTCGGTCATTCAAGCAAACCAAATTTCTTCTTCCAGTCATTTTGTAGATGTTGGTATTAATGGGACAGCACACGGAGCATTCACTGCATGCTGCTTTTAGATAATACAGTAATCTAAATTGAGAGTTGTGGTTGTCCAATTTGCTTGGCTGGAAATACGACCCTCAGAAATGACCCATTATGTCTTTGCACAAGGCCAGCCTAGTGTGTTAACTGCATTTTCCATACTTGATGACTAATTTTATATTTGCTGGACGCATGATTGGGAGTGAGCAGCAGAATCCTCTTTGCTTACTAGAGCTCTTGAAATAGCAGATAAGCAGTACGGCGGTTGGACATGTTAATGTTCATGCACATGATGTTTGATTTAATATCTGCATTTTCTTTGATTATGGCTGCGATGGCCTACCCAATATGCTTAAAGTTGTGCCTTTGCGCTTGTCCTGTTGGTGCTGCCTTTGCTTATATACTACAAATTTAAATTTGTCTCTGTGAATTTAAATGAATTGTTTCAGGCCACATATCTTCTTTCTTTTCTATTCTCTTCTCTTCCTTATCTGTTTGCATTCTCCATTTTTTTATTCCTTATTATCGATTACCCTTACTCCACTTCTTGCACTCTCACCTTATCCTTGTCCCACCGGACAGACCTATCCGATTACAAGAACAATAACAATAAAGGCGAAGCAGTGAATCAAAGGGATGATCTCTCCACAGTGACCAATGCCATGACGGGGATGAGTCCCTCTCCGTCTCTCTCAGCCTTATCCAGCCGTGCTGGATCCATTGCCAGTCTGCACGATCGCATCATGTTCAGCCCCGGCAGCGAAGAGGCCATTGAGAGGCTGAAGGTGAGCCTGGATAACACACACTGACATATGTCTCTCATCAGCTGTAAATGATTAGATCACATGTAAAGAAAGTTCTTATAGTTCTCTCTCTGTAAGGCCAGCAGTATTCTAGATGCATTGGTTTTGCAAGGAAATAAATTATAATAAAAAAACAGCAATAAATTACTTTCTTGATACGTCCAACTTTTCCAGACTGATCCATTTGTTCGTCCTATAAACCTTCAAGTGTTTCTGTGACATTTTCTTACAGTATCAGAGAAAAAAAGAGCAGAGGGTAGACAGACAACCTGGGCTTGCGCTAGCCGTTTGCCACTTCGCCACAGGCGAAGTAAATTCCAGAGTGGCTACAAGATTTTTAGCTTGTGTATCCACAGTGGTGTTCTTATTTTTAGGAAAAAAAGGCTAAAACTTACAACTTCTTTGGACTCACGAAAATCCCCGAGCGATAACATAAGAAAACAATAGCATGCAGCTATTTCCCATGCCGATGGAAATAGCCGAAGTGACCCGAACGCTCCCAATCATTAAATATGTCATGAACTCCTCTTGTCCAATAAAAAAAAGGATTCAATTTTTACAAGCTAAACCTGCGAATTGGTGTACAACAAGGCGAGGACGATCGATTGAAAGAAAATGAAAATAGAGTGTTTTATAGTAGATTTAGTGTTAAAATTCTAATTGAACAACAAATGGTGAATGCTGAGAGGGGGTAGGAGTGGTGACAGACCTATCAAAAGGTAAATCAATACTTTTTTGTAGTCTTAGACTTTTGATCCCTATGACCGGCAGGAATAACCAGCGATGCATGTAAATGTGTATTCACCTCGCTTGCTATTTTTCATGCCTTTTTAAATTGAAATGAAAAATCATATTATCGAATTAAAAAAAAACAAAAACTAAACTATGACATACCAATGGTGTTGTCTAAGTCAAAGTTAAAATGTCTTCCAGAGTCAAATAAAACTTACAAGTAAAAATTGAGTAATACCAAGAATAAAAATGTATTAAAATCAAAGTGTCTAAGTCAAAGTAAAAATGTCTTCTAGTCTAAGTAAAAGTTACTAGACTGTATCTGACTGTATCTTCACATAGTGAATGCAAGTTTTCAATTGTTGAATCTCACATTTATACCTGCATAAAGTAGGATAGAAATAAAGATAGTGAAGCTTGAACTGTTGACTTTACTGTATTTTTGTAGGTAAACTGAACAGAATATTTTGCCCTCAGAATGCACCAGAATGCAGGAAAACAACCCCTGTGGGGGGTATCCCCCCATACACCCCCCACAACGAGCATGGTTTTACACCCCCCAACAATTGAAAACTTGCATTGACTATGTGAAGATACAGTCATACAAAATATTACTCAATGTTTACTCGTAAGTTTTACTTGCTATTATATCGAGCCACTGTCTTGGATACAGAGTGTGGCTTTTTGTGGCTTGCTCAATTCTTTTACACTGAGCCACAGTGGCTTAGTCATACTACCTCCTAGTGCAAGCCCAGACAACTGAAGACAAAGGAAGATCAAACCACAGACAAAAATGCAGACTTGAACTGGAGGATTTCTGGTTGATGTTCATTATTTATTACAGCCTGATTATTTTCTATAGTACTGGCTTGATGCAAACATTTTAATATGACTCAACAGTAAAATGTACATTTGTTTAGGGCCAATTGAGAACAAAAAGTGTCCCCTCGTCATTAAGGAGCATAAGAACAGTGTGACACATTGGGCTTTAATAATCTTTGGACAGCGGTGATATGCTGTGGCATGCAGGATGATGGTTCTGCATCAAACTACAAAATCAGTGCTTGGTTTCAGATCTTTCTTTTGTCATATATAGTCACCTAAAGAAAAAAAATGTTTTACCGTCTCTCGACTTGAGGAGATATGATAGTGTATTTTGCTTTAAGTACCACTGTCTGTTGAATATTCAGGAAACAGAGAAAATCATTGCTGAACTCAACGAGACTTGGGAAGAGAAACTTCGCAGAACCGAAGCTATCAGAATGGAAAGGTGAGATGTGCAATCTATTTACGAGATTCTTTTTATTTTATTGGTGTGAGTCTCCCTTTTCCTCTCATAAAACACCAAAGCAAATATTAACTGTGGGGAAAAAACAGTAACTCCTAAAACAGAAGGAATATTGCAACAACAAAATGTTTAAACTAAATGAAGCTTTTGTTTTTAAAAATATTTAGGATGGCTTCATGTGTTGATTAAAGAGTAGCATGGACTGATCGTTTCTCAGTTCTCAATATTATGTAACAGCTAATAGTTTTTGGTAAATAAACACTTAGTTGCTGTAGTATAGATTGACAGGTAGATTAAACTGGTTGTATTGGTGAAGTAAAAATATTATGTATAAATGAAAAATGTGTAAGTGGAGCCTGTGGGTATTCAGCATCTGACATCCCTTCACAGAGAGGCTTTGCTGGCAGAGATGGGCGTAGCAATGCGAGAAGATGGCGGGACAGTGGGTGTGTTCAGTCCTAAGAAGGTAAGGCAGCATTAAACAACTCCTGTAGTCTGCTGTGATACCATAACCATTATTATAATCACTACTAAAATACCTGTTTATTTGCCCCAAAGCCCTCCGATAGCCCTAGAAAGCCCCAGCCTGTGTTTATCGACACAGTTGGGCTGTTTTCCCCCAACGAGGTTTGTAGCTGTGAAGTATTTAAAGCTCTCTCGTTCTCTGAGTGCTCTGGTTTCACTTCAACAGAAGCCTCATCAAAACAGACCAGGTTGTGTTTTCTTTTTAAATGTTGCCTTAAATCTGCTTCATTGCTCCCTTTAAACATGCCCTGAAAGGCAGCAATGGGTGTAAACAAGGAGTAGATAATGGCAGTGGCTCCATGTCGGTGGTTTTATGGCCTGTAGTCTCGTCACATCTGACTGAGACTACATTGAACACTGTGAACTGGTGGGAACTGGACTGCATGGATTTAACTGTTACTGATTTTCTGCTGTAGCTATGGGTGTTTTTTCTTCAGCGGTGCTGTTTGTGCATGCTGTTTGGGAAATGAGTTGCCTCTGTATAATACTTATCTGTACCCATAATTCCATATTCTGTGTCAGACGCCCCACCTAGTGAACCTTAATGAGGATCCTCTGATGTCTGAGTGCCTGCTGTACTACATTAAAGACGGGACGACCAGGTTCGATATTGTGGGACATTTTGAGATTTTAACCTGAAGGATCGATGGATGTTCTTACTTTCCTAAAATCCATGATTTATTTAATTAGCTGACATTTTAATAAATCAAAATGTACTCAGGTTTCATCTGATATCACTGTCACTCGTTCTATCTTAGGGTGGGCCGTGTCGACGCCAGCAGTCGTCAGGATATCGTCCTCAGCGGTCACTTCATTAAGGATGAGCACTGCATCTTTGCCAGTACTACCGGGCCAACGGGAGAAAGTGGGTGATGTTTATCTGACGTCACTGGTCTGTCATTTTGTACGGAACAGTTTAATACTGACAGACAGGAGAAGCCTCATGTTGCTCTCCCTGTTTCTAAGCAGCAGTTGTGTTAGAGCCCTGTGAAGGAGCTGAGACTTATGTCAATGGCAAGAGGGTGACTGAGCCCACTGTCCTCAAATCAGGTCAGCAAGATTTCCATTGTTATTACTTTTTCAAAAGTTGCATGTGACACCACTCCATTCATATACTTGAACCCATTTTGTTTTTTTTATTCTCACAAAGGAAATCGCATCATCCTGGGTAAGAGCCATGTGTTCCGGTTCAACCACCCTGTACAGGCCAGGGCTGACAGGGAGAGGACACCCTGTGCTGAGACGCCAGCTGAGCCTGTGGACTGGGCCTTTGCCCAGAGGGAGCTGTTGGACAAACAGGGCATTGACATGAAGCAGGAAATGGATCAGAGGTACTGTAGGACAACAACGATCCCTTCAGCAGTTCAGTTAGAAGACAGACAGGTTAGGTAGCTGACTGAGTCTTACCACCACAATGCAGATGGGAGTAACCAATATAGAAGCCATGAATGAAGAATAATACCACTGATGAATGAAATAACAAACTACAGAGTGCACAATAAGCCCCAGATACACAAACCTGACTTTAAATAATTTAGTTGTTTGTTCTGGCGTGGCCCAAAGGTGACAGTATGTCCTGCATCTACCGTCTAGAGAGTAAAGAACCATATTCAAACATAACGGCAATATCAGAAATTATTGCAGGACACTCCACACATCCTAAGAGAACAGATGGACATGGAACCACAGTATGTGTCACTGATTAGGTGGGACACTAACTCTCTTGTCTCTGTATGTGTTCCTTAAGGCTGCAGGAGCTCGAGGATCAGTACCGCAAAGAGCGAGAGGAGGCCAACAACCTTCTGGAGCAGCAAAGATTGGTACAGTAGCTTCAGAAACAGTGCTTCAGAAAGCCATATCTGAAGAGATTTGTTTTTACGTAGTATTAGCTTTACTGTACTACAAGCATATTTGGTTATGCTAAAATGTGCCTGTTCATGTCTGTAACTAACAATTTTGTAGGATTATGAGAGCAAGCTGGAGGCTCTTCAGAAGCAAGTTGACCGTTATTACCCAGAAGGCCCTGAGGAAGAGGAGGAGCCAGATGAGGAAGGTATTGTAACTTATTGGACAGGTTTACCTTTAAATTGGGGGAGAGCAAATTCTCATCCAGCGATGTTGTTTGGTTCCACAGTGCAATGGACAGAGAGGGAGAGGGAGCTGGCTGTGTGGAGCTTCCGTAGGTGGAGGTGCTACCAGTTCACCTCCCTGCGTGACCTGTTATGGGGGAATGCCATCTTCCTGAAGGAGGCTAATGCCATCAGTGTGGAGCTCAAGAAGAAGGTCCAACACGTTGTTGGTTTTTAACCTCCATCATATCCACTGACTGCTGCTGCGAGACGACAGGAAACATTAATGTTTGTTTCCCCACAGGTCCAGTTCCAGTTTGTCCTGCTCACAGACACTCTCTACTCCCCCCTGCCTCCAGACCTATTGCCCCCAGAGGCAAGTAAAGACAGAGAGCTTCAACACTTCCCCCGCACCATTGTGGCTGTGGAGGTGCAAGACCAGAAAAATGGAGCCACACACTACTGGACATTAGAAAAATTAAGGTATATGATCACATGGCATGTTCAAAGGTTGGAGGTTCACACTGCTGATATACGTACAGTTCTGTGAATGTGGGATTTCGTTTAGCTGACCCACAACTGGACCCTCAAACATGCTTATCTAACCTGTAAAGCTCCATTTGTAATCAGACTGAATAAACTGTCAGAGTATTTCCTGTTGCTGTGCACGTGTTTGACTCAGTCGTTGCTGCCTCTTACAGACAGAGGCTCGATCTCATGAGAGAGATGTATGATCGTGCTGCTGATGTGCCCAACAACACCACCGAAGACTCTGACAATGTCATGTCAGGAGGAGACCCCTTTTATGACCGCTTCCCCTGGTTCCGTCTGGTTGGAAGGTAAATACTGAACACCACTGGTCCTCTTCACTGTAGACACAGAGGAGGAGGAGGAGGACATTTGTGGTGACCTCACGGACCAACAACAGCCAGTAAACAGAAGCACATTGTTAGTCATACTTATCTATTCTGGATAATGGGAGTCTGTTGACTCTAACTGGCACACATATTGTGCATGTGGTGAACTAATGGACCTTGATGACAGACATAAGGATGAAGTGGTCTGCAGCCCACTTCATTATGGTCTCAGCCATTATGTGCTGAAGCCTGCTGTCCCCAGTCAGTGCACCGTTGCCATCAGTTTCCATTTCTACTAATGTACTAATTGTTATGATGATAAGTTTTAATCCAGCATCCTGAAAAATCTATGTGCTCAATCAGTGACTGAAACAGTTGTTAGTCTGGTGACTGTTGTGAATACATTCCTGTTGAACATGGGTTTACTCCTTTTAAACAAATGATGGATTTTATAATGAAAGGAAAGGATCGCTACTTGCAAGTCACAGGTCTGTCTTTCAATGGAAAGAACCATGAAACATTTGAGATTTCGTCAGTCCTCCTACTCAAAGCCTGCTGCTTCTTTCTCACCCACCTTGGCACACAGCCTCCACATCTCTGCCAAACTCTAACACCCTCATTCTGTCTCTTGCACATTGTCCCACACACACTCACATGGCCTTGTTACATAACAATCAGCACAGAAATCTCATTTAGCTGCTGCAAGACAAGCAAAGATGATCAAACAGGCAGCAATCTGAAAAATGTCCTCTTGAAATCTGTTGCATATCAACTCATTTTGAGTGTCTGTTCATGCAGTAGCTGACTCATACAGGCCCTTAGCGTTTGGGGTTAAGGTGTTTTTGTTGATAATCTTCAGGTAAATTGTATTTAAATGATATGAAGACAAACCTAGCCCGAAATTTAGGTATCCTTGTTATGTATACTAGTTTGCAAGTCAGCATACAAAATATGGTGTAATACAGTAAGACTGTTTATTCTTTGGAGGAAATTCTCATTTCACATGAGCACAGACATGGACTAAGAGTTAAAAGTTGTAAAGCTATTCAGATGAAGCAGATCAAGAAACAATTGAACAATTAAATTTAACATTAACCCTCTTCCAGGAGGGTTAACGTTCCTGTAAGAGACTGGCCGTTCTTCCATAGGTTATGATGATCATCTTGTTGCCTGTGCTCTCTTATATCTGGGATCATCATTATGTTAACATGAATGTTGTCCACTTAAGCACACAGTGAAGGCAGATTTCAGCCCAGGCAGGTTTTCTCCTATGGTTTGATCAACATAGTTGCTCTACCACCCCTCCTCACTGAACAAGTGTGTGTTTTCTACCTAACTCTACTAACCTAGTTCCCATGTCTGTGGCTGTACCAGAAACCCAATATTCAACACATGCATGAGCGAACGCATGAGTGACCCCACCCCGTCCCCGACCCTCTCCAACTCTGAAATTACTGAGCTGGCTGACCCACTGCGGGAGGGTCAAGGGGAGTTGGAGGAGTTGGCGGAGTTGGAGGACCTGGACGATGATATCTTTTTGGACGACCCGTGCTTGGAGCTTGGGGGAGAGGATGATGATGATGATGATGATGATGATGATGGTGATGATGATGATGATGAGGGCGAGCTCTGCCAAGGCTTCAGCGAAGGCCAGGATCCCTTTTACGACCGCTCGCCATTATTCAGTATAGTGGGAAGGTTGGTGAGGTTTCGGGAGCATGCTGGTGGAGGAAACTAGCTCTTTCACACTGAGACACTGGGTCTGTCTCCCCCTACAGGCGACAGTACGAATTACATGACAGCGTAAATATGCAACGCTGAAGACACTTAGGGAATATTCTTACTTTGTCCTCACTATGCTGTGATATAAAGCACAAGATAGGTGGGTCAGACCTTGCTTTATTTTTCAATGAGCTGTCCAGGCTTTACATTTAGGAACCAATGGAGTCAGGGCATTTTATTTAGGTAAACAAAAAAATTATTACACCCACATTATTTCAAAAAGCATTTCAGTGAAATATTTTAATTTTTGTTTCATGTTGAGTCACTTTAAATACATTTAATTTCTGATAAAAAGTTATTTTTGTGGAGATGTACATAAATTCCTTGATTTCATTGTTAAATTAAAATTATAAAGTTAAAGTTAATACTGTATATATTATAATTCTAGGATGAAATGATTGTCATCCAAGAATTATACATAAAATAATGCATATGAAATGACATATTCTGTTTATTTATTCCATTTATATATGATGACTCAACAAGTCAAAAGCATTGCTGTATATGTCCACTTTATTATTGAACTGATGTAATGAAATTAAATCAATCTTTATTTTTATTTAAATTATTTTTATTCAGCTTTGAGACATAATTATCATTTGAGTGTAGCTAGAGGAAATACATGAAAACTAGGTTTATTGATGGTGGGAGTTTCATTCATTCCATGTTGCTGAGTCAAATGAGTCACTTTAGTTTCTATTTCCTGTCTCAGTTGTCACCGTCACTGTATCTCATGTTTAAGACACAACCTTCTCAAATGTCAAACCACCACACAGATTTGTTTCATGAGTGATCACTGGTGTAGATATTTCTGGGCTTCAAGGGTTAGGGTTTGTTTTAATCTCATACAATTTGACTGTTGCTTGATTCTTTTGTTTTGGCTGATTTTTCATGCTAACTTAATAGTAAATTCTTTCTCTGACGTGTTTTCTGTCCTACAAATTAAGCAAATCTATAGATTCAGCCCAGAAGGGGTCATATCATACCTCATGTTACCATGGAAACCCAAGCAAAGTTGATGCCCAACAGCTGCTTGATGTGTGTGTCTTACTAATGCGTGGCTAAATGCAAACTGATAGCTTTAGAGGAGGCCATTTACAAGCCAAAGCACTGACATGTCTCATGGAGTATATTCAGGTCTGATTTGCAACACAGGAGCCTAGAGAAATGTTGAAAGTAGGAAATTATCCATATGAAATACAAAAATGCTTTTCAAGGAAGACTCACTATCTCAAGACGAAAGAGCTGGTTTCTACGGCAGCTGTCTCTTTTAGGCATGCCAGAGCACTTTTCATTTGAACCTTTTTTGTCAATTTGAACTTGAATGCGTTGATGATGAACCAGCGCCCCTACTTTGCACGAATTATCACTTCGACCCAGGAGGTGCATTTTTATTTCTGATGCCATCTTTGTTTTTGGATTTAGCACACAATATCAAGCTTTTGGCTTTTTTTTTTTCTTCTTCATTCAAGCTGAGCCATGTGCCATATGACAATTTATGTTCTATTTGCTGTTGATTCTTTCGAGTCAAGCAGATGAAAGCATTTTCATTCACCTTTTATTTGTCCTGAGCATGCCTTATTTATGCACCTCACCAATCTTGTCATAATTTTGTCCTTTTTACACTCTCCACCCTTAAATGTCTATTGTCATTGTGGTCTTTGACTGCAAGATTAAGAGCAACAATGAAAAACTACAGCTAGAGACACAAAGATAGAGAAACACTACTGGAGCAGTCAGCCCAGCATGTCTTCTGTCAAACCTTAGTCAGGGCCCCCAATAACTGTCAGATAATGTAAACATAGTGCCTTAAGTGCTTACAGTATTTCTACCACATTTTATAAAGTTCTCTTATGAGGAACATTTTTTATAGCAGCAAATAATCATTAATGGATTCAGAAACACTTTACTTCACATGATGAACTGCCTCATCTGCTGTCTTTTCATTAGTAAGCTTATTTCCAGTATAATCAACACATTTAAAGAATTCCAAGTTGACCCTTACACACATGCTCTCTAGCCTCACCAAGCTTTCACCAGTACAGTAAAAAGTTAGGAAATACTGCATGTGACCCATCGCTGTCCTGATAATGTCAGTAGTTATAGATGGTGAGGAGACGCACCAACGTAGCGAGAGTAAAGGGCAGCCACGGCCGTCGGAAGAGCAGTCCCAGCTTCTGTTTGGTTGCTTTGCAGCTCTGTGTTCTGTTGTCCAGTCCAGTTGTTTGAGCTGTCTCTTCGGTGTGGTTGTCTTAACCTTTAGTCATTCTTTGTCTGTCCCATCTTACTTCCCATCCAGGGCCTTTGTTTACCTGAGCAACCTGCTGTATCCGGTTGCTCTTGTCCACCGCGTTGCTATCGTCAGTGAGAAGGGAGAAGTGAAGGGTTTCCTCAGAGTGGCGGTGCAGGCCATATCCGGTAAGGCTCGCATCCTCAATCACATCATCGTTCAGATTCTGGGCATGACAGGATTTGAAGGGACAGGTCGTGTGGGACTTCTTGAGGGAGTGAAGTGAAGGTGCTTTGTGTTTCCCTCCAGCTGATGAGGAAGCCCCCGACTATGGATCAGGAGTGAGGCAGTCAGGCACTGCCAAAATCTCATTTGAGGATCAGCAATATGAAAAGGTATGGAAAATCACCTAATCTCCTACATAGTACTGCACTGCATACACCAGTAAACAACAAGCCCTTAATTCTATTTGTGCTCTGCTTTTGTAGTTCCAGTCTGAGTCCTGCTCCATAGGACTGTCCCGCACGGGGGTCTCCCAGGAGGAGCTTCGTATTGTGGAGGGGGAGGGGCAGAATGCAGAAATGGGACCCTCAGCTGATGAGGTCAACAACAACACAGGTAAGTGTAATCCTCCTATATCCCGAATACTTTAGATACAAACACCTTGTGTGGCGTTTGTCTTCCGATGTTTGTGGATGAAGGTTTAAAACAAATCAAGTCACATTATTTTACTCATGTTCTAATCTAAGTTACAGGCTGTACAGACAAAACATGGTTTGTATTTGTTAATAACATCTGTTATATGTTATTTACAAATAAAAGTAATGAAATGTTATTTCCGTGAAGAGAGTTTTAGAATCAGTGGGTGGAATAATAGAAGAAACGCAAATAAACTTTATTTATGTGGGACTCATCAAAAGAAAGTGATCTACACAGGGAAGCGTGAAAGAAAATTGAAAAACAAGCAATTAAAAAGAAAGCAACCAAAGGAATAAAGTAGAAGCAAAAATAAAACAAGAACATAGCAATACAATCAAAATGGAAGAGAGAAAATCAGAATATGCTTTTATATGTTTTAATTAAGACACTGACTGAGACAATCTCATCTTCTCATGCAAGTCATTCCAGAGCTTCAGGATACTGACCGGATGTTTCATGTTTATCCTGATTAAATAGAAATTAAATGAGGCTCAGTTACAGAGAAACACAAAGGAGGAGTTTGGTATGATTATATATCAGCGGTGTTTCCAGCAGTTTATTACTTTGAACTGAACAAAACAAATTAAACTAAACCACATCCATTCATGATTGACAATACCAGAGTATAGGGAAAAGCATCTTGGCTTGCCTGGCCACCCAGAATGCAATGCTCTATTTTTATGTCCTCCCAGCTGGTGCAGGTGAGCCTGAGAACCCACTGAAGGCCTGTCTGGACGGCCCACTGGACACGACGCAGGAGCACCTGAAGATCGGTAACGTCTTCACCTTCAGGGTGACGGTCCTGCAGGCCTCCAGCATTTCTGCAGAGTACGCCGACATCTTCTGCCAGTTCAAGTGAGCACTTCATCTGAATGTTTTCAGTGTGCAGTTTAACTCTCAGGACTGTCTGTATCCACCATTTATACAGTTAAGTTTGTAATTTTTCCTTCCTGTAGTTTCATCCACCGCCATGATGAGGCTTTCTCCACTGAGCCCCTAAAAAACACGGGCCGTGGCCCCCCGCTGGGCTTCTACCACGTCCAGAACGTAAGTGCACCAGACTAATACAGTACAATGATGAGTGCTGTTGGGTTTAGATTTGTAAGATCGCTGTGTTTTTTCTTATAGATCGCTGTTGAAGTTACAAAATCTTTTGTTGACTACATCAAGACTCAACCAATTGTGTTTGAGGTTTTTGGACATTACCAGAAACAGCCTTTTCTTCCTCTCTGTAAAGATGACATCAGGTAGGTATCTGATTACAAGGTTTCTGATTTATTACACACACAGATATGATGCCGACTGTGGAGTTTTCACTTGGCACTTGATATTTTGTCATTAGCAGTCCACTGCGTCCCTGCAGAAGACAATTCCCACGAGTGATGCCTCTGTCCAAACCTGGTGAGCCCTGCTTGTGGAGTTTTTTTACTTTAATACCACCATTCATTTATGCTGTGCCGTTGTATCTTTGTTGTATCTTTGTATCGGTCTCCACGGAAACTCTTGTAATCGTGGCCTTATGTTGTCGGGTGTGATCAGTTGACTCAGACACATCACCGGAGCGGGAGAAATCGCTGGAGCTGATCCGATACCTGGTACCGGATGTGTTCAATGGGGCGCTGGTGGACTCGTTGTCAGGCCACGCGCTGTCTGCTGCTGGCTTGGCTGCTTCCTTCCTATTGGAAGGAAATGAGCTAGCTCGGCTGACAGCTCCGCCCATCTCTATCTGTTCAGTTATTAAAGCTCAGAAGCCGGGTTGGTTATTGATGCCAAATCCAACAGAATCCTGGGACTGGAAGTCTTTTAATGTCAAAGTGTTCATCACATCAATACCAGGTTGAAGTAACAGCACAGTACACTTGCCTCATTCACTATTGTTGCATCTATTCAATGATCCAAACATCAGCAGCAAAAATCCTACATTTATGTGCTATTTATAAGTGCTTTTTAAAGGCTGGTTGAAGCTATAATGTCATCTGCTTGAAACATTTAGACATAAAAGAGTGTTCCTGAATCAGGATTGGGTTGGATTGGCTCTCTGGTGTACTGTGTGGACTCTGTCAATGTGCATGGTGGATTCTCCTCTCAGTTCCTTCTGTGAGCGCCTGTCAGAGGGAATATTAACTAAACCGTAGATTATTTTTACCTGTAAACCAAGTGAACTGCTGATCCCCAGAGGGGACATTCAAATGTTACAGCAGTATCTGAAACACATTAGTGATGTAATGGACTTAAAATAATTAAGGAAATCACATTTAAAAGCAAAATATAATTCTAGTATGTACTCTAAATTTGTGCATTGTCCAAACATACGTGTAGGATCTAGAAAGTGTCACACAATGTTTGAACGATTCTGCGTTCTCTATACTCTGATCTCTTTTTTACCTAAAAGAGAAGTAACACTGTCAGCTCATAATCAATTTACATTCGCAAAGCACTGATCAATAACATAAATAGTTAAAGGAGAACTATGCTAAAGTGGTTGTGTGTATTAACACAACAGAGTGAATACCTATGAACACATGTAAAATCTTAAATATCTTAAATTGTTATCTTATGGGAATATAGTGGTGTTCTCCTCTGAAAGGCCTGCAGAGCAGCTGTTAAATGTGCTGAAGGGAAGAAGCGCCCCCTGCAGGTTGTAGTGGGATCCTCTTTTCCCCCTGCATTACTGATTTCCTTTCTTCTTCCCCTTCTCTCTCCTCTCTAAGGTTAGAGCTGCTCTCTGCTATTAGCCTCTTGTCTCCTGTCTGACTGCCCTCATCTTGTCTCACACACTCTGTCTTCCTTTTCAACACAGTACCTGCTACAAAGCTGACAGCTCTGACCCGGCCACAAGCAGGACCCTGCCACAGCAAATATGATCTCATGGTATTCTTTGAGATCTGCGAGCTGGAGGCCAATGGAGAGTGAGTATCTAAACAGACATGCAGCACTGAGTTTTTAGGTATAGTTTGATAGAGATTTCCAAAAGGCACCCACTCATAAATCAGTGAGTTTTATGTTCGTCTTCTCAGCTACATCCCTGCAGTGGTCGACCACAGAGGAGGGATGCCTTGTCATGGTACATTCCTGCTGCACCAGGTTTGTCATTCATACCATGTACAAATAGAATAAGTGGAATATTTAAATGATTCTGACTGTAACTGTACATTGTTTTGTCTTTTCCATGTTTTTCGTGACCAAAGGGCCTACAGAGGAGAATTGCTGTTACCATTGTACATGAGTCAGGAGGTGACATGGAATGGAAAGATATTCGAGAGCTTGTTGTGGGTACGCGTCCAGACGTTGCCCTGATGCTGATACTTCCTGTGGTCTGTGTACGAGCTGTTCTAACATGAAGCCCTTGTGTCTGTCCAGGACGTCTCCGCAGCACCCCTGAAGCTGATGAGACCATCATTGACCCCAACATTCTCTCTCTCAACATCCTGGCTGCTGGGTATGTCAGGCCTTTGCCAGATGACCGGTACGTACTGACAGGCCTTTCTGCCCAATCCTGCTCATGAATCAGTCAGTTTTTAAACTGTGGGTTGAAATTGATTGAGACGTATATTAATAATAATGAAATGAAAGGATAAAAATGCATAGAAGATGTTTCTTGCTGACTTTGGAAATCATTCATCTTTGTGATTTTTATTTGTATTGTATTGGAGCTGCTGCACTGAGTACAGATGATGCATGGCATGATGCTCATAACCCCCCCCCCCCTCCCACCCCCCACAAATGAAGCTTCCTGAATGTTATAGCAATCCTAAAGGAAGTAGTTTTCCTGCCATGTTTATTATTATGTCTGCATGAGTTTAGTTTCCTCTTTTGCTGGATTCCACTCAGAAAAATGCGGAGTAACCATCAACACAGTGACTAGAATGCGCCCTGAGTGTTTTCTGAAGGCTGAATGAGTCCCTGCTGGCTGTGACGCCCTCCTGGTTAATCTGTGCTTTTATGTTGTTTGGTCATTCATACATATTCCATCTCACCTTGTTTACCTCCCCACCTCTAACCCATCTCATCTCTGAACCATGATTAAATCCACAAACCCCACAGTAATCTGCTTATGGACAACAGTCTCTCATTATCACCAGCCCCCCCCCCCACCCCCATTCGATAAAATCTCACTGCTGAATGAACATTTCAATTGAATAACAATTTTAAAATGCATGCTAACATTTCACAAAGGTAGTTTTAAATCACAAGCAAAGCTATGTTTGGATGATGTCAAATATTGGAGACACATTTTTTTTAATCATAATTTTATTCCATTCCCTGATTAAACTCTTCACCTGACGGTTGTAGAACATTGGTAAAAGTCTGTTAATCCTTCGCTGACCTGCATATTTTCTCAGTGAAATTCATAAAAAGGATATTTTTTGCTGGGTTGCATCAAATTACGGCAAATAACCATCCAGTAAACCAGAGTTGGACTGACATTCATACAGAATGTCGTTCAGTAACATTATTAAGTTCCCCATTGTCAAAATGAATCACCCTGTGTGCCATGTTTTTTTAACAATATATTCCCGGCTTCTCTCTGATTAGTTACTTGTCCTGTTTCCTTCTGGCGTTAGAGGGCAGCACAAGTTTTTTAGCCTCTGAGCCTTGTAATGAGAATTTCGGTTATTCAAAAAAATTAGTTGACTCACATAGCAAACTACAGCTTTAACGTTTTATTGATTTATCCTTCAGTCCCAGTCGCTTTACTTTAACAGCAACATGATACGGTTTCTGAACAATCACTAAATATTTGGCCAAAACCAGCTGAGTTAGGCTCCAGCTCTCTGTGACCCGCTAAGGCGGATGAAACGGCAGAAGATGAATGAATGAATGGATAATACATCATCAAAGGAAAATCAATGTCAGGTGTATTTTAGACCAGGTGTCATTTGATTTTTATGTTTTTGGTTCGTTGCGCTAATCCATCACCATTCCTGATTCCTTTCCAATATCATGACGATATCAACAACTTCATTGCTCGGACCCAGCTTGACTGAATTCAGTCTAAAGGGAACAGATGCCCCTCTCAGCCTGGTTCCTTTTTCTCTGTGCTGTGCCGGCTTGCAGAGACTAACATTAAAGTATAAATGGATGCTAACATTTTTCTCCCTCCAGTCCACTAACAGAATGTTGTTGTTTTTTGCTTTTGCAGACAGTTTCTTGATTCGGACATGCCTAGGTATATTATTTTGCCTTACTTCTCATCTTCTTAAGTTACACAAACACCTCATCCATCTCTTTTTTTCATTCCTACACGGCTTTCATTTCATTCTTTACCCTTTCTGCCATCACTGTCAGCGGCTCGTCTGCGCCTCTGTTTGCTGTCCCTTATGAGAAGTGACGGCTTGTGAAGCTGCATGTCTCCTGCTGGGTCGGGTGTGTGCTGAACTCTGACCAGGCTGTTGGACAGATTGTGCATGGCTTGCTTTACTTCCGTGGATCGTGTGTCTGCTGGAGGTGTCGTGGGGCCAGTATCACACTCTCTGTTCTCACTTTGGCAGTGGCTGCAGGAAATATCCAATGAAGCTGATATTAGAAAGTCAATCAATTTTTGGTTTCTCTTGCTTTTGACAGCCACCTTTCAGTGTGTTGACAGCAGTTTTGAACAAAAGATTCGAAGTGTTACTGTGGTCTGCCATCAGGGGGTGGTAGTGGTTCATTATTAGAACAAGGAAGAAATAAACACATCCTGGCCTGAACAATAATATTCATAAAAAGCTGAAAACATTTTTGTCTTTTCCCTCTCCAGTCTATTTATGAGTTTCATAATGTTGGACTTTGAAATGAGGCAATATTTTAAATCCAGTAATATGTTCTACTTTTGTAAACGGCCTAATCCCAAGAGAAACTTCCCATCACAGCCACAGACTATTAACAGGAACACTATTACTCAAGAGCTGTAATGTGGATCACATCATTTACAGTACCCACTCTGGCCCAGTATTCAAATGCAGCCATTATAAAGTAATCCAGTGAATCATTACCTCACCAGTAGCACTGTTGCCCAAAATTGCTGCAATGTTGTGAATATTTGTAAATCTCACTTGTACCTCGGTGAAACTGGGCCAAGCACCAGAAACAAACGGCTCCTCACATGTTCCGCCAGCAGCATGACTTCAATCCTGGCTGCTGCATTTTTTAGGAGCTAGTAAAACACAGAGGAGCTCATGTTGGTGTTGTGCAAAGAGGAAATTGCTTTCCTGTCGTTTTAGTAAAGCGTTTTATACTACTTGAACTTGCTAATTATTAAAAAACAGACCATTTCTGCATGGAGTTCTTTTATTTGAAGAGCAGCTGATCATCCCTGTGCTACACAGTCTACTCAGTCCATTGCTGCGTGTTTTCTCCTGGGTGACACATTGTTCACATTCTCACAGGGTCACCTCAGGCCAAGGCCAGTGGGCGCAACATATGAACCCTGAGAAGAGTTCATTCAGCCTGTTTTTGTGGTTTACAGAAACATCAGTGTCCTTTTTCAGTTCTTGCTTGGATTATCTTTTTTAAATTTAAGGCTGTACCGGGATGCAGGCCAGAAGAATAACTGGTTTCAGCGTGTGATTATTTCCCCTCGGGGGAAGTGGGAAAAATCAAATAAATCAGAGGCGTAACTGAAAGCAGCATTGTTTTGCTTGAGAAATGGCCATGTGCTATGATTCGACCACTTCAGCAGTAGAGCAGGATGAGAGATTGCGTCAGGTCGATGGGCTTCCATAGGATTTCTCAACAGTCTCCTGTGGGTGAGCTGCTCTGTTTACAAGAGGAGATAATAGTATTAAAAACAGCATCCATGCCTCACAGGGGTACAAACCACAACATACTTCTTGACTCTCACTGTCTATTCTTTTGCCGATTTCTTCTTTCTCACAGCATTTCCTTGGAACTTGATCATAGGTATTTCACTGCCCCGCCCCATCTCATCTCCCTGTCTTTCATCCCCCCTTCCTGTTTCTGCCCACAGTCACCTCAGCTCTCTTTGTTTTTCTGTGTTGTTTCATTCAAGGCCAAACATCAACTCAGTCTGTTGCATGCAAAAGATTTCTTCATCACTTATATGCTTAAATTTTGCAGAATACCAACTCCTGTTTAAAAACTTTAATACTGTAATAGGAAATAGATTGTTTATTTACAAATCATATCATTTTCTCAGTGTATCAAATCAAATTTCAGTCTGCATCTTTGTGTAAGTGAAGTATTTTTGATTATTTAAACTTTTTTCCTGAGTTTTATGTTGATAACTGTTGTTTGTGTGACAGATATTAGCTCAGACTGTCCATTTGTAGTTCAGGTGTGAAATCTTTATTGCTGACTGTTGATTCATTTTTTAAAAATTGTGGTAGGACCTTCTATCGCTTTGAGGCTGCTTGGGATAGCTCCATGCACAACTCCCTGCTGCTAAACCGAGTCACTCCTTACGGGGAGAAGATCTACATGACCCTCTCTGCTTACTTGGAGGTGTGACACACTACCTGTGTTCATGACAGCCAGAAATGCTTTTCCTGTCATCAGGAATGATGTGTGAATTACTCTGGAGGATTTATGTTGGAAAACCCTCCTTTTTATTTATCAATTGCAGATGGAGAACTGCACCCAGCCTGCAGTCATTACCAAAGATATCTGCATGGTATTTTACTCCCGGGACACAAAGCTCTCAGCCTCACGCTCCATCCGAAACCTTTTTGGTACTGGGAGCCTGAGAGCAGCAGATGGGTGGGTTCCAATCTTGAAACCATGACTAACATGTGTATCCTGTGTTCTCTAAGTTGATAAATAACTGTGGGCTTTTTGTGTTTCTAGAAACCGTGTAACTGGAGTTTATGAGGTCAGCTTGTGTAACCTTGCTGATGTAGGAAGCCCAGGTGAGATGCAAAACAAAGTTAACATTCGTCATTAAGTTCACCTCAGCAACGTTTATAACTGTGCATTTGCCCACACCAGGTATGCAGCGGAGACGCAGGCGGGTGCTGGACACCTCAGTGGCCTACGTCCGTGGGGAGGAGAATCTGGCTGGCTGGAGACCTCGCAGTGACAGCCTCATTCTGGACCACCAGTGGGAGCTGGAGAAACTCAGCCTCCTTCAAGATGTGAGGGAGCATCAGTTACTTTTACAGTATTAAAAAAACATTTGGTCAGATTTGGTTCTGATTTTCTTATTCTGTGCACTTTGCTTTTTCAAGGTTTAAGTTAAGACATGGTTTGTTTAATCCACAGAACACTTGGTGGGATGACTTTCAGACCACAAATGTAAAAGTACTGTAAACGCGGAATGACACTGCTTATGTTTGCAGTTCTGTTATTCTGATGATCTTGTTTGATTGAAGCACCACTTCACAAAGGTTTTTAGAAACTGGTTCATTAGTTTTTGTGTAGTTGGAGAAAATACCAAAAAATATCGTGTCTAGGAATGACAAAAGTGGTCTAAAATTTTATTTTCTGAAACTCATCTTCAAGGAGAGAGTGAGGACCTCTGAATGTTGTCTTAAAATTTAAAGTAGGAGCATGAATGTTGTGATGATTTAGCTTAAAAAAGATATTAACCATTGTGATTTTTCTGCTTCACTAATTCATAAAACTGGATATAGTATATAATCAGAGAATCAGAGTCAGAGAATCAGAGTCTTTATTTGTCATACTGACACACGTTTCCACAGTTGACAGCACGAAATATGTCTCTGGAGGTCCCAGTGAGCCCGGTCGATAAATAAGATAAATAAGTTAAATAAGTTAAGAGAAACTAGATAAAAAAGTTTAAAAAATGCAAGATAAATAAGTTAAGAAAACCTAGAGAAAAACTAAAAGTTAAAAATGTTAGATAAATAAGAAAAGAGAACAAAGAAAGGTTAAGATGTAAGATGTATAGTTGAAGTTTAAAGTGTCTGGACAGCAGAATGTAGTTCACAACAACAACAACGCAGCAGCTCAAGTGTGTAGGTGCTCCATATATTGCACTTGGAGAAGCACCATATTGCACTGAATCCCCATGTATCTGTGGTGACACACGGGGCGTCGTGAGGGTGACTACAGAGCACCACAGGAGTTCAGCTGTCTAACAGCTTCTGGAAAGAAGCTGTTCCTCAGCCTGGTGGTCCTACTCCGGATGCTCTGTAGTCTCCTGCCTGAGGGGAGGGGTTGGAATAGACTGTGTGCTGGGTGGGTGGGGTCTGTCATGATGTGGGTGGCCCTCCTTCTACACCTACTCGTGTAGATTTCTGTGGTGGTAGGTAGGCCACCCCCTACAGTCCTCTGTGCAGCCTTCACAACCCTCTGCAGCGCTTTCCTGTCTGCTGCAGAGCAGCTGCCGTTGCATACCGTGATGCTGGTGGTGAGGATGCTCTCCACCGCACCCCTGTAGAAGGCCTTCAGGATGGGACCCCCCAGTCCAGCACGCCTCAGCTTCCTGAGGAAGTACAGCCGCTGGTGGGCCTTCCTGAGCAGGTAGGAGGTGTTACAGCTCCAGGTGAGGTCCTCAGTGAGATGAACCCCTAAGTACCTGTAGCTGGAGACCACCTCCACAGCTGCTCCTCCGATGTGCAGGGGGGGAGGGGAGTGTCTTTTCCTCCTGAAGTCCACCACCATCTCCTTGGTCTTCCCCACGTTGATGCAGAGGTTGTTGTGTCTGGACCAGTGCACCAGGTGCTCCACCTCCTCTCTGTATTTGGACTCGTCGTTGTTCTGAATGCGTCCCACCACTACTGTGTCGTCTGCAAACTTTACTACATGACAGCTTGGGTGTTTCGCTGAGCAGTCATACGTCAGTAGGGTGAACAGGAGGGGGCTGAGCAAGCAGCCCTGTTGGGAGCCGGTGCTGAGGGTGATGGGGGAGGAGACCGTGTTGTTAATCCTGACAGTCTGTGATCTGTCTGCCAGGAAGTCCAGGACCCAGTTCCCTGTGGTGGCAGAAAGTCCCAGCTCTGTCAGTTTCTGCACCAGGGTCTGGGGGATGATGGTATTGAACGCTGAGGTGAAATCCAGGAAGAGCAGGCGGATGTAAGAGTCCTTGCTCTCCAGATGTGTGAGGGATGTGTGGACCACAGAGGAGATGGCATCATCGGTGGAGCGGTTCCTCCTGTAGGCATATTGGTGGGGGTCCACTGCTATGTCTACAGTCTTTGATGTGCGCCATGACCAGCTTCTCGAAGCACTTCATGACGATCGGGGTGAGGGCCACCGGCCAATAGTCATTAAGCTCCTTCACCGAGTGGCCTTTGGGGGCCGGGACGATGGTGGCAGACTTCAGGCAGCTGGGGACTGTTGCTAGCTGCAGTGAGGTGTTAAAGATGTCTGTTAACACCTCTACTAGCTGGTGGGAACAGTCCTTCAACACTCTCCCTGGGACGCCGTCGGGGCCTGCAGCCTTGCGAGGGTTGATCTTTTGTAGGGTCCTCCTCACATCCTCTGTGGTCACACTGAAGGGCGTGTCATGGGGGGGGGGGGTGTTTGGTGGTGGGGGGGGTGTTGGGATCCTCAAAACGGGCATAAAACTTATTGAGGGCATCTGCTAGGGAGGGGTCTGTCGGGCCCTGTGCATTCCTGGTGTTGAGGTTGGTTATGCACTTGATGCCTTTCCACATGCTCTGTGGGTCCCCTGAGGTCAGGTGACCCTGGATCTTCTTAGCATAGGTGGATTTGGCCTCCTTTATGCCCCTATCCAGAGCCCTCCTCGTTGCCCTTAGTGCCTCTGCCTCCCCTGCCCTGAACACAGCATCCCTGGCCTTCAGCAGAGCTCTCACCTCTGCATTCAGCCAGGGCTTCTGGTTCGGGTAGACGGTGATCGTCTTGGTGTCGGTCACATCGTCCGCCCACTTGGAGATGAACACGAGGACAGAGGAAGTGTATTCCTCCAGGTTCACCTCTCCCCCCTGTGTGGCCGCCTCCCTGAACATCTGCCGGTCTGTGTGCTGGAAGCAGTCCTGGAGCACCGGGGCGCATCCTGGGGCCACACAGTGACGGTTCTCCTCGTGGGTTTGAGTGATTTCACCCGGGGACGATATGCTGGGGCCATCAGGATGGAGATGTGGTCTGATAGGCCGAGGTGTGGTCGGGGGAGGGACCTGTATGCGCCGCGTAGGTTGGTGTATACACAGTCCAGCGTGTTGTCCCCACGTGTGAGGATGGTGACGTGCTGGTAAAAACTGGGCAGTGTGTCCGTTAGTTTAACGTGGTTGAAGTCTCCTGCTACCACGTAAAACGCCTCCGGGTGCCTGGTCTGCAGTGAGCTGATGGTGTCGTGCAGCTCACGTAACGCTTCGCTGCCGTTAGCGTTAGCATTAGCACCCGGCTAAACACCCGGATGTAAACAATGGAGACGAACACCGCCGTGAACTCACGAGGCAGATAGTGCGGCCGGCATTTAACAGTCACGTGTTCTATCGCCTCGGAGCAGTAGGTCTTCACCAGTTCACTATTTGTGCACCAACCCCTGTTCACATATACACACAGTCCCCCCCCCCCACGTGTTTTTTCCGGATCGATGGTCGCGGTCCGCTCGGAACAGCTGTAATCCATCGATCTGGACCGCAGAGTCCGGCATACTGTTGTTTAGCCAGGTCTCCATCAGACCGACCACACAGCAGCTCCGCAGCTCCTCATCTCCTCCCAGACCCGCAGCCGGAGGCGTAGCATGTCCATTTTGTTGTCCAAAGAACGGACATTGGCCAAAAAGAGTGAGGGGATTGGTGGTCTGCTGGATTTTAGCTGGGTTAGCCAGCCAGCCCTCTTTCCTCTTTTCTGCCTGCGGGCACATCGCTTCCTCTTACCGGTCCGTCCTCGATCCCCCGCACCGCTCCTGCGTCCTGAGTATCCCCACTCTGCCGAGAGTAGCTTTCACTGCTGGTGATATTGATGCCGTGTGGTTGTTTCTGATGAAGTACAGTTCGGCTGGGCTGTACTTCACATTTGTTACAAAGCTGCTGTTCAGGTTGTCTCTTAAAGCGCTAAAAGTGGGCTTTACAGCGGGAGATTCAGAAGCCGCTGCAACCCTGTGCGCCGCCATCATGGAATGGAATATACAGTATATATATATATATATATATATATATATATATATATATGAATGGAATATATATATAATAAGTAGAAGGCTGTGTAGGTTCTCAGTCATCCAGGTCATGGTTATCCAAAAGCCGTTTCTTAAACGTCCAGTGGATCGACTCAACAGCTTTTGGATAATAAGTAGAATTGATTTGACACACAACCATACTGATAGATTAGGGAGAAGGTAGTGCTATGGTAATGGACAGAGCCAAGGAGTAATCCTTGAGGGATTCCACAGGAGAGAGAAACCATCACAGTTTGGCCGAAGTAAAATAAACAAATAAATATGAAGCAAATCAGGACGGAAACAGTATCAAAAATCCCAATGCATCCTCATCTTTTTAAACACAATTTATAGCATTGAAAGCAGCTCAGCTCTGATCCCCTGATCCATTTTCTACAAATTCAAGTCCAATAATAGTGATTTTTTTTTTTCTCAGGTGGAGAAGACCAAACATTACCTCCTGCTCAGAGAGAAACTGGAGTCTACCTTGCTCCTGGGCCAGGAGCCCCTGTTGTCATGTGTCACTGAGGAGCTGAGCGAGTCTCCTCACACCTCAGGTCTGGAACAGGAGGTCATCTCCAGCTCTGAGATCACCACTGAGAGGCAGAGGGAGCTTGCTGCCAAGGTCAGCCAACGCTATTATGTCAATTTCATGAATGACATTAAAAGTTTGTAGGTTACACAAGCTAGAAAACCAATGTGTAGAAAGAAGTATTTTTTACATTTTCTGTGTAAACACTACAGCTACACTACAGTAACCTCTGGATTCTTTTAAGGGAGTTGTCTCCTCCTTAAAGAGGAAAACTTGGACATAACATCACATAAGAGAGGGTAGCCAAGCGACATAAAAGTGTAATAAAGATGGATCCTTCAAAGGCAGTCAATAATATAGTTTGGTACAGTATGCGCTGTTCCTCAACATGTGTGCTTTTATATCAAACAGTAATGTACAGTTTTATATTGTCCATGTGATTCCACTTGTCTTGTGTGTGACCTCAGACGAAGCTCTGTCCTTTTTTACTCACAGTGTTTGCGGCTGCTCACTCACTCTTTCAACCGAGAATACAGCCACGTGTGTGTCAGCGCCAGCGAAAGCAAGGTAGTGCTCCAAACAGTCAGATTTAACCCCACAGCTGCCAAATGACGTTAAAGCTGAGTGTGTGTGTGTCACAGATCTCTGAGATGTCTGTCACCACGCTAAGAGACTCCACTTCCGTCTGTGCTCTCAACACAATCACACCCTCCTCAACATGCCCCTCACTGGTTGAGGGTTACGGCAGCACTGATCTCAGGTCAGTCCTAAGGTCCACTTGTATTCATTCATTTGGAAACCACGTTACACTTTTTTTGGGACAGTGTAGTTTAGCTTTTTGTGTCTCCTGTAATGAACAACACAAGGAGCTGGATGTCAGGGTGGGTTCCATTCGTCCGTCTGTCCATCATGTTTTGTTTCTGGTGAATGACTCAAAATCTGTTCGATACTTTTTCACAAATCTCTCTACACACAGTAAAACCAAGCACTGAACCAACGCCGATAGCTGTGGAGGGATTTTTTATATAATTTGTATTTTAATTATTTCTGTGTTTATATGGTGATAAGTTGAATTGTGGCTCCTTCTGCGAGAGCCGTTTGTCTCCAATGAGGGTTTCCCTTAATGGAACTCTTTTTAAACATTTTTTAAACTTGTTTTTGAATTTCAAAAATTTTCTCAGCTATTTCAGGGAAAGCTTAAATGACTTCTTTTGGTTGTTTCTCATTAATGAAATGCACTCAGGATGAGGGGATTTACAAAATGTTTCAGTGAGATAAGGCGGTATGTTTGGAATTGTAAAGTCACTCATACATGGTACTTTGGTAACATTAGATGCTCAGCCTTACATTTTCCCTGCTGCAGACCCCCTGTGCCTCGCTCTCGTGCTGCTAGTCCTAGTCCTGATACACATCAGGACCCAGAGGTCAAGAAGTCCATCAATGGAGGCTCTGAAACCAAACCCCGGACTCACAGATTTGTTCCTGACATCCAAGAGATTAGAGTCAGGTAAATCTGTCACCACCTCTGTTTGTCCTCTTTCTGTGTCTGTCTTTGGTTCCCATTTGGTGATATAAAATATTTTTGCAGCCCCATTGTGTCTAAGAAGGGTTATATACATTTCTTGGAGCCGCACACCAACGGATGGGTGAAGCGCTACGTTGTTGTGCGACGGCCATACGTCTACATCTACAACACGGAGCGAGACACTGTGGAACGGGCCATCCTCAACCTCTCCTCCGCCCAGGTGGAGTACAGCGAGGACCAGCAGGCGATGCTGAAGGTGTGTGAATCACCAATCTTCTTCACTGCCTCCGTCTTTAAGTGAAAGCTTCATTTTTGCTATGATAAATGTGTCTCTCTCATCAGACCCCAAACACGTTTGCCGTGTGTACAGAACACCGTGGAATACTGCTTCAGGCCACTAATGACAAAGAGATGCATGATTGGCTGTATGCATTTAACCCTCTCCTGGCTGGAACCATCAGGTAATATCACCGCAGATGTAAAAGAAATCTTAGAAATGGAAGCTATATCTTTATTGTTAATAGAATTTCTGCTTTGTCTCCCAGGTCCAAGCTGTCAAGGAGACGAGCCGGACAGATGAGGATGTGACCGGACAAAACTCTTTAGAAAAAGATGAATGCAAAGACTAAATGTACATAGATCTTTGTCTTTATCCCTCCCACTGTGCTGAAGTCCCATCCTCCCTCCACCGTCACCAACAAACATCTTTCCTCTGTACAATCTCTGTGGATCACTAGTGTCCTCAGCATCTAAAGCATCCCTATCGTGTTAGGCCTCTGCTGCAGTATGGGTCATATAGTCTGGAGAACCTCTTCAAAACGGTGTCACTGTACTGTACTGGAATCTATTCGTAGCTGGACAAACTGACAATATGGAGGAAGTAGGAACAGTTTCTTCTTTCAGATTACATACATATGGTAATGTACTGTAGTTATTGTCAGTGACACTTTAAGCCTTATACATGTATTCCTTAAAAATACAGTGACTTTTATTTTTACCTAAAGCTGCCATGTCAGTTAAGATGACTACATTTGCATCAGTAAACAGACAAACATTCAGATTCTTTTCCGCTCGACTCTGCAGCACTATATGAAGTTTCTGGACTGATTTGCATACAAAATACAGTTAGAAAAATACACTCTAAAAGAAGAAAATAGCTGTCGAGTGTAACTCTTTAGAATAATCTGAATCGTGATGTTAAGTAGTCTGCCTCTCATTCCTAAAACTTCTTATTAAACCTTAGCACACGACTTGGCGAAGAAATGGCATTTCATCATTGATATCATCTTCTAGTGGAGTTTTCATGCTTTTAGCTACTAGTAAGAGCACTGAGGTTATCTACGTTCACATATCAAGTCATCCAATATCCACTTTAATCCTCTCATTATCCATGACATTATTTATTTCAAAGTGTGATATATTTAGATAATTAACAGCGTTATGATTTATTTCTGCATGTATTTATTTAGAAAGACATTTATATTTCTAAAGTAGTTGTACCGTGCAATTTCTGCACACTGCACTTTTTAATGAGTTCCTAAAATGTTTTGACTAATGCAACCC
Organism: Antennarius maculatus; assembly: GCA_013358685.1. Classification (NCBI taxonomy): domain Eukaryota; kingdom Metazoa; phylum Chordata; class Actinopteri; order Lophiiformes; family Antennariidae; genus Antennarius; species Antennarius maculatus. The sequence continues at coordinate 12,486,212 of CM023610.1, read as the reverse complement.
TGGCCCCTTGTAGGTAATGCGATTTAAACAACTTAATAATTTTATATTGGATTCTTTCTTTGCGCTGAAGATTACTTGAAGAATACTACCCCCTTTAAGATTAGGTATAGTCTCATCTGACCTTTGACCCAGCTAACACGCAGTATAAATAGGTATAGAACATTAAGGTGGGCTGACCACTTACAAGACAGAATAAGAAGCTGGCTTTCTGAATGATATGTATATTAATTAAATGTAGTGCCTCTCTTAACAATCATACTGTACAGTATGCCTCTGTGCCAGTTGCTTTGAAACTTCATCCTTTGTGCTGCTATAATACGGTTCTGGAAGTGTCTGCAGATCATATCACATCAAGTTTCTGCTTTTCATCACCATCACTGTTATAGTCAGTCAAAAATGTGTCCTTTTTGTTCCATACATGGCAACCAGGTGTGATTTATTGTTGAATTTCCATAACACAGAGCATACTCCCGCTTATACATTTAAAAATAATTTATTAAATGTGTCAAGTTGAAAGTCTTCTGCTGTACTTCATCCTTAAGTAAAATGAATAATGAACTTTGCAGCTGCAATGTTTGCACAGCATTTCATTCAAACTGATCATTAATCTGGCACTAAAGTGTTTAACTCAGCTTCTGAGTTGTTGTGTGAACTTTTATTGGTATGCACGCCTCAGGTCAGCCAGCCTGCAGATTGTGCTCAATGAAAAGTGATGTTTCACTCACATACTCAAACAGCATCTCAAAGCATTATACAAAAACTGTTCGTTTATGTCCGTTGGCACAGCTGCTTTTAGCACGGTTTATATTCTAAAAACAATTATGTGTATTTCTGTGTTTTACACAGATGTAATTGACAATAGGAACAAACTTTACTAAGGAAATATTATGAAAATGGTATGTATTCTCTGTGTTGTGGACATATTTTCAAGTGATCCAATCACATTATTTGTAGTCATACATCTGTGTACAGTTGTCAGTAACTAGTTAATCAATCAAATGTTTGTGTATATCTCAAGTTAGTTGTGTGATCAATGTTCCTCAGACTGTCTGAGGCTTTAGTTGTATTTTATTCAGTGAGAGCATTATCATGGAGGGAAAAGCCTGCTGTGCTGCACATCTCACTGTCTCACTTGTATCTGTTTCTTTTATCCAATCTTAGCTAGAACCTGAGATTATCCTGGGTGGACTGATCTCTGGACGTCATTCCTCTTGCTTTTTTTGGCCTTTTAATGTGTGTCACATTTGAGCCAACCAAAGTTTCATTGGTGCAGTCACACACAAAAAATCACTTTGAATGTACATTACTATTTCACACGACGTATTCTGCAGGAGTAGGTGTGTTTACTTTTCTACATTCTGGTTCCTTATTGATTGTAGGTTGTTTACCATCAGGGATCAAGCTGAGGTTGTGGTACACATCCATAATTTGCCCACTAACGTGGTGTAAAGTTGGTGCACCAGGGCCCGGTCAGTCGTTGCACCCTGTCTGAGTTTCACTATTGTTTCAGCATCTACCTTCACCATCACACTCGGACAGCCTTCACCACACCTGCTTTTTCCAGTCCTTCTGTCCTTTGAAGGAAAAGCGTTTTCTGTGCTTCCACATATAATCTGTTGTTTTGTTTGTTTGTTTGCACTATCAAATTGCACCCGTATATATTTCTTCTTCAATTAATTTGCATTGTATATAAACATGATTGCTGTGAACAGTGTATTATAAAGTTGCACCCATTTACAAAAGTCTGGGCTGTAGTTCAGTCAATGTCTCTGAGTGTTGGAGTTTACCGTCAGATGTTTGTGCACACTAAACACATTGTCATATATTAAATAAACATGGAAAATATTCAACACAATAACGTACTCCTCTTCTTTATCAATGAATCAATAACAGTTAAATGTATGAACTTTGTTCTCTGTGATGCACTGAGGACGAGTCCATAGTGTTCATAGTCCACTTGGATTGGCTCCAGCAACCCACGTGATCTACAAGCGCGGAAGAAGCGGTCAAGAAGTTGAATGAATGACTTTGTTATTAAGCAAATAGATAAATTGTGCAAAAAAAAAAGGACATTTGTGGTTGGTAGATTAATTCTTTGTTATACCTGTACTTCTTGGAAGTAACTTACAACAGGCCTGTTTATTTCCCTTTGAAATGGTAGCACGTTAGTGAAGAACATCTGTTTGTGGGTTCACCTGGTTCCTCCCACCTCCAAAAACACGCAGCTTCGGTGAATCGATCACACCAAATCGTTCGAGCAAACTGTTCACTAGTTACTAGACTAAATCCTCTTGACATGTTGTGTGATCGGACCTTATCCATGGTTCTGAAGTCTAGTTAGGACATCATCATCTTCATCTTCCACATGGTGGCCGACACAGACAATCAACTGTCTCGCTTTTTAACTTCTAATTATATGAATTATACATGAATGTTCACCCGGTCGGAATTCAGGCTCATAGGACCTAAAATTAACTTTAAAAGGAATTATCCCTGTTGATTAATTTTGTTGTCGTTTGTTTGTTTGTTTTTTGACTAATCGCATCCTTATGGTTCCCGATTAAACCCGGAACCTATGGAGAAAAGTTTATTTATCTAAATTGTGACGTCAATGCTGTGATCAGAGTTACCGTGTCCTTTACTGGCATTGGCGCATTGCTTATAAAATATTAGTTCAATATGTTGTTTTCTACATATTTTCTTTTTCTGCTTGCCTGTATACGTTTTCTGTTTCTTCTTTATTACAAAAACCTCGACTATTGTGCATTTTCAAATGAATGTTCACAATAATTTGTAAAACAGAAGTCTCGATAAATTGCGCTTCTTTATACCGATGGTTCTACTCTAATTTATAAATTGTGTTTGTTTGGTAGTATATGAATAGATCTCAACAAAGTGAAGAATATGTTATTTAAAAATGAAAATTCACATCATGTCAACGTTATTTTGAGCGCCTCTGACAGCTTCAAAATTGGTTTTTACGTATTTCCTGTGAAACATCTGGCAACCCAGTGATGACCCGTCCTATCCAGCCTCCACCCTCTCGGGTTAGCTAGCTAGCTAGCTGGCGACGGATAAGACAGAAGTAAGTGCATTCAGAAACTCCTGTCAGCGCTCTATCAGATCAGACACAGAGCCAGTGAGCTCAGCCTGCTATGTTAAAATAAGGGGAGCATATCTGTCTCATTTCTCTATTTCTGAAAGCAAATGAACTGTTTGTGTTGTTAGCAGAGATGGTGTTAGCAGCACTTCCTATCGTTAGCTCAAGCTTAGCAGCTCTGACAGTACGGGGTGAAGTTCACTAACCAGTTGTCACTACTGTCTGACGTCACCAGGGTGCAAGACGGTGTTTGTTAGTTATAAAAGTATGTTCCCTGGACACTGATTAAATAAAAACTGTAGGTGCACGGAACCTTCTTACTCTGTACCAATGTGTTCACCACAGGGGTACGTGTGTAATACAAGTGTGGTGCTTACATTATTTACGTCATCATATATTTTTTAAAATAAAAAATATTGCCATTCGTTTTTAGTGTTTGAATTTATAACAATTATAAAAAGTAAAGATTTTGCTTCCAATTCTGCCAAATCGTAAATTAATCTGCAGTGACATACTGCTAAATATGTTTTCCTTCTATAGGGTTATAATGGACGAACGGGGTGATGACGTCACCTCCAGGAAGGGCCACACCTTCACTGGCCAGACCTTCCAACACTATTCAGAAATGAATCCAGACAGGTAAAAGGATGTGAACCACAGTTAGTGCTGTGGTGTTCCATTAATGTTAGTGGCTTTATTCTGTAGAGGCCATTCAGTGAAGTGATGAGGATGTGTCCATTGTTTTACTGTAACACAGGATCTACATGGACTACAACGCCACTACTCCACTGGAGCCAGAAGTAATCCAGTCCATCTCTGAAGCCCTCCAGGATGCCTGGGGAAACCCAAGTAGCAGTTACATAGCAGGTGAGGAAGTCTTAAACCTGCATTAAAGTGGCATGGAATTATTATTGTAATTGGATGTTTTGTGTGTGTGTGTGTGTGTGTGTGTGTGTGTGTGTGTGTGTGTGTGTGTGTGTGTGTGTGTGTGTGTGTGTGTTTGATAAACTTCCTTCATCTGTTTGCTGCTTTTCCTTGATAGACCTTTTCAGTACTTAGCTGATTGTGCTGCATGCGAATTTAAAACAATCACTTTATGTATGTATCATTTTTGTTTACAGGCGCTAAAGCTAAGGCTGTGATCAATCAGGCCAGGGAGAATGTAGCGAGAATGATCGGAGGTAAAGCTGAAGACATAATTTTCACATCAGGTGGAACAGAGGTAATCATTCCTCTGGTTTTCTAAAGCTACGTCAATTGACACTCTTCTTTAGCATGCATGCAGGGGTTGTTCATGGCAAACACATCTGATTTCAGGCTAATAACATGGTGCTGCACACTGCTATAGAGCACTTCTGGAGAAGCTGCAAGGCTGCAGAGGAAAGTGATGAGCATCAGATTGTATGGGGTGGCCTTCCTCACATCATCACCTCTAATGTGGAGCATGACTCAGTCAAACTAGCAGCTGAGCACCTGCAGAGGGAGGGCAAAGCAGGTGGGTGACCACAATGTACATTATTATTGAGACTAATACCAGGAAAATTAAATATTCTTGTTTAAAATGACTTAAAGGAGTTTCCTTACATTTTTTTCCTTTTTGTGACTGTGTTTTTGTCACAGATGTGACTTTTGTGCAAGTGTCTAAGCTGACTGCAAAGGTGGAGGTTGAAGACATCGTTGCTATGGTGTGTCCCAACACTTGCCTCATCTCCGTCATGCTGGCTAACAATGAGACAGGAGTCATCATGGTGAGAATTACAGTAGATATAAACTAGAATATTTATTTACAGCAATGATGAGAAATTCTCACAAAAGACTTCAGGATTCTGTGTGTTTTTGAAGGAGATGATTATTGGACGTTTAACAATAGCTAGTAGCTCTTAGCATGTATCATCCTGTATACACCAAAATCAAATTCTTAAATAAAATTTCAGTTTATAAAGAAAAAACATTTTGTATGTATGACTATGTGCACCCTTCCTGTTGTCAGCCAGTCCGGGAGATCTGCCAGAGGATAAAGTCTCTCAACAAGCGGAGGAAGTGTCTCCGGATCCTGCTCCACACTGATGCTGCTCAGGCTCTCGGGAAAATTCCAGTGGATGCTCGTGAATTAGGAGTGGATTATCTCACCATAGTGGGACACAAGGTCAGTAACATGTTGTGTCAAATACCTTTATGTAAAATCAGAAAGAAAACAAAGGGACATTTTATCAGGATATTTTTATATGTCTAGTTCTACGCCCCGCGGATTGGTGCGTTGTATGTGAACAGACCCGGGACGAGGACACCGTTGTATCCGATGCTGTTTGGAGGGGGACAGGAGAGAAACTTCAGACCGGGGTAACAGAACACCTCATAATTTGATCAGTAACTAGTGCTGCACATTTAAAGTTAAGGCTGTGTCATGTCTTTCTGGATGTTACAGCACAGAGAACACACCAATGATTGCAGGTCTAGGAAAGGTATGTCTCCTGCTCCATATTAGTGTCAGTGGATTTTCTACAAGCAGTAGTTTTTCCACAACATTTCGCCTTAAATGGAGTTTTATCTTCTGTTTGTCTTCCTGAATGGACCAAACAAAAAGACAAAATGTTTTAAAAAGTTGTAATTTGTCTGTAAAATTTGTCTGTTTCTCTCAAGTATTTCACTGCTTCTGCATCAAGTAAAACAATTTAAAGCAACACAACAGTTCATGCACTTTATTAAAGTCCAAGGTATGAACATTTTTAAAAATCTGAATTCAAATGTAAAACTTACACCATCTCTTTGCACGTTGTTCTCAGACACATTGGATCTTCAACATCCAGAAGGCTGCTTTTGTGCTGTTTTCATGTAAATCACCCAGATGTCATGTTGAAAGCATGCAAATTAAAGACATTAATTTAAGAAAATAATTCTAAATGGTTTGGTCTTGTAAACGTTTCGGGATGGTGGGGTATCTACGAATCTATCGAAGAAATATCTCCTCCCAAATTTGATCTTTTTAATACTTAATATTTACAAGTGATCTACAGCTCATGATAGGTTTATTAAACCAAATAAGGAGCGTCAGTTACACTTGGCTAATGTTATGCATTCCATTGTATGCCATTCATTCTTTCCATGTCACTAATGTAATGATATCACTGATTGTGTTACTTCATGACTCAGCCTCAATTTTCAATACATTACACTTTACCAAAACATGGCAAACTACATTTTGTTGTTCATCATTCTCTTTTCCTCTGGCCTTTAAAACAACACTTCTTGTCTTCCTACTTCTTCTTTTCCTTTTGGCTTTTCCCTTCAGGGGTCGCCACAGCGAATCAACCGCCTCCATCTAACCCTGTCCTTTGCATCCTCTTCTCTCACACCAACTACCTTCATGTCCTCTTTCACTACATCCATAAACCTCCTCTTTGGTCTTCCTCTAGGCCTCCTGCCTGGCAGTTCAAAACTCAGCATCCTTCTACCAATATATTCACTATCTCTCCTCTGGACATGTCCAAACCATCTCAGTCTGGCCTCTCTGACTTTATCTCCAAAACCTCTAACATGTGCTGTCCCTCTGATGTACTCATTCCTGATCCTATCCTTCCTGGTCACTCCCAGAGAGAACCTCAGCATCTTCATCTCTGCTACCTCCAGCTCTGCCTCCTGTCTTTTCCTCAGTGACACTGTCTCTAGGCCAAACAACATTGCTGGTCTCACCACAGTTTTGTACACCTTTCCTTTCATTTTAGCTGAAACTCTTCTATCACACATCACACCTGACACTTTCCTCCACCCATTCCATCCTGCCTGGACACGCTTCTTCACCTCTTTTCCCCACTCTCCATTGCTCTGGACTGTTGACCCCAAGTACTTAAAATCCTCCACCTTCTTGATCTCTTCTCCCTGTAACCTCACTCTTCCACTTGGGTCCCTCTCATTCACACACATGTACTCTGTCTTACTGCGGCTAACCTTCATTCCTCTCCTTTCCAGGGCAAACCTCCACCTCTCTAGCTTCTCCTCCACCTCGTCCCTACTCTCACTGCAGATCACAATGTCATCTGCAAACATCATAGTCCATGGAGATTCCTGTCTAACCTCGTCTGTCAGCCTGTCCATCACCATAGCGAACAAGAAGGGGCTCAGAGCTGATCCCTGATGCAGTCCCACCTCCACCTTGAACTCCTCTGTCACACCTACAGCACACCTCACCACTGTCTTACAGTCCTCATACATGTCCTGCACCGCTCTAACATACTTCTCTGACACTCCAGACTTCCTCATACAATACCACAGTTCCTCTCTGGGCACCCTGTCATAAGCTTTCTCCAGATCTACAAAAACACAATGCAGCTCCCTCTGGCCTTCTCTGTACTTCTCTATCAACATCCTCAAAGCAAATACTGCATCTGTAGTACTCTTTTTTGGCATGAAACCATACTGCTGCTCACAAATGCTCACTTCTGCCCTTAGTCTAGCTTCCACTACTCTTTCCCATAACTTCATTGTATGGCTCATCAGCTTTATTCCTCTGTAGTTGCCACAACTCTGCACATCTCCCTTGTTCTTAAAAATGGGCACCAGCACACTTCTCCTCCACTCCTCAGGCATCTTCTCACTATCTAAGATCCTGTTGAACAACCCAGTCAGAAACTCTACTGCCACCTCTCCTAGACACTTCCAAACCTCTACAGGTATATCATCAGGACCGACTGCCTTTCCACTCTTCATCCTCTTCAGTGCTCTCCTCACTTCATCCTGGCTAATCTTTGCTACATCCTGGTCCACAACAGTAACCTCTTCTAGTCTTTGTTCTCTCTCATTTTCCACGTTCATCAACTCCTCAAAGTACTCTTTCCATCTTCCCATCACACTGCTGGCACCTGTCAATAGACTTCCATCCCTATCCTTAATCACCCTAACCTGCTGCACGTCCTTCCCATCTCTATCTCTCTGTCTTGCCAGCCTGTATAGATCAGTCTCTCCCTCCTTACTGTCCAACCTAGCATACAAGTCATCATAAGCTTCTTGTTTGGCCTTTGCTACCTCTACCTTCACCTTACGCTGTATCTCCCTGTACTCCTGTCTACTCTCCTCAGTCCTCTCAGTGTCCCACTTCTTCTTAGCTAACCTCTTTCTTTGTATACACTCCTGTACCTCCTCATTCCACCACCAAGTCTCCTTATCTACTTTCCTTCCAGATGACACACCAAATACTCTCCTACCTGTCTCCCTGATCACATTAGCTGTAGTTGTCCAGTCATCTGGAAGCACCTCCTGACCACCCAGAGCCTGTCTTAACTCCTTCCTAAAGGTCATGCAACACTCTTCCTTTGTTAGCTTCCACCATTTCGTCTTCTGCTCTGTCTTTGTCCTCTTCATCTTCCTCACCACCAGAGTCATCCTACACACCACCATTCTATGCTGTTTGGCTACACTCTCGCCTACCACTACTTTGCAGTCACTGATCTCCTTCAGGTTACATCGTCTACACAAGATGTAGTCTACCTGTGTGCTCCTACCACCACTCTTATAGGTCACCCTATGTTCCTGCCTCTTCTGGAAAAAAGTATTCACTACAGCCATTTCCATCCTTTTTGCAAAGTCAACTACCATCTGTCCTTCTGCGTTCCTCTCCTGGATACCAAACCTGCCCATCACTTCCTCATCACCTCTGTTACCTGCACCAACATGTCCATTGAAGTCTGCACCGATGACAACTCTCTCACTTCTAGGTATGCTCTGCATCACTTCATCAAAGTCCAACCAGAATTTCTCCTTCTCCTCCAGCTCACATCCTACCTGTGGGGCATACCCACTAACAACATTGAACATCACACCTTCTATTTCTAGCTTCAGACTCATCACTCTATCCGACACTCTTTTTACCTCCAGGACATTCCTAACAAACTCCTCCTTCAAGATAACTCCTACTCCATTTCTCTTCCTATCTACACCATGATAGAACAACTTGAACCCTGCTCCTAAACTTCTAGCCTTGCTACCTTTCCACCTGGTCTCCTGGACACACAGTATGTCTACCTTCCTCCTCTGCATCATGTCGACCAACTCTCTACCTTTTCCTGTCATAGTTCCAACATTCAACGTCCCTACTCTTAGTCCTATACTCTTGGCGCTCCTCTTCTCTTTCTTCGTGCGAACGCACTTTCCTCCTCTCCTTCTTCGACCAACAGTAATCCAATTTCCACTGGCGCCCTGTAGGTCAACAGCGCCGATGGCGGTCGTTGTTAACCCGGGCCTCGACCGATCCGGTATGGAAGTCATATGTTTGATTCGCATCTTTGATTTGGCAAAAGTTTTACGCCGGATGCCCTTCCTGACGCAACCCTCTGTATTTATCCGGGCTTGGGACCGGCACAATAAGACACTGGCTTGTGCCCTCTTGCGGCTACATTTTCTTGTCTTCCTACTATCAATCTATAATTATTATACCCTTATGTCAAGCTCTTTGAAATGGGTTTTAGTTGCTGTTAAGGTAGAAGAACTACAGAACCACTGACTGTACCATCTATAGCTGCGGATTTGTGTTCTCAGGCTGCAGAGCTGGTGACCTTGAATCTGTCTGATTATGAGAACCACATGCAAGGCATCAAACTTTACCTGGAGGAACGGCTGCAGGTGAGTTTGACTCCAATCAAAGATGAACTTTGACACATTTACCGTGGGACTGATGATGTAAGACGTGAGTGGGAAGCGTGTACTGTGTCATGGGTGTGCTTTCCTCTACAGGCTGCCTTTAAAAACAAGATCTGCTTCAACAGCCGCTACCCAGGCTCTGATATCCTCCCTAACACATGTAACGTGTCCATCCTGGGCCCAGCATTACAAGGTGATGTCATCACTAATGGGCCTCCACCCATCCATGCTCCAACTTCACACCAGAGTTTATAGGACAGTCCATGACCTGCACAGGCCTGTGTGTGACCTCCAAGGGTCTGAATGGTTGATGTCTCCTGCTATAGGCTGGAGGGTGTTGTCCAACTGCACGAGGCTGCTGGCTAGCGTTGGTGCCGCCTGCCACTCAGACAAAGGAAACCGGTAACAACTCCGCTTTCTCCCGTTATGCTTTAGTCCAGATGCAGCATTGACGGAGATTATATAACTCCCCACGCTGCATTGTGTCTGTCCACCAGGCCCTCACATATCCTCCTGAGCTGCGGGGTGCCCTCAGAGGTAGCGGCTAACGCCCTGAGACTGAGCGTGGGACGGGGGACAACCAAAGCGGATGTGGACGCAGTGGTGGAGGACCTGAGGCAAACTGTTGGCCTGCTGGAGGAAATGGACTGACGGTGGTGATTCTAGAGGTCAAAAAAAGGACATAGATAATTAAAATCATCATTTTTTGTTTGCTGTTAAATTAAAGTCTGGTGTTTTGAGGAACAGGAAGTAGATTTGATATTGATGATGTACTCTTTAGCGTAGAATCACCTTTAATGACGACTTTTCATAGTTATAGAGTCTATCGTGTTATAACGGTAACCGAGATAAGGGCTGCTCAGGCGGTTTCAGTCTGCAGTCACTCCACCAAATCTTTCGCACTGGGCCTCTAATGGATCATGTCAAATTGATGAAATATTTAAAGGGAATAATAAAAGGCATGGCCTTGATGTAACCTGAGGGCTGATGTTATGGAGAGATGACGGTTCTCTGCTTCCATCACGTCATGTGAGCACCTGATCAGCTAATTGGAGCCAGGGCGAGAACTGAATGAAAACACTCACATACACTTTCATCATGTTTTCACAAATCAACTATGAAGTCTTCCAGATGACTCTCTGGCAGATTTCTCAACTGTTTTGTCATTCTTGTTTGTGAATTCTTTAAATAATTGTAAAAAATGACACTCATTGTAATCTCCCCATGCTTTGGCGCTGACCTCTCTCGTTACTTAAGTTTCCGTGCTGCCTCAGCTCCCCGTCCACGGTGCAGCGTTTGCCAGCATATGGCCGCCGCTGCACAAAGGAGAGCGGAATGCCTCCACCCGTCTTTCATTACCTTTCTATCTTGCTGGTTCTGACCCCCCTTGTTTCTCCCCAACAAACCGTGCCGGCCAGCTGGCTGCTGCTCGGGTGTCACTTTCCTGGCACAGGAAGAGGCAATGAGTGCATGAGTTTTTAGTTATTGTAGGAGAGCTGAGTGTGAGAGAAAGAGATGATAACCTGCTGGGATTCGGAGAGCTCCATAGAGCTCGGACTGTATGCCATCACCTGCTCATAGCGGTCCAGGATGGTGCTTCATCGGGCCATCCAGGCAGCTCGAGCCGGGGATCTTGCGACCCTTAGGGAGCGAGCATCTTCTGGTCGCCTCGCACCTACCATCACTGATGCTCAGGGTGCTGGCCCAGTGCACCACGCGGCGAGGTGTGGACGCCTGGAGTGCCTCCAGTTCCTGGTGAGAGATCTGGGTTTGGCGGCTGATGCCAGGGCCTTGAACGGAGCCACACCAGCTCATGACGCAGCAGCGACTGGCCACATCCAGGAGTTGCAATGGCTGGCAGATCAGGGAGGCTGCAACATTGAGGTAAGTGTCTTCACGACACTCAAAGAGGAGGAGAGGACTTAACCCAAGAGGTCCAATACCCTGGAGGGACGCCATGCATTTGGCTCAACTGATTATTCCTATCACCTAAAACCATGTGTGGTTCCAAATTCCGAATCAGATGGTTGTCTGACTGATCCCAGGGCGAGGTGACGTCACTGCAGTTGTAAAAGAAACGATGCACTACCTTTTCATTACATCACAAAGTGTTGAACCACTGGGTGTCCATTTGTATTACTTTGGAAATGTAATTATGTCCAGATGGTTGAAAGGAGCTCCTACCAAAGCCATTTTAGCTACCTACCTTTGTGTTATCTCCCAAATGAAAAGGAGTCCAACGTAATCAAAGCTGCATGCCATAAATTTTTGTGTTCATTTTTAAATGAGACGACTGATTGTCAGCACTTTGTATTTATTTTTTTATTTTTATTTTTTCTTTCCGGACACGTTAATAACTTCATGATCTCTGTTTTACCTTTGAAAAGAAGGCCTGACACCTTTTACATAAGAGTAATGAGGTCCCTGTTGTCATGAATGTTAACGTACACTCAGTCTGCAAAAGGGAAGAGTCCCATCGTCTCGTCTAAGTCTGACCTCTGGATGTTGAAGAATAGGGATGATGCTGGCGCCACTGTGCTGCACCTGGCAGTCCGGTTCGGTCATATGGAAGTCGTCAAGTGGCTGCTTTCTGTTGGAGGAACGGTGGAGATGGAGACGAACGGCGGAGCTGTACCTGCTCACTACTCTGCAGCCAGTGGAGATCTCACCTGTCTGAAGCTTCTCATGCAGCAGGCCCCCAGGTGAGTTCACTGCCCCCACCTCCATTTACATCATGGTACATTTCAGGTGGGCTGAACCAACAGTCACACAACCCTAAGGGTATATTATATTCTCCATGACTGAGACGTACCATGACAACCTGTCATGGACAGTGCAGAACAAATGAGGACATGAGCTGCAGGCGGTGGAGACCAATGCACAGAAAGCTGTGATGTGTTTAAGGTGATGCATACACACAAATTGAAATTGTTTTATTGGGTGAGTCAGATGTTGAAACTCTTGCATCTGTAATAACATCACATGAAGGATAAACTAATGCGTGTACAGGATTCAATCCTGTTTTCTCCACTGGGAGTACAGGAAGCAATTTATTGTCTACTGAAACACAACCTGTAGCCATCTGACATGTAGTCATCCATTTCAGATGACTTTCCCTTCATTCTTAGCTGTGCCACCCCCCCCCCATATCTAACCCTAACCTCCCCCCAATATGGTCTTATTAAACCAAACACGATGATGTGCACCAATGGACACTAACACGGTCAGCCTACTAGCTTCAATATTACAAGCATGTAGTACACTTCTGTGCTGCATTCATGACTCAATGGATGTTTGTAAATTATGATCACTCTGTTGGATCTAGTACTCTGACATAATGACGTAACAAAGGTGTTACATAGATAAAGTACTTCTGACAGGTGACAACATTTCATACATCAAATATAGGATTTAATAAGACATTTGTGTGTCTGTGTGTGTGTGTGTGTGTGTGTGTGTGTGTGTGTGTGTGTGTGTGTGTGTGTGTGTGTGTGTGTGTGTGTGTGTGTGTGTGTGTGAATCACTTGTGTCATTAATGTCGTGATGAAATGTATGAAATAAATGTTAGCCCACTAGTCTACTAACTTTATTGATCCAAACCCGATTGGTAGTTGATTTGACCAATCATTCATATAATTTCTGAGAAAATCATGTGAATGCATAGTTTTGCTCCTCAATCTCTTGTGGCCAAAATGAATATAACACAAAAAAAACCTACAAAATCTAATAACAAAACTTTAATAGAAGTAAAAATGGGATTACCATATTGCACCGGATTAGACATGTTCCCATTTCTTTATATAATTTCTAACCTAAAGGTAATTACATTCCATTATTTTTTTGATGATTTCAGCTCTGCATTACCTTTGGATGCCTTGCTACTATTTAATGTACTATCCTGTTTTCTTTTTCAGTGGTTTACACTTTACTCTTGACAGGTTCAACTTGTAATTTATGACTACGAGCTACTTTTTAATTATTATCCACTGCTTTTCTCCCTTTCACAGTAATCTACTGCTCTCACTTTCAAAAGTTTATTCATACTTTATTACTGTTAAATCTTTACTCTGTCCATGACAACTATTATAACCTTTTACACATTAACATTTGTTTGTTATTTTATATGTTTTAAATGTTTTTCAACGGACTTGCATTCTCACGATCTAGTTTTCACGTTATCAACCATACTCTGTCATGTTAATTCACTACATCTGACTAGAGAATGGTAGCTGTTTTTGTATCTCATCATCAGCCTATATCTAATAAATTAGATATATTATCAGACCAAGTTATTGTGATCAAAGGTACCTGATCACCAGGTATCACCAGCTTAAAGGACAGGACAGCCGTGTGGTAAACAGACTGAAAGTGACTGACTATTTAACAGATTAAATCAAAGTCTGGACAGCTTAATGTTTTAACACACACACACACACACACACGCACACACACAAATAGCGTTAATGTTGGGTAGCAGTCGACTTTTTTACTTTGATGCTGTACCACTTACCTTTGGCAACCAAAGAATAAGTGACACCCGTTTCAGTGACTGTGACTTGACATGAAACACACAGTGGGCTTTCAAAGCGGACCCTCCCCGCTCCTGCTCCACCTGCTCGTCAACCCCATCTGCATTCACACACAGCTGGATGTAGCACCCTTCGTTCCTTTTTCTTCACCATGGTTTCACATCAGTGCCCTCTTTTCCTACAAAAATCCTGTTTTTAACTCTGTTAACAATCAAATGAACATGTTGAGTGTTTTTGTAGATCAAAGAAAATATTTGATCTTAAAGACAATCTAATCTCTGTACATGTCTATGCATTGAACTTGTGTGATTGTCTTCTAAAACACATGGATGTGGATTTATCTGGCAAATACAATCATAGATGATTGTTATATATATTATCATTATATAGTACAGTAGGAGAAGGACAGGAGGAAAGTGTGTTTGTAGGAAGAGAGAGAAGAGGAGCGCCAAGAGTATAGGACTGAGAGTAGGGACGTTGAATGTTGGAACTATGACAGGAAAAGGTAGAGAGTTGGTTGATATGATGCAGAGAAGGAAGGTAGACATACTGTGTGTCCGGGAGACCAGGTGGAAAGGTAGCAAGGCTAGAAGTTTAGGAACAGGATTCAAGTTATTCTATCATGGTGTAGATAGGAAGGGAAATTGAGTAGGAGTTATCTTAAAGGAGGAGTTTGTTAGGAATGTCCTGGAGGTAAAGAGTGTCAGATAGAGTGATGAGTCTGAAGCTAGAAATAGAAGGTGTGATGTTCAATGGTGTTAGTGGGTATGCTCCACAGGTAGGATGTGAGCTGGAAGAGAAGGAGAAATTCTGGCTGGACTTTGATGAAGTGATGCAGAGCATACCTAGAAGTGAGAGAGATGTCATTGGAGCAGACTTCAATGGACATGTTGGTGCAGGTAACAGGTGATGAGGAGGTGATGGGCAGGTTTGGTATCCAGGAGAGGAACGCAGAAGGACAGATGGTAGTTGACTTTGCAAAAAGGATGGAAATGGCTATATTGAATACTTTCTTCCAGAAGAGACAGGAACATAGGGTGACCTATAAGAGTAGTGGTAGAAACACACAGGTAGACTACATCTTATGTAGACGGTGTAATCTGAAGGAGATCAGTGACTGCAAAGTAGTGGTAGGCGAGAGTGTAGCCAAACAGCATAGGATGGTGGTGTGTAGGATGACTTTGGTGGTGAAGAAGATGAAGAGGGCAAAGGCAGAGCAGAAGACGAAATGGTGGAAGCTAAAAAAGGAAGAGTGTTGCATGACTTTTAGGATGGAGTTAAGACAGGCTCTGTGTGGTCAGGAGGTGTTTCCAGATGACTGGACAACTACAGCTAATGTGATCAGGGAGACAGGTAGGAGAGTACTTGGCGTGTCATCTGGAAGGAAAGTAGATAATTAGACTTGGTGGTGTAATGAGGAGGTACAGGAGTGTATACAGAGAAAGAGGTTAGCTAAGAAGAAGTGGGACACTGAGAGGACTGAGGAGAGTAGACAGGAGTACAGGGAGATGCAGCATAAGGTGAAGGTAGAGGTAGCAAAGGCCAAACAAGTTGCTTATGATGACTTGTATGCTAGGTTGGACAGTAAGGAGGGAGAGACTGATCTATACAGGTTGGCAAGACAGAGAGACAGATGGGAGGGACGTGCAGCAGGTTTGGGTGATTAAGGATAGGGATGGAAGTCTATTGACAGGGGCCAGTAGTGTGATGGGAAGATGGAAAGAGTACTTTGAAGAGTTGATGAACGAGGAAAATGAGAGAGAACAAAGACTAGAAGAGGTGGCTGTTGTGGACCAGGAAGTAACAAAGCTTAGTTAAGATGAAGTGAGGAGGGCATTGAAGAGGATGAAGAGTGGAAAGGCAGTAGGTCCTGATGATATACCTGTAGAGGTTTGGAAGTATCGAGGAGAGGTGGCAGTAGAGTTTCTGACTGGGTTGTTCAACAGGATCTTAGATAGTGAGAAGATGCCTGAGGAATGATGGAGAAGTGTGCTGGTGCCCATTTTTAAGAACAAGGGAGACGTGCAGAGTTGTGGCAACTACAGAGGAATAAAGCTGATGAGCCAATCAATGAAGTTATGGGAAAGAGTAGTTGAAGCTAGACTAAGGGCAGAAGTGAGCATTTGTGAGCAGCAGTACGTTTTCAGACCAAAAAAAGAGTACTACAGATGCAGTATTTGCTTTGAGGATGTTGATAGAGAATTACAGAGAAGGCCAGATGGAGCTGCATTGTGTTTTTGTAGATCTGGAGAAAGCTTATGACAGGGTGCCCAGAGAGGAACTGTGGTATTGTGTGAGGCAGTCTGGAGTAGCAGAGAAGTATGTTAGAGTGGTGCAGGACATGTATGGGGACTGTAAGACAGTGGTGAGGTGTGCTGTAGGTGTGACAGAGGAGTTCAAGGTGGAGGTGGGACTGCATCAGGGATAAGCTCTAAGCCCCTTCTTGTTTGCTATGGTGATGGACAGGCTGACAGACGAGGTTAGACAGGAATCTCCATGGACTATGATGTTTGCAGATGACATTGTGATCTGCAGTGAGAGCAGGGAACAGGTGGAGGAGAAGCTAAAGAGGTGGAGGTTTGTCCTTGAAAGGAGAGGAATGAAGTTTAGCCGCAGTAAGACAGAGTACATGTGTGTGAATGAGAGGGACCCAAGTGGAAGAGTGAGATTACAGGGAGAAGAGATCAAGAAGGTGGAGGATTTGAAGTACTTAGGGTCAACAGTCCAGAGCAATGGAGAGTGTGGAAAAGAGGTGAAGAAGCGTGTACAGGCAGGATAATAATAATAATAATGGATTAGATTTATATAGCGCTTTTTTCTGGACAGACTCAAAGTTGCTTTTACATTGGATCCATTATTCATTCGCTCCTCATTCGTACTTGGCGATGGTAAGCTATGTGTGTAGCCACAGCTGCCCTGGGGCAGACTGACGGAGGTGTGGCTGCTAATCTGCGCCTACGGCCCTCCGACCACCACCGGAACAATCACACACATTCACACACCAGCGAATGCCCCACTGGAGGCAAGGAGGGTAAAATGTCTTGCCCAAGGACACAACGACAAATGATTCGGTGGGAGCGGGAATCAAACCGCCGATCTTGAATCATTGGACGAACTGCTCTACCACTGAGCCACGGCCGCCCCAGGATGGTACGGGTGGAGAAAAGTGTCAGGTGTGATGTGTGATAGAAGAGTTTCATCTAAAAGGTGTACAAAACTGTGGTGAGACCAGCAATGTTGTTTGGTCAAAGACAGTGTCACTGAGGAAAAGACAGGAGGCAGAGCTGGAGGTAGCAGAGATGAAGATGCTGAGGTTCTCTTTGGGAGTGACCAGAAAGGATAGGATCAGGAATGAGTACATCAGAGGGACAGCACATGTTAGAGGTTTTGGAGATGAAGTCAGAGCGGCCAGACTGAGATGGTTTGGACATGTCCAGAGGAGAGATAGTGAATATATTGGTAGAAGGATGCTGAGTTTTGAACTACTACGCAGGAGGCCTAGAGGAAGACCAAAGAGGGGTTTATGGATGTAGTGAAAGAGGACATGAAGGTAGTTGGTGTGAGAGGAGAGAATGCAGAAGACAGGGTTAGATGGAGGCAACTGATTCGCTGTGGCGACCCCTGAAGGGAAAAGCTGAAAGGAAAAGAAGAAGAAGATGATACAGTACAGTAGTTTCCGCACTATAAGGCGCACCTTAAAGCCTTTAATTTTTTCAAAAACCGACAGTGCGCCTTATAACCAGTGAGCCTCTTATATAAAAACTGTTTTGAAATAGGCCATTCATTGAAGGTGCAGCTTATAAACCACTGTGCCTTATAGTGCGGAAAATACTGTATATGTTATATATTGACAAATGATTAATTACTTTTAGCTGTAGCTCGAAAATAATTGATTAGATTTGACAGTGAATCCTTGTATCATCTCTATGACTAAACCTGAGAAGGTGGCACTAAAGTTCAAATCTGAAGGGGACATTCTGCTCCTCCTGCTTCATTTCCTCGTTACAGGAGAGAATGTCTGTAGTTGCATAACGCAAAGAGCCCACGCCATCACATGTGACAACCAGGAACTTGAATAATACATGCGGAGACCATGTCAGTCTCATGTCAGCCTCGTGGCTTCCCTAGCTCTGTACAGCATGCGTATCAATATAGATGTTGGTCTGCAGCCCTGAAGTATAGATCTGTGTTTTATGTCACATAGACTCTTGTCGTCAATTTAATGGCTATTTTGTTGGTAAAAACCAATAAGGTGAGTTCAGATCAGGACAAACAATGCATGCATGTCTTACAGCATGAACAAGGTTTATCTGTCACTCCAGATACAAAGATGGATCATGTCACGATTCTGTAGACAAGTTCCTAATCTGTTGTCTCCTGTTATTACTTCAACTAATATGGACTGATCATGCATCTTAATGTTTTTCTCACGGTTGTGACACGACTCCCTTCGTTCTTCCCCGTTGTTTCACCTTTGAGCACAGATGTGTGAACCATCAGACCGTACTCGGTGCCACCCCACTCTACCTGGCCTGTCAAGAAGGGCACCTGCATGTTGTGGAGTTCCTTGTGAACGACTGCGGGGCCGACGTCCACCTAAGGGCCCACGACGGCATGAGCTGCCTGCACGCTGCTGCCCACATGGGCCACCGAGCCGTGATGCTGTGGCTGGTCAGTAGAGACACACAACACATGGTTATCGTTTTTCCTCCATCACTTCTATAATCCTCTCTCACTTTGACCCGAGCAGGCGAGGTGTACTGATGTCAGCCTGTCAGCTCAGGACAGAGATGGAGCAACTGCGCTGCACTTTGCTGCCAGCAGAGGACACTGTTGCATCTTGGAGAACCTGCTTCAGTTGGGTTCAAAAGTCGTCAAGGATTATTGGGGAGGGACCCCACTCCATGATGCTGCAGAGAACGGAGAGATAGAGGTCAGGAGCAAAGTTTGCTGTAGTTTTGTGTGTTCTTGTCGTTTCATCTTGTCTAAATAATCAGTCATCAGGAGACAATGTGTTAGTCATATTGTTTTTACTGTGCTGTCCCATTCCTTTTGTCAGTGTTGTAAAATCCTGTTGGCCAATCAGGCGAGCCCAAGAGACCAAGACACTGATGGATTCACACCAGCAGACTTGGCAGAGTACAATGGTCACCATGAATGTGCCAGTTATCTCCATGCCGTGGAGAAAAATGTGAGCTTTCTCTTCTTCCACCTACTATATGCATATTGTTGCTTGTCCTGCTGTTTCCTCTCCTTATGACAGCGCTGCCCATCTGTTTACTTTGGAATGAAACTCAAAGCTAGTTTGGGGCCAGCAGCAAACATCTGGAAGATGTCAGAGCCTCAGTGAATCATTTAATTAATTTGTGACATGTATTTCATGCAGGTCAAGCCTGTTCTTTTCCAGCAATGTTCTCCTTCCACTCAGCCTGATTGCTTTGCTCTCAGTTTAAGTGATCTAAGGAAGTGGATGGAGGACAGTGGCTTTTGTGCTTAATAAGGCATTAATGTGCCACGATGCCGTGAGCACAGGAAGGGATTGATCATTCTCAGTTTGCCGCGAAGGACTCTCTCAGATTAGCTCTTTTGTTTTGTGCCGAAACCACGACAGCCCTTCGTGTGCTTGTTAAATATTTTAGTGTTAACACCTTGTTTGTGCTGCAGGTTCATGTCAAGGGTCAGCACAGTAATAACATGCTCTGCATTCAACTTTAATAGTGTGGGCAGCCTCTTTGTGTCTTGATTTGTTTTTCTTTTAAATAGCTGCATAATAATTACCTTTAGAGGGTTCAGGTTGATGCCAGTGCTGGAATTTGAGCTTGCAGAGTTGATTCTGAATAAGAAACAGAGAATAATGTTCATAATGAGATCCAGTGGGGAGCAGTCAGTCAGCAAGCCTGTTAAACTTTAAAGCTTCACAGCTGTCATCTTCCTCCCTGCCATTGGCTCTCCCATCACACTTCATTCCCGCCTGCAGGGACGACCGCACAACGATGCACACAGAGTAACGAAAGCTGTCGGCCAATCGGAGCCATGAATAAGTCAGCGGTAAATAGCAGCACTCACATGAAGAGGATGATTATAGGGAGGCAGCGAGGCGTGGCTGCCGAGCTCCCCCCAAAGAAATAATCCGCAACAATAGAAAGCTAATTAGCGCGGGGGCCGCCGCAACGTCCAACGCTGCTGGAGCCGCCGCCAGCTGAGGGCCTATCAGTTACGCCTCTCCAGAGGCTCGGGTGCAGGGCCCTGGGCCTGAGCACGTTATGAGATCCACAAGCTTGGGTTTCAGCGTTTTCACCACTCTGATGCCTGGAACCGGCAACTTTATCCCTCTGTGGATTTGGAGAGCAGGATGTCACCGGCCTGAAACACACGTTTGATTGCGTGTCATGTTTATTTTCCAGAGACTCGAGGCAACTATGATTGTCACCTCTGGATACCTGTTGGTTGCACACAGAATGACGTATCGCATTTCGTCTTGCACAAACCGGAGGCTGGATGTGAACAAAGGGTTATCTGATAGAGAGGCTGAAGCAGATGACTGATTAAAATCCTTGTCATGTATGGAGTTCAGGTAGGGAGTGGAAACCTGCTCTCACAGCACAGACAGGCCTGCTTTAATTACATTTAAGGTGGCAATTCAGATTTGCAGAGATCACAGGTTTCATCTGAGTGTCAGTTAGATCATCTCCTTTCCGAGCAGCGACCTAAATGGGATGGGGCCTGAGAGAGTGGTGCATTTTTCCCCTCGGTGTGTTTGGAACACACATCGAGGTCAGACCTGCTCAGGACTGTCAACTGCTCTTCCTCATCTCACATCACAGGAACAGCTGCATTCAAATAAACAGTTTTCTCCTCAAAGTTTACTTCACGTACTTTTGTGGCTTTTACTCTCCATTCACTGAAGTCAGGCGAGAGATGCTTTTGTTTTTGAGAATGGTATTTTTAGAATACTTGGATGGAGGACATACATTGTCATCTAATTCATCACTGCGCTTTTTAGGATGTTTTCTGCCTTGTTTTTTCCTTTTGCAATGAGAAGGAAAGCACATGCTTTTACTGATTTTTGAGCATCTAATTAGCCAGTTGTGTTCTTTGTTTTGTGTAAAAAGCATTTACATTTAACAATAATTACTCCATTGATCGACCAGTGATCAAAAGAAAATTGGAGCTGTTATTATATTTTCAGAATTGCTTACAAGTCTGGCTAGAATTCCAAATGTTGAAAAAGTTTCTGGCTTCCCTGGTGGGACTATTTTGAAATTTCCTAAATATTGATGAATGAATATTTATATTACTTTAAATCAGATGTCATTTAGTTTTGGAGTGCTGCTGGTAAAAAAACAACCAAAGGTCAGAATGGAAGAATATTTAAACATGCATTTAACTGCTGAGTCAGTGATGGGACACCGTCATTAATATTAATTCATGATTAATATTTCAGAGAGCAAACATGGAATTATCAGCTGATTTATTGACAATGGTGATGATCATTAGTTTCAGCCTTAATGAACCATGTTTTTTGTTATTTTTCAACGTGTATTTGGGGGAATCCATAGATATTATGGAGACAGAGATGATATTAATATTCATCAGAGCATTCTGTCTGTTGTTTCTGAATCCATACATTCAACATTGAAGCTGCCATGTTGTG
This sequence comes from Antennarius maculatus, assembly GCA_013358685.1. NCBI lineage: Eukaryota > Metazoa > Chordata > Actinopteri > Lophiiformes > Antennariidae > Antennarius > Antennarius maculatus. The sequence continues at coordinate 12,464,299 of CM023610.1, read as the reverse complement.
TTTCTACCCTGATCCTCACATGAAAAGAACTCGATGAACCGATTCCTCTGTTCACTTGTCCCAAGTGGAAAATCTCCTGAACGCGCCTGGATAAAATGTCTCTATTCCAGCTGCTTTGACAAGTCTTCCGCTGTTACCTCCCTTCGTGCAACAACACGCCCGTCGGTTCGTCTATGCATTAGTGACATTACTGGCCATCCTATCCTATCCCTGAATTATTAACGGATCCTCCGATCAGAGCTTATTGTTTATTGCCTGATGGCTCTCGGCTAAAGAACTGGATGCGGATGATGGGGTCAAACCAACAGTTGGTGAGCTTGTGATCGTATCACATCCTCAATGCTGAGCAGGAGCTTCTGATACGTGGCGGCAGGAGTCGATGCTTGTGGAGTTTCGCCATAGACGGAAGCCACGCCGGTGTGCAGCAAGCGAGTAGCTCAAGGTCAAGGTTTGGAAGCTCCAGGTTCATTTTAGACCCTCAGTTGCGCCCTTTGTGTTATTTTTACTTGCTTTTACTCATTCCTTTGCTTTAGTGCATTATTATTCTGACCGGACAAACTGAGTAATTTAGCTAAATGACAGAAAAGCTTTAAATAGGCTTTAACTGACAGATGTTTTGGCAGTGTTGTACCTGTTTTCTGATCAGTTACGGTTAAACATGACTAATACTCCAGGCTCACGGCCTTAATATATGTTGTCGTCATTGATTTCTGCAATTGGGAGAATTGAATCTTTCACACATAGTTTTCTGATGCAATAGTTGCTAAATGTTCCAGCATGAAGTGGACAAATATTGTCACGTGTCTTGTTTTGCTGCTGTGAATGCAAAAAAAAAACTGCAAATGTTGGCAGAAGCATGTCAGTCAGTCTCCTCTCAAGCATTTACCTCCGAGCAGGAAACATGAGAGTATTTTAACATGCGAGTGAACGTGTATTTACGCTATAGTGTTCTGTGTATAATGTACACCCGCTGTATACATTCCACATCGCAATTTATCACCAGGAACGTGAACATTTCACATGGAAGCAGGTTGTTGTAATGATTGATTTCAGAGGGCAGAATTACAAGACATGTTTTTTAAATACACATGGTGTTCTGAAATACTTCAACTCTCTTACGGCTCGACCCACGGGGACCACAGATTACTAGTGCTGCGTGTTCGGCAATGAGACAGCCCTGAGTAGCTGTTTCTTAACTCTTGGCTCCTAATCTGTTGTGATCGGGGTCTTTGCGGGCTCTGATAGCGGGAGAGTGGATCCAGGCCAGAACAGGGCTCGCCTATCTATATCTGCGTGGCAATTGTGATGGGGTGCTGATGAAAACCAAATGCTCTCTGGCCACTGGGTCTAATTAAACACACATAAACACACACACCAGTTCATCATGGCTCTTGGGGCATTGAACTGTTACGAGAAGGGTTACAAAAGAATCAGGGCCACCTCCTCTTTCCTCAGCCCTCCCTTGTTTAACTATTTACGGATTGCACAACTTCTGGGAAGTTTATTCCTCTGCCTGAGCGATGTCACAGCATATTTCGTGCTGTTTCCACTTCAAAGTGCCGCGTGAGAGGAAATGGCAAAGACCACCTCTTGGACACAAAGCACAACAGCATGCAGCAGCGCATTAGGACCGGCTTTGATGTTTGGGTTACTAATAATGTCCTTGGAGAGCTGAATTTGATATGCATTCTGTATGGAGTGCATTAGGACAATGCAGGTTCATTAAAGGGGTTTAAATGTTTCCATACATCCCATATCCTCCATGGAGTGGTGTGAAAGGCTGCCAGTTATTCAAGGTTGCTCACTATCCCATACGTTTGTAATGTTCTCTCACACTGCATGGCTTCAGGCTCTAAAATGTGTTAGTATTTTCATTTCATGCTAGACTTTACAGCTAATTCCCATTTAGCCTGTTTGTTCATGTTTTTAGGAATTAACGAATGGTTCCATCAGTATAATAAGCATTTTTAATAGCCTCTGCAAAACAACCTACTTATTTCCAAGCTTAAACTAAAATACCTGACTTGAAGTGATTAGTTTGGGAAAGGTCGTCATAGTGACCTAAAGAACACTCTAAGAATAATCTACTTTTCTATTTCTCATAAAGTTCCTGCCTTTAGCCAGAGCTTCATTCACATCACTTGCATTTATATTTATGTGCAGTGAGAAATGTTATGTCTTTGATAACAAATTAGATGGCTGTCACCCTCCTCAGATTGTTATTTTTAAACCCGAAACTTTAAAAGGCTTAACTTCTAGTATTGTATTTTTTCAAAACCGGACGTATTTCAAAACCGGACGTATTATTGCAAAGTTGTACAGTGTTTCTAAGTAGGTAGACAGAAAAAATAGAGGCAACTCTACAACAACAACTATATGTGACAGAAATAGCGGCATCTTTCTGAGTGTCTAGTGCTTACAGTAGTCCTGATCTCATCTGTGTGTTTGCAGCAAACTTCCAACTGCTAACACAATTATTAAAAACATTTTTTACAATTCATATGTTAAAACGTATCAAAAATAAAAGAAGACAAATATTTAATATTCATTCCAATTACAGATTGAAATTTAGCTGAAAGATACAGAAAACAAAGATGAAGAAATCAATTGGAAAGAGTTTATCTACACCATAACTCAAAAGTCATTAGCTCAAAAATGAAAACTAAAATAAGGGTTCATCCTTTACTCTGGGCCTCCTGTTAGATCAGTGGAGGCAGCTGTCTGATTAATTAAACTTAATTTTAGTTTAGTTCTGGTTGCATTTAGGATAAAAGAGCACTGCCGAGGCACCCTTGAGCAAGGCGCCGTTCCCCCTTACAAGTTACAAGTTGCTTATTTGGGCGCACCACGAAGGAGCTCCCCGCCACTCTACCTCCCCTGAATGCGTACAGGCCTGTTTGTGTGTGTTTTTTTGTGTTTAGGGCCTGTACACATATATGCATGATTCAACTAACTAGAGTGTGCCACTAATTTCTCTGCGGGGATTAAAATCAGTATATAAAATTTAACCACACACACTCCGTACATACTGTATATTTGAGCGCCAGTTGCTCATTCTTGTTCTAAGGACTAGGAGGTGACCGTTTCAAGGCTCATGTCGGGCAAAGAAGTTTGGAGTGTGAGCTGGTAGTAGGGAGGTGCTGGTTCACCCCCCGAGCACTGCCGAGGTGCCCTTGAGCAAGGCACCATCCATTTTTAAGTTGCTCGTTGGGGCACCCCACAAGGTAGCTGCCCGCCACTCTACCTCTCACCATCATTTACATTTCCTACAGGCCCCTTGTGTGTGTGTGTGTGTGTGTGTGTGTGTGTGTGTGTGTGTGTGTGTGTGTGTGTGTGTGTGTGTGTGTGTTTGTGTGTGTGTGTGTGTGTGTGTGTGTGTGTGTGTGTGTGTGTGTGTGTGTTTCAGGCTTGTTCCACATATACACGTGTGTAATGATTTACTAACTAGAGTGGAAATTATTTTCCCCTTTATTAGTCCTCCCTGGGGAAAATAATTTCCACTCTTGTTAGTATATATGTGTGTGGGTGTATGTATGCATGTATATGTACTGTATATTTATTGTTTATATACTGTATATAAAGGAGGCATAAAGGAAGACCAAAGAGGAGGTTTATGGATGTAGTGAAAGAGGACATGAAGGTAGTTGGTATGAGAGAAGAGGATGCAGAAGACAGGGTTAGATGGAGGCAACTGATTCGCTGTGGTGACTCCTGAAGGAAAAAGCCCAAAGGAAAAGAAGAAGAAGATATATACTGTTTATATATATATATATATATATATATATATATATATATATATAGATAGATAGATAGATAGATAGATAGATAGATAGATAATTAGATAGATAATTTATACCAAACTGGGAAATTTAAACTGTATACTGTAATTATAATGTATATATACTGTGCATGTTGTTTGCAGCAGGTGTGTACAGGTGAGCCCTTTGTGGTGACGGCTCCAGTGGAGGAAGAGGAGCTGAAGGTGAAGCCAGCGGTGGGGTTGTGCTTGCGCGGGGGGGACTACTACGTCAGCCTGAGTGACTCATGCAGGGACACTGACACATCCATGGACAGTTTGAAGGTAAGCTGAATATTTTCTAACAAACCATCTTATAACCCAAAGAAACTCAGCCACGTCTATTATTTTGTCCAAATTAGCAACCAGAAAGTGAAGAGTCTCCTCAGGCGAGGTACCCTCAGCCCCCTTCTGCTCTGTCCACAACTACTCAGGCAGGGAGGGCAGCTGTCAGCAGGATGGAGCAGATTCAAATCACAGCATCTGGTAAGACAGGCCAAAATAAAGCAGCAAAACTGGTCAAACTGCTCTTTGGAAACAGAAATGATGATTTATATTTCAGTTATTCAAGGTTTCGATCAGCCCAAGGCCACTGGGAGTGAGATAACCGTCTCTACTGATAAGACAGTGCTGCCTGATGCTAAACTGCTGGCCCAAAAGAAACTCCTTGGTGACATGAAGTCCATTAAATCACTGAAGCAGTCGGGGATATCAGGAGCCTTCACCGGACAGGCAGTAAGAGCATCGAGCTTTCTCACTGTGAGCAGCCCTCCTGTGAAATGAGTCCCTCTCTTTAAGCAGCGCTGCCTCTGTGCAGAACAAGATGGTGGTCCTGCCCACTGAGGAGGCCAACCTGTCAGACATTGACTACCTGGTGCCCACTCACGACGAGAGAGGCCGCCCCATCGCCGAGTGGAAGAGACAAGTGATGGTGAGACAGCTGCAGGCCAGGCTGCTGGACGAGGAGGATCAGAGGAGGAAGGTAACGTGTCTCACAGCATTCCACAAGTAATGGATTTACATTCACGCGTGTCTGAAATCTACCCGTCTGGTGTGATAACAGCGGCAGCACAAGACTGATTGTGGATCACCGTTAACAGTTTAGCTTGGCTACAGAATCATGGTCACAGTTTTAGTAACCTCCTCTTCATCTGAACTCGGCCAAGCGGAGCTCTGGAGAGTTCTCTGACAACACATAACAGCGGGATTACTCACAGGTTTTTAGTTGACTCTTTGACACATCTTGCACTTTGTCAGGAGATGACAGATAAAGATTATTTCTGCGACATTGTGGCGCCTGTTTCGTCTCACTTTGATCCAGGAGTCTTTGTACAAGTAAAGTTTTGAGATGTTTACCTTCACCTTGTCCTTTGGCTGGGGTTGTTTGATCACCCTCGTTTGTTTGCTTATTGACACATGACAGTGTAAATTTCTCCAAAAATCAATTACTTTCGTTGTCTAAGAGAAAAATTGTTTTAACTACTCTTTCCTATTCATTATTTTTTTTAAATGTGTGTTTGTTCCTGCAGTGTAGAACAACCAATAACTCCTGTTTGGACGGATATTTGTTTTCTATCTACATAAGTTGACTTTGTGTAATCAGTATTTAGCTGTTTGTTAAATCACTTGTGATTTGTGTCTGATGAACATTTAGTAGAAGCTTTAGTTGTGACTTGATCTGGAAAGTGGTACCAGATTTTATCAAAGCTGAGGTCTTATAATGTTTCCAGAGTGGCAGCCGTGTGTTTTAACCCGGATTTAACAAAAAAAACAAAACAATTAGTCGTTCAATTATGCAGGCATTCAACACAAAATGAATGTGCATCTGTTTTGTTTTCATCTCTCTGATCATCGGTGGTGTGCTGTGCAGGTTGCTCTAATCCAAGTCCCTCTCTGCACTAGATTTACGGAGGCTAACTAGACCACAATGACTTAAACCACAGTGTTGCGTCTCTGAATCTGCATTACTAAAATTCTGAAAACCACTTGGAAATTCCATCATCATTTACTTTTAATTGCGTACAACAAATCAATGAAGACATAACACTTTGCTGGTCGAGTCATATTTTTGAGGCTTGGATTGCAGTTTTATTACATCATTACTCTTTTCCTCTCACATTAATCAGTTTGAAATAATAGAAAAACATTAAATATGTCAGCCCGTATATTTATCTGCCTGCTATTTGCCTCTTCTTTTACAGGAAAATGGGAACAGATATGCCAAAGTCAGCTGGAGGTACTCCCAAGCCCACAATGCCATCCTGGGGCCCTCTGGTGAGCTGCTGGCTGAGGATGACCTCATCTATCTGGAGCAGCAGATTGCCAACGTCTCCATGCAGAAGAACTGTGAAGGCTATGAGCTGGAGCTAGCTCGTCTGGCCGAGGAGCTCAGGCACATCCTTCCAGCCCCCATAGTGAACATCACCGTCAACACGCAATTCAGAAACTTCACAAGTCAGGTTCCCCTGCCTGTGTGGTGCGGCCGAATCTCGGGCATCGTGAAGAGCATGTCTCTGCTCATGACCAACCTGACCGACCAGCCCTACAGCAAGATGCCCAACACCGACCTGATCACCGTCTTCTCTCAGACGCCAGATAGGCTCAACTTCACCAGGGGACGCAGGGAAAGGATCGAGGATGAAATCCATCAGTTTGGAGTGTCTGTGAGGAATCTGAAGTCCAACTTTGAGACCCAGAGCCAAACTTTGTCCGATGAGCTAGAAGAAGCTGTCGTGTGTTATCCTTCCACACAGCTTGCGATCACAGAGTCAGAAGAACAGCCTAAAGTCTTGAGTCCATCCCCGGAAACCGACCAGAACAGCGACTCCGGCATCGACTATGATGAAAATGTTACAGATGTTCTGGAGACGACCAGCCTCAGGAAAGAGCGTATCGTCGTGTTGTTCTTAGGCCACTGGAAGAAGTCAGCCTACACTGTGACACTGAAGAGCAAGGACGCAGCAGAGAGGAAGATGAGCGGCGAAAGCTCGGGCATGGTCGACGCGTCTGTGCCGGGGCGCAGGAAGAGCGTGGAGAGCGCCCCGTCCAGCATGATGAACAGCTCTCTGGGACATTTCTTCAAGCAGAGGAGCGCCGTCAACAAGATGCTTGGAAACTGGAGGAGCATGATCTCCAGCGTCCCATCCAGACAGATCCGCAGGTAGGCCCATCAGACTGGAGCACTGAGCACCGACAGGAATTTATCATTTCACAGCTCTGCTAGAAGCTCCCATGTGAAATAGTTAACTTTTTGATTTGTATGACAACTTTGCTTTTAGGTATTTGATGCTCAAATTAATTGTTCACATTTTAAGGTCTGAACCACACATTTGTGGAATAATCCATGAGGTCACCAAATCCATTAAATAAGTCCTACTTTTCAAAACACTGCTGTTAAAAAGGCAAAAAAGTGTTAATTTGATTGATTTGCTGATTAAATGTTTTAATGGGTTTAGGTTTATAATCTAAATGGAACAACTCACCAACCCCACAGGTAACAGACTTTGCTCTTCATAGCTACTGCTTTCATGTTAGCCCACTGCTTTGGTTTTAAAACCTGCACATATACTCTTTGGGGTCCGTCTCACAGCTCTCATTATTCTTTTCACAACAGCAGACACTTTTTATTCTACTGAATTATCAGCACAGTTGAAGATATAGTTAGCAACTAGCTGGTACAGACAGTTTTAGCTAGCAATTGTTTAGCTAAACCTTCAGATAATGTTTTTAATAGTTAGTTGACACCTAAACAGGCGGAGCTTATAGGGGTTCATCTTGTTCCCTAATTTGTTAAATGGGTAGATCCACATCTTTACACGAATATCATACTGGAACAATTCTGTTAACATGTCTCAATTAAACATAGTTCAATTAAAAAATGAAAATACTATTTCTTTAAACTCGTTTCATGCTGACTGTAAGCCAGGGGAAGTCCATAGCTTCACTGGTCCATGTTTCTAAACAGCTGAAGAAGACTTAGAAGACGACTTAGGAAAAGTCCGTAGACTTCTAGAAGCCGTAAGATCTCAAACTACTGTAATTTTTAAAGGTGGTTTTGGTTTGAAACCTTTATTGTTGCAACAAGTTGAAGTTGCTAACATATGCAGTACCACAGCTGAACAGTTGCACAAGATCCAGAGCAATCCTGTGATCTCTGCTCACCCCAGTGTTTACATGCTACTAGGACGATGTGTTACGTCCAACAGAGAATTCTGATGAAGTTGCAGCTTAGACTTGTTTCTATTTTAGATTTATATAAATTTGTATTTGTCTACATTTTATCTATACGTTTGTGATTACTGAGATACACAGAGATTTTCAGTGAAACACCAGGAATTTTGTGAAAGAAACTTAACCTGACTTTCAATTTGGATTAGATATGTGCTTTTCATTTTGGTCAATGCTGAAGGTTTTGTTTAATGTGATTTCCTCAAATATTCAAGCAACAATTTGAAAAATATTCACTGACCAGTATAAAAGTTTGGTTTGATTTACTACCTGTAGTGCTGAATTAATCGGTAGTCTGTCAGCGGACTGACTGAACACAATAGAAACAGTTAGAAAAGTCGCTGAATCGCTTAAGTCTTTTATCAAGGAAGGATGACGAGTACTTCCAGTTGAAGATTTACCTACAACCCTGTACATGTTTCCTGTATTTGTTGTCATCCACAGACTCCACAGGCAACAAGCTCTCTACTCCCCAGAGCAGTTTCTGCCTCGTCTGGAAGGCGTGCCGGTGGAATACGACAGTTTGACGCTGGACCTCTTCATGCTGGGCTACTTTCACATCCTAGAGCTGGAACTGCCGGTGGACGAACGCAAAATGAGACACCTGCTTTGTTTTGAGGTGTTCGACCATGTGGGGAGCTTCCCCTGGGAGCTGGTCAGGGACTTTCACAAGGCTGTCATTCAAGACATTGAGACTGGGAACCGCGAGTGGAAGGACGGCTTTGAGGACATTAAAGTCAAATTCTTCGGGAACACTGTGAGTCCAGCTGAAAGCACTGTAGAGGTGGTGAAACATAGCCTCCCAGAAGTTAGACAGGTCCCTAAAGTCATCGTACAGACACCCACCCCTGACGAGGGGATGCTCCACTGTGGAACTGACATCTCTAGTTTTAGCAATGAAGAAATCTGTAAATACATCGACCGTAGTTTTGCTTTTTGGAAAGAGAAAGAAGCAGAGATTTTTGATTTTGAGTAGCTGTCTGTGTCATGCTTTTGATATTTTTGTATTGTTTGTGTGTAGATGATATTAGGGCTGGGTAGGCCTGTTCGACTTGTGAATTCAGTTGCTGTATTTGTGAAGCACCCACTGCTGGCACAGGAAGACTGGCCAAATCCCTAGCAATGTATACTTAATTGATCAAACGTTGCCTGATTTGAATTTTGTTAAATTTATACTGAATTTAATTGTGTTAACCGACAAAACCTTCAGGCAATGTAGAAGTTTGGACATTGTTAATATGTGTTTAAAAGATTTTCTTTAAAAAGAACAGTTTTATACACAGTAAGATTGAGATATTTAGTAGATATATTGGTACTGCTACACAAACTCGGATGTCAAATTGACAAAAAGTTTCAGATCATACCCAGCCCTGTTACAAAATCCAGAGTGCCTAGAGTATTTATGTGTTTTCATGACTCATCTTCTTTTCTTTGAAATACTGTTTGTCTAATTTGGTCAGAAAGCGGTTAATGGTGAATAATCCAAATAAATGTTGGTGATCTGAACAGATTGAGGTCGTGTGCTAGTGCTGTTACACAGATGCCTGTGGAGCTTCGTTCTTGTGAGGACGACATCTTCTTCTCATTGCCTTCCTGAAATAATCACTATGCTAAAGTTTCATTCCGCCACTTTAAATCATTTCCCATATTTCTTTTAGCGACACTTCCAAGACTTCGAGTGTTGTGGAGGTATTGTCAATTAACTGTTGTAATATATTTAAGTTCCAGGCCTGCTGAGAAAATGCCAGGCATGTGCCTGAAACAGCAGCTGCGGGTCCCATGCATGTTGTTTGGAGTCTGACTTCAGCATGGAGTCACTGTCAGCCCTAAAAATAGCCGACCGTCAGGCAGCACATCCCAGTGACTTGGCAAAAATTCTTCGCCATGCTGCCTACTCCATGTTGACTGACCTAGCTGCTTCGCTGCAAACCGCTTCTTTACTGGAAGGATGAGCCATTGTTTCCCTTCTCCGCTGTTCTGTGGTGAGTTTGTAGCTGGTGACTTGTTTCATTTTACAGGTTTTGATGATAGGAAATGGAATTTATTGTTCTACTCAGACGAGAAGAGAGCCAAACATTAGATACACTAATCACGAGCCAAAAGTACCTCATAGCTCGTGTTGGAAGTGATGCTTGATGTAAGAAGACATCCAAGACAACTTTGTATATTTTCGTTTCTTTCTTCATCAGAAGAGTAACCTGTCTCCCTTAGCTGTAACATTTGTGAATTAACAATTTAAATTTTTTAAAAATTTTTATGGTCAATTCTTATTCAGCTTCTGCCTTTTTAGTTTGCATCATGGTACCCACTGTATTACTCCTTTATTTTTATACGCATTTATTTGACAACAACAAGTTCTTCTGTAAGTAATGATTTTGAATGGCAAATTGTTCCTGTAAACCCTCTTTCCTTCTGTATTGCCTTTTTATTCAATGTTATTTCCGTATCTTAATGAGTTTAAAATTTGTGGAGAAAAATAATTCATATCATTCATGTAACAAACTTGTCTTGGACAGGATTTTGTCATGTTTTCTCCAGCATATTTATTTATGTTTTCTCTGCACTCAGACAACTGCTAAACTTTTAGTTGAAGGAAGGCGTGACCTGAAGGTGACCATGGTGCGCAACGTGGACGACCTGGACTTCTGCCTGTCCTCCCATCCGCAGAGCATCCTGGAGGGCTTGCGTTCCCTCTGCTCTCAACCCAAGCTGGTGGACGTCACTCTGAGCGCAGGCGGTCGGGACTTCCCCTGTCACCGTGGCGTGTTGGCGCTCTGCAGCTCGTACTTCCGCTGCATGTTCTCAGGGGACTTTGTGGAGAGCATAGCTGCCCGCGTGGAGCTCCACGATGTTGATCCTGATATACTCAGTTGCCTGCTGGACTTTGCCTACACAGGTAAACTGACCATCAACCAGAGCAATGTAGAGGGTTTGATCTGCACCTCCAGCCAGCTGCAGTTCCAGACAGTGAGAGCCGTGTGCAGCCGATATCTCCAGCACCAGATTGATGCCACTAACTGCTTGGGTATCCTGGAGTTTGGGGCAATCCATGGCTGCCCTGAGGTGATGGCCAAAGCGTTGGGTTTTCTCTTGGAGAACTTTGAAGCTGTACAACAAGGTGAGGAGTTTCTGCTCATGGGAAAGGACAGATTGGTTGCTTGTCTCTCCGATGAAGGACTACAAATCCGGTCAGAGTGCACCCGCGTGGACGCCATCCTGAAATGGGTTGGACACCATAAAGACTCTCGGCTCTGCCATCTTCCTGAACTGCTTGCCTTGTCCCGTCTCTCTCTACTCAGCCTGGACTACCTGGCTGACATCCTGCTGAAGGACAGTCTTGTGCAGGCCTCTCCCAGCTGCAGAGAAGCTGTGGAAAAAATTCACAGAGAGGTTAGTGAGTTCACATTTCCTCCTCTTGCTCTTGTTTATTCAACCTGAATACAAAAACATGATGACTTTTTCTTTTCTAGAAAATGGATTTGGCACCAGAATATATGGACAGACTCAGCTCTCAAAGTCCACAACCAAATTTGCAAGAAGTTCTGTTCGTGATGGGAGGTCGTTCACTGGACGACTCGGATGATGAAGATGACTCAGATGAAGATGAAGCCAGAGATCCAAGACTGCAAAGTCTGCTGCGCAAGAACTGTGGCTTCTACAACACGAAGACAAGTACAAAAATTCAAGTTTGTTTAAGTTCAGAGGCCTTTTTACAGCAGAGCTTTGTTGGGAAATGTCCTTTTGATTCCTTGGAAAAAAAAACTTTGGCAGATGTGTTGTTGGTCATTAAACGTAGTGTTGATAGAAAAACAGCTCTGTGGGAATGCATTCTGCATGTGACAAAATTGGATCATCATTATTATGCAGCGCTGGAAGAAGGCACCCATGTCCATGTTTTTAATGGGATGTTTATGAAAACATTGTCACATCTCATTGGAAGATTACTGGTTTCAAGTTAAGGTGTTGACAACTGTGGCCACAGCGTTTACAGCAGTGCCAAAAAAATGAACTGCTTCTTTCTTTCTCGTCCTAACTTTGACTTACTTTCATTTAAATAGTAATTGTGGCCATTTGTAGGTCTTCTCCTGATTTCCCTGCTACACATGAGTCATTTTCATCGAGTAATTTTGAAAGCTGTGAGCTTTTTTTCCGTCCTCTCTCACAGATGCCCTCTCCCTTTTTTTCTTCTGCAGAACAGTGGCATGAGCTCCCTAATTTCCCCAACCCCAACAAGTGGGGTTACTCCATGGTGTCATTAAACAACAATGTATATGTCACAGGTGAGTCAAGTGCTTACAACAAGTTAAAACATCAAAAGTCCAGCAGCAAAAACAAAACAAGTCTCATTTTTAGCAGAACTCACAGGTTTCTCTTGGAATGCAAAATATTCTCTGACTTTTTGCAAAGTTCACTTGTCTGTGTGATAGGGGGCTCACGAGGTTCGAATACCAACACCTGGTCTACCACAGAGACCTGGAGGTACATAACAAGAGAGGGGAGGTGGGTAACTGTGGCACCCATGCTCCGGCCTCGCACTAACCACACGTCTGCAACGCTCAACGGGGAAATTTACGTCATTGGAGGTGAGAAAATAAATACGGTCCTGCGTGTGGTGCCTCAAAGCTGCTGTGCAGTTCATCTGAAATGATAAATTCAAGTAGCACATCTTCCTTAAATGGTTTCCTCTGCTATGATAGTTTGTCACAATGTGTTTGCTTTTCTTCTATGTGGTCAAATATTTCAGATTTGAGGAACCGGCTGATGTTTTATAGCTGGATTGAAGTGTTATATTAAACTTTTAACCTCTTCCCACCTCAGGTACAACAGCTGCTCACGTTGAAGTGGAACACTATGACCCTTATAATGACACCTGGTCTCTGACATGCCCAGCCTTAAAGTATGTGACAAACTTCACCGCTACAGCGTGTCATGGGAAGCTCTATGTGATTGGTTCATGTGCTGTGAAATACAACGCTTTGACCATGCAGTGTTATAATCCTGTCATAGGTAAGGATAACCAGTTTTTCCATTTTTCAATCAAAAATAGAAAAAAATGCAGCATAAAGCCTCTGGGGTCTGAGGGCATTTAATGTAATTTGTTTCACGTCAATGTTCACCATAAAATGACAGCTTTCTGAAAACTGACTGCAATTAGTAACAAGGCAGTCAGAGACTGCAACATCCCACGACACCCTTGAATTCAAAATTTTACCCTGACCTACTTTCATAGGTCAAGGTTATTTAATAAGAGACCCATGATCCAACATGTAACTGGTGCATTCTATTTGCCATGAGGTTTCAGAGATGTGTACCTTAAAAGGTATAGAAATAGAAATCTCTCACCACAGTTTTGTACACATTTCCTTTCATTTTAGCTGAAACTCTTTGATCACACATCACACCTGACACTTTCCTCCACCCGTTTCATCCTGCCTGAACACGCTTCTTCACCTCTTTTCCACACTCTCCATTGCTCTGGACTGTTGACCCTAAGTGCTTTAAATCCTCCACCTTCTTGATCTCTTCTCCCTGTAACCTCACTCTTCCACTTGGGTCCCTCTCATTCACACACATGCACTCTGTCTTACTGCGGCTAACCTTCATTCCAAGTCCAGCAAAACCAAAAACTTCAATTCTATTTCTTTTAACATATTTATGACGTATTACTAGACACAGTGAGACATTGATGTTCCGGACGTGTTTGTTGTTTAAAGATATTGAACAGTTTTTCATTTAACATTCCTTCTTCAATACTTACAATCATTACTAAAGTGTTGGATGAGCTCATTTCCTTGTAACATATCTGACCTGCTATACAGCGTATTAACTAAGCATCTGATATTTTGTAAAAAAATATTCTTGAATGATATCACATTTGTAGTTTTAATAGTTATAATCTGATTTGTTCTTCCTCTAGTTATATCAGTGGATCTCTGTCATTTTCGATCATCCCTGAAGATAGAAGATAGATGCCATGATGATGTGATCCCTAAATTCTAAATGTGTTTTTTTTATGTCTTCTCAATTATAAAAGTGTTTGCGTTATATTTTTTTACAGAAAGCTGGAGCAGCATATGTTCACCTTTTCTCCCAAAGTATTTGTCGTCTCCTTGTTCTGTCTGTGTGGATGGAGTTATCTATCTTGTTGCTGACAATACGAAGAAAGTCTACTCCTATGATCCAGAGGCAAACATATGGCAGAAGGTAGGTTCAGATATGACTTCAGGCAGTCATAATATAGTCATACATAGTATTGATGCTCATTGAGCATCCAGAGCAGAAAGAATCAGTTTATTCCTGCAATATTTCATTTAAAATTGTATTTTGATGTTTCCTCCCTCCAGGTCCAGCTTCTCCACATGCTCCATGAGAACGGGGGTCTGGTAACGCTGGATGGCAAGTTGTTTGTCACCGGAGGCCATTGGAAAGGCATGGAAGGGGACTACGGGGTGGAAGTGGAGGTTTACAACCGAGCGTCCAACACCTGGGACGTGGAGTGTTTCTTACCCAGACTTTGGTTCTACAGCGGTGTCTGCACCATCTTCCTCGATCCATCCCAGTGGCTTGAGCTCTTCCCCACAGACTCAACATAGCAGCGTTACAGATATATCTGTCTTACAATGCAAATGGCATGTTTACCCAGGATGTTACTGTACTCTAGAATAGTGTGTCACACGATCCTCAGGTATTCTTGTTTACTTGTTGGGCCTTGCCTGACTGCTCAGCAGGTCTTTATTTATACTTTAGATCATGAGTGTAGAATTTGATTTCTTTTTGCGTCATTGACATGTGAATCATTAAATCTTTGTCGATGATGCTTCTTTGATGCTTATGGTAATTATTTATGCTACTGTTGGTTTTTATCTGGGAAATGTTTGTGTTATTAAATGTTCTTCTGGTCAACCAAATGTAAATGTTAATTTTGCATTTAGTTCCTTGACAATCATTAACCCATTGGCGAGAGGCGTCTTTCTGAGCTGCCACGGTAACGCGCAGGCCAGCATTGTATCTCTATGGCAACGACCCGGAAGCGCGTGGTTGCCTTGGTAACAGTGTGACCGGAGTGAAGCCGCTCTCCAAGATTATCTGCTTAAAAGTTTTGTTGGTGGCATTTTTCAGCTGTTTTTTCCTTTGTACGGTACCGATGCGGTTCGTGAATTTGATTCCCATTCCATGAAGTTAATCTCTGGTCTGTATTTGGGTTCTTTTTGGGTCGACATTTAACTTTTCGTTAACTTTTGTCAAAATTCATTAATTGCGTCATTATTATTAGCTTAATTTATTAGCAAGCTAGCGACGAGCCGCGAGTGTCTCGTCCGTCCTGTGATGAGTTCTCAGCGGGCTCAGGACGCAGACTTACCCGGACTGGAGGCTGTGATTCAGGTTGGTACCAAACACAACAACACAACAGAGTGTTTTCTACTGCTATAAGAAGGCTTTAAGTCTCATGGGCGTCCCTTTCATAATATCAATAATCTAAAGAATATGATCAAAGATGCTTGCATTCCATTACTCCCTTGATTTCTATGGTACCTGAACGCCTCTTCACGGTTACGTCTTACTTTGATTTGCTAATGTCAGCAGAAACACCTGCTACAAGACAGGAAACTGGTGGATGTAATGACGTCATCGAGCACCAATAAAAACAAATGCTCAGCATCCCTTGCATTTGATTTCACAGAAAAATTTAATTTGGTTGAATATTGTTGCATATCTGTTTTATTTAAAAGGTCAACATAAAATTAAGAAAATCCATCAGGTTCACAAACTATCAAAGTGAGCCTCCTGATAAATCCTCACATGCAAAGAACACGCAAAGTCCACACACAGCGGGATTCGGAGCCGAACCCGCCGTGTTGTGAAGCGACAGCGCTACCCACTGCGCCACCGTGTCGCCCAGATCAAGTTTTTATTAATATTTACCAGATTCTACAACGTAACCAGAATCTAAAGATTTGAAATAAATACAGTGGACTAAAAAAAAATCACAAAGAAATGCACTTTAATAATCCCCTTGGAGAAATGATCTTTTCACTCTTACTACATATTAGACATGCATGTACAGTATATACTGTATTGTATACAGGCCTTGAACCGGTGACCTTCTGGTCCCCAGGCCAAGACCTAGTGGACTGAGCTACTGCTGTTCAGTTAGTCCCTGAAGTTGCAAATGAATGGAAAACATGAACTCAGGAACAAGTACTATAAAACTGTCCAGAAGTACAGATGTATAAGATGTGTATTTAGTGTCTCTTCTGTTGTGTGCCTGACTGATTGTAGAAGTTGGAGGAGTCCCTGCTTCACTCTGATGGCAGCTCAGGTGAGAGATCTCTGACACTTCTAGGTAATGGACAGGAGTCTGGCGTCACACCGACACTCGTCTCCACACACATCCGACAGATCATCACCCGCAACCTGGCAGAGCAGGCGGCCGGTATGGAAGACACCTTTGATTGAAATGATTTTTTAAAATCTGTCTCACACGATGTTAGTGAACGTTACACCGCATGAGGAGGATTAACACTCACTTGTTCTCTTCTCCCAGCTGGCAGCTCCCAGGCCAGCGAGTTGGAAGAGAGCAGGACCCTGAGGGAGAAGCTGCCTCCCAGTCATATGGACCCCGACCAGCCACCGGCCAAACACACCAGCCTCACAGAAAGGGTAGGAGTTACACAGGGCAGCGTGTGTCTCAGGTCAGGGTCAGCTATACAGCATAGCAGACATTTTTAACATTCATTCTGACTCTATTATGAAGATGAAATATTTGTTCTGTATCTAAAAATGGTATAAATTATCAAAAATTCACTAAATGGGGCAGACACAGGTGCTGCCATCTGGGTTAGTACATCTGATGCACTTCATAGCACCCTGACTAGAGCCATGTCAACATATGTAATCACAACACACCTCATCAAACAGAATCTGTGTGAATAGTTTTCCCATAGAGAGTTGATCTTTCACCAGCTTGGCAGACCCACACTGTGCTGGCAGACATTGTTTGTCATGTCAGATGTTAATGCTCCTCTTACAGGACTTGAAGTATGGAAATCTGTCAATGGTAAAGTTGTGCAGTTTTGTTTGGAGATGAGATCAAGAAGGTCAGCCACACTAGAGCATTGACAGCAGAAAGCTCCATGCGTTTGAAATGGAATACGGTCTCAGTAAACATCAGTGCAGCACCACTCTTTCCAGCAGGGAAAGCCTTCTGGGGTTCAACAAACAAAACATTGTGGGAAGGTTGAGGCAGCTTTGCATGTACTGTAGTGAAAACTGAGCTGGAAAAATACATGTACAGACTCAGGATTAAATTAATGTGACTTGGCACAAGCACTTATTTTATGTCATACATTTTTCTTTAATTACCTTCTGTAGAATTACAATTTATATTTTACAGAAAGTACTCTTTGAGCATGCATTGTGTGTGTGTGTGTGTGTGTGTGTGTGTGTGTGTGTGTGTGTGTGTGTGTGTGTGTGTGTGTGTGTGTGTGTGTGTGTGTGTGTGTGTTATTGAATGCGTTTGTGTGCATGTGTTTGTAAGTGTAAATAAGAAAGAGGTGGGGGCTCCATGAAGGCTTTCCTTGTGGTTTGTTCAGGTAGACCCAGACCCCCCTGCGTTCATGAGGACCGGCGTCTCCTTCATTGCCCCTCCATGTAGCCACTTCTGTTTCAGGTGGGGGTGGGGAGGTGGGGGATTGTGAAGGTCACTGGCCTCCTCCCTGGAGACGGTCAAAGAAAAAGCTCATTTTTCATGGTGCACAAAGCAGCCATTTGTGATAACACTGCCCTCATTCTATTACTCAAATCTAATGAACTCCTACCGCTCGCTCTGCAGTTGGAGCTTATTTTAAACCAAGGCTGTAAATATAACTTCATTAGCTTGACACATATATATATATATTGTATATGTGTGTGTGTGTGTGTGTATATATATATATATATATATATATATATATATATATATATATATAATATATATATATATATATATATATATATATACACACACACACACACACACACAATACTGTATATATATACTATATACATACACACACGCATACACACACCCATAGCATATTAATTTTGTTATTTTTAGATATGTGAAAAGGCCCCAAACAGAGGAAACCCAGCGTGTGTTGCTTGTTTGAGGCTCACACCACTGAGGAACAGTTTTAGAGAGTGGAGGTTCAGCACCGACCGTTTTTTCTCCTACAGCAGTTGGAGCTGTTCGCCTAGCGGATGTTTTCCCAGCAGCGTCTCACAAGTCAACAAGTTCATTATTAGACTCCTGTGGTGACTTGTCTGCTCTGATGAAAGCTCCCGTCTCCTGACTGTTTTTACCTGCAGCTTTGATTAGACGCTCTCAGCATTGATGTGATGCTAATGTGGCACGCTAATGAGCGCTAGATATACCGCCTTAGCTGTGAGCTAACATCAAGGCCTACGGTCCTACTGGAGGATCTGTCTCCCTCAATGTTTACTGCCAGACTGACCGTATCAGACAAACTGTAATCCATACACCGTCATTATAATAACACGGTTACACACAGATATTATTATTACCATCCAGTGGAATTACGTGGAATCATGTGATGATAATGTCATATTCAGTTGCAGACATAAATATTTCCAAACACACTGTTGGTAAATGCTTGTCAAAGTATTCTAAACTTTAAAACACAGACAGGACTCACTATCCCTTTCAATACAATATAACATTGAAGATGGAAAAAAAAATACAAAACTGTTAAGCTGATCAATCAGCTTTAGAGTTTAAATAATTGATGTCTTTTTTGACTCCCGCTTATTTAACCTAGTTGGTGGAAGCTTTGTGTTTACAGATAGTTTTCTACACTTATATTTTCATAGGCATCAGATTTACGTTCGTCCAGGGCCACATCCACACCTAAGTATCGTTAGACTATGTGAGTAGATCCACTCTGATTGTGTTAGAGTGGATGCATTTTAGAAAAGCTTTATATTATTTGCTCTGAAAGCTAAACTACATCAGAAATAATATGTTGAATACATTGTTTCAAAAATATTACTCCATTTCCAAAAGAAGTGATTTGTTCAAGAGCTTCACTAATATATTTTCTAAAATGAACCGTCTCTGCTCTGTGTTTGGTGTCAAGTTGTAGCAATAAATTGCAATCTGTTGAAACCATCACTGCACTGTTATACAAAAGATCTGAACTCTAAGTATAAACATGCATTTATATCTCTTATTAAATTATCAGACATCAACTTTTTCCTCGGTAATTTTGTGTGCTGCAAATATTTGCATTGCTAGCTGCAAACTCTTGGCTGTGGAGAGCTTGTTCAGAACTTTTGGTGCACAAACACCAAAATCAAATACACTCTGTGATGTGTGTTTTGTGGACACTGTATCCATATTGCAGCATAAAATTAAACTGCATACATTTTATTCTTTCCAAACTCACATGGGCAGATATGAGAAGCATTTTATTAACAGTTTGAAACAAAGGTTTTACCTGTATTCAGGGATGATGATGTTATGCAGGCCCATCAACAGAGGAGAAACACATTTTCATCCCAATCCTTATTATTTCTTTATTCCATTATTTATTTACTTATTAATTTATTACCCTTACTATCCCCTAACCTTGTTTTAGTGTCTTTGACCTGTTAGAGAGCTGGCCTCTGTGTCTCTGTGATCACCTGGACCAGGACAACTGTTGACCCGGTTTACCTCAGGAGGTTGAAGAACATTGTCTGAGTGAATTCTGAAGTCTGTGTGTTGCTTCTGGAGCCCAGCCAATGTGTCTGTTCTCAGCCATACACAATCCATACCCGATCAGCTCGACACCAAGCGAGTGGCTGCAGGATAAGACATCGCCGCACTCAGTCGGATAAAGATAAACTCTCGCTGAATGATTTCTGACACCAACTGCCATTTGCCTGTGCCCTCTGAAACGCTGCATTCCCTGGATGTCGACATGAGAACCATGTCAAACATAGTTGGAGCAGATAAAGTGTGTTTTAGGGGTTGTGTTACTGTCCCCTTTCACCCTGCTACCATCCCGTTTCTAGTTTGTTTTTCCTGCTGGCAGAGACCCATTCCTTCAGGCTGCACATTATCTGGAGCCCTGCCAAAAAAACTACCACTATCATTTAGGAATAAAATTAATTGCCTTCCCCAGAGAAAACAGGGTTGAAAGTCCATATCTGCGCTGAACTTCTTGATGTAAATAATCCATTAAACCTTTTCCACATCTGACATTAGGCTGCTCATGTTACCCCACTTTAAAGTCTGACTTTCAGCTCCCTTTCAGCTCTTTTTCACATGTCAGGACTGCCTTGTCAGATGTGATGTCTTCCACTGACTGAGTGGGTTATATGTGTGTTGGTTTTGTACAGCATTGTCCTTTCTGGGGGGTAGGGTGGGGAAGGGTTGGGGGCATAGTGTTAATTTTTGTGAGACTGACCACATGCTTGCAAGTACAGAGCATGTATTATTAGTGCGGCTGTATTTTCACAGGTAATTCGTGTGCCATGGTAGCAGCTGTCCCCACAACTGAGAAGTTCACTCCATGGTAACACACTCACAGCAGTCCCCCCCACCCCACTTCCACTCTCCCTGTTTGTTGTTCCACATTGTGTAATTACTGTCAGTGATGATACATAAACAGCTTTCACAATCAGCTGGGGCTCTTTCACAGAGTCAGCACTCGGGGCTAATGGGAGGGTGGGTGGGTATGTTGTTGAAGTAGGATAGTAAGTTTTTTGGGCAGCTTGGGGGCGATGGACATCCGCTCCAGCTGTGTTTAGGAATCTGACAGATAGTGCACTCCATTAATTCCTTTTATTAAGCCTCTGGGTCCCCGCCAAGCCAGGGAAAACTCTTGCAGCTGTAACCCTTCACATCCTGGCTGGACTCTGCACTCACGGCCACATCTGAGCGATCCTGAGTCAGAGATTGAAAGACATCGCTGTAAGGTGAACAGGTACGGGTCCAGCAGGTGAAATGTCAACTAAACTGCTTCATTATTAGATCGCCAAATGTTTAGATCAGTGTGGAAGAATATTGCACTCATAACTAGGTAACTGAAATGGATTGGATTTTGATCGACCACATGAGCAAGGCAGCAAGTTTTGGCCCAAACACCAAAGCCTTCACAAGGGCCTTGAAAGTGATTCTTTTTTTGGCAGATAAATCAAAGCAAGATTATCCCTTTATGTTGTTTGAAATATTTATCAAAAGAGACAATACAAGGAGTGGCACAAATCATAAATATCAAAAAATATAAAAAACTAATTCAAAGCACATTTTAAAGGGCTGAAAAGTCTTTCACTTTGGAAACATAAGCAGGACTCAAGAAACTGATACTAGGGAATAAAAAAAAAAGGAAAGCAACCATAGCAACCATATGGAGGTATTAAAACCATTACGAGAAAATTATTTTTTTATGAATTACATCTTGAGTTTTATTGAAAAAAATGGCAGTAGGTGACCTCAAAGAGTCAGGCTACATTGGGATAGCCTTTTCCAACTTTCGGGGCCCTGGGAGTCTGCTCCTCAGTCATTGTACACTGAGGCACATCGTAAATAGAAACGTGTTCACCAAGCACACTTCAGGGCCCCTAGTAAGCCCCTGAGCTGGGGGCAGATGTAGGTTGGATTAGTCTCGTCTCTCTTTTGTCTCTTTACATTCATCAATGGATGGCTGTTGGTGAAGAACAATGAGTTCAAACTCACGAGGGTGCTAAGGCTGAATAATGCACACAGAGCAGGAAGGTAAACGGTGGAGTCGGTGAGTTTAGTGAAAGTCTCCACAACATACCGTTCGTGGTGCTCTCCTGGGAGCTTCTTGCATGGAGCATGGATAATCCAGAGCAGCCCGTGGCCTCCTGTTTTACAGCTGACTGGAGAGAAACAATAAAAAAAATCATCCCCCACCGTGGTGTACAGCAGGGGCGAGGCGCTGGCAAGAAGCCCACATACAGCAGCTATGTATGTATGGGTGAGCAACCCTCCTCTCCCAGGCTGGGTGGGGACCTGCAGAAGTTGTCAGGTTCACCTGGTCACTGAGTGCACAGTGGAGGGAAGGGGGGCGTACAGCTGTTACAGCTGCTGGTGAGCTGAACTGAAAATGTGACATATGGCGTGTTAATCTATGTCACACTATGTGTGGAGGCTGATGCACATTTTTTTCATGATATACACAAGTAAAGATGCTCTTTGAACTGAACTCAGTTCAATCAATTAGAGCTACAAACATTAATATTAAGTTAATATTAAAATGCTTTTGAAACTTGGTTACTAGTGTCTTTCTTCACCACCTCCTGGGATAATGGCTTGTCTTTGTTGGTGTATTGCCAAGTTCTTTGTGAATTATTGTGGGAAAACGTTAACAAGCTTGCATGTTCATGTGCATCTTCATGCAGAAGGTGATGCACACTGAAGAACTCACTGAAATATTTCTCATTGTGCTAGCAGCGTTCACAACAAACTGTTGAAGTGCAGTATCAACTGACAGCCTTTTTTTGTTTCCTCTATTATCACCTCATCAACTAAGTTTGTATTTGTTTACTAGTTGAATTTGTTTATTGCTCATTTGCAGCAAAATGTACTGTATTGACTCTACATCCTTATCTTTTTGGTGACATCTATGTGGACACAACTGAGGTTATTGTACTTCTAAGTATGTTCTCATGATGGGGAGATTGGTCGAGTTTCGCTGCATTTTATATCTTACACTGAGGCAATAATATAGGTATAACGTCTGATCGGTCCCTTAAAGTAGCAGCAGCATCATAGACCTAAATCAGACTCCAGATGGAGATTACGCTCACGTGCTGTAATTAACCTTGTGTGCTGTGGTCATGTATTCAAGGTTTATTTATAAAGAGCATGCTAGTTCGTAAGACAGTGTTATTGTTCTGGCAATGCCAAAATACTTGAAAAGATGCATAATCACTAATGCTTCACACACAGATGTTTCCAGGAGTCGCTTTAAACACAGCTGCTGCAGCTTTGTATGTTTTAAACACTCCTCCCATGTTGTTCTTCCCTTCTCAGTCCCTAAAGTTGTCACCTCAACAACGGGCAGTAAAAGAAGCTTTTGTGCTGCCCATGTCCTATGAGGAGAAAAACACCAATACCACAGAGCCAAGACGATGATGGCCGTTACCGACGTTTGTAGTATAAAATTCTGAAAGGAGCACTTGAAAATGTGTTAATAATGGTGGCAAAGTGGCCGGGTTCAGTGTTGAACAGTGAGACTATTGTCTCAGCTTTTTTGGATCCTGCTGGAGAGATTAAGCACCCAGAGAAGAGATGAGGTACAGAGGAGAGGTGGGAGGGAAGGAGTGGGTCGCAGAGTTGATTTGAAGGGCTTGGATGGTGGTTTGGAGTGGGTTGCATTGAAGGGGCTCCCTCACTCTCACTCTCCTACTCTCTTTTTAAATGAGGAGGCTGCAAGGGCAGTTGAAGGCACGCAGCATGTTGCAGTGCTCTGGGGCCATGTGGTTTGTATTAGTGAGGACAGGGTGTCTGGCACCAGCGTAGAGTGGGTGGTGCAGGGGGAGTTTAGGTTGTGTGAGGTTGAGAGGTTACAGGACATTTGGATCTCAGATACTGGAGAGCAAATGAGATTGTACTAGACCAGTGCAAATGCATAACATATTAAAATGCGTACATATTATACTGGAAAACTAGATAGCCTTCCATTGAGTTGAGGCGCACATTTGTGCTGAATGGACCCCCGTCGCCTCCGGATCGTTCTAGTCAATCAATGGTTTACCATTAAGGAACTATGTGCAAAGTTGATATGATCAGTTGATATGATCAGTTGATATGATCAGTATGAAAAGATATGAACTCAGTAATTTCCACTCAAGAGGACTCGTTTTAAGTTAATTTTGGCATTTATATGCAGGCATAGTCCATGTTCAGAATCTAAAGAAAGCCCATCATGCTTTAACTTTATTTTTTCAGAAGCACATCTATATAATGTAAAGTTATAGCTCAAAAGGCCTACACCACCCCTCTATATCCCAATGACAGTAAAGCAGAGCACAGGAAGCTTTGAGATATACATGATATGTGTAAACATCATTTCCAAACTGAAAAAGCTGCCCTGGTGCTCCTCCATCAGCTGGATCAGATGCTGATTCTGCCGGCAGCAGTGGACTCTGACCAGGACAGCACATCACTAGGATCCCTGCAGTTACACAACCAGGAAAGAGTTTATCTGCAAAAGCTGCAGGTATACCAGGAGGCCCAGCAGCGACAGGCCCAACTCTTTCACAAGCTCCAGAACAAGGTGACAAACGGATCTCACTACTCATTAACTATAAAAAGAAACAAAAGACTTTTCTTAGATTTTCAACATGACTCTTGTTTTGCATAAGGTTCTTCAGTATAAGAAGAGATGTGGGGAACTAGAAGAGCAGGTGCTGGGGAAGACTTCAGAGTCTGAGAAGATGAAGCTGTTGGTAAGCATTTGGAACCGACCGACCTGTCTGGGTATCCAGTCCAGGTCTCAGCTGTCACTGCCTGCTCCATTAAACTCTTCCCATGTTACTGCATCAGGCATTTGAAACAGAAATGTAATGCTAATAATAGATTCCTTCGCCTAGCAAATACTAGGCGAATATTAAAATGAATTTTGATCATAATTACTTTCAATAGAAATAGTTAAATATTTAGAAAAAATAATATTGGTTTTAAAGTCACATGAAAGCATGTGCTTTTGTTTAACTTGTTAAAATCAAGTGAGGCCATCAAACTATAAACCATTATATCGCCATATAACAATTTTATTGCAACACAGAGCTGTCCTTAGTGCTCATTTGTTTATTTCCGATTGTTTATGCAAGCAATGAAAGGCATTTTAACGACCGGTAAAAGATTTCTGCTGAACCGAAGTATTTTTACATGTCATGAACATGATCTGTGACTTTATTGAAATATATTTAATTCCTCCAAATATTATTTTTGGCTGAGTAGTTTCTACAGCGCTTTTGGATTAGCATATTTACGCTATAATTACCTTGGTGTGACTGCTAATTTCCTCATGGTAGCATGTACTGAATGGTTATCAGACTGCCAGCAGTAGTAGTGGTGGTGTGTTTTGTGTGTCTGTGTGTGTTCAGCTGCAGGCCAACATGGACAAAGCCCAGCGTCAGCAGCTAACCGAGCAGGATCTCAGCATGGTCATCCAGAAGAAGTCTGCTCTGCTGGAGGAAGAGCAGAAGAGGTGACTGATAGGCCGAGGGAGACAAGACCAGCTGCACTCATCAGTGGTGGTGTTAGGAAAAGTGCACAACGTTTGGAATCCACAGAAATCAACCTACAACAGCAGGGCGTCACAATTGGACGCAGACCTGAGCAGTAAATTCATGAATAAGCCTTTTAGAGGAGCAGAAAGTGAGTTGAAATATTTCTGTGAAATGTATGGATATTCCCAGCAGTTCCTTGAGCTTTGCTGCCGTGTTTTTTTTCTTTTTCTCTGCTGGTGCTGCAGAGAGAAGGCAGAACCTGCCTTGGCAGATAATCTCAGCATCCAATTTGTCACAGAAAATTAGTGGCACTAGGTTGGCTCTCTTCTCCCAAAGCATTTTAACGATGCTTCACGTTAAGTACGGGCCAACCGCTTTCTGCAGCTGAAGCCAGATTTTAATGCCCTGTGATTTATTCAGTTATGGAACTTTATTTGAAATGCACTCAATCACTTTTTAATGCGAACGTAATGCAGAGATTAAGTCTCTAACCATGACTTATATGTTTTTACTTATATTACTGGAACCCTTTTCACAATGCCCTTTAAAACATGACATCATTCCATACATGTAAACAACCGTTTTTGGCCTCCCGTCAGACAGATAACCAAACATAGCAATGAAGCATGCTTTCCTGTTACAGGGTGTGTGTTTAGCGTCCAAATGATGTAAACATTTTTGTCAGCGACTATACAAGCAAATTTGATTGAAATTACATAAGTTGACGCAGATGTTTTGAAACTGTCACAAATGCTGGACCTGTGGATGTGGCTGGCACGGGTGGATCTGCTGGCTGACATGCCAGGTATAAGAGTGACAGCGTCTGGGTGCTGCGGAGAGGTTACAGGAAGACGCCGTGACAGTTGTTTATCACGTGTGAAGTGCCAGATGGTCTGTCGACATCTCGCTCCTTCCAGGTGTGCCAGCCTGGGTCAAGTCAATGCTGTGCTGCGGGAACAACTGGAGCAGGCAGGCGTGGTCAACCGCGGGCTGACAGAGAGCCTGTGGAAGGCTCGCGAAGACGCTGAGTTGTGTGACGCTCGCTTACGCACAGAGCAAGAGGTGAGAAAAACCTCAAAAATGAACTGCTTGGGTGAGAAAAGCAACAGGGAGAGTTTATCCCTTCCTACGCAGAGATTGTGCAATTAAACTCCCGTTGAGTTCACATGGGGTAGGAATTCCATTCATGGCCAGTTTTGTAAATTCACGCTCATTCCCTGTTCGTTTCTCTGCTATGATTTTTGAGTTGTTGTTTCCTGTGAAAACATTCCAGTTGCTGAGGGGGAGGAAACTTTTGTGCAAACATTCTGGCCTTCATGCTGTAAATGGATTACATTTGTTGATTTAAGGAAATCCAATTATTTGTATGTGTGCCAGTGTGTCAGTGTCCAGGAGTTCCAGTGTTGCATCTGTTTGGGATCACGATAAAATGAGAGGTGGCATCATCCGCTGCCTGCTTCTCTCTGCAGACGTGTGCCTCCCGGCTGAGTCGTGAACGGGCTCGTGTCAGAGCGTTGTGGCGCCAGGCTGCTTCCCTGCGGAGCGCTTTCACCCAGCTCAGGACTTTCACTGACAGGTGAGCGTGGCCCGCTGCCAGAATCCCTCCAGCTATTCAAGATTCCACAGGAACCCCAGCCTCTCTTGTGTCTCACATTCACAAATGCAACCACAATCCATCTCTCAGCTGAGGTTCAAAGAGGAGAAGGTCAACCAGGTCAGCAGTCTCCCCTCTCATTGTTTCCTCGCTGGGGCTGCAGATGGCTGAAGGTGCCTCAATTCACTGTTGAATTCATCCATCAGGGCTTAGCTTGAAGCCTTTAAGACACGGCTTCTATCATGTTGGACCACTCTGTGCACTTCCTAGCAGTAATTTGCTCTACTTACAATCCCACTGCTCATCGACAGCTGTGATCATGTCAGATGCTGGGCTGCAACTTACACTGAAGACAGTTCAAAGCCAGCCCTGATCCCAGAGCTTTGCCACCGCAGACATCCATCCTTTCTAAATGCAAACTGACAGCGTATTAGTTGGATTAATCATTTGCTATCATGCGAACTAAAAACAGTTTGTCGTGCTTCATATACTTTGATAAAATCTGTGAATCATGATTTGTCCAACAGGACTCTGTCTGATATGCGTGGTGAAAGCGTTGCAGCTAGCCAGCAGCTGCATGTTGCCTGCATGAACTTAGAGGCCAAAGTAACACAGGAGAACACTTCTAGCGGTGTGGAGATGTCAGTGCTGGAGAAGCAGTTGAAGGACAAGCTGAGAGAGACCATGCAGCTCCAGGGTCGCTGGGATGCAGAGAAAGTTGAACTGAACTCCAGGTAAAGTCATCTCTAAATCCAGTTGGGATCACTTGTTCAGCCAAGTGATAGAACACGTAGATATAAGCTTTCACACTTTGGTGACTTATCTTCAATTTGGCCCTCAATTTACAATATCTCTCAAAAATCTATACACAACAACCTGTCGTGATTCCCCAGTCGTGGGAATCAGGACCGGGGTTGTTGCAGTCAGAAATGTTTTTACAAGAAAGTGTAAAATAATTTCTGACTGCAACAACCCAACATTCTTCAGTTACCTGAGTCATTTAAATCTCAGTGACTGACACGAAACAAATCATTATACTGAACCAGAAAGTGTGCCAGTGTTCTTTGGAGAACAATCTTTGGATCTGTTACAAACATCACGCTCTTCCTCTGATTGAGAACAAAACCATATTTAATCCTTCGAATGGAATCCTAGAACCTTGTTGGAACTTTGATCCTTCAAAGAAGAATCAGGTCTTTTGTACCTTCCCCTGGGTGCTCCTGTCAGAGGAAAGGGACTGTCAGTGGCTTTGTGTTCTGGACCTTAGATGTCTCTTCATCTCTTCAAAGATCTTTATTATTCCTGTGATTCAGTGGAGAGAACACGATAGTGTTGAGGATCCAGCAGAGGAGGAGTACATTGTTTCTCGCTTGGGCTGCAGCGGAGACTTATTCTCACTGTTAGCATGTGTGTCTGATATTGTTCTTTATCCCTTTACATCCGTGCTTTCTGTAGGACCTTGGAGCTGGCTGACACACTGAAGCACCTCCGCAGCCAGAACAGTGAGAAGGACGCCAGCCTCCAAGCCATGCAGATCAGTCTGGACAGGATGGTGGGAATCACGACTGGGAGGTGGCAGATAGATGAGTGGTTGAGGAGGCTAAATAGCATGTAGTCTGGGGCTTAGGCTTGATAAACGCGACAACTTCCTCGTCTAGAGGGCTGCCGTCTGGGGAATGTCAGGCTTATGTGTGCTCTATGTGTTCTGCTTATCTGACCCTGATGGTTTCCTGCACAGGAGACAAGGAGAAGAGAGGATAAAGCAGAGATGGAAATCCTCCATGCAGAGATCCAAGCACTCCAAAAGATTTTATTCCATGTTAACCAGGTCAGATCAAAACAAAGAAGTTAGATCGTGCATTAATGACTATTTTTTTCCATGCTTCTTCACTGTGTCTGTTACCTGTAGTGTGTCTGTACCGAGGGTGATAGCAGTGGCCCTGAAAGCACGTCCTCCTCATCTCATCACGGCCGGTCTCCTCTGAAGAACAACACCTTGTTGGCTGTGCAGAGCGCTCTCTACAAGCACCAGAAACAAACTCAGGTTTGTTAAAGCAGCTGGTCTTTACTCTCTCTTCCTTAAAGAGGTTGTAATATACAAGCATTACATATTTACATATTTCTGTTACTTTCTCAGACTCTTCTCTGTTTTGTAGTTTATTCTTAAACTCCTACATGAATTTGAAAGACATGAAAATGTCTTTCTAAGAGGAAAAATCATTTACACACCAAAGTTAACCTGTCACGAGTGATCACATGTAGAGAAAGCATAATGTCAGGCAGTCCAATGCCAAAAATGTTGATGTGTTTAATATGTTTAACCTAAATACTACGAACTTTACATCCATGCATACACCTTAGGACCTGCATGGGCGTCTGGACGCTGCCCTGGAACAAGTGGACACTCTGCGTGATCACCTGCAGGAGAGGGACGTGCAAAGACGAGAGCTGGAGCAAAAGATCCAGGAAGTAAGGAGGGAGAATGTGGAGGCTAAAAAGGCTTTGGAGGAAAGCCTCAGAGAAAGCAGCAGATACCGCAGCTCACTGGAACTCATCTCCAGGTACCTCCTAAACCCCCAGCTGTCCTCTCTTTTGTTGACTGAGTCCTGGCTTCAGTGCTGTACTTCAGTAAGGACAGCTTGGCTGTATATTACACATCATATTTTCTACCAGGTTTTTTTTGGTATGTGTGAAACTGTCATTTGGACTAAACGTTGTAGAAAAAACTGCAACAGTTAAGATGAAGATAGTTGCAGTTTGGGTTTAATGATAGTGACTAATTATTGTTATTCTCTTTATCAGAGCATTTGAATGCTTGAAGGCTTCCCAAAAACAGTATTTACGCAACATTAAACAAGGAGTAAAGAGGAGGATCAACTTTTGTGATAATGATGATGTTAGTGATCACTGAGTCTAATCTTTACATTCTCTCTCTGTTTCTTCTTCTCTGCCCCGCTCTGGCTGTATGTCTCACAGTGAGAAGGGCAGCCTGGAGAAGATGACGTCAGGATTACAGCAGGAGGTGGACTCCCAGCATGCCGAGCTGGAGTCACTGCAGTGCTCATCGCTAGAGCTCCAGAGACAACGAGATCTCCTGAGGCAGCAGAGGGAAGATCTGGAGATGCAGCTGTCACGGCAGCACACGGAGGTCCAGAGAGGGTACAGAAACAACAGACAGAACCACTGTTACACAACGCACTCCTCATCGCACATGATTGTTCTCTAGCTCCATTTGTTTAGCACTCAGATCAGTAACATATGTCATCCTCTGTCCGGCTATGTACCCAGATGACATTTGGATGAAAATGTAAATGATTTACATTGCATTACTGCACTCATGCAAGATTTGGGGGGTTCTTGTGCTTCAAAAAATTTAATTAGCTGAGAATTGGAGCAAGTCATGCGATGCAGCTAAGATTTAACTCCCTAAGTGGCCTTGCTTTTGGCACCAGCATTTCTCCATCTTTCAAAGTGCAAATGGATTATTGTTTAGGGATTTTATTTATAAAATGTCTTTGCCTGTGTGTGTGAGACAAATAAATAGTGTAAAAGAGTCATTTGGTGTTTCAGTGAGAGGAGCCTGGAGGAGCTTGAGGAGAAGAACTCCGATCTGCGTCGGGAACTCGTGACAGTGAAGGAGTCTCTGAGTCAAATCACCCTGCAGAAGGAGGTGTTGGAGGACGATAAGGCCAGCCTCGCTCTGGCTCTCAGCAAGGTCCGCTGCTTTGCCCTGCAGCAGGATGCCTGAAGATTTGAATCCTTCAAATATTGATTATTGCGGCACTGAGCAGATAATTGATTGCCACGGTGGCAGTGGCTCAGCAATAAAAATATTTCCTCCACAGATGGAGGCCCAGAGTGCTGCCCATGAGTTAGCCATCACCAAACTGCGGAATCAGGAGGCAATCCAAAAAGATTCTCTGGCCAAAATGGCTGCCCTGAGTGAAGGCCTTGCCAAAGACAAAGTGGAATTAAATCGTATTCTGCTGCAGGTCAGCAGCCTGTAACGTGAACTGAAGTCAAACTTAGAAAAAGCAGGAATTAAATGTTTTTATCTTTCTTACAGAAAGAAGGTGAGAAGGCCGAGCTCGTCGAACGTAGATGGGAGACTGAAACCGAACGGACCGCAGCCCGGGAGGAGACAGCACGAGTGCAGAAGGAGATGATGGATCTCCTCACGGAGAAGCAAGCCCTGGAGAGTTCCCACAGCCACATGCAGGATCTCTGCCAGAAGCTGGAAGCAGATGGAAGCCTCCTGCAGAAGGAGAACGCTCAGGCTTTGCTTCAGCACTCCCAGGTCAGAGATCCCAGGCCAGTCAAACGTCAGCCCCCATTCTCCCAGTTCCCATCACCTGGGAGAACCACATTGATACTAATGTCTTGCTGCAGGGTTCTTGAGCTCGCTGTCACATTAAAATGTATTTTAGGTACCAGGAACATCTGCCATGTGTTTTTCTTTCAAATGGGATATGCAGTGCAGCGTTAGCCCCGCTCTGTGGTTTATGAGGAACTGAGGATAACAAGGAGATCTTCATGAACAAATGTGAACTGGAAGAAATAAATAGACAGATAATATCCAATGAGAGTTAGTGAAAGACACAATAAATTAACACCTAAAGTATTCCCTTACATCCCCTCAGCACGTCCAGGTCATTCTAAAGAATGAGAGGAATCCTCTGTTTGGTTATCAGTTCTGAATGTGAAATGGGGATATTCATGTTGATCCGAGCTAGAATATAACAATCTAAACAGTTTGACAAATTCCAGCCAAACATTTTGGATAGCTTATCTGTAAAAATAAATCAGTTATGTATAAAACAAGCCCAGGGGTGGCCTTCATAGCACCAAGCTCATGTTTCATTCTGTTATTGGGCACTACTCACATCTCATATCATTTGTGCAATTCATCCACTTTAATATTTACCTAATGTGAGGGAAAGAGATATCACATGCTAATATTTAGTTTGTAAGAGTTAATTTAGTTTGGTTTAAAATCAAATTACCACAATTTTCTCCTTACAAACTGTCCTTTGCCGTGAAATATGAGGAGCTGCTGAGGCCCTTCACAGACTCAAGCATTGTGTGATGGTGTGTTAGTACCTGGCCGTAAAGGCTGGCCTACCAGATATGTTTTGTTATATTACAGTCAGGATGCTGCTTTGTTTAGTTTGAATCAGGAGGATAACCCATAAAGGAGTACTGTAGTTTAATATTATGGTAAGTAAGCTAAGTGGGTTTCTCCGAAATGAGATCAATCTCACTCATGTCTCTTCGCTAAAACTGAAGCCAAAACCACTACCAGCTAGTTTACTCTTGCCATAAAAGACTGATAGATTTAGGGAAACAACGAGACTCATACTGCACCAAGTTCTCAAAAAATCCGAGGGAAGACTGCGGTTCTCTGAGGGCTTATGGTGAAAATATTTCTTAGTTAAGTCTGTTGCAGATGCCAAGGAAGCAGCAAAGGCTTCCGGAAGTCCCTCCATAGGGAAAGAAAAAGTTTGTGCATGCAAAGTAAAATCACGTTACGTTGTTTTCACATTTTAATTATTATACTGAGTAAATAAACAAGATAAAATATGTTCATTTGTTAGCTTTTATTTACTGAGTTATCTTAAGATGTTCTCCATCCATCTTCCACCGCTTATCCGTAGTCGGGTCACGGGGGCAGCAGCTTCAACAGGGGGCCCCAAACTTCCCTTTCCCCAGCCACATCCACCAGCTCTGACTGGGGGATCCCAAGGCGTTCCCAGGCCAGTGTTGAGATATAATCCCTCTACTTGGTCCTGGGTCTGCCCCGAGGTCTCCTCCCAGCTGGACGTGCCAGAAACACCTCCCTAGGGAGGCGTCCTGGAGGCATCCACACCAGATGCCCAAACCACCTCAACTGACTCCTTTCCACGCGAAGGAGCAGCGGCTCTACTCTAAGCCCCTCGCGAACAACAGTGTTTCTCACCCTATCTCTAAGGGAGACACCAGCTATCTGCCTGAGAAAGCCCATTTCAGCCGCTTGTATCCACAATCTCGTTCTTTCGCTCATGACCTATTGCTCATGACCATAGGTGAGGGTAGGAACGAAGATTGAACGGTAGATGGAGAGCTTCGCCTCTCAGCTTAGCTCCCTCTTTGTGACAACAGTGCGGTAAAGCAACTGCAATACCGCTCCTGCTGCCCCAATTCTCCATCCAATCTCACGCTCCATTGTTCCCTCACTCGTGAACAGGAGCCCAAGATACCTAAACTCCTTCACTTGTGGAAGGACCTCATCCCCCACTTGGAGAAGGCAGTCCACCGGTTTCCTGCTGAGGACCATGGCCTCAGATTTGGAGGTGCTGATCCTCATCCCCGCCGTTTCACACTCAGCTGCAAATCCGGACCAGTGAGTGCTGCAGGTCACAGGCCGATGATGCAAACAGGACCACATCATCTGCAAAAAGCAGCGATGCAATCCTCAGCCCACCAAACTGTAACCCCTCCTCACCACGACTACGTCTCGATATCCTGTCCATGAAAATCACGAACAGAATGATAAAGCGCAGCCCTGGCGAAGGCCAACAACTACTCACAACAAGTCCGACTTACTGCCGAGAACCCGAATGCAGCTCTCACTTTGGGCAGACAGGGATTGGATGGCTCTTCAGATGTTCTAACTAAGCTAATTGCTGTTTGGCTCCAACTTACATTTAACTTTCAGACATGAGAAAGGTATCAGTCTTCTCATCTCACGCTCGTTTGTCCGTATTACAATTCTTGATACAGTATTTTGCTAGAGTAATTTATTTACTCAGACATTTTAAGCCATGTGCTGTCATGTTTCCATTTCAGTGTAATTTCTAATGTAAATTCTGTAGTGTAATTCAGGAGATTTAAACTGTGAAACATAAATCTCAGTATTCTCAAAATACTGAGTGTGTGCACTGATATATTATTGGAGTTTGATAAATTCTGTACAAAATTAAAGAACAGCAGCATGAACTTCACATGGTCCGAGCTTAACGTTTTGCTATGTATAGGTCATGTATGTATGGGTTAGCGCTGTCACCTCACACCTCTTGATTCAAGTCCCGCTCTGTGCACAGTTCGCATGTTCTCCCCGTGTCTACGTGGGTTCTCTCCGGCTTCCTCCCACCTCCATAAGCATGCGCTTCAGATCGATCGGCCGGTCTCAAATTGCCCGTAGGAGTGAGTGTGTGTGCGTGTTTGTATGTCTTTATATGTGGCTCCACGGTACACTGGCGTCATGCCCAGAGTGTCCCCTGCCTCACGCCCTATGTCAGCTGGGATAGGCTCCAGCTCCCTGTGACCCACTACGGCGGATACAGCGGCCAGAAAGAGAAGAGGTCATGTGGTGTGTCATAGTGATTTAAGTGGTGACCGGAAAAAAAAAATCATAACCCCACTAATCATTTTGTTTTGCTTCAGGCGGTACATTTGTTATGGCCATGCAACTCCTATACTCTCATGAATCACTTAAAGTTTGTTGAATTTATGCCTGATAACAGTGAACAAGGGGCGCATGTTAAGTTCAATATTAGTCCAGGGAAAGTGTCTACCCTCCTCAATCTAACAGATACATATCACCAACCATAACATAACCATTAATGTAGGACTTTTTTCCACTGCTCACAGTCCTAGTCATTAAATATGCTTTCCACAGTTATGACAAATCAGCTGTGAAATGTGCATGCCATATTACAAACTTTATTTCGTCCACTTGCAACAACAGTATAGATTTGCGTATGTTGATCTACAGGTTAGCAGAGAGATGCAGACGCTGTCAGAGGAGTTGTGTGCGTGCAGGAAGGAGCTGGAGATGCAGACCACAGCCCTAAAGAAAGCCACCCATGACAGGGAGGAGCTAGCCAAGGACAAGGCTGCTCTGGATGTCAGGCTAAACTCCGCTGACCGAAATGGTTACGCTCTCACGCAGGAGCTGCTTACACTTAGGTCTGAGTCTGTTTGTCTATGCGTATGTGTGTGTCTGACCACTAAAATGTTTCGAGGTCAATTTCAGATTTGAAACCAGTTTTCCCAGGTTGTTTTCTGTAGTTTCATTCAGCACAAGCTGCAGTAAAACAGCATCGGTCTTCATTGTTTAAGATTAGGATTTAGCATGCGTCGGTTATGGTTATGGTTATGGTTGGGTTAAAAGTGTCAACAAGGTCTCCTCAAAAGCATCATAAACAACTCAGTTTGTTTCTGTGTGTTTGTTTAAGTCAGACCAACTGCCAATGTGTATTTAAGGTCATTTTGACTTTTTAAGCACAGCCAGTCACATGTAACAAGAGTCTTTAAGTAACATGGTTTTATTTGGAAACTTTGCTCATGATGGATCATTGGATTTTATAACCCTCTACACCTAGGGGTTCAAAGACTTTTTTTCATAACCCAAACCACTTTACCACTGTTCCAGAGCAGAGAAGGAGTCCCTGGAGGCGGCTCTGTTTGAGAGCCAGGAGCTTGCCTCGTCTCTAGAGGCCGAGTGTACCAGGATAGGGGCGGAGAGGCGCAGCCTGCTCCTGGCTAACAAGACCTTGACGCGTGAGTTGCCCCCTCCCTGAGAGACCCCACTGTCCTATGTGCCAAGCCCCTTGGCCATGAAGCCTTTCCAACAGCCCTCTAGAGATCCATAATTCAGCTGTGAGTTCTGCAACAGCTGGGCTACAGGATCGCTGGAGCTGCTTTCTCAGCTGACCAGGGTCCCACCACTCCATACAAACACACATGGACTGGATAAGCTAGCACGTTCCACATAAAGAAATCATGACTTTCCCCTGTAAAACCTAGTGAGCTATTGATACAGATTTTATGCTTCTGTCCAGGCGATAATGCTCGGATTCATTTGGATGCAGAACATCAGTTTGCACAAGGGGCACAAGAGTGTAGAGTGTTGGAGGACAAACTCGCCCAGGTGCAGAAGGAGGCCTTGGTGACCCTGAAAAACAAAGAACAAATTCACAAGGAGCAGCTTGAAGCTGAATGTAGGCAAAAGGTATGGTAGGACTTGAATAGCTGTCTTAGCTTGAAGCATTCAGTTCAGATTCGTAGGATATCTATGAACTAATCAGGAGCGTGTGTGGGTTTGCTGGTTGACAGGAACAGCAATGTGCAAAGCTGACAGCTCAGTGGGAGCAGACCGAGGAACAGCTGCGTAGACAGTGTGAGGAGCTGCGTGTGCACAAACACAAGGAGCTGCAGCAGGTGCAGGAGGAGCTGGCCAGGCTGCAACAAGCATCCAACCAAAGCCTCCTGCAGGCTGAGAGTGAAAAGCAGCAGGTGGGTCAGGTGGTGTTCCTGATAAGAGTATTTGTGATAGCCCCCAAGGAAAAGAATCATCTCACAGCCATGTGGCAAGTTCTAGCTTCATAGTTGGCACAGTGTGTCTCCATCAAGTTCTATCTCCTGTAGGTTTATCTAAGCACCATATAATGTCTTTATCCAAGTATTTGTGGTCAAGTTCCTTGTCAGTGACCCTGTAGTGTTCTGTGACCAGGCTTTGTCCCAGAAGGAGGCGGAGAAGGCAGTCCTCTCAGAGAAGCTAGCAGCCCTTCAGAAGGACCTGGCTACAGCAGGCATGCAGGTTGAACACATACAGAGGGAGGCATTGAGCAAACAGGAAAAAGATAAGGTACAATATGGCACCATCAGATTTGCTGTTAATACGTTCCTCAGTTTGTGGGTTCTTAAGATATATGTTACGTTCCAGAATGCAATGGCCATCCTTCAATCCGAGCTGCAAAATTTACGGATTCAATTTGAAGAGTCTTTGAACTCCTATGAGAATGCCAAGAAAAGTCTTACAGAGCAAGTCAGGGAGTTGAACCAGCACAGAGAACACTCTCAAATAGAGGTGAGGCCTTTAAAAACTTCACTTTTTTTTTTTTTTTTCAGTTTTACTTAAACACACTTGCCTCTTTGGCGGTTGTTCCAATGATGAGTCACACAGGACTAAAGTTTAGCCGCTGTTAGATGTGGACATATATATGGAAATGCAAATAAATCATATAGGGTCAATGTCACCAGAGGTGGTTTATACAGTAGGATCACTGAAATGGATAGGAAATTGCAGGCTTATTTGGCTTGGCGTAGGAAGGAGACCACGGATATGCCTCTGGAGTGCACTGGAGTTTGCACCAATTAGTACCAGCGTGAGGGATAGCCATTTACCATAGGCCACTGTTGACCTTGGCCAACGCCGCAGAGCATTGCTAGCATCCGAGTGCCATCAGGTGCAGAGCATTGAGGGCCAAACCCTACAAGCAGAGGATGGTGTCCACTCTTAAGGTACCGAGTCAGCACTCTCTCCTTGGGCCCTTTTCCTCTTCAGTCAGAGTATTTGTTTCCACTGACCTCCATGTAAACATGAAAGCGCCATTAGAGACTATAATTTTGGCTCACTGACATGCAAAATGAGATGAAGGCTGTAAATCTCATTATCAGGGGTTGCGTGAGGTCAGGATGCCAGGCTCGGGGTCACCGGGTGTTGTAAAGAAATAACAAGCTTACGGTCACCTCATTAAGAATTAACTGCTGAGTTGTAGCAGGGCCTCACCAACCTGTGATTTAAAAGACTGCTTTCGCCGGAAAAAAGGCTTGTTTATCTGTGTGAGACATTTTGGTTTCAATAAAACAGAAAAAAGAGGATCATCCTGCCTTCCCTCTGTCTCCTTATTCTTGTCAAACTACAGTGAATGAGGGTGTGAGGAGCCAGAGCAGCAGAGTTCTGAGGTTTTGAAAGCCCTCCCCTTCATATATCAAGTCAAACGTCAGCGATACTGTCTTGTTTGGCTGCCACCCCCCTGCTTTTTGCCTTGTTTGATTATTTTAACTCATCCCATGTCAGACAATGACAAAGCAGGAGCGAGAGTGTGCGACAAAGAGCCAGTGATCATGAAAGAGAGAAAGCCAAGGGAGCGAGGAGGGAGGATACGGTCCCTGGTACCACAGTATGAAATCAAAGTTTGAGTTAACCCCTTGTGTAAATAAGCCAGTGGGGGAGTGTTTATTTTCTCCCAAGCAGCAGTGAGAGGCTGGCTCCACTGGGACTCCAGGTCCCCCTCTCCCATGCACATAACACAACACTGCTACCCTCAGTCTGTCCTCTGCCGGCCCTCCCCCACACGCTCAAAAATATCAGATAAAATAAGTATAATTGGCCAGATCAGCACGGGCTTGTTTTTTCTCATATTAGAGTTTATGCGAAAGAACCATCTTGTGTGGCCTCTGAACATAACACTCCTCCTCATCCTGCTCCCCCGTCCTCCCACTCCCCCTACTCCCCCATCACCTCCAGCGGTGGGGGGCTGCTGCTGTTTATCATGTTGCTCTCTGTGGGTTTTCTTATACGACATGCTACAGTCAGGAGATGAGGAGAGACAGCACCTGGCTATAGGCCCAGCGGGCTCTTAGCCATGCCCAGATAAGCGCTGTCCTCCCACTCTCTACACACAACATGTTGCCATAAAATAGAATTTGGGTCATACGGTATCTTGAGATTGTGCACATAGCACTTTAACTAGGAGATGTTGAGGTCTGGCTTTCAAACAATGAAGCTGTAATGCATTATCTGATCTAAAGCCAGTATTCATTTATACAGTATACACATACCATATGTATGGACTTCGGTATGCTGAAAGGATTCTTCCTGTTTGATTCTGATGATAATAGATTGTTTTAGCTTCTGATGTCCCAAAGGTAACATTTTTGATGAACTTGGGAAGCATAAAGATTTTTGCGTGTGTTTGTTTATTGACTTTTTATGGAAAACATGCAGGTTTCAAAGCAGCTGAGAGCTTATTTTTCTCTTATGTCCTTATTACTTTTTCACTAAACTTATTTTATATCCACTTGAAATTTATATCACCAAATAAAATCTGAAATGGGCTAACAACCAATCAAAAAACCAAGCATAATAAAAAAAAACTTCCTCTTGAACACAGTAGGATCGTAGGAATGCTTTTAGTCCATTAGACCTCCTAAGTCAGTCTAACTGGAATGCCATGCATTTGATTGTCATATTCTGCACATGAAGCTAGAGGGTCTTCGTCGGCAGTTGCGGGAGGCAGAAGATGGACTTATTAAAGTACAAAAGAAGCTAATTGAGGCTCACAGAGAACTGCAGGAATGTGCTCAGGATCGCGACAAGCAAAGAAAGGAAGTCCTGAATGTGAGGAGGCTCTTGGGTGATGAGACCAGAGAGAAAGAGGCCATCCAAGCATCTAACCTGGAGCTAAGGGCTTTCATCAAGAAGGCAGAAAATGACAACAGCAGGTACAGCTGCCCACTTGGACCTGCTAAGATCCTGACTAGGTTTGTTTAGCAGGCATTTTTCTGTTTTTAATTTCTAAACATCAGTTATTTTCAAACTAGCCTGAGAAGATCAGTGGAGGAGAACGAGCAGAAAGTGACCATTTTAGAAGAATGCAAGAGCTCCATGCGACAGGAGACATCCGATCTACGCAGCAGCATGAGGGAGCTGGGGAAGTCTCGCCTGCATGCGCGCAGAGAGCTGCAGGAGCTGCGCAGACAGGTAAAAGATTATTCTGCAAACTGCTTTGTGTGAGACTTCTTTTAATAACTTCTGCTGTGTCGTGTTAATCTGGGCAGGTAAAAGTCCTTGAAGGGGAGAACGGCCAGCAGAAACAGGAGCTGCAAGAGCTGCAGGCCCGGATCTGTCAAGAGGAGCAGAAAGAGGAGGAGGCACGCTGTGAGGTTTTCACTCTCAAGCAGAAGATGCTGGAGTGTGAAGCAGGCAGAGAAGCAGCGCTGAATGAGGTACGAAGCCTCTGGAATTACTCTGTTCACAAAGCACAAAGGACAAACGTCCACCTTTACATAAGTACCTGAGCCGAACAAACAGTAACACAGAACACAGAATTGCTACACAGGTAATATTCTTTGGTCACAGGTTGTGGGTTCGTGACAGACTATGACTGAACAATAGCTTTCATTGCATAATGTTATATTTCATAGGCTATTTTAAACTTCTGTTTGTCTGCTGTTGAACTAAGAAAGCTTTTCCTCATTATTATGATAGATTTGAACCGTGGTTAATGTATCCTCTTTTTATCTTATCGTCCAGTTTTATGCCTTTGGCTATGATATTGTAGTTTTTCTATCTCTTATCCTTATATGAGGCACATTTTCTGAGATGTCAGTGAACTCATCCCAAAGCACATTAACTCTTCACAGCAAATGTGTCTCTGCTTTTTGCCCATTTGACACTAGATAGCATTCAAGGCATGTTTCTTCAGGGATGATGTCGCGGTACTGTTGCTGCTTCTCACTGCTGTAGTTACAATTATGTTCAGCTTGTCTTTATTTCTGTAAATATGGACTAAAAACACAACATATGAATGTCACACATGGACATCACAGCAGAAACTGCAAGGGAATTAGATGATCATCCTGTTGACCAAAGATAGCAGACCTTGTTCATTTTGTCTGGATGAAATATTTAAATGGCCGGTAGATAGAGAACATTAGGCTTGCCTTTTGTGCAGGTTGGAGGACTGCAGCGACGTGTGGTAGAACTGGAGACAGCGGAACATCGGAACCAAAAACTGCTGCAGGAGAGAGAGACTCACCAGCAGCAGCGTGACCTGAAGAACAGAGAAACCACCACCCAACTGGGGGAGGCACTGGAAGATGCCAGAACCCAGATGAAGGAGCTCGCTGTGCAGGTTAGCTTCTCTGAAAGCAAAGTCCAGGGCCTGGAAGAGCAGCTTGGCCTAGCCAGTGCCAAACATAGGGAGCAGGAACTGAAGATGGTGGGGTTATATACAGCTCTGCACCGCACCGTTATGCCTGGCCGTTCAAAGTTCCCAGGCACAGTCAGGTCCCGTAGACGGTCTCCCTCGCCTTGGAGAAGCCACCTGGCAGTTCAAGGTACCGTCATGCACTTTCAAATGTAAGTGAGACGGTGCTTTTTGCTGTGAGCAGATGTGTCAATGGGAGTGGTTTGTGCTCAGGGAGAGATGACGGGTCCGTGTTGTCTTCGTCGCAAGCTGAAGAGGAAGAGCTGGATGTAGATTCAGTGTACAGAGCTCTACGGGAATTCCAGCAGGAACTCAGAGACACACAAAGAGACAGGGTATGTTCGAACATTATTTATCATTCAATCAAGGACACACAGTGGGATTTTTGGCCAAACATTGGCTTTATTTTTCAAATCACCAAATCAATCCATATCCTAAATGGAATCTACTTATTACATTTTAATATTTAATTTTTTTCACTTCTTTTCTTCCTTTAGGATGAAGCAAAGACTCAGATAGTGAGTTTAAGTCAACAGGTGACAGACCTCCAGAGCAGCCACGAGAAGTCAGCCTCCCAGCTGCTACAACTACAGAAGTCCTTGAATCAGTCAGAGCAGGGTATGTCCCAGGAAATAATAATTAAATGATTAATTATGTTTTTAATTGTACTTACACATAGTGCATATTTACTATATGCCTCCAGGAAAAACAGAGATGGCAGAAAAATTGCAAGAGGTGCTTGCATCTCTTTCCCATCAGGAAGAAGTATCAAAACGTACAGAGAAGGACAAGAGAAGCCTGGAAGAGGTACAGACTCAGCTGGGGAGTAGTCTGCAGGCTGCTAAGGCAGAGTCCAGGGTACTACAAGTATGTAAAATGCAGAGAGCTAAGTGTTTAAAAAAGCTACATGCAGTTCATCCAG
Source organism: Antennarius maculatus (assembly GCA_013358685.1). NCBI lineage: Eukaryota > Metazoa > Chordata > Actinopteri > Lophiiformes > Antennariidae > Antennarius > Antennarius maculatus. The sequence continues at coordinate 12,422,756 of CM023610.1, read as the reverse complement.
TGATAATGCCTCCGACAATTCCTCTAAAGGATAAGTTGGAGCTCCTGCAGGCCTCCGAGTCTCGTGCAAACGTAGAGCAGCGGCGGCTGAAGGAGTCCATGGAGGTGGCAGAGAGCAGGGCCAACCGTCTGGAGCTCTCCCAACGCACCCTTGAAGGTGAACTACAGAGGGCCCAGCTCAGGGCGGCAGAGCTAGATGCAGAGGCAGGAACTCTGCAGGAAAGACTGACAGAGCTGAGGAGGAGGCTTGGGGACAGTGAGGACCGGTGTGCAACACTGAGGGTCAGTGAGGAGAGGCTGGCGACATCACTGGCTCGAGCCGAGCAGCACGAGGTCCAGCTGACAGAGCAGATCCAGAAACTGTCCAACAACCTCAGTGACAAGAGGAGCAGCAGCGAAGCTCTGCAGGAGCAGATCAATCAGCTGCAGAGAGCTCTGACTGCCAGTGAGCAGGACCGGAGGCTGCTGCAGGTATCACCTCATCATCCTCAGTGAGATGAAACATCAATGGTGCAGATGAACAAACCACAGAGAAGCAAGTTTTTGGGGGAAATGTTTTCTCATCGTTGTAACATGATTCACTTGTGCTGTGGAAGCTTGTATCCTCTCCCAACATAAGGACCTTTGATTAAAACTTCAAAATAAGATGAATGGCAGTTCTTCCTCTGCTGTGCTTCCATTTACAGAGCAGCTATGTAACCTTCTCAGCTCCATGCTGAGCATATTTTGTTTACATTTGCTGCTGTGGTTTTCCTGAAGTGCCTCAAAGACTCAGCAATAAAATGCTCAGGCAAGCTCATTAATTTTCCAAGAGCTTCTCAGGAGAGCTTTCCGGTCTCAGGTTAGGACTGCACTTTAAAGATTTTGAGCTAACAAAAATATAACAGCTTTGGTATAAATCTCTTGATTTGCTCAAAAACTGTCAAAGAATTACAATAAAAAGTGAGAGAAGACTCCAATTCCTGGTTGAAAGGTTTTATGTTAAGGGTTGTACAAGAGACCAAATACAATGTGAAGTGAAACACAGCTTAAATCCAAAATTATATTTTGTTCCCATAGGAACGTCTAGATAAAACACGAGACGCCCTTTCAGAGAGTAAGAAGCTGAACCACAAACTAGCAGAGCAGAATCAGAACCTTCAACGATCCCAAGAAGAATTAGAGCTCAAAGATCACGAGCTGGAGAAACAAAACAGGGTATTGAAGGAGGTCAGTCACACTCAGGTGCAAATTCATGTGTAAAGCCTGGGGCATTAAAATGTGTGAACGAATAACTTTGTTCCAGGGCTTGAAGCAAAGACAAGATGCTCAACTAGAGGCCCAGGGGAGCTCCAGGCATCTGCAGAAGGAGAAGGAGGAACTCCATGAGAAGGTCAAACACCTGCAGAGCTCTTTGCTTAAGCTGCAGAGTGAGCGAGGAGAGTTGGAGAGGATGCTGACGCGCCTCGGCAAAGACAAATCAGCTCTCAGGAGGACGCTGGAGAAGGTGAGGAGTAGAGTGGCATTTTGAAAACTAAAAATATTCATTTAGATGAATAGTAAGATGAGAAGAATGGTAAAAATTAATGTCTTCACAAATCAACAGGTGGTTTATGTGTAATCGACACGTTTCAAGAAAATGTGTCGATTAGTTTTTATGTGATCCTCTCAACAGGCAACCAAACAAACAAACAAACCAACACCAGCAAAAACACTATTACACTATTAGAGTTGATCTACGGTCATATCATGACCAGTAGATCAATGTTTACCATGTTGTGCTTGAATTAAACACAATAACCATGAAGTCAGGTTTTCTTCTTCCAAAGCATAACATAAAATTAATGAAACATGACATTTTGACCTCTTTGGAAAAGGAAAGATGGTAGCAATATGTTTTTAAGCCTGTACGTGGAACCTTACAAGTCAGTGAGTTTCACAATAGAACCCTTATTTAAAAATAAAAGAACTCTGTTTTACAAGAAAACAGGATCAACACAAGACCGAGTTCTCAAGTGTTGTTTCTTTGAGGCATAATCTACCATTACTTTTTTACTGATGAGATATCTCTCTGAATTTTCTACTCACTGCTTACACCTGATAAATAAACTGGTTTTAGCACTTGCTCTGGACTGGAAAAAAACCTGCCCAACCCTACTACACACAAAATATAATGAATCAAAATGAAAAGATCAGCATATAATCCTTAAATCTGGCAGCTATTTATCAATCCCATGAAGCTGATGCAATGATTATGTATGATCAAAACAAAACGTGGTAAGAGAAAGAGGTCTTATGAAAAGAATGATAATAATGTTGCGCTGATTCAGCTGTCTTGTTACTGTGGATGGGAAGAAGTTCAACCATGTCACACCTTGAACGGAGAAGGAATTTTACTTTGTTTGACTCTAGGACTTAGACAACTATTTGGTAAAGAGAACAGAAAAGTCCTGCTGTTGAATATGCTGCTGAATATTTGTGTAGCCAAACCACAGATGGCTTTAAAATGCAATTAAAAGGTTCTTAAAGTCAAATTTAAAACTCCTGGATACTCATGTCCATATAGAAGCCAGGACTGAAGTAATATACATTTATTGCTGGTCAGAAGCCTCACTGCCACTTTCTGGACCAAGTGCAGTTGCCGAAGCATTAAGACACATAAATGGGCAGTTCTATTAATCCATGCGGAACGAGATAATTTGAATAATTAACTTTTTCATTCTGCTGCAGCTTGCCATTGGAGTGACATTTTTGTGCTCCATTTCTCCACTTACTCCTCTCTTTTGTCACACGTTATACAAAATGACCTTGTAGGGATGGAAACATGTAGGTGGACTGTGAGAACCAAGAGGCTTGGCTTCTGCTAGCGGCATTACAGGAAGGCACATGAGCACAGAATAGTCATGGTAAAGTCGTTCACATTATGTCACCCTGGTCTTGTCAGGTGGAGATGGAGAGGCTGAGGAGGGAGGAGGAGGCAGAACGCGCTGCCCAAGTGAAGGAGCAGTTGGAGCAGACGGTCCACAACCTGGAGCAGCAGCTGGCTGCAAAGCAGGAGGAGGTGCAGGCTGTGCAGGTCAGGAGCTGCTGGAGGATAGCCAGGGATGGGCTGGGGTTCCCACTGCCAACAGCTTCACATCACAGATCAGGACGATATTTAACACTTTCTCACAGGAAACCGAAAGTTATTGCATGGTCAGACCTGAACGTCACATGCATTCATGTTTACAAACGGGCAAATTTAAAATGTGCCTGTAAATCCTTCAATATTTTAGACTACTTTTTTCAATTTTATTTTTGTAGGATTGTGGAACCCTCTGTTATCTGTATAGGTTCTCAGTTATCCAGGTCATTGTTATCCAATACTGTTTAAATCAATCCACTGGACTTTAAGAAAATTCTTGAAGACGTTTTGTCTCTTGGATGAGAGACAAAACGTCTTCAAGAATTTTCTTAAAGTCCAGTGGATTGATTTAAACTGCTTTGGATAACCCTCTGTTACTTTGTTGAAGGTACTGTCAGTATCAGTGACTGGTGACTAGTTACTCTTTCCTGCACCTAAAGACAGCCATCGCTTCAGTTTCTGACACATTTAAGTTGTATTTTAACTGCAGTGACATGTCAGTCATTCTTGTCGCTGGAACTCCTCTGCTGTCATGATGAGATTCCATATTATCAAATTAATAATACAAATAAGACAGTGGCTGTGTCTTCACCAGTGGACTGCTGTCTCCACGGCGCCCACACAATCCTTACCTTCGTTTTCCTTATAATCGAATTTCAATTCTAAAAACCCACGTGAACTCTGTTCAGGCCCAGATCTCAGAGCTGGAGCATTCTCAGGCACAGCGCCTTCTGGAGGTGACGGCCCGCCACCACCAGGAGCTGGATTTGGAGACTGACCGTCTGAGAGGCAGCCAGCTCCAAGCAGAGCTGGCCCTGGAGGCCAGGGAGAAAGCCCATCGCCAGAGGGTCAAAGGCCTGGAAGAACAGGTACAGCTAACAGCTTTCTTACAATAGGTTGATGTTACAACAGGTTTTGCGTTTGTGTCCATACATCAGGATATTTGTGTTTTTTTATCTTTGTAGCTGCTGATTCTGAGGGAGCAACTCGACCAGGAGACAAGCAGACGACAGGCCTATTTCAGTCAGATGCTGAAGCCCGGCATGTAGGCAGAGCGCTCGCCGTGACGTATGTAGCACCTCTGGCTTCCTCATTCACGGCTCCTCTGGCTGCTGCCCAACAACATTGTGTTACAAGCTTCGTCCACACACACACACACGCACGCTTCTCAGGCGTTTGCTCCCACCCATGCACATGTGCACACCGGATTGCATTAATCTGCAGAAAAGCTCAACAACAACAAACAATGAGTGTTTTGTTTATGAGCAGACTGGACGTGCCAAATTGTTTTAAGGATTTCCTCTGGCTCTATTTCTGCATCTGTTTATGCTGTGTCATTTATTCAGGAAACAATCTGATGAAAGGGTTTCTCAGTTGGTGCTTTATTCTGTTATATTGATCATGGACCAATTTTATGTGCCACAATCACTGTTGTATACCATTATGAGAACAATTGCCAAATATTTACAATAGTTGTTTGCAGATTTTGCTGGTGCTGTGATTTCTCAGTGTTTCCAATCATGTCACTTTTACTGTGTCACTGTTTTATTATGGGATGTAATTTGACGCAATCACTAGTAATGTGGGCATGATTTCCGATTGTTTCTAATAAACTGAGTGTATCAGAGCACACGTGGAGATTGGATGATGATTTTTATTCTTCTGGTCACACAACGTTGCTATGGAAAAAGTCTCATCTGAACTTTGTGAAGGACAGCGCTGCCCTTTCATGGCATGTGACTTCTGGTGTTTGGTTCACACCATTAAAAGCTTTTGTGGATTTAGTGTTGTGGGTGAGAGAATGACCTTCGCTCTCTGTTGCTACTGCTGTCTTCACTGTTTTCTCTCAAAGACCATCGCAGACTCCAAGGTCTGTGTGTGTCATCATTCCCTGAGAGTTTTCCCTCGCAATCTTCAGCTCCTATATGGTATTCCATTTGCTGATTAGAAACCTAAAACATGTTCTCCAAGTGCTTGCTTCTAGCCAAGTAATCATGTGATTTGTGTGAAGTTTTAAAAGCTAACTCTTTTCAGTCATTCTTTAATTTCAGTTGTGTTGCATTTTCAAAGCAATGCACATTCATGTGTTCTCTCTGTGCAGCATTGGAAGTCATGGTCACTGAACATAGTAGAGTTTCACTGAAAATCTTGTCAGAGTTTCTTTAAAGCAGCCTTTTGATTATCATAGATCCGCCCAGTGGTTATCCAGTTACCAGCCTCTTTGCAGTCATTGGTTGGATGGAGCTAATTATGCAAGGTAGTGAATCCCTGTGGGGGAGGTGGGGCCAAAACTGAAAGAAGTCCTTTGGCAGGCAGAATAGAGCTTTTATTGAGGATATTTCTAAGCTGACCATCAGGGACCAAATCGCTGGATTGTTAAAAAAAAAAAAAAAAAAAAAAAAAAACATCTCAGCTGAATCACGCTTCTCCCCCTCTTTCATTCCTTTCCTCGTTTCATTTCGGTGAGACGGAGTGTAGCTCATGCAGTACCCAGCAGCAAGCAGAATGCAAGGAATCTACAGTATTCCCCTGTCTCACACAAGAAGCCTAGTTCACTACTGAAGGACAAGTGAGGAGAGAAAGAGGCAGAGTCAGAGTCACAGAGGGGAGGATTCAGACTCAGTTGTGGTTGAAAGGAGGAACGTGCGCTCCTGTCCTGCTCTGGTCTGCTCTTGTTGCCTCAGGTGTGTGCGCTCCTCCCTCCCCAGCGCGGTGCCTGCTGTCAGCTCCATCCCTGGGTGGCTGAGGCCATGGTGTTGGTGCTGCGATCCCTGCTGCCCTGCTTCTGCACCCTGTTCTCCCTGAACCTGCTGCCTGGGGTGGAACCCGCTGTGCCCCTGGAGGAATTCTACCCCTTTGGCAAGGACAAGGGGGACTCCCAGACCATCGCTCAGGACGACGGAGGCTCCAGGCTGGTGAAGATATCTGTTGCTTTCCCCTTCTTTGGAGACAGACACACGGGGCTCTATGTGAGTACAGAGGAGTGTGCTGTGACATGTGCGTGTGTGTGTGTTTATATTTTCATATGTCAGTGTATGGGTGTACACACACCTGGCAGTTGGCAATTGAAATTGACATGATGGGGATTGTATGTGAACCTTAGGGAGTTGATATTTGGCAAACAGCCAGACACTACATTCTAGTGTCCTTTGAGAGTTTGTATATGTTTGTGTGCACTCACAAGCTCTGGTGTGTAACCTCATTGGGAGAATATAGTATTTCCCACACACACACACACACACACACACACACACACACACACACACACACACACACACACACACACACACACACACACACACACACACACACACACACACACACACACACACACACACACGGGTGGAATCACAGTCCTCCCTGACATTCACCCCAGTTTACATCCTGCACTCTTGGAGCTCTGGCGTCCACAGAGGGAGAAGCTATTAGCAGAAACAGTGGTTAGCTCTGCGCTAATAAGGCTACAATGAGCTGTTAAAGGAAATGATACTCTGTGCTCTGACTGTTGCTGCAGAGCATCTGTGAGCAGTTTGTTTTCAGAGAGAGCACAGGGGAAAATATGCACACTGGAGAGAGAGAGAGAGAGAGAGGAACAGCGCTCATGGGAGGAAGCAGAAAGATTTGACAAGGATTTTCACACACCACAGTGAAACACACTTTGATCTGCCTTTGTCATGTATTGGGTTCAGCTCCAGCACATGGAAAAGCAGAACTCCCTTAAATCAACACCACCTGTTGCGGTTATGCATCCGCGTTCCTCCTTCTCCGCCTCCTCCTCTTCGCCTTCTCTGAGCCCCTCCTGCCTCCATTCTGTTCAAAGCATGGCCAGGGGAGGCTGAGGAACCATGGCAACAATGGGCAAGGTCAAAGATCGTCTTTCTAAACTGAGCATCTGTGCCAACGTGATGAGGTCAGCCTCCCGATGAAGACATTTTTAAAACTATTTTGCACACACAGAGCCTCAGCTGTGACACCAGAGTTTTGAGTGTAGTCTCTGAATGGATTTATACTCACATGTTTTTTTTTTTGTCACAATCTTTGTCACATTGTTTCTCATGTGTTTTTCAGTGAATTCCAGTACAGCTCTTGTTCCCTTGTGGTGATACATAATAGTCACATTACACAAGATAAGGCATGTTACCGGTTGCCTGGCTTGTTGATTTCCAGCTGAAATTATCATGCGATAGAGATAAACATCTGAGCGCTCTGCTTTCCAAAATGCACCATGTTAGTTGTGACGTGATATCCTGTAACTCACTCTGCATCTCATTGGGTTGTTATTCTTCAGTCACGCAAGGCATAACACATTGTGACAGGCACTTGAAATTACGGTCACGCTCATTTCCAATGCCTCACCTGAATCCATTAACATCTGCTGGAGAGCACACACACACGCACTGCAATTGCTGCCACCAGAAAAACGCATCGAAGGGAAGCTTTCACCGAGTGCTACAGGATGGTTCTGTGAGGAGTTTGTTCCATGAGTCTGTGCTAACGCCACATGGAAGCTGGAGAACTGAACTGATTTCTAAATGATTTGCTGGTGTTAAAGAACACACACCTTCAAACCTCTGATATCCCATTAAAACCCCCACCACCTGCCTGAAGGAGCAGCTTATTTTTAGTATTTCAGGACAGAAGAGTGACACGTCATCCCAGACATCTCTAATGTCCCATCGAAACGCCGATCGCCCCAGTCTTGGTCCTGCTGCAGTCCCACTCCTGTCTCCTGGTAACTAGGCTGTCCTTCTTTTGTAGTTTGTGTCTGGAAATTTTCACACATCACTGGGATCTCTCCTCCTCCTCTTCCTCCTCCACCACCACCACCCACTTCGTCCTCCAACACTCAGATAACATGGTAGGGGTCTTCCCCCCCGGAAATATTCAGCTGCTTTATCTGAGAGATGAACAATCATTTTAATAGAGCACAGACGTATCTGTAACGTGTCGTCAGGACGTTCAAGCAGTGCTGCTCATGGAGTATTCTTTTACCAACTTTATTTATTTTGTAAGGTGAAGAAAAAAATATATACAGTGGTACCACTACTTATGAAATAAATTGGTTCCGGAAGAAATTACATAAGTAGAAAATTTCGTAAGTAGAGACGTGTTTTCCATGCAAATGCCCTAATCCGTTCCAAGCTCCCCCAAAATTCCGACATAAATGTTTTCTAAAGCATAAAAATGCTTCAAAACATGTAAAAAATACTTGTTACAATTACATTATCACGCAATAAATGAGAGTTGTGTATAATGTAAAAAACAAAGAATAGAGTACAGAATAAAAATGACGGTCATTTACCTTTTAACTGCTGTCCTCATTGTTTTTTGCCCTCTTTGGTTCATGTGCTCCTGTCTCACCATGCCGAACAACAGAATGAATTCCAGTCCTCCTTTTGAACTTCTCCAACCACCCATGTAATGCCTTAAATTCCTTAAACTTCCTTTTGTTTTAATAACGCGATTGTAGATGCATTACGGCCATATTCTTTGGCGAGATCAACCAAACGCATCCCTTTTTCATGCTTTTCTATTATCTCTTGCTTTGTCTGTAGGGACAAAAAAACTCTTTTCTTCGTTTTTTCTTTTCCTCTTTTCTCCGTCACTTTCTTAGGGTCCATAGTGAATACTCAAAAAGTTTATATATTTGCGCAAAACTATCAGAACACCTCACAGGTCGAGGGCCGAATGACGAGGACGCTGCATAAACAAAGATCTAGCTCTACGCAGGGTCCCTCTTAGCCAATGGGATGCCAGGAAGATACTAGGTAATAGCCAATGGCAGAGCGGCTATGAGAATGTTGCGTTCAAGAACCTGTGGGAGCTGCCGGTATCATCCGATACTGTATTTTTACCTTACGTAAGTCGAAATTTCTTTCATACCTAGAGGCAATATTTTCCTGGCTTCTTTGTGTTTCTATTTTTTCCAGAAGTTACCATGTGATCCAATTTTTCAACAACAAATACTTAAATGATTCCTCTAATTATGCCTTAAATGCATCCTGGCCTGTACCAATATGCGGATTGTTTTTGGGGACATAATATATCTAACTAAGCATGATCTGGTTTTCCCTTGTCATTCATTTTAAATGTTACCACCTCTGCATTGCCTTCTTTAGAATTCTGATGAATAGACAATCTGTTTGACCAGAATTCTGTTTTAGGTATGAGAAGTACCGTAGGTATAGTCTGTTGTGTTTGGGTGTGGAGTTGAGTTACCATCACAACAATTGATGACGTCCAAGGTCTCCCCTGACTCCCATCACTACTGTGGTAAGCTGTTTGATGGTGACTGTCTTTTATTTGAGGATGACACATGTGACATTCAGTTGATGGATTAACTACTCTAAGGATAGCCAGTGTAAAGAACATTAAGGAGGATGTCCAAGGTCGGACAGGAAGGAGCCCAAGTTTAAAAGCAGATGTGATAAAAAACAATTATTGTTGATACATAAAGTCATGGACTGTGCTAAGAACCGAGTTGTTACATAGTAGTCTGTAATTATGAATAGTCTGGATTTTAAACATTTGACCACATTTTGCCAAGAACATGCTAACATAATGTAGTTTTTACAGATTGCACATCTGCTAGTGCTCATCTTCAGCTCTACGAGTGCCGTTTCATTCACAGACTCTCCCTCACCACCGTGTATGGCCCAAAGATGTGCACATGAAGTTTGATTCTTTGTACTCTGCTGGAGTGCCTTTTTTACGCGTGTGGTATGAGAGACGTGACCGAGTGGTGTTAGAAATAGTTTATCCACCACATGCTTTAAAAAGCTTTCAAGTTTGAAAGTAAATGAAGTGCTTCAACGTGATGCTCTTACGTAGACTTTGATCAGGAGATTGATGCTGCGCTCAGAACCGTTCATCGAATGTAAAGCTGCAGCCAGAACACGGTTAGTTTAACTGGAAACAAACAGTGGAAGCTTATTTACGTAAAAAACAGTAAGTTGTGGTTTTACAACATGGTTGTGTACCAGACTATTTCTTGGCTGGACACAATGACTTCCTAGATTCTCTGCTAGTTGCATTTTAAGGTCACAGTGACGACAGGACTCCAGGAAGTCTCAGCACGAGGCCAAGGATTAGTCTGGTACATCGTCTCATCTCACACTTGGCCAGAGACCAAAGAAACGTGTCTCCAACAAATACGGAACTTCTCAATTTAGAGAACTTACAATCATCTGAAGTCATGGCTTTCGACTACACATTAATAAAAGTGTGGAGTAGTTTCAACTGTTAGCACTTCAAAAAGTATCACAATTTGTTTTGAATCTAAAAACACACCTTATATGTTTCCTCGAAGTGTTCCTCTGCTTCAGGCTATGTAACTTAAAAGTCGAAATGGTTGTTAAGTTTCTACACTTTATCACTTGCATCATCAAAGCTGAATGAGGGCCTTTCCACACAGGACTGGAGTCACTTCCTTCAGCTCCATCAAGTAATTGGACAAGCTTGTAGCTGTGAAACCTCCATTCCTGACAAGGAAAACTAATGTTTTCCTGACTTGATCCATAGGTACCTTTTTCATTCTGCGGTTTATTTTGGCATGACTTAAGCCAGATGAAAGTTTATTTTAGTGCATAAATTGCTCAGCTCTAAAAAAAAAACCCCCAAGCAAAATCCTGGATATATCCGGCAAAGAATTCCCCCCCACCACAAAACAAGGGAGTTACAGAGTGGAGTGGCACCACTGGGTGTGAGAGAAAGAAATATACAGGGATGCTTCTAACAAGGTTGACTGATCGCACCTCTCTCCCTGTGAATTTGACCTTGGTCATGTTACAGGATAACACAAGGCAGCTCTGAACTTATTCACTTTCTCACGTAAATGTGATACATTACCATCCTCCACTGGATCGCTCTTCTGGTTCTCGCTCCGCTGAATTCCATGAGAAGAAAAGTATAAGACATGGAGCACAGAGAAAGTTCAGTGTGAATTCCACTGAGGTCACTGCCGTGTCAGAGAGGTCCCCTGAAAAATCCTGACATGCAAGAAACACACTTGTTTAAGCAGTTCCAGATGGTACAAGCTGTTGGATTAGGTAATTAAACATACAGTATTCCTATTTTTAAGCATAAACTTTGCATTCAGCATCATTTGCTTTACTCCTTTTGCTGTGAGATGGGTGACTTCCAGACCGCCGCTGCCACAGGTCATTAGAGGGTATGTGAGTGTAGGACGTTTGTATTTCGTGTACATCCTTCCATCCATCCAACCCTGTGCCCTCTGTCTTGTTTTTCTCCCAGTATCAGATGGCGCTCTGGCTGACCTCTGGGCCCTGCCCCTGCAAGTCGCTCCACTCTTTCCCCACATCAGCCACGTTCTCACCACATCACGCTGATGCAGAGGGGAAGGCCGTGGTCGGGCAATTAACTCAGCCCTCGTGCCGTGCCAAACAAAACTTCCTTTGCTGTTTTTGCAGCAAAAGTCCTTCAAATTATGGTTTTCATACACGCAAGGAGTCGAGCCAAGCCATTTGACGTTGCTTTGTCACTGTCACATGCCACTCAGCTTGAATGCTGAGAGGCAAAGTTCATGCCAGCGATTAGAGGAAACAGGATCGGTGCCACGGTGGGAAGAGTCTCTCTTTGTTGATATTTTGCAGAAATGATGTATGGATGAATGAATGGCTTTCATGGGCATTCAGTGCTGGAGAACTTTCCTCCCCACTCACGTTTAGTGGATCACTTCTTCGGATGTTCTCATTTTTTTGAGGAGTGGCTGCCTCCTCACCGTCTAATGCTGAAATATTAGAACTGAAAGGTGCCTTTACCACACTGTTTTAGTATCTTTTATAGGAATATCGACCTGACTACTGGCATTTTATTCATTTTACCGCCCAGCTTTTTCCCCCAGATAACCTCAGTTTTGACTGAAACATCCAGTATATCACCAGTTATAGAAGATGATCTGGTAGATTGATATTTCTTCATGGTGCAGTGTTCAACTACAGGCCTAACATACGTGGATGTTTTCTTCCTTTGCTGTTTGCACACATCTGTGGATTTTTAAGTGGTGGGCGTCCTTCCTGGTACGATGACTTTGCGGATGCGTGAGCAGCTGAAACCTGGTTTTCTCAGCTGCTGTCATTTCGGGGAATAAATGTAGCGTCTGTTTGCTACATGAGAAAAGCAAACATCCGTTACAGGAGCATCCACCGCCCAATGCTGAAGTTCCCTCCAAGAGGTCGAGCTACCTCTGTTTGTCCCCTGTCGTCTCCTCTCCTTAGCGCTCTGACTCGAACCCCGCCTCATTCTGTGGCTTCATCTGACGTGTTAGACAATCCTTGTGGGATTAACCTAAATCAACTCCCACTGCCTCCTGTACAGGTTAACAACAATGGCCTGGTGTCTTTCCTGAGGGAAGTGTCTCAGTTCACACCCGTGGCGTTCCCAATCGCTGGTGACAGACGAGTTGTGGCACCGTTCTGGGCTGATGTGGACAACCGCCGGGCTGGGAGAGTCTTTTACAGAGAGAGCAAGGAGCCCTCTATCCTGACGAGGGCCTCAGATGACGTCAGGACGTACTTCTCAGAGTTCCCCAACTTCAATGCAACATGGGTCCTCATTTCTACCTGGCTTCACGTCACTTTCTTTGGAGGCAACTCTCTCACACCGGTACAAACTCACACTCAGCACAGTTTTAGAATGATTGGAAATTTAAATGCATTAGTAACCAGTTCGAATACCTCAAAGACAATTTTTGCTAAGAAGAAATGATAAGCAGACTAGAGAACGACAGGAGGCAGTTAATTAAATGTGATGGAGAGCAGAGAGTTAGGATGGAGTGAACTGCAGTGTGGCATATATTGTTGTTTCTCTCTCTCTTTCTCTCTCTTTATCTACCTCAGTCTCTCTCTTTTTCTCTCGATCATTCAACCTGGGAATAGGAGCAACTATTAATATTGTGTTTATCAACAGCAGCTGATGAACACAGTATGGTATAATTGAGGAAGATAGCTCATAGAATGGTTGAAATAGTGAGGAAGAAGATTAAAAAAACAGCACCAGTTTGACCGTTAGCTAATAGAAGACCTGTAATTGTCATTAATGGAGAAATCGATGGAGCTGCAAGTAGCCAATTGAATCACTTGTCATGTCTTTAATCAGCATCATGAGCGCTCCTTGGCGAGTGATGCTGATGATGCTGATGATGAAGATACTGTGTAAGCTGATATAATAGGGAGGAACATCTGGCAGCTAGATAATCTGGTCTAGATAATCTTGAATTCTCAGGAAGAATCTGGTTGTCACCGGTTGTGACTGGAACACTTCACACGTTCTTCCTCAGCAACAGGCCCAGACGAGTCCGCTGATTTCATGGTTGCATGAGATTTAGGAATCTGTGTCATCGATATGAATCAGATGCATACATTTGTGGAAACCAGGAAATAGCTTAACCAAGCCTGTTCCTCTTTGTGCAGGTAAATACTTTTCAAGTGGTGCTCATTACAGATGGAGAGCTTTCCTTTACTATATTCCAGTACAATAACATCACTTGGACCACAGGTATGCATGCCAGCAGTGGAGGAAACCTGGCTGGGCTGGGAGGGATCGCAGCACAGGTAAGGTCACCAGTTGATCAGGTCCGAATCGGTAAATGCATGATCAACGTTCTTCTTGTGAAGGTGCAGACGGAAGTCGTCAGGTGTCGTCTTTTGTGACGTCTGCTTCCTTGTTGTTCTCTTCCCAGGCAGGTTTCAATGCTGGTGATGGCAAGCGATACTTCAACATCCCCGGCTCTCGCACGGCTGATGTGGTGAACGTAGAGGGAACCACCAACGTGGGCTACACGGGCAGATGGGTGTTCCGTATAGATGACGCTCACGTGGAAGTGGGGGGCTGCAACAACTCAGGTGAGCGTGTTCTCTTTTTTCTGAGCCTCTGTTGTTTTGCGTGTGAGGTTGCTCTGACATTGACCTCTCCCTGCAGCATCAGTCTGCCCACACCTGCGACCGTGTCTGAATGGGGGCCAGTGCATCGACGACTGCATCACAGGCAACCCCTCTTACACCTGCTCCTGCTTGGCTGGCTTCACCGGCCGGCGATGCCAGATCGGTGAGACTGACTGACCTCATCCGGAGGCATTCTTCTGATTCAAGGGTTCACGTTACCTCCTGTCTCCTTGTCTCTGCAGATGTGGACGAGTGTGCTTCAGATCCCTGCCAGAATGGAGGGACATGTGAAAACCAGATTAACAGTTTCATCTGTCGGTGTCCTCCTGGATACACTGGGAGTCAGTGTGAAACAGGTACAAAGAACGTTTTGCCAGTGCTGCGATATAATGTGGATACAGTTACGCTTTTATTACCTGCCACGGTTCTGTTGTTTCTGCTGGTGTCTACCGTATTTTGAAAAACTGCTGAACTTATTTTTATGAATCACTGTGGAGAGATGGGAACTAAACCAATAAATTTGAGTCCAGAACTATAAAGCGGGACAGATCTGAGACTTTTCTTCCTATTCTATTGCAATGTAAGACATACCTAAACATTTCCTCATGTAAAAGTACCAAGCTGATTTCCTTGTTTTTAATACATTTGTATTTATAGCATATTCCATACAATTCTACTGAATGGAAATGTGCTTAAATGTCAATTTAAAGTACCAGCTGTCTTAATAAAGGCCACTTACATTTTATTTTACACAGTAACAATAAATGACTCACTACTCACGGCACATTAAAAGAAGCTGAAGACCAGGAACAAGTTAATTGAAGTAGTTTTCTGCTTCAATAAGAGCAAAAGAGTATTTCAGAATATGGTGGTCCAGTCTGTTTGGAGCTTCTGTTCCCACAGTCCAACCTGTGGAGACGTATCAAACCTCTTCTAATACCTTTCACAGCCAGCAGCACATACTTGCAGAGTGAGGGGAGCAGTGTGGCGGATATATTAATCAGCTGAGTAAATATTCCACGAGCGTGTTGCTGCCTCTAACCCTGTGTGTGTTGCAGACATTGACGAGTGCAAAGACAAGCCATGCCTCAACAACGCGTCATGTGTACAAGGCGCTGGCAGCTTCACCTGTGTGTGTGAACCGGGTTACACTGGCATCCTGTGTGAGACAGGTGAACTGGGCTTTTTCACACTCCAGAGGAAATATTTTATTCTGCTTTCTACATCAAACTCAGCCCTGGCAGATGTTTCAAAGAGTTTCCCAGATTGTTCAGACAAATGAGTCCAGGTTGAGGTTCTGGTTTACTGTAATTATTCCACCAATAGGTTTATCTTTAATTTTCTTTACACTGTGAAGAAGTTAGCTGAAGTCAGACTGATGTCGCTCCTCCTGTGATGGATCGTTGTTGATATTTGAACCCAGCGGGGATTTGAATTATCAGACCTTGTGCAGTTCATGAATCCTTGTATCTACATGAGATGGGTTTACTTTTAATACCGGACACCTGGTCACTGAAACTCTATACTTTTACAAGGGAAGTTCAGCGGCCTTAATCTGGCTCAATGTCCCAGACTTGGTTTTTCAATTGAAGAGTGAACAATATTAGTTGGGAACGCAATAAACGGCAAATGAATCCCCTTTTTATGTGCACCCACTAGACATAAATGAATGCGAGTCACAGCCTTGTCTGAATGGAGGCGAGTGCATCGACCAGGTGGCCAACTTTACCTGCGTGTGTCCCGCCACCTTCACAGGAACGCACTGCGAGACAGGTAACTTAAATCTGGACCAAAGAACATGTTTTAAATATGTGTCTTAATAGGAAATGTTGACAAAATAAACTGTTTTTTTATATATAAAATTGTCCAAATGGGACACACATGACTGAAATTCTGTTTAAGAGCAAAATGAGTGTTTTTAACAGCTATGAAAACAAATTATGAGTTAAAATTCCTGATCAGTTCACAGAATCTGACAGGATGATTTGAAGTGTTTTAGAGTTTCTGGCGTAGTTTGTGGAGCAGTGAGCAAAAGTTTCTATTTGTCCATCAGCTTGGCAGCAAACATTAAGAATCCAATGAGGTATGTGTCAGTTTTGCTCTTTTACTGCCTCCACAGGTTTGGTTTGAAGGGTCAGTTTGACAAAACTAAAAAAAAAAAATCTGATATATTGGTAAACATTCCAGCATGAACAGAACTACACACCATAAACCCGACTATTTTAATAGAAACTCACTGACTTTGGCTGTTGAGGATTTGATCTACCTGTGATCAAAAATCTTTTCTGACAACAAATGCAGAAATAATACGATTACGTATCTCAATCTGGGTTTATTTTCCTGGTATGGTTTGCAGAGATCTGTTTGCAATTTACGTTGCCTCTTCAATACAGTGGAAGAGCATGGAATTTTAAAAAATTGAATTGCATAATATTGCTGGAGATGTATGTTTTGATGCTATTTGAATGAACCATGTCCTTTTAAGTACTCTCCTGTTTCCCTCTCAGAGCTGCTGGTGCTTCAGGTCAACTCAACTGAGGCAGAAAACCAAACAGGTAAACACCAGCGCAGCCACGGCTGAGATGCTTCCAAATATTTCCACATACAGTTGGATTGTCACATGCCTTGCTTTTCCATATGCAGCTTCGTGTGAAGAGGACGACTGCAGGAAGAGCCAGATCTGTGAATTCAGCGGCTCAGGAATCTCCAACTGCACGTGTGCTCCAGGTTTCTACGGCGACAAGTGTGAAGGTACTGTAGACCTGGCTGCAGGAAGCAGAGCAGGTAGACGGGCAGATGTATGTTTTGACTGAGAGGAGCTGCTCTATCCCACAGGAATTTGGAGCTCTGCCCTGGTCATGATGATGGATTATTGTAATTATCAAAACTGACATGGCCTCACCCAGTTTACTAGAGGAACCAGTCGCTTGATGTTGTGTATAATTGTTTTATAGCACATTTTATTAGTTTACCAACAAGAGGAAGTGCTTTGTCTAGACTTAGAAAGGCGTCTTAATGAGTCAAAGCTACTCTTTGGTATTCAGGTCATCTCTTCAGACAGAGCTGTTAAAATATGCATGCTTTCTAACCGCTACTGGCTGTTCTGGAAGTCAACCATCGCTTTACGTTGTAGATTACAGAACAACTGCTGCTTACATAGCTACAGGGCACTGAACACAAAATATGTGGAACGCTATCATCCTCGACTAATGACCTTCTCATTATCATCCTTCATTATGTTTAATGGCTGCATCACGTCATGTTAGCTTTAAAAAATGATTACCGAGATGCTGGAAGCGAATTCGAGCTCTCGTCAGAGGTTAAAGTCACTGTCTGACAGCAGTTGCTGCAAATCTTCTTCTTTCCCACCAAAAGCTCTTTATAATAGCATTTGAACTATTGCAAATAGCTTGAGCTGAAATAACTATCAGTGCTTATATAGGCTCTCTTAAATCTCCCAAATACTTTCCTGCCCTGCTCACATGGAAGGCACAGTGGAAAAAGGAGCGCGATCCTCAAAGGAAGAGAAAGTAGCGGGATTCAGAAGTGCCTAATCAGGCTCTCGGATCAAAGGGCCCGGGACGCACAGGTGGCCAATGAAAGTGCAAATTAACAATCCATTAATTGCCCCCAGGGCCGTTCATTCTGGTCACAAAATATGCTCCATATCATCAGAAAAATAAAGCCCCCCACAGAACTCCCAGGACTTCAGAAGGAAGCATTTAGCAGCGATACGGCAGCATCCTTTGATCCACTGCTGCAATCAGGAAGGAGAGGAAAATAAAAACATCCATACAAATGGTATGGAGCGGATGTGCAGCGCGCTGACTGGTAGCAGCCCTCTGGTCCTGTGAACGTAGTAGGAAAAAACCAGGGAAGGAGGAATGACAGTGAACTGATAGAGTTTACAGAGCAGCAGATGAAAGACGGCGGCGGTCGTACATGTGCTCACCATTTGTAGCTTCAGCCTATGTTCACGCTTCAGCCAAGACTTAACATAAGACTGATTTCAAGAAACTCAAGCAACCCTTTTAGTCTCTTTCTCCCTTCCTGTCTCTGCAGAGGAATGCCTTTGTCAGAATGGGGGCGTCTGTGTGGACAGCAACGGGACATGTGAATGTCCTTCAGGTTACACGGGACTCTACTGTCAGTTTGGTGGGTACGACCTGTAGGATCAGGCATATCACAACAAGATCACGTGTAAATGTGAATAAATCATGTCACAGTAGGACTGCAAATGTCTCAAGGTAGTCATTTTTTCCAAAAGTTTCAAACATGTGCTGTGCGTTCCCTTCCCCTCAGAAGTAACTGAGATGCCGTGCAGCAACAGCAGGACGTGTCCAGATGGGGGCCCCTGCCTGGAGTACGGAGGAGCGTACCTGTGCACATGTCAGACCAGTGCAGCGGAGCATTACGCAGACATTAAGGACTTCTACCCATATGGTAAGAGCCTCAGGCACCACCTCTGTCCCTCTGCATGAGCTTCTGGTTTCTATAGCGACAAACACACATTCTGAAACACACAAGTCTCAAAGAGTGTCACGGTTTTCAAAGGAACAGTCACTTTTGTCTTTGATTTTTTTACGGCGTGAAGAGAAACCTGAAGTAACCCATGTTTTCAGATGTCAGGCCGCTCAATTGAATAAAATTCAAGATTTACCACTTTCCAGTCCAGTGGAGCACAGTCAAGTATCGGTGTGTATTTTTCAGTACAGCCCCAATCGGTCTGCGACTCCTCTCCGTGTCTGAATGGGGGCTACTGCTACGAGCGGGACGGAGGATACTCCTGCGAATGCAAATATGGATACTGGGGGAAGCACTGTGAAAAAGGTAGCAGAACCGACAAAAACACTGTTGAAATACATTCACATGACCTGATTATTTAAAACATCCTTCAGACTTGTGTTTTTACTCGGGTTCAAGTCGAGCTTTAAATGCACCAGGAAACATGTCATTACTTGTAATGCTGCTTGAAATATTACAGTGCTGAAAGGCTTATGATAATTTGTACTTGTGTGTGAGTTGTGAGCTATCATCCTGAATTATGTCTCGAGTTGCAAAGAACTGGAACAGATTTATTTTTTGTGATTAAAAGCCAGAGTGGTTCCCCTTCTGCCTGTCTCCTTCCAGTTAGACTCAATACCTGTGCTTCTGGGCCCTGCCGCAATGGAGGCTCCTGCAAAGAGGAGGCAGGGAGCTACAGATGTGTGTGTCCTTACAGGTTCACCGGAAAACACTGTGAAGTGGGTGAGTGAGTGTGAGGGCCGCTGTTTGACTTTTGCTTAACTACATGATCAGAAAACATGGATTGTACTTGCAGGATCTCAGCTATAGTAATGTTTGGTTGTGTGTTCAGTCTGTCAGTCTCTCAGTGTGATGGTGCTGCGATGCGCTGCCAGAAAGGAGTCTCCAGTAGAACCTCTGTTTTCACACAGTGTGCCAGGCAGGCGCTCCTCTCCTCAACCATGCATCACATTTTTCTGGCTTCTTAGATGTGGATTAAAGTTAGAATAGCATCAGCTATTCAGCACAAAGTCAGGACTTCCTGCTGATTTTCCCATTTCATGTATCTGATTGCCAGTTTGACTGTGCAGCCTTCCTCTACATATGGGTCACGTTCAGTGTCAACAGTAACACAACCTACGGTTCAGGGGAACGTGTGCATCCTTGGACTTGAAAGTCAGCATGATGGTTTCTCATTTTTACTGATCCAGGAGTGGTTTTGACACTTGATTTGACATTTTCATGAGCATGCAAAATTGTTTTTTTAATCATCATCATCATCAGAAATACACCTTAATATACATATAAATGGTCTGACAAGCAATTATACAACATACTGTATCTCTTTTCCATGGGTTTTATATCTTTAAGAAAAAGAGAGTTAATACAGAACGCTGCAGTCAGGATTTTGACTGCAGCTGCTGCCTTTATGTTAGAATTTGTTGAGGAGTGTCTTCTCATTGATTGTGAGGACAGACATCTCTCTTGTTATTTTTGACAAGAAATCCAAGACTTTTTCTCTGTGATTTTAATCATTTTCATCTTGTTTTTGATATTGGTATGGTTTTATCATATTAAAAACTATTACTTATGATGTTGTCTTGTCACTTTGGGCCCCGTCTTGGCATTAATGGAGCTGCAGCTAACACGTCAGTGAATTATGGTGAATGTTTCTCATACACCACCAACAGCATTCACACACGACCAACATCTGGGAGACTTTGCTTAGCTGTGAGATAAAGTTTGAGTCAAGTCTCAACCATCACTCAATAAATGAAATCAATGCCAGGAAAAAGTATAATGAGTTCTGGCCTGAATTTAGTAAGGAATTTATTTTAATACATAAATTTTGAAATCTAAAGTCACAATTCTGACTTCTTTCCTGACTTTTAAAATGAAAAAAAAAATAAATAATTTTTTTGACTGCTAATTTGAGTCGAGGCGGCTGAAGGTGTTTCAGCTCCAGTCATAAAAACGTCACTATTGTTCTATTTTCAAAGGAACATAATGTACACTTGGTCTGGATTTTGCTAAAAGTCTTAAATGGATTAGTCTTTGTTTGTAAACACAACATGTAAAGATGACCACATCTAATCCAGCACAGATGTCAGGCCTTGATAAATTCTTTTGACAAAGATAATCATATAATAAAAATCTGATATCTTGACAGCCCTTGAAGATGCTATGCAAGTGTCATTATCATTATTTGTTGTGTTATTGTTGTTATGGCCAATTATAATCTTGTGTGTTATTTTGCAGGGAAGCCAGACCCCTGTGCCTCCAGCCCTTGTCTTAATGGAGGGACGTGCTTTCACTATATAGGAAAGTATAAATGTGAATGTACCGAGGCCTTTAGTGGCAGGCACTGTGAAGTCAGCAGGAGCTCAGCACAACCCACTGCAGGTAAGCAGACCTCGTTGAATACCCTGAGCTGTGAATTGTGGAGATAGTGGCTTTCCGTATGAAGATAATCTTAGCAGTGTTGCTGCACTGGCAGCCCCACATTTACAAATATAGAACGACTGCATTAGCTATTTAAAGTAAGACCTGATTAGACCTCATGATTCACGTCTACATATTCTGACAGCATGCTGGAAGTAAATTTAGAAGGACTGTAACAGAGAGCCCAGTGTCCTTGGTGAGTGTTTGCATTCTTGTGTTATGTTGCTGCCATGCTGATGTTTTAACTGTGTTTGCATTCAGAGATGGGCTGCGGTCCACCTCCAAAAGTCAAGCATGCTGAGGTCCAGTTCTCCTCAACAACACCGGGCTCAGTGGCTGTGTATCTATGCCACTCAGGCTTCATGTCTGTGCCCAGAGCCACACAGAGCATCTGTGGTATCCAGGGGGACTGGAGCCAGCCACCCATTTGTGAGGGTGGGTAACTAACACATCCAACACAATCCAGTGTTTATATAAACAAACATATTCATTGCCAATGTCAATTCATAATGATTCATTCATTTCCCACCATAATAGAGATCAATGAATGCCTGTCAAGGCCTTGTCTCAACGGTGGCACGTGTCAAAACCATGTGGGATCCTACCAGTGTGAGTGTCACAGCGGCTTCAGTGGAAAGCGCTGTCAGACAGGTAAAGCCTGGTCAAAGTCCTCTTACAATAAATACCTCAATTCAGATCACACTGATGACACTCCTGTGCTTGTATGTCTCAACCACCTTCAGATATAAATGAATGCCAGTCAGAACCCTGCCAGCATGGTGGAACATGTGAGAACCAACCCGGCTCCTACATGTGTCACTGTCTACCAAGCTTTAAAGGGCAGAATTGTGAACTAGGTATGGCCTTCGTGCAGCCTAGCAGCTTACTTTAATATTCTAACACAGAGATTATACAGGACCACTGTAAAATTCTCCCACCAATATCTGTGTTCAGATCTGGACGGGTGTGAGTCCAACCCATGTCTAAACGGAGGTGTGTGTCGCGGTTACCGGAGGAACTATTTGTGTGTATGCAAAGATGGTTTCTTTGGGGACCAATGCCAGATGTGTAAGTCACTGCCTCCCACAGTTATGATGCTAAAAGCTGTTTAACACAGCCACTGCCATATGTACTAACTGCACGTCTTTGCCTCCCTCTAGTGGAGAATCCATGTGTACTGCAGCCTTGTGGAAACCGTGGCCTCTGCCGGAGTGACAGGAAGGGCAACTACAACTGTGTTTGCAAAGCAGGACACACAGGCAAAGACTGTGACAAAGGTCAGTAAGAGTCAGTAGGTGAATCCCATCCTGTTCAACCCATTATTTCCACCCTTTGTACAGAAGTTCATCATCTGCATTGCGAAGACAACTCTGTAATTATTTAATGTATGGATTAGACATGTAAGGTTGCCACTGTTCCCAGACCTGTTGCCTCCCTCGGGTCTTCATGTGGTGCGTGTGGAGGAGAACGAGCTGGAGCTGCGCTGGGATCAACCGGAACCGTCACGCAACCTGATCAGTGGGTTCATCGTCACCTATGGTCCTTTGGGCCGGACCAGTCGCAAATCAGATCTTCTGGACAGGCAGAAGTCCACACACGTCATGCGAGGCCTGATTCCTGGGGTGCTGTACAACATCTCCACCTTCTCCACCAAACGCAACACCAACAGCAACGACGTCAGCCAGCCTGCCACCGCTCTAATACGCACAAGTGAGCACACTCTTTAATGTGACAGTAAGAGAAAGCATTTCTGTGGAGTCACATCGGTTTGAACACATATGTGGATGAGTTTTCATGTGAATTTGTGTGTGTTTCTGAGTTAGGACCTCGGAGGGTGGAGCAGCTGCAGGTGGTCAATGTGTCCTCTTCTCAGGTGTGGCTGAGGTGGATGGTTCAGGTAGCTCGTCACGCAGCAGTCAGCAGGGTGCATGTGTCTCTGCTGCCATCAGACGGGAGTGATGCACGCACCGCTGTGCTCAACGCCAGCAGCACTGAGCACACCTTCAGGTCAGCTCCTGCCCCAAAAATCACACACAAGTTCAAGCTGCACCTAACTGCAGGATCCCATGTGTCCACTAGGTGGTACTGTTGTAGGGCTGCACAGGAAATAGTTTTAGTGATTTAAAAGTTTACCACTAGGGGGCACTGATTCATCATTTTTGCTCTTATCAGTCATGAGATGCGCTAAGATGATTCTTGATATCAGGTGTCCAGCAGCACAAGTTTGAAAATATTAAAGTGAGAAAACAATAAAATATTAAAATAGAACGAGAAACAGGAAACAGGAGCTTAAGAGTTGCTGCACAGATTGGAATGATGAAGATGAAGCTGGGCATCGCTACTGTAGTATAAGGTGTTTCATGTGCCACTTTGTGTTTCCTAGCTCACTGCTGGCTGGTCAGATGTATACAGTTGATGTGTTGACTCAAAGTGGAATCAGACCCGATGAGTTCCCCTCCACCAGTCACTCCGCTGGACCACTGCAGTTCTGGACAAGTAGGTTCCTGATCAAGACAAACAGTTGTCTTGACCTAATCTGTCTGAGAAAAATAAATTTATCTGTGCTTACTTAAAAGCTAGCAGTTGAAAATAAATGAATGAATGAATGAATGAATGAATGAATGAATGAATGAATGAATGAATGAATGAATGAATGAATGAATGAATGTTGTGTCTGACAACATGTGGTTAATGCATGTTAATGTGTATATTATTTTGTTTAATCTGTTTTCTTTGCATATATAATCTAAGTAGTTTGTGGAGTGAGGACTTTTCTATGTACATGACATAAAATATTTATCAAAATTGATTGTTTTGGGTCAGGTGGTTCTGATTTTTAGCTGGAGAAGATAGTTACTGTTTTCTGTAACTAAAGAAACCAGATAGAACATTGATGATGCTCTGGTCCAAATCTGAATGGTGCTCTTCCATCAGGACCTCTTCCGCCACAGAACCTGTCTCTCTCACATGTGACCACTAACTCAGCGCTGATCGCCTGGAGCCGCCACCCAAGACACATCCCAGATGGCTTTGTCGTCAATGTGACCCGAGGGTTGAATACACGGAGTCGCTTCCTGCCCAATGGAAAGTTAGGATCTTATACCCTGCGTGAACTGACACCAGGACAGCACTACAATGTGGCTCTGACATCGGTCAAGAACACAGGACAGGAGCAGATTCACAGCACGCCTCAACACCTGGCCTTCACCACCTGTGAGTGAACGTTTCCAAAGAATATTTCTGAATCTCAGCTGAACTGCTTTTAACAGTGGGAGAATGCTGAAGGAATTAAGCCACAGTTTTAATGCTTCCCCCTGTTGCTAAGCTAAAGTGAACACTGAGGAGTTCTTATTTTGATGCTGCATGAATGTTTTCCTCATATTTACAATTTGGCTTTACTGACTCAATCAGAAACACAAATTTTGAAACAGTCATGCTTGCTTCTCCTTTAACTCAGTGCCAATGGAGGCAAGATCAGGCAGAAGAAACCGGCCAGCCTTGATTGGACAGTCAGGACGGACGCTTCCTCTGTCTCAGCCTAAGGCCCCGGCGGCCACAACAGAAACGGGGAACTCAGACGAATTGCCTAGGTACACATAGAATGTTGCTGATTATTAAAAGATCTGCTTTTGATGTCAAAGAGTTAGCATTATTTTCTGTGTTGCAGATACACAGAACTAATTGACAGAAGGGGAAGAATAACAGCCAAGTTCGCTAATATGCCTCGAAAAGCTATTCGGCATCGTGCAAGTAAGTACGGGTGGGAGGGACGACGATGAAGAGTAGCTACCGTCAAAATCAGTTTGTCTCACTGATATTCTGAAACAGTTCTGATTTGATTATGTAATTTACTGAACTTACATCTAATTTTACACACACAAGAGCTCATGTTTAGGCAAATGAAAGGGCCTGTTATAAATGAACGGGTCCCAGTGCCTGTGTTTATCACTGATACCATTTGTCCAACCAGTGATGTAATGTCTCATTTCTGTAGGCTGAGGAATGTACACAAAATCTGCCGGAGTCATCCTGCACTCTGCCATTTAGTCCTTTCATGGTGATTCATGACAGGCATGTTTTGCCTTGCAGAACCTGACCCTCCAATCAAATTGGAGAAGCTGGAAGAAACAACAAATAAGATCAGCCTCGCACTGGAGATTCAAGAAGATGGTGTGAGAACGAAGCCTGGTAGGTGTTCCGCTTGTCGTTCCAGCAGGAACCATTACTTCTCCCAGCTGGTACATGACGTTAGTGTCTTGTTTGAAAGAGATTACTTGAGAGTAATTTATCAGTTGTGTTATATGTGCAGTGAAACATCAGTCAGCAAGCCAGCCATGACAGACAAATCATTCAGGAAGGCAGTTTGGTGGAGAGTCCTTCAAACACAGGGTTTCCGCTGTAGTTAATGTGGAGCAGTGTCTCTGAAACTTGAGCCCTATGCTGGTTGCGTGCTGTGGATGTTGATGGCAGCTGTTGTCTTTTAGAGCCGCCACCAGACTGCCGCAGTCTGTCCTGTCAGAACGGAGGTACATGCGTGAATGGGGGCGACTCCTTTATCTGCGACTGCGCTGCAGGCTTCAAGGGCAGACGGTGTGAACTGTGTAAGTTAATGTGCTCTCCACCCTCACACATGCGCACAGGGTGAGTTCAGTCCATGTAGGCCGGTCTATGGGAAAAGCAAAGCCACTATACAGTCACTTATTGTATTGGTAGAACACACACATCAATGGCTTCTTTAGGGAGGCTGATCTTTGTCTTAAGAACCGGATCTATTAGATGAACAGCGACGTCAGTTCAACAGGGGTCTTGAGCCTATCCTATCTGGCATCAAGACATTTTGTTTGAAGCAAAGGAAAAGTATTTAAGAACTGAACACACTCAAGTTCTTTGGTTGCGTTAGCAGCATTTTGAGACAGGCCACAGTTTGAGCTAAATGCTAATGTCTGCGTGCTACCACAGTTTATTCATCAAGTGGAAGAGTGAGGTTACAGGGAGAAGAGATCAAGAAGGTAGAGGAATTTAAGTACTTAAGGTCAACAGTCCAGAGCAATGGAGAGTGTGGAAAAGAAGAAGAGTTTAGAGTCTAACCATTAGCACTAAAATCAATGTGTTATGAGTTTTACATTATTTTTATGAACACTTTGATATGAGTGTGGAGATAGATTAAATAGTCAGGCAACTAGTTCATCCTGAGGAGATCATGAGTAGGTGTACCATGAATAACTGCACCAGTCTGGATCAAAGCTAAGTAAGAGGGCATCATTACCGTCTGGAGAGCCGTGATGTTAGCAAGTTTCCACAACAGCCAGGTTTGTATCACCAGGCCAGAAGAGGAAAGTTTAATATTTGACAGTCACTCAGTGATCATCCAGAAAAATGTCACCAATTAAAACTAAAGCCAGTCCGCTGCCAACTTGAATAGGATATACAAAATAGATCAATGATATAATGCAATTTTAATCTGAACAGTAGATACTTTTCTATGAATTGTTTTATATTTGTTTCAGGTGAATGACGTCTGCCCCTCTGCAGTCTGTCATTATGGTGGTGTAATAGTCCTGTAAAGTTCTGCTTCCTCTCTGTAGAACTGTAGCAACTCATGGTGGAACCTCATGATGAATCTATTCTGTTCCATCATGTAATCTGACTGAGAGTCCTGACTCTGTGTAGACTTCACTTCGGGTTGCCTTAAGGCAGAAAACATGCTCCACAAACACCTGACCATTCTGACATTCAGCATATGAATGGTCTGGTTAACCAGAAGGCTTCAGGGCTGAACGTACCACAGAACAAAGCTCCTTATCATTTTCACAGCATGGCTTCGCTTGTTTTTTCAAGGAGTCTGTGGTACTCTCTTTTTTTTTTAACTCATTGATTCTTTTAAATGCTGGCTTAACATTGGGAGAAAGTATTGTATTGTCAAAAGACAATTTGTCTTTTGTTCACACATTTTAATGTTTACGCCCTTTATGTCCTGTCTAACCTAGTTACATCTTTTAGCTTATTTAATGTACAGTACTCCTTTTGTTTTTGCTCAAACAAATCTTAAAAACATTAGAGTAGTCCATCTGTAACAGATGTCCTCAGATTAAACACGCAAAGTTATTGTGCTGTGGTCACAATGATAATAACAACTTTGGTACTGTTATTTAAGGAGCATGTTTTCGTAACTCGTGATGAGTAGAACGTACTCTCTCTTTACTTTGAGGATAACTGCTCTGACTCAAACAACCAGCAGGTTTTAAAAGCGTGTGGATGGATGACATCTAGTAACACAGTTAATGAACAGGAAGTTTATTTACAGAGGGGAGTATTGAGACCATTGTTGTCTCCTTCACACAAAAAACAACACACTCCTTGAATCACACTGAAGAGTCAGGATATCCAGAGCAGCCGATTTTACTGTGCATATTGTCACACATTTGTAGACATCACAGTTGAAGATGTTGTTTACACTCAGCCTCTGAGCTAAATGCTCTAAAGTGCAGCCCATCTGAGGAACGTGTAAAAGCTTGACATCAGGTGAAAAACAAATTGAAAGAAACTGAACCGTCAGTCTGAGTCCACCAATAATTAGATGGTGATAAAGCTGTGCAGGAGGAGACACTGGACATCCCCTTTTGCCTCCTCTTGAATCTTTTCTCTTCACCTAAACATCCAGCGTCAGATTGTTTAAACATTCCTTTCCCTAAGCCATCCATCAGGCAGCGAGCAGGGCCCAGCTCCATCCCACATGACCCCTAAAGCTTCCAGCAGACCATTCCTTGTTCACAACACTTTATGCATTCATACCTCATGTTGTGTCACCGCTGTTTGCAGCCTGCCAGCGAGTACCACACCCCTGCACCCGCCTCTACTCTGAAACCAAGAGTGTGCCTGTTTGGGAGGATGGAGTGTGCCACTACCTGTGAGTCTTCTCCACAAAATGCCCTACAACGCTCATTATGACACGCACAACATTTACACATTTAGACGTTATTCATAAGTACAGTTGAGCCACAATTAATTCATGAGTGTGTGTTATATGTCACAGGTACAAAAGGTCGTATAAAGTACAGCAGGATGTTTGTTATCGAGAGATTTGTGAAACGGCGCCTCCCAAGAAAAGTCAAAGTAAGTCAAAAAGGGTGAATAATGTTTGTAGTGGGTTTTTTTTAAACAATATACTATTACTAATGTCATTGTTCTCATTGGCTTGTACTGTCTTTCCCAACAGCCCGAAGAACAAGCAGACAGCAATAAAGGTTTGTTTCATTTGACAGAGTGAAATAATATTTATACTGAATCAAGCAGATGTATTGTTTCTCTAGAGGATCACAACCTTTTTAAACAACCATCCAAAAAAATGTTTTTTGTTTTTTTTCTTCTAGAAAACAGATTCTGACGAAAGAACTGTCATCACTTTCATGTGAAAAGCTTCCATTCGTTGTTCGTAATCTACTTGAAGTAACTGGTTATGGTCATATTTGTGCTGAAGAACCCTGTCAGAGCTCACTGTAACATTTTGGACACAAATCATCTGAAAATGAGGTTGTATTTGTTCGTTCCTGAGAGTTGTGTTTGTGTCTCAATTCTTCATGACAGGACTTTGACTAATCAAATGAAACACAACCCAAATTATTTATCATTTGTGATGTTTGATGACAGATTTTGCATAGTGATGGTCAGCAGTCCGCTGCACTGCATCAGAGACCTGATATACCTCATTTTCAAGTCCATGCTGACACATTAGGAGAGGTCATTATTTGTGATTCAGCTGCAGGTCTGGGCCTCAGGTAAATTAATGTGGAGTGCTCTGAGTCTGGATCTTTTTCTGATACCGACCCCATGATCTTATAAAGATGATGGTAAAATTCTCAAACGATTCAATTCATCTCTTCCTCTGACGATGGGGCACAGTATTTTCTTTGTATAAATGTATTTTTTCGTGTCTTAGCAGGCATCGCTGCTCGCTACTCTGTAAATAGTGTTTATAGGCCATTTTGTAGGTGAATATTTTAATAATAAAAACTTTAAAACACTGCGTTTCTCTTCTCATTATTTTAGGTATATTTTTTATGGGGGCAGGGAGTATTTGCAAACAGGATTATATCTTCTAAATTAAGCAAGATACTGCAGTAACTATGCTTTGTCAATATCATTTTATGTATATCAGTACATATGAACCAACAAATGTTAGTATCACAACTTTCTACCAGTAAACCCACTGATCCACCCAGGTAAGCCTGCACTGCTGTCTTCATCAAAACTAAAAGCTATGTCTTTATATCTTAAATATTATATCTCAAATATAAAAATGTATGTCTTATCAGTATTCCAAGTAATACTGAAGCCATTATGGAGAATGAAAAACAAACTTAGACAGTGTCCAACTACTATAGATGAATGAATCAATAGTGGTTCATGCATCTACTCTACTCTCTGCAGCCATTACTATGGTAAAAGCATTGCAGTTTATCGTGTTTTATAGTGCTTCGTATGGTGATGTGTGGTGTGCTCAAAACATTTAAAAATATATTTTCATAAGTTCATGTTTGCCCAGTGCTTATGTCATCTGCATCCTTTGTTTGGCCAAATTTGAACAGCAGTACAGGGTGGGTGGGTGAAACATTTCAATTAAACTTGTGACAAAGGAAATGTTTCCATTCACTACGGCCCCATAATTATAGAGCGGTGACCTTACCCGTGAAATATAAAATATAAGCATTCACAAGGCAGTTCAATTACTTTTATATTTTTAGTTTCAAAACTCATGCCAAATTTTTTTTTCTGCGGCCTCGTTAACATGATGTCCCTCTGCCCCTCAAAAGTATTATTTAGCAGCGTTTGCATTTTAGTTTGTTTGGGATAATCATCCCACTTGTTCTCCAGACGTGAGGTTTTCACGCTGCCTTCCAGGACCCTCGGGTTATTCAGGTTATTCCACTCACTCATTTAAACGTGTTGCAAATCTATTGAAAATAGATTTGAGAATTTTTTTTGAAATAAATGGAAAAATGATGAATACTTCTACGTTATTTATAATATATTAAAGAATAGTTTTACTGTATAATTAAAATGTTTAGTAGTGACTTAATAAGTGCTTAACAGCACAAAAAAATGTTAACTCGAGGAGACAAAGACAATAAATATGGATATATATTTCAAAATCTCTCCGGCTTTGTGGGTTTTCTTCATGAGATATAATCCATTATCCTTTTTTGGTTCGTTCCGTTCCGCAGAGTTGAATTGAATATTTTCGACAACACCTGAAGGCAGCATTCCACTCCAATGAGCGCGCGGCCGCCCCCCTCCTGCCCCAAGTGAAAACTGAGATAGTCGGGAAAAGCAACGGTAGGGAGACCATGGACGGAGGAAGCTGGATGAATTAGATAGTCTTCTGCTTGGGGAACGTTTTCATATAGTTATCAGCGTGGTGTTAGTCGTTGTGGATTTTATGTGCTGGGAAAACGTCTAAAACACCCGGAACATTGAAACATTCAGCGGCTTGAGTTTGAGCAGCGCAACTAAAGTTAGCCTGCTCCGGCTAAGTTAGCCTGTCAGCTAGCAAGAAAAGACAAAAAAGAAAAACAGCCGAGTAGAAGAAGAGTTGCGGCTAAAAGTGGCGCTGCGGCGTGAAGTAGTTAGTAATGTTGCCTCTTGGGATTAACTTTAGATACGGATGAGAAAGAAATTGGCAACTTGGAAACACCGAGAACGACTGCGAGCCAGACGACCGCCACTATGTTGAGGTGGACTCTCGGCTCTGGCAGCCCGCCCGAGTCCCGAGACTGGCCACACTCGGTGCTGTGGAGGCTGGGGGGCTTCTTCTTCCTGCTGCTGCTGGAGGGGGCCGGCTGCCTCGCTAACCCGAGCAGTTCTGCAGGCGTCAACAACAACCACCCCAGTGTCAACATATACATGAGTGTGGAGGAAGTGAAGAAGCTTTTAGGTAAGGTGACTTATGTCTGCTAACTTTTCCTGTCCGTGCGCGTCTTGTCTCCTGGTGATCCTCGCGTCTGTAGGTTTCCGTGCAAAACTGATCCGTGCACAAGAAAAGGCACCCGCTAACTTAAATTACATGCAGACAACATGGGCGAACACGTTTGTGATTACCGTAGAGTGTTACAATCATTAAATCAGTCGCACTTTTTTGTGATCACTTGATGTGTTCATTGATTCTGTACCCATGATCAGACAGTGGAAATAAAAAGCACAGCTGTCTAGTTTTGAACATGGCAAGAAAAGTTTTGAACTTCAAACTATGTAAGGAGAACGTAACCTAACTTGTATCTAATCATTAGATTGTGTGCCATTGTTTCCCATTAGAATGTCATCACAAATACCTGCTGTCTGGCCATTGAATTAGTTGAATGAGTGTGGTTATGTCGATTCAGATGGACTGCCTGACAATCCCAGTATGGATCTTTCGTTATAGATCACAGAAACTCTAGTGCACAATCTTGCATGAGTAAGAAAGCAAGGTTGAAGCTTAAAACATCGCCACAGCTGTAGTGTGTTAAGACCGTGGGCTGCAATAGGAAAGGTATGCTGATGTGTCACCAGGAGTCATGGAAAGGGGGAAGACCAAGCCATACATGTACGTATGGACTTACCAGACTGGGATATTTGTGGCTATAGTAAGTAAAATGAACCGGGAAGCTTTCTCCTGTTTGTTGTGCGGGTCCTTAAAATGGTGCTATGGGGTTTATTGACAATGTGTGAAGGATGCAGTGTGAAACCAGTCATTTAATGCCTAAGTGTTGTTGTATAGTCTAATAAAGGGTTAGAAGAGCTAATGTTTGTGAAAGGGAAGCTCATGTTGGAGTTTCTCAGCTTCGGTGTAATCCACTGCTGGAAATCCATATTTCATATCCAACTCTTTTGCAGGAGAAAAGCAACTAGTGTGACCTGGGCAGGTGTTGGACCTCCTGTGTGATGTAGAGTTATTCATTGCTACCATCAAGTGTGTTTAACTGTTGAGGACTTTTTAACTCCACCCATTTTATGGAATAAATTCGTGGTAGATTTTGTGATGTTTCATACCAAATGATCTTGATGTGTGGATCACTCATTTCAGCTACACTCATGCCCTGTGTGGACTGACTAGTCAGACCATAGATCATCACTTTTGGTTCCTCATGTTGTTTAGGCTACATTTAATCTCTGGTTGCCAGATGAAGGCCCGTCTTGTGATCTACTTGAAACTTCCTCTGGTCGTATGGAGAAGTCTCCTAATGTATCACAGCTATGTGTGCAAAGTTAAAACTCGTGTGTATGTGGACAGAAACTTCCATGATGCTGCAGCAAATGTAGGAAAAAATGTGTTAAAAACATCACATTGGCGATAGACTGCTGAGAGGCTTTCACCACAGTGATGTGGAGATCCGAAGTTGTTCCTTTTAAAGAATTTGGGACAGAACAGGCTTTGTAACAGTAATGGAAAGCTCAGACTCATTATGAATTAAAAAGATTGTTGCAGTGCCTGCTGCTAGCATCTCTGTATGTACATGCCTAAAGGCAAAATTCTCCAAACCTCAAAGGAGTCATCTTTACTTTTTCTGGGAGTTTCCAGAGTTACAGAGGTGCAGATGTGCTATCCAAGTCATCGATCGGATCACATTCTGAATATATATTTCGGACATGTTCAGATTTGTCTTATAGATTTCTTTATTAAGACATTCATAGTTGGGCATGTATGATTTCAGTTTTTAGTTAAGTTCATGATCATTTATGATTAGGAATATAGCTTATAGATTGGTAGTAAACAAAAGAGAAGGTGTCATGATCCAGCTGTCAGACTTGTCATAGCAGAGAGGTGTGAGGTAATTAATAGGGTTGGTGTTTCTCTGACTGTTCAAATGTTTATATTTGGTGGAGTACTGCAGTGTATTGTGAAATTTCTGCAGAAAAGGCATTGTATACGGACTGTATAAGATTATTTATGGTTTTGACGATATAATACTATGTACTATAATAATAATAATAATAATAATAATAATAATAATAATAATTTTAGGCCTTTCAATTTAATAAAAAATAAATGCTTAAAATATATTATAGCTATATTTGTGATAATAAAAATGCACTCAGTAGAGCTGATACCTCCACAAAGTCTAAATGATTTTTTGCTTGCTAGCCCATGTCCATCTCCTGGATAAAGTTTCACAAAAATAGGTTCAGTACTAAATAATTTAAAATAAAATAACTAAAATAACATTAAACATAACCTCCTTATCATGTGTAAAAATTGTGATTAGATTATCTAATAATGGTGACTTAAATGCTGCTCGGCGGCAACAAAGCCAAATATATCAGATTTCTGATAAATTCCAATAGTGTTTCTCAACCATATTTAAAACGCTTTAAAATTCAGGTCCATTCTGACCTTTTTTAGAAGTTTCTTGCAACTCACTGGCTTTTCATGTCCAATGTTCACAATGAAGTCATAAAATTGTGTTTTCCAGTAAAGCATAGAGACATTATTGTGAGAGGGGAAGAGTGACATCACCAAGTAATCAAGTCTAGCTGTGGTCTCTCTGGTTTTTAAACAGATGGACGGTCCATTAAACATTTCATTTTGATAACTTGAACAAATAACCGGACTCTCATGGGGTTGTTAAGTAACAGGAAAACATCATGCCTGAATTGAAACAGGGCCTTGCACGCCGTATGTTTGTCTGTCGATGACTTGCAAGCAGTATTTCTGATTTTTTTTTCACATGATTATTAGTGAATTATCTGTGTCAGAACCATAATGTCAACATCCTAATGTCAGGACACACATCTTGTGTTTGGATCACGTTGAAAATCATGGCATGTTCCAGGATTCTCAGGTTTGCTACAAACATTGACTAAATCACACTTGTTTTTGGATGTGATGCCAATTAATTGTCAATCTGAAAAGTATTTAAAGCTTCAGAACAATGTTTTATAGACCACAGCAATATAAAAATAAAATATTCAGTTTACAGTGGCATTATGTCATTTCTGCTGAGAACATTACTTAAGTGATTAATTGTGAAAATAGCTGCATATGTTTTACCCATCGACAGTTGGTCAAGAAGACCAAAGCTGTTAAATAACAGTAATTTAAATTGTTGTTAGATGTTGTTCATTCAGATATATTGATATTTAGAGTGCTGTAAGTAATGCGCTCGATCTCACATAGACACCAGGCAAGAGACTATCCATGAAGACTGTCCCTCTGGTCTTAAGGATTCAATAACTTTCGTTCTTTCCTTTTTTTTTCTAGCTTTCTCACCATCCATGTTAGGATTTAGAAGAAGTATGAAGTAATAGTATGCATCTGTTTGCTGTCCCTTATAATAATGACTCTTTTGAGCCCAGTTTTCCATGATAGAATCCCCAGTCGCCTTGATCCCTAACACGTTTCTCTGAGGAATTTTACTCAGTGGAAAGTAAGCACTAAGAGAGTCTGTTTTTTGTTGCATGCTTACTGTGTAACTGCTTAATAATCACTGTAGTTGTGCTGGTTTTTTAAAATCTTCTTTTCAGTTAAAGCTAAGATAATTTTCCAATCCCCATCCAAGTTATTAAGGAGTCAACGAAATAAGATTGCAATCATAATCACTTTGAACTTGACTTTGTACTCTTTCGTTTAGTCTATTTAAACAGAGCTGGGAGTGAGTCTCGTGTACAGTAAGTCTCAAGCCTTAACCTTCAAGTTTCAAGCAGGTCCATGGAAATCAAGGAAGTCCATTCTCAGGTTAAGCATGTTTACAAGAATGAACAATTGTGTGAATAGTTCACTGTATTCTAGTCATTATTAAAGACCCAACACTATTTTACCATCTATCTACAATCGTCCCACCCTCACAAGTCCTCACCCATCTATCTATTTTTATTGTGAACTGAGCATAAGAATCTTAAATTTGAGGCTGAAATGAAGCACTGCGGTTCTCTTTTTACTGAACTAGTTGTTTTTAAATTTTGTTGTAATTCAAAAATTTTATTTTTGCTACAGTACTGCATAGTTCATATTTGTGTTCATGTGTGTTATGGTGCAGCGGTTACTGATTTCACAGTTTTATCAGTGTATAGAATTGATGGCTATCATTCATTTGATTGGATATTGGAAAAGCCAACAAGAAAGTGGTTTGGATTTTTTTTTTTTACATTTTATGTTTTTAATGTTAACAAAAAATATGTTTTATTTATCTGTGGACCATCATAAAGTAACATAACGATAGTAAAATACTGTATCCTGTGGTATTTTCTGAACTGTTTGTGAATACTGTCTCATACATTGATATGTGCTATCCAAAAAAACTACATTCACATATATTTCTATATTAGACTTGCAAAAACAATTCCCTTTGACCTGTTGAGACGTCTGTATTTGCTTCTCATATTTTACTACCAGTGTTTCCTGATTGACTGTGCTATTGCAAAAAGAGTACGGCATAGAGAACAAATACAACTGGATGCTGACAGTCTGTATAAAAATTCTGTCGTGTGTCAAGTGTGGACCAGCGTCACAACACATGTTTTTTCTTGACCCAAGTATGTGTACTGACAATATGGTACGGATGCCATTAATTTACAGAGGCGTGAAGGCAGCATACGTGATGGGGAGCAGTGTCCAGGAGCATCACTACACAGTACTGTCCATGAGGTCCTCACTGGCCCTGAAACTGTGTGGCGGATCATGTAGTAGTTTGTCTGGTGGCTACTGTCAGTCTACAGATGGATGTGCTGGAGATGATGGCCAAAAACATGCTAAATTTATTCTCTGTTAGGACACAACAGATGTCAATTTCTAAATTTGAAACAGTCTCTCCAGAATGGAGTGGATTTCCAGCTGTGTTGAATGTGTGTATCAGTGGTTTAATGGTGATGAAGTCACGTCATCTCAGAGCTGCTAATTTATTTCCTATTGAGACAAGTTGATTTAAAATGTCAGATCCTTAATGAATTGATGTTGGTTTACACAAGAAACATGATTAAGAAGCTTCTTAGTTTCATTTCCACACGCTGTGAGCAATGTTTGCTGCTCGTAGATAAAAAGAACAAATAGAGCCTTGTCATAATCAAGCACACAAGCCTGCTGCCTTCTACTGAATATCAGTCCTAACCACATAACAGCGTCGTGTTTTGAAAGCTAAAGATATAATATTTTTGTGTTTACAAAAAGTACAAAGTCCAGTTTTTTAAGTAATTTGTCACAAATCTGGACACCGAGTCAAACTGGAGTCTTATGTCAGTGTTAATCGAGTCTGACTCTAGACTATCCTTTTATGACTGTGAATAACGAGGGAATACTGTATATCTAGTTATGGATTTTGAAGCACATAAGGATGGGTTTAAATTTCACACTACAGTAATTACTTTGCACTGTTTTTTACAGGGTTTTGAGCCCTCGTATCTTCATACATACAGGGCTATTTGCATTAAAGGTCCTGGGTTGAAAAAGACATTTGAAATCTTTTTAAAATGGGGCCCTAATACATTTCACATTCACTCCAGCAGCCAGTCTAAAGCCTTGCTGCTGAGCTTGGTGTTTCCATGTCCAACTTAACCCTGTGCGTTATCTCTGTTCTGCTACTTCACTGGAAAATGCATGAAGGAATTCAATTTTTCTCAAATTTCACGAGTCGTATCACCCTATGAGATACATGTGTAATAAAGAACAAGTTACAGCATTTTATCTGTGTCAAAGGTTTGCTTATAGAGTTGTATTTAAACACACAAAAATGTAACTTATGGTTGTGAAGAATAGGAAAGTGCTGGTGTTCACATGTTTTAAAAAAATTTGAACAACTGTGTACAGCAAATCATTGTTGAGCTCTGACGAGCTGCGTGTGTGTCCACTCAGACCTCCTCCCCTCCTCCACGGAGCTGAAGGGAAGGACGGGCTTTAAGGAGAGGAGCCTGCTAACAGTGAGGAGTGATTGGCAGCAGCATTCATTCCCTTCGTGCCACTCTCCATGGAACCTCTGCTTGAATAAAGAAGGCCCTGCTTTCTCATCTTTTGTCAAAGAGCTGGCTCTCTTTGACAAAAGATGACTCGTTGCTCTCCAGGAGGTTCCACATTTCATAAATAGGTGCCCATTGTGTTAAAATTAGAATGGGTTGTACACATTCAATTAGTTTTCTCCTCTTTTTTAATATAGCATATCTAAAGAAAAGTACTGTTTTTTAATAATTCTGTTTGTAATTTATTTGCCCATTTATTAATTTATTGATTTATTTTGTGCTGTGAAGCTATATCTATGCTGTGGATATAGCTGTTGCATGTCATGGAGAATAGGATTTAATGAGGAAGCACTCCTTTTATAGACTGAAAAATACAAAAATATTTAAACCTTGCACACACAGGGAAGGCTTTCAAGCTGCTGCTGTACTCACTGAGGGTCTCAGGTAAAAATAGATGAATAAGGTGTTGTGCAAGAGATTCTTAAATGACCCATTAGTCGTCTTAGGATGAAGTATTTCTGTCTAAAACAGCTAATCATTTTTTCAATAAACCATTTGATATTTACTGAGTAAACTGAGGAGCCCCTCCAAGCAGCAAACAGCCATCAACGAGGTGCCTATAAGGGACGAGAGCAGCAGACGGTCGTGCTCCGTTTCCTCACCCTGCCTTCATCCTTGTCTGCCCTCGGGGCACTTCAGAGAATAAAGGGGAGAAGCTGATGTATGAGTTCTTTGATGCTACTCAAAGAAAACCACAGACATCGTGACTTAATGTGTGTTTTTCTTCTAGCCGAAAGGTACTTCAGAGGGATCGTTCTGCAACCAGCTACAAAAGCTTTTAGTGTCTTTGGTCAGGATGTTTGGTTGGATTTTTTAAGTTATATATTACATCATGTTCACCTTATTTTACCTTTTCAGTCAATCATTTTGATACTAGTTTTCAATAGCTTGATGTAAATACTTGTTTTTATGTTGATGTTGCTAAAGCCTGAATGTTACCCAACCCTTGTATTCCAAGAAAGTGCATGGCTGCCAGTGGAAGAACTTCACTACGAAGGTTTCCATCCCAGTGGATTTCAAATTTGGGAAGAATTTTAAATCCGCAAAAGCATAGAGAATCAACACATTTCCATCTCCTACTATTCTATTCTGTGGAAACCCATGCTGAAAACTATCAAAACAAGAAATTTTTTTGGTTGCTGCCATTTGAAGCCATTTAACACATAGATGGTGTGTTTTATTTTTAATCATTTTTATGCCTCTTGGGGGTTCTTTTAGAAAGTTTATACTGCCATTTTGCATGCTTCCTAACCTGCGTAAAGAGTTAAAACGTTTTGTAAGTGCTGCACATCTGAGAGCAGACTGTCAGGGTAGATGGGTCACATGCTTCCTCGTAAAGAAGCTAACCAAATTCCTTATTTAAAAAAAAATAACCAATTAAATTCAAGCCAAAATCTTGTTTTGTTGAACATGAAGTCATCAACTTTTTATCTGTATTATAACTTAACTTATTTGAACTTAAGAAAACGGAAGTTTTGAAATATCAAATTCAACCTCCCCTCCTCCTGCTCGTCCTGTAATCATCTATGTATAATTTGAAGAAGATCCCGTTTTCTAAATTAGGTTGGATGCTAATTCAACTGTTGGAAAATATTTTCATGTTTTAGTAGTGAAAGTGTTCATCCAATCACACATTGGATTGGCTTATTACTTAAATGTTTGAGGTAAAAATATTCTTTGTAAAGAGAAAATATTATTCTACTTCTGCTTAATGAATTGTTTAGTGGTCCTGACCTTATTCCAGCTTTCATGAAGAAGCTTTATCATCATTGTGACAGAATGATCTTCCTCAAACAGTACTTGCCTTCTTCTGCTGGGTGCTGTAGGTGAATGATCACAAACATGAGAATCTTATCCTCAGTCAGCTGTTCAGGTATATAAGCTTAGTGAAACCTCATGAGAACATGGACCATGAAAACAAAGATGGCACTGCTCGACCACTGAGCCAGCACAGGATGTAAGCACGATGTGAAAGTAAAGCTGTTTAAGGTTTTCTGACAGCCTGTCTGGATTGAGAAACTGTTGGATTAAGTATATTCATGGAAAAATAC
Organism: Antennarius maculatus; assembly: GCA_013358685.1. Classification (NCBI taxonomy): domain Eukaryota; kingdom Metazoa; phylum Chordata; class Actinopteri; order Lophiiformes; family Antennariidae; genus Antennarius; species Antennarius maculatus. Next base: position 12,383,779 of record CM023610.1, on the reverse strand, counting down.
ACTGTTTACTGGCAATGGTTGGATGTTTTTCCAGGAAAATGACATTTTTCTGAAGAGTACATATTGGTAATTACCTAATATATGGCATAAAAGGCAAAGTTGGCATTATGGTAAGAGTACAAACCAGAAGTAAGCTGGTTTTGATCCCTGGTGTAATCGTCTTGTCTACAGCTAGTTATCCATCCACTGTGCGGGTCACGGGTGTTGCTGGAGCCTAACAATGGATCTCATCACCAGAAATTTTAGCATTACACTTCTCCTCATGTCCTGGGTTTGCAGCTCCACTTTTATGATTGATAATTTAGATCTTGACATCATTCATATGTTGTAATTCCTTTCCTGTCCCATTCCTACCTGTGGGTTTGTTTCGGTTCCAGTTGACAGTTTAATGCTGGCCCCCATTTTCTCCTTCATTGTCTAATTTGGTCGATATCCTCCCAGTGACAGGCTGGAGGGAGTGTTTATGTCCAGAGCAGTCGGGGATGAAGGCTCTGGGAAGTTCGGTGTCTTACTGTGGACACAAGAAGGTCTTTGTTAGATCCGTCCTGGGTCTTATCGTCTGGCAATTACCACCATTGTTCTCCTCTTTCAGTCTGCAGTATCGCTCACAGGAAGCCAGAGAACAGTGATTGTTGACTCAACTCTAAAACTCCAAATTTTTCAAACATATGCAGTGCATGTAGAACGTTCCATACATTAAACATGGGATGTTATCTGAAGATATTGTTAACTCTATTGCAGCCAGCAAAATCATGTGGAAATGTAGAATCACTGAAGCAAAGTACAGAAACACACACACACAGACACACACACACATACAATAGTCTCTGAAAAAGTCATCAGGATTTTATCTGAGGTCTCTCTGTCTCTTGATCTTACTTGATGTGTCTTTAGGTCTCAGGATCATGAACTGCTTTTAGTTTAGTGGTGTTTCCTTGTTGTTTTGCTTCTTTTCTGTGAAACAGTTCCTCTTCAGTTCGTTTGTTGTCTGATTTTCCCCAGTTAAGCTTTTTTGGGAACTCATGAATTTCTTCAAATTCATTGTCTAACAAATTGTTTGACACAGTCTATCAGCTTCTTAGCTGTGTGTTCAGCTGACTTTTGAAGCAGTTACTCCATTTCTAGACAGTTTTAGTGGTACTCAGGGAGTCTCTCATTCAGATATCGATTGAGCGATTCTTTTGCTGTTTAGCCTTGTGTGAAACATTTTGGTGATTCTGGATATCTTTTCCTTGACGTATTCCTGAAGCAACATTCACAGATGTGCATCTTTATCTGTGAAACAGTCTGTTGTGAAGTTTACTTTGATTACTGTAATGTACTTCTTAGCAGCTTGGTTTGCTTTAACATGATCAAGATGCTGCCAGTGCTTCAACCATAAGTGTTTCCATGTGTTCTTAAGACTGCTCTTCATTTGAAACGTTGTACCCAAATCTGCTGCAGAATTCTTCAAGGATGAGACCATTTGAGTTCATTCTTTTTACTCTGATATCACCCAAAGACCTCCAAGTTTTACCATCTTGCACATTTAGGTTTCCCTCTCCTCCGATGTCCTTTGTGTTAGCACGTAGATATAAGATTGACATGATGTGTTTGAGTACACACATTCATGATTCATTCATTGGAGTTAAATTTATACCTTGAAAGCAAGTCTGTTTGTGATGGCAGAATCCAACACCAGCTCTGTTTTTATATTCCATTCCATAAAATTGTGTAGTCTACATTCTGCTGTCTCTAGTGTCAATAACTTGAAATTTTACATGATTTAGCGTCACCCTCATCAAATACAGAAATATCACTACACAAATGTTGTGCATGCATTCTATCTCTTTGTACTGGAGATTGTCTGTTGGACGCATTGTTTACATATGGTATTATCTGTTGTCATTACTGTATTTTGTGGCTCATCCCTCTCATCAGATTTTTCTGAAATTTGCCACCTTCTTGTCAATATGTGACTGCACCAGAGATAACAAGGCTACATGGTGTTGGGTCATGTCCCGTAGCAAGGTACTCTGTTGTTTAACAAACCAGCACAGCTGAGACACCTCCAACATGTCCCGAGTTTCAGTCACTTTCTCCCAGCCTTTGCCTAAAAGACAGAACCTACAAGGTAGCATGCACCTCCTGCTATCCCAGTGTGCTGGTAGGCTTGGTAACATGAGAGGTATGGTACAGGTGTGAGGGAGCAACAGATCTGCAGGCTGTGGGACAGCTTAGCATCATACAGAGGACTGATGAGTCACAACTGATTGATTGTTATTACCATTTTGAGCCGCATTTCTTGGCATAAAATGTGCTGTGACATTTTTGTTCAAGTAGAAAACAGCTGCGCTGGTTAATAAAAAATAGCTATCATAATGCTTGTAGTGCTTTTAATGATGCAGCAGTTAAAAATAGGGCTAGATTTCTGGTCTTTCTGTAATTTCTATATAGTGTTATTGTTTTTTTGTTTTGGCAGCCATTCCTCCATCATGTAGGTTAATGAAAATCTTTATCTTAACACACGTAGACATGATGCTTTTCTTTCATTAAAAACCAATCTGCAGTAGTGGAAACACAAGATTCATTCCAGGTAGTACTGACATTTCCTGCCAGTGTGTTGGAATTGTGTTTTCCAAGGTGACTGGCCATTCTGCTATCTCTAGTGTCAATAACATGAAACTCACAGAGAAAGATTAAAATATCATACAAAAACCAATCCTTGAAAACCTAATGTGCTGCCGAGTTACTGGACTGGGATTCAAAATGTCCCCTAGTGTTTATGAAGACTGAAGCATTAAATGTTTGCATCTGCAGTGGCAAATGGCATGATGATGATGTGGTGAGGCACGCTGTATATTGTGACAAAGCACTACCAAGAATTTTATTTACAAGCACGCTCTGTGGTTGGGCTGTTTTCCCTTCTCCAGATAGTGGACAGTGTGAATCAGTGATGTGTGTGAAGGAACTGGAGTGCATGGTTCAGCTTCCGCAATAACAGGAACCACTTATTCCCTGTCTTCAGCCTGCATACACTGACAGGCTCCTGTTACCTTTCCTTCATGTTCCTATTTTACAGATGTGTCAGTCCTGGTGAATGATGACGGTGCAGTGGAAGAACAGATCTGAGCTGACAGATTGCATAGCTTTGTTGGTATTGATGTGGTTTTGCCACATGTTGACAAAGAAGTCACATGTAGTAAAGCATGATAAAAATAATTAAAGGGTTAAACATTCTACTCAATGTCACATCAGAATCTGTTGACGTTTTTTTCCAGATTGTGTATAGACAAACTCACACAGGTGATCATCTCTTCATTGGCAGTTTTCCACCATGTTGGATGATGTAACAGCTGCCCGTCTTTGAGCTGGTGAAGGCCTGTGAATGTTTTTAATTGGACCAATGTGAGAAAGGTCCACAAGCCAATCCCGAGTCTGCCCAAGGGTATTATTGGGGGGAGACTGGGCACATTCTCCCCCCCCTCCCCCCTTTAAACTAGACACTCAGAGGCTGATAGAGGGACCCCACTCTGCCAGACAGATGCGTTCAAGGACTACAGTACTGCCCCAGGCCAGGGTTGGGGATTTCACCAGCACACATTAGAATTGCATGATTTTTGTGGCTGCAGTAGGAGAGAGAAACGCTCCACACTACAGTCCTAGCCAACTCATCTATCCATGTGACGTTCAAGTTCACATTCCAACCCCTTCCTCTTCACCCCTTCCCCTGCCCAATTGTGTTTCCTGAATAGAAAATTGCGGTCATACTTTGGATAGTGCCTCACTTGAATGTTTTGAAGTTTTTCACTTGGGCACTCAAAGGTTTGAAGTACTAACAGATGTGGTTAATCCATCTCTAGACCTTCCTAATCCAAGGTGGCAGTTTGAATAGCTATTATATTGTTTTCCTCAGGCTTTCTATGTGTGTGTCTACATCTACCTCTAAATTGCAAAATGTGTTGTCTTTTATATTCAGGTGTTTTTCCTTTCCGTTATTTACAATATACTCAGGAAAGCGACGTCAGTATTTTTTCATGAAATACTACTTGTGTCCCATGTCTTCACACAGGCCTGGATGCAGAACTCTACTATGTACGAGACAATGTGGTGAACCACTATGCCCTGTCCTTCACCCTGCCTGTACCTAGTGAGACCAACAGCCTTCATTTCACATGGCATTCCAAGACAAAGGTAGGCCCCACCAGGAATCATCATATTTACTCATTAATGAACTTAAATCTGCACTTAAAAGGCAATGCAATACAAGCCTCTGTTATCTTCCATTGTTTATAGGTTGACTACCAGCTTGGCTTTCACATGGAGAACCCCATTGCCATGAACCAACCCCGAAGCAACATCTCCAGTCAGGGGGAGGTGCCTCGCGTTCCCTCTGGTTTGTCCGAAATCTATCCATCCCTCCATCCCTCCATCCCTCCCTCCCTCATAGAGCTTCTACAAGCTTATGAAGTGGACTTTGTCAATAGTGTACTTAGTTCTGTAACATTTGTGCCAACCAGATATGATCATAGTATTGTAAAAGCAAAATTCTTTAGTTTTGGCCTTCTGGCTAAAAGTTCCATGAGAATATTGCTGCAACTCTGTTTTATTTATTGAATATGAAGCTGCAGCCAGCAGCCAGTTTGTATAATGTATCATAAAGACTGGAAACAGGGCAAAACTAGTGGCTTGTTTTATTGTGTTTTGTCTCTTGAGGTCAATCCATACAAAAAGTTTTTACTGTGGGTTGCTTAGTGACTGTCCAAAGCCAAGAAATCATATTACTGTATCTGCTCTAGAGCTGGTTCTTTTTTGCTTGTTTGCCCGATGTTGAAAACTCAAAAAAAAAATTTGTCAATGTACTTTTCAATAACTAAGACAATAAGATGACAAGCTGTCATCTGTGACAAAGCGGCTTCTAACATTGTGGTCAGAAGATGAAGGGACTAAACTGTTCAACAGATAATTTTTTTATTTTCAACTGTTAAATATTAGCAACTTTTTTAAAAATGCAATCCTAATATTCTTTTCTTTGAGGGTGAATACTTCAGTTTAGTTTCCTGAACTGCAATTTTCCATGGTGGGGTCCAGACCCCGTGCAGGGTCTGCCACACTACAAGCCCCTCACTTCACTGTAGAGGTGAGGTCTGAGTGTGTGGACATCAGCAGTCCCGATGTTCAATTTAACTTGGATCAGGGGCGATACGTTCTTAAGTTTTCTTCAGGGTAGCTGGTACCCAGAGTCTTGCATTTTACTCTGGTGAAGCGAACATTTAGTGGTTTTGGAGCCCAAATGATCTCAATCCCTTCTCAAACTAAATTGGTGAGCAGTTTGACTTGCTGGTTTGTAACACATGTGGTTCAATACATATGAAAATCAAACTGTATGTAATGTCTGCATTTATTCCTTCAAAAGGCATAATCAGACCTGATATTCACCTTATTTTTTAAATAATAAGAAATATTTGATGTGAAAGAAGTGTAAAAAGATCAAAATGTTGTTTTAAGTTTGGCTAGAGAAACAAATTATATATTCAATAATATAAGATCTTTGCTTCTCCTCCCACTGACCAGTAGTAGCAGACTAGAATAGATCTTCTGTATCTAAAATAAGACTAAATACCCCAGACTTTTAGTGGGCTAGGCACTCGGATACAGGTGTAAACAAGATATTGCAGGAGAGTGCATTTGTAAATGTGTGTGTTGTGTCTACAGTGTTCAGAGTGGACCTCTTCTGCTCTGGCAAGGTGGATGGGGAGGCTGTTTTAACGGTGCAGCTCAATCTGACAATCCATGCCAACAACTACACAGTGCTCAACTTCAAGAGGAGGAAAATGTGCTACAAAAGTAAGTATCTGTATGATTAGCTCTTCATCCAAACAAATATGTGGTCATAGCTGCAGACACATGGGTGTTTAGTGTCAGTAACAGCTCTGTGCTGCCTTGCTGGGACGTTTCAGTGTCCTTGCCAGTATTTGTGGTAACACTTGTTATCTGTCCTGGTATACCAGCTACAAATGGCTTTATTGGGGTGACTTCTAACTTCTGTCCAACAATGACAGATTATTTTTCAGCCATTCTAGTTTCCTTTGTTTCCCCTTGCATGTTCTCTTTTACCGCTAACACACTGCAGTCACTTATCTTTAAATGACATTGAGGTTTCTGTCTGCTTTCATCTAAAAACTGCATTCAGGTTGTCATATGAACACATCTTAAAGTTTAAGATGTGTTCATACGACATAATAGTTTAATAAACTACCATGTTGTTTTATGACGCAGCATCCGTTTAATTTGCTTTGGCTTTGGAATTCAAGTAGATTTATGTAGTAATTAATGGCTTTTTACTTCTTGGTCATTTGAAAGTGCTTATTCACCACATTGACTGTTTTTATCTTTGTTTAGTAGTTTGAAAATCATAGCTCTGTCAATGAAGTCTGGCATTGTAAGGTTTAATTCCCTGCTTCCTTTGTCAACAGGAATAGATGTTGACCCCAACATTCCCATTCCCCTCAACAACAACACTCTTCCACGGCCTGACTGTAAGTAATTTTGCTCTTCTAGATCCTGCTCCACTCGTCTGTCCATTCCGTGTTTTCACCCCGACTTTCTGTATGAATGAATGGTAAGGCCTACAGGGGTGTCTTTTTGTTCCACCTTGGTGATGACAGCACAGGTAGTAATGGCACTGAAATGTGTGGTGGAAAGGAGGGACAGGACTGTAATGTTTGATGCAAATGCAGCCAACAACAGTTAGCAACTCAAATGACAGGAACAATAGCCAAAAATGTCTTAAAAGGATGAGGAATGAGGGTTTTTCTTTGCGTGAAAGAGGCTCGTGTTGAGCATCAGTCAGGCCAGTCAGAGGCTGGATTAGCACTGAGAAGTCTGTGGATAACATCACACAGCCAGGCGCATGACATCAGACAACCAGGTGATTTGGAACCCTGAAGAGAGGGATTTATTCTGCTTTTGTGTGTGCATTCTGTTAGCATACTGCCCTCCTAGTGGTTACCTTCTTCCAGCAGGAGGTATTTTAGTGAACCCACCACCCCAGTGTTAGAGTTCCTTTAGTGGGACGTCTTCTTTCTGCCCCAGAACCTGGGGCCTGCGGAGACTTTTAGAGAGGTGATGAGACACCAGATCACAGCTTCTACTGTTCAGGTCTGCGTTGGCTGAGAGTGGAGCCCCTGGTGTCCATATGTCCTCTTCCTCTCTCAGCCATGTCGTTATGATGCTGCCTCCCGTCTCCTTGTCTTTTGCTGTGCTTTGTGTGTGTTTAATGTTGATGTGAGGCTTGTTTTCATCAGTAGATGGGGTGACCGCCCCCACCACATCCACCCAGGTCTTCTATATAAGTGTGAGTGTGTGCTGCATCGTCATCTTCCTCGTGGCGATCATCCTGGCCATCCTGCACCTGCACAGCATGAAGAGAGTGGAGATGGAGGACAGGTTTGGGTTTTTTTTGCGTCGTTTTTCCCTGCCCTAACTAGACACAGGCATTTTAATTTACCAGTGAAGCAAAGTACACTTGTTTTATTGAAGCCAATAAAAAACATCCACAGTGCATTAGAATTACAGCTTTTATTTGTCACATCTGAAAGTTATGTTAGTATTTTCTGCAGAATGCTGTTGAAAGACAAAACAAAAATGGGTCATCTCCACAGAGAGGACTAAATCAAGTTGAAACCTGCACTTTAGCTTTCCTGCTTGCTTCCTGTAATCTCCTCTCCAGATGGCTGCAGGCAGCTATGCAGGTTATCAGATGCAGATTTGGAGAGAGATCGGCCCCTTGCTGTTCACCTGAACAGTGTTTGGTCATGTCATGGAAATCTGTCTACTTTTATATTTTCACAAAACTAGGTTGCTGTAATTGTTTAATTTAATCATATTCCACAATGGGAATTTTGTTACTGGAGACTATCAGTTTTTCAACTTTTGACTTTGGTTGTAACTCGGTTTATTGTTTCAAGCTGAATCAACAGTCCATCACAGACAATTAATAAGCATCTATTTTAATAATAGTTATTTATTTTATTTTGCGCATTGTTTGTTTTTAATGCTGAAGTTATGAGGCTTCAGTGAATCTTTTACATATTAGAGATTGTCAATAAGTAATTCAATTTGATTATTTGTATGCTGCAACCTGGTCAGGTAAATTTTCTTGAAACTGCTTTGTAGTTCCTGAGAGGCGAGGAACATTTTCCCATGTTTTAGCGGTGGATCCACTGAGCTTTATGATGAATACTGTGTCTTTCAGTGTGAGTGACAGTGGGAGCTCACAGGGCCTGTCTCAGCCATCCACCCAGACCACTCAGTACCTGAGGGCCGACACTCCAAACAACGCAGCCCCTGTCACCAGTAAGAGATTTGATTTACTCCAAGACTGGGTTGTACTTAATGCTCTATTTTAAAAACCAAACTATTTTTGCACGGATGGCCTATAGGAGTGTTCACATGCATTCAGTCAGACTCAGAAGGACTCAGAAGGATCTGTGCTTTTTTTGTCCCTTTTCTCACTGGTTTCCTCAAGATGTGCATACTTCTCCAAATGCAATAAGCAACTGGGAATGTCTTTCGTAACCTAACTAGTGTCATAAGATTGTGATGAAGAACAGAGTTCCCCCGTGATGTTCACGTATTTTAGTGCCTTGTGACCTGTCACTGTCTGAGTGATGTGTCAGGTCAACTGTTCACCAGTCAAAGGTACAAGCTGTGTTTTTATACAGGCCTGGCAGAAACTTAATTCTTTAAGTTGATGTAATTAATATTGTGAACAACACACTCATCCAGTTACAAAGTCGTATGGCTTAAGACTGGACAATAACTTACAATTTACAACTAACTTTTGAACTAATGGGTCAGTCTGAGCTGCTTTTAAGAGGAACCAACCAGCTTTACAGGAGAAATGGGACTATCAGCACATTTTTTATCATGTTTGCATTTTTCTGTTCCCATTTCTTAGCTAGCGCATTTATCCTTCTCTCTTTTGGATTTATGCATGTTCTTCTTCTTACCAAGAGTTAATGATCAGTACCACACTTGTTTTCCACCCACAGCTGTTTAGCTTTTCAAAGCAAGGCTAGAAACTTGGAAATTACTATTGTCCCTACATCCAATGTTAAAAATATATCTCCATGCAACACCTCCAACATGTTCATCCTGTTATATTTCTATTTGTAATCTGAATCTGAAATTTACCGTTTTGTATTCTACAACACCAAAAAAACACCATCAAATATATTTACCATATTTACAGACGGACTGATGAAGTAAAGCATGGGAAGATGAGGATTTCCTCACGCACTTTATCTAGGGCAACAACAGATTGATGTAATATTGTCGTTTGTGATACAGTAACAATTCTCAAAAACAACGCAATGGAGTTTGGTCGATGTTTACTTGCTTTGTTGCTTCAGTACTGTGTAGAAGAGTGTGATCTATCAGTAACCTTTCCTCTTCAGCATAATAACAGCGGTACACAATATATTACCTTGCTTACATGATCATAGTAATCTGATTTGTAAATCTGCTCTTGTGATATATTTCATATCACCTCTCAGAATTCTTAGCGAGACACAACCCCAATATTAATGTTCAGTAACATAAAAAGAGATCAATCTTTCTGCTGTTGTAGCATTCTCTTCCCATTTTTCATCTTACGTAACATAGGTTAAAAGAAGACTACGAAGAGCAAATTAACCCAAAAATGTTACTTCAGCAGTTATTTGGTGCAAGGCTTGACATCTGCATACATTTCAGAATAACGCTCCAACTGAATGCCTCTGTGTGGCCCTCCATCGCCCCCTTGTGGATAAAACTCACACGTCACTGCTTGTGCTTTTCGTTTGACCCACTTTAGTATGGATTGACGATAACATTCTCCACACCACCCACACATATACCCAACCTGAAAGCATGCCTGGTTGGATTTATGTGTTCTTTATTAACTAGAATTTAATCAATACAGGATCATTCATCCATCCATCCATCCATCCATTCATCCATTCAGACCTTTTTGTAATTTGAAGGAGTTGTATCGCTGAATCACTTCTTTCTCACTGTTTCCCATCCTCCACTCCCCACCCCTTTCCTCTTGTCATCAGACAATCACCCTGGTTCTGCACCCATACTCCAGCTTGCTGCTTCTTCCTTCCAAAATCCTGGTGCACCCCCTCATGAAATAAAAAGTAAGTTCTGGAGAAAACTCAGAACTGTAATGATATATATTTTTTGTCATGTAATTATTAACACTTGAGCCATTATTTGTTCATAGTTTTCTGTACTTGACTTTGGATAAACACCATCTATGATTGCATTTCATCACCTTTGTGTCCTGTTTCTAGTGTGATTAGGTGGTGGAAAAGTTAATCATTGAAGAAAATGATATGTACTGTAATTAAATAAAAACACAGGAACTCTCATTTAGGACCTCACCTCCTCGGTCTAGCTCATGGTGGTTTTCAACCTAAATGAACATTGTCTGTGTAGATTCAGTCTTAACACCAAAGACAGGCTATCCCAGCTGGTTCACACACAATTCCGCATATATAGTGCACACTTTGTCAGATGATATACAGCCAATGTAGAAAAAACTAAATTAAAGAATCATTCCATAATGTTAAAATATTACTGAACAAATGGAGTAATAATTTGAAAATTAATTCCATAAGGAAAAGGATATGGCCAATTTGGTCATGGATTTCATATTTTCTGTAATAAAATACATACCCTTTGGACATAATCCTAATAAAAATAGATCCATGGTGTAATTTGTTGAATCTTAGGTATTTCTGATGTTTAAAACTTTGTACTTCCTCTGTATTTATGCCATAGGTTTTCTTCAGTAGTGGGCTTTCGTGGTTACAATGGATGAGTGGAAAGACTGCTGATATTCTAGTGGTTCAGTTCAAGTCTGTGAGAAAACAGATCAATTAAACTGGTGAAATATAAAAAAAACTAGTATAAACTGACTAAAAATAGATTAAACCTTACTGAAGCATTAACATACTTACACATAGTGTCGGTCAAAGTCTTTGACGAACAGTGTTTATTGTTTTTTTAAACTCAAATTGATTCAGCTTCACACACTGGCACAATTTTATCCAAAAACCATCCACTTACAGTATTTTCTGCACTATAAGGCGCACCTAAAGGCCTTTAATTTTCTCAAAAACCGACGGTGCGCCTTATAATCCAGTACGCCTTATATATGAAAAAGGCTAATAGGCTATTCATTGAAGGTGCGCCTTATAGTCCAGTGCGCCTTATAGTGCAGAAAATACTGTAAATATGAGTTTCAATCATCCTGGCCAGTGAACATTTATTGTAGGAACATTTATTGTAGAAAATATTTAAAAATATTAAACAGGTATTGAGTATTTTAAGTGTTAAGTGGAAAACTGAAATGATGTGGCCTGGATCTGCAGTTTACCGTTGATAAAAGTGAAATTCTGTAGAAGAAAAAACATTTGCTCTATTACAGTTTTTAGTAAATCATTGTTTTGCCATTAAAGACAGTTGATGCTGCTGCATTGACCTCTAGGAGGCAGCATTGAACCAGAGTTCTGATGCACCTTCCATTAAAGCCTTAGATCACCTTGTCTAACTCAGTGAACCCAGATGGGTCAGTGTACACACAACTGTGCACACACTACTAAACACAGTACTCGAGCAGGAGGAGGCTGTTGTTGGACTGTCGTGAACTTTATTTTTCTTAAATCTCAATTCAGTCACTGCTTTATCGACAATCGATCTGCACACAGTTTATCATGGCATTTCAGGAGGCAAGAATGTGTTATCTGTCATCACTGACATGTTGTGTACACATGGGGTGTGTTGATATATAGAGGCTGTTTGTACACTATGTGTTCATTCATGTGTAGATTCCAAAAGGAAGTTCTTTTGAGTCCAAACGCAGTCTCACTTCAGTAAGAATTCAGCTACTGACATGCATACACATGGATGTTATGCAGTGGAAGTGCTGTAATACTGGATTTCACGTGCTTTGATGCAACATGCATGAGGTCGGATGAGTTGTTTTAGTCACTGGGTTTCTTCTTCTAACAGCTGAAATTCTTAGAATTGAAATTGTACAGAACCCTGTCTTGGACGAGAAATGTGTCTGTCAAAAATGAAGCAAAGTCCCTTAGGTTGTTTTCTTATGTTAGTCACAGTATAAGACCCGTCAGGCTCATTGAAAGTGTGCCATGTATGTGGATTATATTGCCTTTAATGGGTTTTTCCATCCCCACAGGTTACCCATCTCTCCGCATTGAGAAGAATGACCTGAGGAGTGTTACTCTCATGGAGGCCAAAGCCAAAGTGAAAGACATTGCTATCTCAAGGGAAAGAGTCACGCTAAGAGATGTCTTGCATGAAGGTACTTACTTCCATCTTCCGTCTCTGAAATGTGCTCCCAAATTACTTTTCTTTATTCTTTAGGTGTGAACGTTATCTCACAGTTTCAGACGGTTTGCTTGTGTTGCTCAAAAGTGAACTCAGATCGTGTCACAAGGGATAGTTATCATTTCTATCCTGAGGCAGTTTCTAAGTTTTAAAATTATTCCAAACAAACCATACACAGATATTACATTTGTGCTGAACTGTTGCTCCTGCATCTCATTCAAAAACCTCAAATTAAGGAGCAGACTCACAAAATACCATAAGATGCACACAACGCCGTGTACATCTGAACTGTTCTGGGCTCCACCCAGAGGTGCTACGTCTTATTTAGTTGGCAAAACACTTGACTCTGCCAGCTGATTAGTCTAAAGTGTTCATGAAGTCAGATTGAACCCATGTGAAAAAACGGAATACATAATGTAATTGAGATCACGTTGTAACTGTAACAAAGACAATATGTGAGAAATTGTCTGAGAAAATAATCTGAGTAAAGAGGTCAATGAAATGTGAGAGAAAGTGTTGAGAAGTTAAGGCGCAGTGTGGGAGCTTTAGTGGTGTTTGAAAAGTTGATGATTCCTGAAGAGAAAAGAAAAATATACATATATCTTATTTAAAATATTTTTTTTAAATTTAACATATATATATATATATAATTTAAAAATTTATATTTTTTGTCATATATATTTAATTTTTTAAAGAATATATTTTATCTCCCCTCCTCCTGTGCAACTGTTTCATTGATAAAATATAAGTTTTGGCCAGGGAATTAAATATTTCAATATTCCTTTGGGTGAGATTTCAGGAGCATTGTTGCATCTCTCTCCAAAGCTGTCTCCTGTGTCACAGTCTGCATATGGTGCATGTGTGTATAGTAGCTATAGTCACACTTTCATAATGATGCTTATTTGTAGGCCGGGATAATAGTTGGATAGTGTTTAATAAGGATTAACCTGCATAAATGGAATTCCAGGAAAGTTGTATTGTTTCCTGAAATACCTTCACAGGTAATTCGTTGGGTGTACTCTGGTCCAATCTGTTTACAAGACTCAACTTTAAGATTTATATGTTTGAGGCTTCCACTGGTTTCTCTTAACAGATGTGAACAGTAAATGTCAAGTTAATCATTTGGAAAACAATTGTAAGGAAAATGTCTAAGTTGCTGCGTAATGTTTGAGTCTGACAAGTCAATAAATCTGCCACACGGAATCTAGATCCTGGTGTACAGAAACATTGTCTCTGTACTTTCATGAGTGCGTATATTTGTCTGGGATACAAAAAGGAGACGTGAACAATGAACATGAACGTTTCTTTTCCCTCTGTTTGAACATGCCTCATCTGATCAACGTCACTGGAAATGTTGGCACAAACGGCAAAATGCTGAGCTTGATGAGAGAAACTACACACCAGCGATGTGTTGTCTTCAGTTTTTACATTATAAAAACCTTTGAGCTTCAGTTTGGCTTCCTCAATACTTCTCACTTCAGAAGCTCTTGAACAGGATTAAGTGATGCTGTGATGTAATGGAACCAAACTAGGCTGTACTTTCCTGTCTGGTTATTTGCCCACACTGGGGTTTAGTATGACTGATGACCTGATAGTTAGTCAAGGATTTATACAATGGAAGAGAAAAGGCTGTGGCTCCATGATTTGCTATGGTGATTTTATTCATCCTAAAAGCAACACTCTCATGAGTTTGAACCTCTAGAATCTCAGGTCACATTGGTGTTATTATTAGTTTTATAGTTATTCAAGAAAAACAGTATTTCACTAATTGGGAGTTTTTTCAAGATCTAAGGATGTAACTTTTGCAGATGCATCAAGTGGACACCAAACTTAATTTGAAGAGTTTCAGTTACAATTTGATCTCAGTTCAAGTCAGTAGTATTATTAATTATTATTTTAAAGGAATGAGTTTTCCATAAATTTCAGTTATATCCTCCACTAGTGAAGCACCACAAACAGATCACCACCCAAATCTAATCTGCTCTGCGCTGAGCTGTCACTTCCTCTCAAAACGTTTGGTCAAAAGTTGTTGACATCTTTTTGGGTAATCCTCCAAACAAGCAGACAAACAAACCAGTGCCAGCAAAACCATTTTCTCCTTGATAACAAACAGGTGAGTACATAACCTCTGGTTATGGTCATTTATTATCTGATCCTTCTCCAGCGGAAGGTGTCTGGTCATATCTGGAAAGCCATCAAAAAGTCACACCAGACACCTATTGCATTAAATTAAACCACCCCGCTGCTAATCTGGGGTCCTGCTGAACTCAGTTCTACGTTGGCCCTATGTCTAAACTTTTGTTGATTGCAAAATAACTTGTTTGTGGGGTATTTCTTTGTTAAATGAATGCTAATTGATGCTTTCTGATAGCTGTATTTACTTTTGCCTTGTGCAGACTAGAGCTTTTCTGGCTCGGTGCTAACGATGGTTGTGGCTATCCCTCAGTATGATCCCGTTCAACACAATGGCTCAGAAATGCCTGGAAGGAAGTTTGGAACAAATATCCTCTTGGGCTTCAGAAAGAACTTTAAATTTTGTGGTCCGAGTTCACCATGCCCAAACAGTAGCGACCATAACTCAAGAACACAACTCTGGAAAGATTGTAATGCTAAAATAAAATGAGTAACATAGTGTACATGTCATGTAGAAATTTACATTTAAAATTTTTTGAACATTTGAAGCATTTGTAATTCTCCATGTATTTGGAATTGCTGATATTGAGCTTTATGTAATTTATGAAATTTTCAATTAACCGCTCCTCGTGTCTGACGAGACGAGGACCCCTGCCATTGTATTTGTTTTATTTGGTATTTGAATTAAATCAGCTGTGTTGACGTAAATATTGAAAGGAGGTCATGAAAATTAGGTTTAAGATTAAAAGTACAGTAACTACATCAACAAAATGCTCCACTGCCACTTTGAAGTCCAACATTGGTTAATGTGTCTGTTCTAGTCTGACCTCCAGACTTTACCTGATGTATGTGGGAAGCTTGCCTGTGCATCCAGAACAGACCCACACACGTCATTCCTGTATACAAAATGACTACAAATACATTTATATTAAACACACGAGAGTAATAAGCAATAAAAACCTGACATACAAGGCCTCGTCTCAAAGGCAGTTGTTTGTGGGAGTCGGCAGGTCCAGACAGGCTTGACGTAGAGGGAAGGAGACAGTTACACACTCACCCTGTTGTTAGTCCTCGCCTCCTTTCCTGTTGAAACACACGGTTGCAGGTGGCCTCAGGTCCCAGCTTTTTTCGGAGTTTATGTTGATGGTTTATCTTCTACCTCAGCCCTCAAGTAACAGAGTGACATTTTATACAAAGGAGAGGATGAACAGGTTCATTTGCCGTTCCACATCGATCACATTTCTGAATCATTCTCAGTGATGAACCTCTAACTTTAAATGAATCTCTTGTTTTGGCTGTGGCAATTGCAACAGGAGCCAAAACCATCTAATTCCATTAACTCATTGGCTGCCAGGGCTTTGTTTCAATTTATTATCCTTGGGCGATTCTGCCCAACACTCTGGACGTTTATTGGTATTTTCTTTCTGTTCTTTACCGATCGCAAAATGCTTTGCTCAGAATGACACCGTGTTCGCTCGGTGTCATTCAGAAGTTGAGAGGCAAGGCAGTTGAAGCAGAAACTTACCCACCTCTGTCCACAGTTCAGTCAGCCATGGAGGCCAGTGAGGTGGCATTTGCATGTTTGATTGTGATGTCTCTTCCCGTCTCCCTGCCCTTTTCCTCAAATAAAACCAGTGCTTTGTCTTTTACAGGCACATTTGGCCGCATCTTCCATGGCGTACTGCTAGACGAAAAGGATCCTAGCAAGGAAAAACAAGTCTTTGTGAAGACTGTCAAAGGTCAGTGCACCATCCTTGCACATAATTCACAGTTTAACCACAAAAGAAATGAAAATATTTCAACTGACTGCAAGTTGGTTGTGAAAGCAAAACTGCAAAGCTCAGTGAATGGCCATAGAATGAAACATGACTGTAATGCCAGAGACTTCAGTCGAATGACGACGCAGTGGTTTTATAATGTGTGCATCAGATGAACGGATACGTGATTCCAATACAGTAAACAGGGAATCAAATGTGACGGTTAATGAATTCTATGTTACTCATGCTGCAAGGAAAGGGACTGTCAGTTCTTTGTTAGCAGCGTGCGTCTCTCTGCCAGTTGCCTGCTGACCTCTCCATTCTTTCATGTTTGGTCAGGGAGAGGTGGATACCCCTCAGTGAACAATATAATCATGCCAGTCTCAATGTTGTTAAAAGTCTTGACTTCCTGTTCTCCTTGCCTTTGTGAAGCGAACGCTACTACTTTCCACAACTACCAGACAATGGCCGCACTCATGCACTGATTGACTTGACCTCACTGAGTCAGTTTTACTCTGAAGTTTTAATACTGCAAAGAAAAAAACAACTACAGATTGCTGGCATGGAAATTTGTACAGGGATACCAGTAAAATCAAACAGTAAAGCCGGTTTCAACAGTGCAAAGAGATTCTCTCCTTAACCTTTATATTGTAGCCCACTTTAGTTTTACCAGAAGGCTCCTCATCATGAGCTTTCCTGTCTTGTTGAACCGTTCAGATCATGCATCTGAGGTGCAGGTGACCATGATGTTGACTGAAAGTTGCAAGCTTCGTGGACTTCATCATAGGTGAGTGGAGGCATGCACAATTCATAGATGTTTACAATGAATGTGAAATTAGGAAACAAAAACCACAACAACACACAGGCCCAGTTTGATGTCTACTGGAGAATACTAATCCATTTTAACACCTCCCAAACTATGAAATAATTTCAAAATGAAAAAAAGGCAGTCAGAGACTGCAACATCCCGCGACACCCCTGAATTCAAAATTTTACCCTGACCTACTTGCGTAGGTCAAAGATCAAAGCTAGTGCTCTGACCTACTGTCATTGGTCAAAGCACTAGCTTTGATCTACGGTCTTACTCACACAGGTCTTCTCCCTCATCTTTTTATCAACCAAAGTTGAAATTTGACCTTGACCTAGTTTTCTCAAGGTCATCATCTCATTTCCATCCCTTTTGCTGCCTGAGTAATGTGCTTTTTGTTTCATCTTTCTATTTGCAACGGTTGCGAAGATATTTGGTGGACAAACAAACGGACGAACACATGAACGCTGACAATTACAATACATCACTGCTTTGAAGCGGGATGTAACAATTTGAGTATCTGACGTTTAATTTAGTGCCTTACTAATTTGGTGGTATATGTTTCAAATTTCTCAGAATAATTGATCTGTGACTTCCCCTTGAAGGTCTGTCGTCACGTTGACCCACTCCTTCCTCTTTCCTCGTTTTGAGGTCGATAAGATGACAAATTTTGCTGACAATCTTTTCCTCCCGACATGTAGCAAACCTCTGTTTATGTTGACACCATGTATGCCATCCTGTTCCTGTTCCTCAGCTGGTCTTTCTCTACAACCTTAGAAACCTGTTACCCATAAGTCATGTGTGTACCGAAGATGGAGAGAAGCCCATGGTGCTTTTGCCTTTTATGGCTTGGGGAAATCTCAAGCTGTTCCTGCGACAGTGCAAGCTTGCTGAGGCTAACAACCCACAGGTGAGGGTTCAACTCGCCACACGTATGGAGGTGATAGAAACATATTAAACCGTTAAGATAAACGCCTCCATGCATGTCATGTCTGGAATTAGATGAAGAGATTTATTAACATATAAAAATGAATCACAATGCTTCAAACCTGAAATGAGGTTTTACGTATTTGCTGAACTCCACACCTTCTGGGCCTTACTGTTTACACTGTTATTAGAGTGATTGTTGATATAGACATGAAGCTAGAGCTTCAGGCAAAGTTTTTTACTCACTGTTTAAAGACAATCGGGCTTTTGTAAGGGTTAACCCCGTAAGCAAATGTTTGATGTGTTTGGCAATGCCACACTACTGATGCAACCAATCCATCACCCTCAATACAGATGTATCACGCTCTGAGCAAACACAGGATCAAACTTGCCGTCCATTAGAATAAATCAAAATTCTTCAGTACGTTTGCTCTCATTATGTGGTTTAGCAGCTTTAGCAAACAAAGACGGTCATTAAGTTGTGCTGTTAAATAAACATCAAACCATAAATCCCATATGGAATTAAAACTTTTGGAAAGATGAGTCTTCATTCTCCAAGTGAACATCTGGTTTGGAGGGAAAACCCGACGAGTGTCGAACTTTCCTCCTCTAGTCGTTTTTCCACCCACAAAATGTTGATGCTGCTCAGCATGGATGCAAGAGGCTGACCGAGCCACCTGATAGCTGATGCACTCGTCTCAGTTTTACAGGCTTTGTTGGTTCAGGCCTCATCAAAACAAATATTTTCCTCTGCATTTTTCAAAACCGTCTTCAGTGCAGAATATTTTTGAAAGCCTTTGCTTCAGTGTTTCTTTGTGAGCATGCAGAACTGAGAGTTTGGAAACAATCATATCAACAACTCAGTTGTTGCTCATCTATTAGCGTGTCTGTAGTAAGCATGCGTCTACAACACATGTAACAACACACTGTTTTGTTATATTTGTTCAGCTAGCTTTATTAGTCATGATTGCTTGTTGACAAATTCACTTAGTTTTTCACCTTTTTGTGTATCGTGTCTTTGAAGGTGCGTCAACTCTTCATGTTCATTTGTGAATCGTTGGCGTGGCTTTTTATGGTCACGGTCAAAGCATTACATTTATGTAATCTTTTTTGCATTATTTCATATTGGGAGAAATTTTCTGGACTTTTTTAAATGGAAGGAATTTTTTTGGCATCATTCACATCCTTCAGATATTTTCAGGCTTTGTTTTCCTGTGCTGTTGAATTGATAACTTGAGGCTACGTCACACTGTCCATTATCAGATAAGATTAAACGGCCCAAGTGTTTCTGTTGTGTTTGTCTGTTCTCCACTAATTACCTGACACTATGTGATATACTTCACCCTGAGAATGTGTGAACAAAACATTATTACATTTCACCCAAAACCACAAATGGTGAAACCACATCGTGACACAAGAGAAGTCAGTGTGTCAGTGAGGATTCATTGTCTTGGCACAAGAAACATTCGTACTGGAGTCATGGTAATCCATCAGGTAGTTGTCTCGACTCCACTAAAAGCCAAAAATCCTGCAAGCGTTGCATGTTGTGTAACTGTATTTTATAAAGAGTTGGATTGTTTTCCAGCATTCTTGACATTTGAACAATTACGTAAGAAACTACTTCTGAGGAATGTTTTTGTTGAGGCAGAGCATTGACTTAGGTTGTTTCTGTTAACAGCGTATTGTTTGATTAGCTTTGTAGTTGGATTTAAAGACTGAAATAGTTTTTAATTTGGCCCATGATATTATATTAAAGGAAATAAGAACGGGTTGACACAGATTGGTGTCAGCGCTCTAAAGTAATGTGGCCTATGGTCTCCTTTCCAGTTACACCCTGGCTCTGTTTTTCCTGTCTTTGCTTCTCAAAAGCACATTGTCTGTTTCTCCCTGGTGTTTCCTTTCAGGCTATCTCTCAACAAGATTTAGTTTACATGGCCATCCAGATCGCCTGTGGAATGAGCTACCTGTCTCGCAGGGAGGTCATACACAAAGACCTTGCTGCCAGGAACTGCGTGTAAGTGTCCAAGACCTGCCTCAGAACTCCAGCCCTTTTATTGTCTGTGGCTTTGAGTGACTTGGTCAGGAATTTGATGGCTAACAAATAAACATGCTGGAATTTTTTTTTTGGCTCCCTCTCTGACAGCATCGATGACAACATGCAAGTTAAGATTACAGACAATGCCCTTGCCCGAGACTTATTTCCCATGGACTACCACTGTCTGGGGGATAATGAGAACCGGCCTGTGCGATGGATGGCCCTCGAGAGTTTGCTCAACAACGACTTCTCCAGTGCAAGTGATGTGGTAAGAACTGTAGTATCACACATGGGCAAAAGTAATTATAGCTCACCTGTAAACCCTGTAATTAACTCGACCTATCGATCAATGATTTGCTTTAGAAATAAAAAAAAGGAGATTCAGAAAATGCCTCCAGTTTTTCCAGGGCTGTTCTCAAATTCCTGGCCAGGGAAGGGAAAAGGGAGGTGCAGAGACTCGTCCCTGTCTCAGGAGAGTAGAGTGTGGCATCAGACATCAGGAACTTTGACACATCCTACGAGGCAGCCAGTCGCACTTGAGTCAGACATGCCTGAATCCTATTTTCTCCTATAGGGGTGTCAAACTCGATCACACAAGGGGCCGAAATTCAGACACAACCTATGTTGCAGGTCAAACAGTCATTACGTTTATTGTTCCTGCAATATTTTGAACTGAAAAGACTATAACTGCTTTTCTCTCAGTAAAATAGATTGGTGGTTATTCAGCTGGGCCATGAGTTTTACACATGTGTCTTATGCTCATGATGCTTTCTAGCTATCACTCCCTCGATCAGTGCAAAAAGTTAAAAATAGTCATTTTAGGCATAATAATCCTTTATTGATCTCTTTAGGGAAATTACTTCTTTTTTTTTCATTATAAATACTGTATTCACACATGTATATATATCGTCCAGACCCGTACACATGCACACACACACATATGGGGGCTGTAGGCATGCAGATAATGGGATGTAGAGTGGCGGGCAGCTCTCACTTGTGGCGCACCATGAGCAGCTTGTAAGAGAATGGTGCCTTGCTCAAGGGCACATCGGCAGCGCTCAGGAGGTCAACTTGCACCTCTCACTGCGAGTTCACACTCCAAATGTTTTGGCCCACACGGGTCTTGAATCAGCGACCCTCCGGTCTCCAGCCCAAGACTTAGTGGACTGTGCAAGTGCCTGGAGTCACGCAGCATCAACACGGCATCACACACACACGCACAAATAGTGATAGTGATATACCCTCATGGCAGTGGTTGTGTGTATTGTATAACCTTGCAGGAGATCATTAGGCAATGTTGGGACTGTGGGCTCTAATGTGGGAAAGGGATGTACGACTGTCCGTATCTGCTATGAATCACTGAGGCCATGCCCCCCCTCCTTTCATTTATTTAGAGGCCATATGTCATGCTAGTGATCAGCAGTAAGCAAAAACAAGTTAATACATGCTTTATGACATAAAAAGAAGAAATTTTACCAAATAAAAAGTTGAATATGTACAGGTGAGATATGAATTGCCTCAGATTTCAATGTAACACCACAAAGACAGGACTGAATGTAATAAAAGGTCTTTTCTAGCATCCTGTTTTTAGGGATTGTATTTTCTACTTTTTTTTTTTTTAATTTCTTTTACTTAAATCACATATTGCTTAGTAAGAGCTACCGCTTTCTTTACAAAAGGATTAGCATGACTTCCAACATTCCAGTAAAAATGAGTGCAGTAACCACAGCAGTGGCCTCTGATATGGGTCAGGAATAACAAACACAAATAGGGAAAGCTCCGTGTTCCCTCCTGCGAGGTCAGAACAGTGGGTTCTGGCTCCATCAGGAGCTCCAGCCAGACTCCCCCCATTTGTCATTTGTCCCTTAACACAAACTTACTGCATTTATATAACTCAAGTAATGTTCTCTGCATACTTTTCTAGAGTTGATGCTGTGAAACTTTTTGTATTGAATGCGAGTTGACGACATGGGTATCCTGACTCTGGGGTAGAGGTGGAGTTTGTTTATGCTCTCAGTTTAAAGACAGAGAGCATAAACGCGTTTTGTGTCTTGTCTTTAAATGAAAGCTCTGTAGTGGTGTCCTTGTTAATCACTTGTGTTTTCACAGTGGGCCTTTGGAGTGACGCTGTGGGAACTGATGACTCTGGGTCAGACACCCTACGTCGACATCGACCCTTTTGAGATGTCGGCCTACCTGAAGGATGGGTACAGAATAGCACAACCAATCAACTGTCCCGATGAACTGTAGGTTGATTCACAGAGCAAAAACACAAGTTCAGATATTACATTGCTTCTGATTGATTTGTGAGAAAAATATTTTCATTTCCCAGAAGGAGTAGTTTGACTCACAAAATTCTCACAAAAAATATTCTATTCCGTTTGATTGTAGTGGTTGAGCTCTTGCTCAATGTTTTCAAGAGACTAATCCAGATTGGGAAGAAATTTTATATGTAGTCTGGATCAGATGAAAGTTCCTGACAGAGGTCCTGTAGTTGTTTTAGATGTTTAATTTACTATATACCAGCGCAAGGAAATGTGTGGGTAAAATAAAGAAGTGCACAAAACATAACCGTATGTGATGTAGGAGCTGAACCAAGGAGAAATGTTCAGCAGCTACCAGAGCTGTCTGATGTGAAGTATACTGCAAAAACTCACTATTCTTTTGGTAGCTCAAAAATGTTATTTACAACCATGTAAAGCTGTGTGTGTGTGTGTGTGTGTGTGTGTGTGTGTGTGTGTGTGTGTGTGTGTGTGTGTGTGTGTGTGTGTGTGTGTGTGTGTGTGTGTGTGTGTGTGTGTGTGTGTGTGTGTGTGTGTGTTTATACACACCCACAAAGGCCTGTGAAACACTTGATACGTGGTTTCCTTCTAAACATAGTAGGTGGTGAGATGATGGCTTCCTTTTTCCAAAATATTAGATGGTTTCGAAATAAAACATTTAAAGCCATATGCTGATTGAGAATTGAGGAAATGATTTTGATAACAGGCTGTTTGTGGAACACAGTGGAAGTGTAAACTGTGTAATTATGACATCC
Source organism: Antennarius maculatus (assembly GCA_013358685.1). Lineage (NCBI taxonomy): Eukaryota > Metazoa > Chordata > Actinopteri > Lophiiformes > Antennariidae > Antennarius > Antennarius maculatus. The sequence goes on along the minus strand of CM023610.1, from coordinate 12,360,698 downwards.
TGTGTTTGATCCTGGCTTCAGATATTGGTCCCCTTTCTCCTTTATCCCACTGAATCCTTCCTCATTCACAGAACATGCATGATGATTGTGAAGCTGCTGCTGCACAGAAGTTTTATTTGTCTTGTCTGTGTTACAGGTTTGCGGTGATGGCTTGTTGTTGGGCCCTGGACCCCGAGGAGAGGCCCAAGTTCCAGCAGCTGGTTCAGTGTCTCACAGAGTTCCACGCAGCGTTAGGTGCTTACGTGTGAAAACATGCTCCTTATGTTTTTGTTGGAACAGCAACATTAAAGGCTGGAGGACACTATTCTGAAGGAGAACGTGTGTGTGTGTGTGTGTGTGTGTGTGTGTGTGTGTGTGTGTGTGTGTGTGTGTGAAGGTGCCTTATCAGAAAAATGTCAGACTTAAGCCTGTAGGCTTCTTGTACAGTTCTTTTTGGAGTTGTTATATAGTTTAATTTCCTTTTTACAGCATAGTGAAGTAAAAAGATTGTGTTTGATGTTTTATACGCTATGAATGCACCTAACAGTAGTTGTTACGGTGCTCTTCCCTTGCCAACAGGACAGAAAGTTGAAAAGATGTCCTCACCTGTACAGCACGTCAATGTGTATTTGCCATCGGACAAACACTTACGTTTTTTGACATCCTGGTTTTAAAGACATTCTTTCTACAGTTTTTTAACTTGCTTATAATTGTATATCTGTTGTGGATGAGTGTAACTCTACAGCAGAATGTTTTAGGTACAAAGTAGACATTTTTACAACCAACCCCAACATGCTGCCTCATTCTGCTCAGCTTGGTACGAGAGACCGCTTGGACACCGGATCCGTCTGTTTGGATTATTTCTGAGATCTTTGATGAATGGTATAGTTTTTTTGGATGATACAAAAAAACTGCGCTCCTGTTTTCACCACGGATCAAATGTATGTTCTGAACTTGTAAGATCAGTACTGCAAAGCTTCATGCGTGAGTGAGTGAATGTTGAGTCTTGTAACTATTTGAAGCCTCCTTCCTCTTTTATACATTGTCTTCCTCCTCTGCCTGTCATCAGAATGATCATTTCCACTTCATGAGCTTGATTGTTCTGTGTCAGAACACGGCCCGCCACAGGATTATTTTTAAAGTAACTAACACTAATAATCACTGTGAAAGCACCAAACTGCCTGTCGGCTCTGTCTGACTATCCTCACACCATTGGCGTCTTTGACGCGTCTCTCGGGCCGCTTGCATGTTAAATCAAGGTTGTAAACTACTTCCCCAGTTCATATCCACAAATTAAACGAGATTTTTTAAAAACATGGAACGCTGTTTGTTTTATTTTTTAAATCAAAATCACATCTCATTGTCTTTATCACATCAAAATGATGTCTTTGATTCAGTTAGACGTTAATGTTCGTAGTTTCCACTGGTTCTCAGAGTCAAGTTTATGACACAGATGGAAAAACAAGGCGCTGAAAGGTTTTGGCAGGAGATGGTCAAGTAATTCAATATCAAAATTTTTGTAATCACAGAAATTGATTTTCTGACAAATGATATTCTTTTGTCTAATGTGACTCATACAATTCTCCTCCGTGGCTGCAACGCAGTACATTTAGTGATGACATTGTGACTTAAAAGGAACCAGGTCTGGAAAGCGTTTGATGCCCCTGAGTGTTCCCCAGTTCCAAACCACTGTGATGTACTTCTTGTTCTAATGTGGGCAGTGTTAACTTATTAATAAATAGCCAAGTAAAGCTCCCACTGTTAATAGTCAAGAATCTCTTAATAAATCCTTATCTACTCACACAATAATATAATACAGTTCTTGTATGATTTTTTTTTTTCCTAGAGTTGCTCGTTTTTCCTCTGAATTTCTTGCTTTAATGTTTTTTCCTGACACATGTCACATGCTTCAGCTTCAGTATTCTCATGTCACACGTGGTGTGATGTGAGGTCACAGGTCATTTCCTCACAGCTACGGCAGCGTTGAAGAAGACATCACTAAAAATGTCATCAGTCATTGTCGGGTTCCATTCCGTCACTGCCGGCAGGCCTTTGTCACTTCTGCACGGTTCCACAATTTCTTCACCATTAGCTTGATAGACCCAAAGGCAGTGAAACCACAAGCAGACATGTTGAGTAATTAGACCTGCAGTAGGAAACTGTTGTGTTACAAGGTTCCAAACCATAAAACAGTTTTTACTTCCCCAGTACTTCCCCTGAGGGGGGTTTTAGTCAGACGTCATCCAGGTGAACCTGCTGCCCAGAACAGACCCGTGTGTCCAGCTTCAGCTCCTCCTCTGCTCTGATTACTGATTTTTCAAAGCTTCAGAATATTATTGTATTCCTGTGTGTTTATGTTGATCTCACTGACATTGATTCCTCTCATGCTCATCTTAGATTGGGGTTGAACCATCAACTCCTGTTCTGGAACTCAAATGTAAATATTGACCAGTCAAAGATCAACTCATGCACCTGTTGCCTGGCAACACATTTAACATGGCATGATGAATCATCTGGAGGGTAATAAATCATCATTGTACAACATGCTTAATACAGCTAACACATTCACGGTGCCTTAGAAGATTATAATGCTTTATAATTCAATGAACGAGCAACCATTCAGTGTTATAAACGATTGTGAGAGTTGCAGTTGACTTTTAAAACCTGCAAAAAAAAAGCAGCCTGTCTACGTCGTACAACTAGAGGGCATTTCTAGTAGGAGGACAGTCGGCCTCATTAAATTCATCTAAACCCTTAATATGTCAGATGTGCATTGATGGCTGCTGCAGGGTTTTGCCCCCAACCCCCTAGATTTGCCAGACTTTTTCTAAGATTCATGTTTTATCCTCTCTGCAGACGAGGTCATTTTTTTTAATCATTTGTTTGTGTTTTGCTTTTTTAGTTTGTAGTGGAAATCCATTCAGTAGTTTTTACAATCAGAAGGACGTTTGGTGTTGGGTAAAAACAGACTGTATTAGATTTTTTTGTGTGAATCCAAACAGTGCCCAGACAAAGTAATGGACAATCTGCCATTTTAATGGTGTTTCTATTTTAAGATGAGAGACACAAGATCGAAATAATTCAGAAAAACACATAACAAAACAGTCCAAAATTTTAATGAGTAAAACAAAAAAGTATGTGTACCGTTTGCATTCACTTCGGTCAGGCGTTTCTTAGAAACGGCCGGCAGGTTGGTGGAAAGATCAGCCCCGTGATCTTCAGCGCTCTCCACATCTTTCTGACTGGATTAAGGTCTGGAGACTGGTGATGCCACTCCAGGACCTTAATGTTCTTTTTCCTGATCTGTCTCTTGCTTGACTTGGCTGAGGGAAGGAGGTTCTACAGGACACGGCTCCGTCCGTCCTCCCTTCACCTCCAGGTTTCAGTGAACCATCTCTATCTTCTTCTTCTCCAAGCTGTTTGTCTTTTGTTGAGCTTGTGTCCCTCTGTTAAAACCAAACCACCATTAAACTGTTAAACCCTTCATTTCATTCATGGGACAAACACAATCGGCATGGATCTAACAATTATGTCCCTCAATGTAGAAAGAGGCCAATTTACATTTAGAGTTTTCACTTCAACAACAGCAACAAAAAAACAACAGAAAAATAAACAGGTGGTTTCTTTTGACATTCACTTAAAATTTTGAAGTTAAAAAATTAGCTGATGTGGAAAAACTTTTTTCATAGCTTCTGCAATAATTGATGTGGAAAAACTTTTTTCATAGTTTTGCGATGAAACGTGTGCAATAAAAATCAGGATCCACCAGATTGAACCCATTAATGAGGTTTGAGTTTGGATCACAGAACTATGAATTTCATTTTGGATGGAGCTTGTTTGAATTAAAGGGGGTAGATAAATGTCATTCTAGTTCCCTGTAAAATTAAAATCGTAAATCAACCAAAATAATTTCACAATTTTGAGGATTTTTTTTAATTCCAAAATCCTCACTAAAGAGCACAAAACAGTCGGACAGACAGAACAGTGTTTATATATATACACACACACATTGTTAATTAGGCATAGTGAGGCATTCCACCCCGACCCCCCCCCCCCCCCACACACACACACACACAATGAACCAGCAGCCACTAAATCAATGAATGAAAATTAAATATCAAATGAATCATCTCCTCTTACTTTCTTCATGTTTCGGACTCAGATTTCTCTGCCGACACCTAAACGCATCAAGGGTTAATTCATCAGTCCCTGGGGGCCCCTGAGGGCCTCGGGTCGCATACCGTAATTAATGGAGCATTAAGGAGGTTCTGAACACGGACGGGGCTTCTCTGAGAGCAGAACCAGTAAATATCACCGCGGTGAATCACGACTGCTCTCCTCCTGAAGTCATTGTTCATGCATTCGATCGCGCGCCAACAGGTGAGAATTGCACAGGCTCGCGCGTGACTCAGCCAATCAGCGCAGGACTGTTTGTTCTCAATTCACAACTTTCAAAACATTGACGCGTGGATCTGTGGGCTGAAACCAATTACATCACTGACAGCCATAAAACAGCGATCCAGCTCACTGGAGTGCAACAGACGGTCCGTGACGCACCTGGAGGCTCGACCGAACACACCTGGACCCGAAGGAGACACGAACTCAGCGAACATGAAGCGATCCAGACCCCCCTGCACCAGCATTAAGGTAGGGCGCTCAGCTCCATGAGCATGAAGGGATTTGTTAGTACCTGCAGCGGTAACGGAATAAACTGGACTTTATTCTCTGAGGGTTCTAAAGAACAAACTTTGTGGAGTCAGACGGGTGGACGGATTGTGCGTGGACATAGTTTTCATCTTCATCTTAGACAAACAAGTCGTCAGTCATGCTTTCAAAGTGTTGGAGCTCATAAAAGTAATACTTCACGGAGATTTATGTCAAAGTGGAGTCGCTTGAATGCAAAAAAAAAAAAAACCACTTTGGAGAAGTGCGTGGCGCCATTGTGTTCACCACGATGGCGCTGAACTGAATTTAATCTTCAATCTGAGGTTAGTACTTTGCAGGAACGGATCTTCTATTTTTAGCAGCATTGAAAGGTATCTCCTGGAATATTCTTAATACAGTATTAAAATCTAAGTGTATAATAAATTAATTTCCCAGCACTCCTGCTAAAGCAGCTTCTTCTTTTAGAATTTAGGGATTATTTTTTTTAAAGATTTTTACCATGTAAATGTCAGAGAGCGTGCATAGTGTTTGAAAATTAAATCACACGTCCACATACAGTACTGCCTACAACTGTGGATGTTTTGTCATCTTTTCTAAAGATGTAATAATCCAAATAGATCAAATTTGCTGTGGATGACCTAATCATAACCTCTGCTCTTTTATTGAAACTGCTGGCAGTTTTATTTTTATTATTATTTTTTATTATTTAATTTATCACTGACTCAGTTTGGACAGAAGTTTTCCATTGCCAGCTGTGTCCACTGAAAGACTTCACAGTTGTATTCTCTGACTTCAACAATTAAAGTCTCATTTACCTGAAGAAGAGTCTACTCAGAAGTTGCCGCTAACATCCCTCCATCCATCCCTCCATCCATCCATCCATCTATCCATCCATCCATCCATCCATCCATCCATCATTGAGGGAAACACGTTGTTCCAGGGCCACGAGTGATGATGAGGTCAAACTCCTTCAGCCTGAAGCGACACTGAAATGAGACATGACACGTCTTCACTGCGGAGCGTTGCGTTGGTTTACGTAAGCAGGATGGTGACAGAAGGGCAAACTTGTAAAAATCCAGCTGTTGATGGATTGTTTGGAAAATCCGGTTTCTTTCCACACACATGTCCATCTTTACTCACACAGAGAATCCTCTCTTCTCTAACATAACGTGAGTTTTTTATTTAAGGCTTTGGATGCACAAACACAGTTGTCATGTTGTTGAGGTACAGTTCCCATGAACCTCCACTTGGTCTGCTCAGGAGGAATGTAGGTGGTTCAAAGCGTGTGGCGGTGTGTTTGGATAAAGGGAGTGTTGCTGAGGGTGGAAGCAGCAGGTGATGTGTTCCTACGAGGCATTCCTGCGCCACTGGGAGGTGGAGGCAGACCATTAGAAGCCGTTACGTCAAACCAGAACGTTTGATGACTGGTTTAGTGGTTACAACAAAGTAGTTGAAAGTTGAGCAAATTGCCTTCCACGTAGATCCGAGCAGCATCGCGGCAATGCTCTGGTTTAGAACACGCGCTCATCAATCTTTGTTGACAGGAGAACATGTTGTACACGCTTCCACTCTGTTTGTTCACTTTTATCAGGACATCTTGTTTGTTTTTCACAATTTTAAACTTATCTTTTTTAGCCTACACCTAGTTGCCACCCATATTATTCAATCAAATTGTCTTTACTGATATTCTTCTAATACCTGAGCCAAGGGTCTGCCCCGGGGCACATAGATCTGAACAGTGGGGCAACAAGCCCTCAGGCCCTGTTCTCTGTCTGCACCACCGTGCAGTCAGGTTGAGTATTTTGGGCCTTTTTGTGCGTCTTTTGTTCACAGGTACATTATGTCATAACTGTTCATTTAGCAGCAGGCTAGCAGCAGCAGCTCAGAGACCTACAGGAACAAGAGGAAGCAGCTAGCCTAGCATCGCCCGGAGCAAACTCCATCCGTCAGCAGCTCTGCAGCGAGCCGGTTAACGTGCTGCGTCTTGTTTGTCCGATCTGTGCAGAACACACAGATGATGGGTTGTGGTTTTGTGAGTGGATATCTGCCAGACAACAAGATTCCAGGAAGCTCAGAACCAGCCTGACACACAGTTAAACTCTAACCTCATGTTTAACCCTTCAGGTTTCCTAATTTTTTAGTAGAAAATAGATGGAAGGAAATGTCATTCATACTCATTGTGCTTTATATTATTTTTATTAGCAAAATGTACTATTTGTCATGTATGTTATCAACAAATCAAACAAGAATGGTATAATGTACCAGTAATCAATAACTTATATATATTATATCAATACATCAGATATTACAAGATAATGAAGGGCTGAATGATTTAGATTAGTGAACACGTCCTTAGTTTTACCTGCTATAAACTGCTGCAAATGTAATGCGTAATGTAATCCAGATACCAGCTTCCTGCAGCTTTCCTGAGGAATCTTAGCCCATTCCTCATAGATAAAGTAGTCAGTAAGAGTACTGTAGTGTTTAAAGTCTGTTATGTTGATATATTTCTTGTTTGATATGATTATTGCAAACAAATGATAAGAAGTGCAGTAGTACCTTGAGATACGAGTTTAATTTGTTCCGAGACCGACCTCGTAAGTCAAATAACTTGTAAGACAAATGAATTTTCCCCTTTTAAAATTACTAAAATAATGTTGATGTTTTTCCAGCCTTGAAAAAAAGCCCCAACCCCCCAGTATTATAAAAAACTTATTTTTTTAATCAACCAATATACATACATACTTTACCTGTGTATAATTAATTATATATAAGAAACAAACAACAATAAAGCATGAAAAGAAACACAAAAGTCATGAGAACACACAAACTATGTCTTTACTCCACGGACGACGTGTGAAAAGAACGAGATCCGGTCTCACCTGATGTATCCATCCGCCAACTAGTTGTGGAGTTCTGAAGCACGGCTTGTATCTCTGATTTTCACCCGTATCTCAAACAAAAATATGGCGAGAGCGACGGCTTGTAACTCAGGAAATTCGCATGTCGAGGTACTAATTTATATTTTACTAATAATGTAATATAGATGGGGTGGACTAATTTTTCTTCTGACTGTAGTCTGTTAAATAAACTCATGAAATATTCTTTCTTGAGCTTTAGCTGCTTATGTAACCTGAATTTTATGACTTAATATTTTCACGTATTTCAAGTGCTCATTCTAAGCTCACATTCAACTTGCAGTATCCCTGTATTTAGCTGACAGCCATAAAACCTAAATATCTCCAAATATTTCACAGAGGAAATGCTTCTTTGATGGTGATGCTATTGTGCAACTGGCCTCTTTAATGTTTGTGTAACAATGAGGGGAGGCAATTCTGAGCCTTCGGTTTCTTTCAACCATCTGAGGGGGGGGCACGTCATTAACTTAGCTTTTCCTCTCTTTCATTTTTTTTGTGACCGAGTAGGTTCAACAGTTTTACAGAAAATAAATCTTCATGGAGAAGCAGCATCTTAGCTACAACACATGTCCTTGAAATGAAAGCACGATGACATTTAAGTGTGAACTTCCTTCGATTCTCCCCTTCACAGCGGGCTCGATGGCTAGAACAACAACGTCCACACAGATGGAGCTGACAGCTGAGAACGGACACATTGGTCTGTGATCTGCAGACACTCGGCTCTGCCGTCCTGCTGACGCGTCTCGTGTCGGATCACAGGATCAATGAAGCCTGTCGTCACACCGACACTTTAGAAACCTATAGTTGATGATATGCCTTAAAACTACTGTTTCAAGCGTTAAACCCTTCACAGGGTCAGGCGTTATCTGATTTGAGTCTGACTTTAGAAGATTTTAGAAGTGCTGTTTAAAGAAAAATTTGGCCTGCCAACAAGTCAATCCTGTCAAATCATCTGAATAATTAAAGCCAATTAGATGGAAAATGAGAATGAAAAATGTGAAAGCAATCATTGTGTTTGTGCAACAAACCATAAAGCTGAGCTTTAGTAGGAGCATTAACTGTTCTGAGGCGCATGCAGAGCTGATTCTCCCTCAGCCGATGTGAGCAGCCTGGATTTATCACTGTTTCACAAACAAACTCACCAGCCTGGATCTCAACTTGTATCTTCAGATTTATCAGTACAGACATAGCCAGCAGTGAATGACACCTGTAGCCTGTAGTTTGTCATCCGAGTGTCTGTGAACACTTGTTCACTGCACATCCACAAGCTCAGTCTTTCCACAATCCTTAGAGTCGGAGCTACACTCTGAAGCAAAACAGTTTAGTCACTCACAAGCTTCATGTCAGTACATTTAAGGAGTTCTGGTACTCAAAGCGGCTGTAATTAATATTTTTTTTATATCAATAGTGGATCAGATGAGATGTGCAGGTTCTCCAGCAGGACTTTCAGCTCTGCGGTGTTTGGAGGCTTTCAACTCATTGTTTTGGTTTCATGAGTCACAGCCTCACTGATCTGGTTTAGCTTCTCCTTTCATCATCATCTTCATCATCATCACCACCAGCAGATTATACATACAGTATAATATGTATATATTATACTGTATGTATAATATATACATACATACATCTTTCAGTACCGCCTTCTTTGGCTGCCGCGGGTCACAGGGTTGCTGAAGCCTATCCCAGCAAACTCGGGACATGAGGCAGGGTACACTCCGGGTGCGACGCCAGTGCACCGCAACAGGAAGATTAATTTGTTGAATTCTAAACAATGATCATATTTTGGACGGCTTCTGGATCCTGTGTGTCCTTTGTGAAATCAGGATTTTTTTCTGTCTACTCATGTAGCTTCTGTACGGAACTGGCCTAACTTGGTTTAACTGGTTGTCAACGTGTTGTGCTAATGCTAGTAACATCCAGCCTTTAGATGTAAACGTGACCTTCAGCCAGTGAGTCGAGTGAAGACCAGATGTGAACGTGTGTGAGGACATAAAAGTGTGTAGCTGCTGCACAGAGCTGTCTGGATCGCTTTGGCAGAAGCATTATTACTGAAGCATTTGACTTAACATTCATACTGGATTTATGTCCTGACTTGGCTAGGTGGTTAAAACAATGGATGCTGTATTTTAGTAAATAATACGCTTCAAGGAAAACCAAACCTTTTGTCCTGTGTAACAATAAACGCTATTTGTTCAGAATAACTCCCACACATCGTGGGCAGAATCTTTTAAACGACAGCAGTGGTGACAGGTGCTGAACATTCATTAACAAAATGAATATGTGAAGACGGTGTTTAGACGTTAAACGGGACTCATTGGTGTGTGTGGTCAGACAAAGAGCTCCGGTGTGACCTAAATATATTCATGTCCAGCATGTCAGTGAAATTCAATTATTCTTTTGTTGGCTCTCAGCAACTGAAGTTTGAAGTGGGTCAGACCAACAGTTCTTGTAGGAGAACTACTGACAGAGAGAACATAGATGACGCTTAGATCCAGAACACATTAGTTGTGGAACAGATTGTCATCATGTTTTGTTTTTGATGATGCAAGATTTGTTTTTTAATACTTCTCCTGAACGATGACGGCAGTCATTTTTAGGTTGCATGTCTTTACTACAACTTTTTCTTTTAAAGGAGACCGGTGGAGGTTTGCTCTCTACTGAGGGCCCTTATTTATTGTATTTTTTGAAATTAGTTTTATTTTGGAAGCACTTTGCTTCCAAAATAAAACACAGAAGTAGAATTCCACTTCTGTGGTTTCTTATTTAACGCTGATTCCCATCCACTCGTCATGGTGCAGGCGCTGCTGAATGTTTCATCTCACTGCAGAGATAATATGTGTTCCCTGAAGCTCCTTTGGGTGGATTTATCCTCACCTGTGTGTGTGAAGAACACTAGTTGTTTTCAACACCAATCCTTTTATGTAACGACAGTGTGGTTCCTCTGAATTGTTCTTGTTCTTTGAACTATTTGCACACCTCAGAGGAACAGGAGTTGTTCTGTCTGTGTATGAATGCTGATGAAAACCACACAGTAAGCTATTTTATCTCGGATAAATCACTATTACAAGCTCTTGTCAGAGTACACTGGACATTGGGGAGACTTGCTTATTGCAAGAGACAGCTTTTCTACCTTCTGATATGCTGCAGTGAAGCACACCATGTGGGACTGAAGATCTAAAATTCCTCTCAGATTAGACATTTGTGTCCTGCCTGTCTGTTTATGTGTTGACCGCCACACTCAAACTGTCCTCTGTCATCCGTCTGTCCCAGCTGTTTGTCCTGTGCCACGGCTTCCTGCAGTTCTCCCAGCTGCTCTACAGCGCCTACTTCAAGAGCGTCATCACCACAATCGAGAGACGCTACGGTCTCAATAGCTCCTCCTCAGGAACCATTTCCTCTCTACATGAGGTAGGAGCCAACAATAACATATCCTCGCACAGCCGGAGACCTCCAGGGCTTTATTTCAGTTCTGGTGATGATAAAGGACGAATTGGAGAACAAGTAACATATCCGTATCACTCTTCCGGACTGCTCAAGCCAGGTTCGGGAAATTTGGAACAGCTTTATTTCAGATAAGAGTAATCCAAGAATGTACTGTATGTACTCGTGAAGGAGTTCATACATTACACCTTAATTAATCCTCAAGTGGGATTAAAATAGATACATATTTTGTAGCTGATTTAGACCAAACATGACCCCCATGTCACTATTTGCTGATCTGTTTCCTTGTGAGCTTTGCTGCCTTTATGATTATCAGATTCTTTTTCAGATTCTCTCAGGATTTGGTTGAATTTCGACTTAAAGAACAAGAAACAATTTCAGTTACTGAGACCAAACAAAGAATTAAAATTCCAGTCTCATCTCAATTGCAGAAGCCATGCCAGATATTTTGATTCGTCACCCCCAGAACCCACAGATAACAACACCTCTCCTGGAGCCATCACACCTGTCAGCTCTTGTTTTAGTTTTTATTGCATACAGCTTTCTTGTTTGATTCAGTCTAACCAAACTTTCCAGATTCAACTACATTTTCATCTCTCAGTAAAAATGATTTAACAATCCTGGAACACATCCTGAACATGAAAAAAACATCTGTAGCACCTGTTAGTGACAAGCAGCTGAGGCTAGTGGAGCATTCAACTAAAGAGCCAGACGTGTTTCCAAGGAGCTGTTGGGGGGTAAAACTGAGCAACAGGAAGAGTGACTATTGATTTGATGTTAATCAATCAACGTGTGAAAGGACTGACTTGAGGAGTGCAGCAGACAAGAAGCCTGGATCTTACTGAGTTGTGTGTCTGTCCTTCTTCTAGGTCAGTAACAGCGTCCTCATCGTGTTTGTGAGCTACTTCGGGAGTCGGGTTCACCGTCCTCGGGTCATTGGGATCGGTGGACTGCTGATGGCTGTCAGCGCCTTGATGCTTGCCTTACCTCACTTCCTGTCCCAGCGCTACAAGTTTGACTCCGTGTTACAGAGTAAGACCTGTGGACCGGCCCCAACTGCACCGCTGTGACAGCTGACGTGATCCAGTCCACAGCAACATTCAAACATGTCAAGGCAATTCATGACACTTCACTTTAGTGTTTGTCTAGAACTCCGCGGCGTCTTCTTAGCACAAGCTCCACGGCGTTTCAAAGTCTCTGCGTTCTGCCATCTGTACTCTGCAGGAAATAGTGAATTAAAGGAAGCTTTGCCAGCGCTCTGAGGCTGAACCTTTGCATAAATCAGGAGATTCATAATCTCTGTGCATTCACTGAAGACAGAGAATATTACAGTTATCTCCAGGGCTTTTGAGTTGTAATAACAATCTCCTGCTCATTTTACCTCCACTCAAGGCATGTTGGCGTTGAACAGAGTGTCACTGAGGGGTCAGAGAAGCTTCATGATGTTTCAGTAGTTTCAGACATGCAGTCGCTGATGAGCTCTAAACTTTTCTTATCATGTTTTCCCCTTTTCTGCTCAAACCACCTGCTTCTTTACGACCAGACCATCGGGATATTTGTAACCTGCATCAGAACTCGAGCGATTCGGGTTGCAACAAAGATGAGACCAGGCGTCTGGCGGACACCACCAACCTGTGGCTGCTCATGGGCGCCGCCCAGCTGCTCTATGGCGTGGGCTCAGTGCCCATCCAGCCCTTTGGGATCTCCTACATTGATGATTTTGCCAGACCTTCCAACTCCCCTCTGTACATAGGTGAATGTCCTGCAGTTCACTGAGGCCGTGGGATCAGATAACGATGTGAAGTTCTGACCTTCATGGTTTTGTGAATTATTAAGTACCATTTGTGATAGAATTAAAATTCCTTCGCCTTTAAAATATTTTAGATCAGTTAGATTTCAGTTCAGCTTGTGTAATTCTGACAACTGTTACATTCATCTGGAACTGAGGGGTTTTATATGGTGGGGCTCAAAAGAAGTCTATGTCTTTATAACTTTACATTAATAGATAAAATCTATTATTTAACTAAAAAGATAGATAAAATAATTAAATGTCAGATATCCAGGTGCAGCAAAAATTTAAAAAAAATATTTTTCACCAATATATTTGTAGCACTTTCTTCATCTTTAAAGTAATCACATTAGCCTCAAGCAGAATGAATATAAATTTTTGCTTACAGCTTAAGATAACAAATTAAAAGAAGTGACTTTTTATTAATATTTGTCAGTTGTTACAGTCCTAGTGTTACTGAAGTGTTTCTTGCATAAAGACTTAAGACAGAGCAGCATTTTATTTGCCAGAAAGCGAAATAAAAAGAAACAAACGATGACGGGCGATTCTGGGAACGTCCAAGGTTAAACTGTTTAGTGTTTTGCAAATTCAAGTTTTTAATATTTCGCACCAGCAGTACTCTCCCTCATAGTGCTTTTATCATTCACAGCCATCCTGTTTGCTATTTCTGTATTCGGGCCTTCCGTCGGCTACCTGCTGGGCTCGGTCACGCTCCAGCTCTATGTGGACGTCGGCAGAACGGGTTTAGGTAATTATGACTTTCCAGAGTTATGTGATAAACAAGCTAAAGTGGGAGGGACGGTACCCTGTCATGTCTGGTGGTTCCTGTCTCCTGCAGGAGCAGAACTGGAGCTGAACCCAGGTGACCCCCGCTGGATCGGGGCCTGGTGGATCGGCCTGGTCATCGCCAGTGGCTGCCTGGCCCTCTGCTCCATCCCCTACTTCTTCTTCCCTCGTAGAATGGCTTCAGGAGTGAAGGCAAGTCCAGTCCTACTCCACATCAAAACAGGCTCTGATTAAATATTCACTCAGTGTGAATCAGGCATGAATCATGAATCAAGACTGCACTGTTTCTGTCGTGTTTTACTGACACCTGTTGGCCGTATGTCAGCATTGTAACTATTTTTTTCTCGTCTTTCAACATTGTGAAATTACAAAACATTCTTAGTGTTTTCACATCACAGTTGTATTCCATTCAGTATATTATTCCAAGAGGTGATTATTTAAAAAATATATATTTATTTATCTAATGTCACTACTGAAAAGTGACCTTAGATCAGATATATCCCCTGAAATTTTATCCTCTACATGCTTGTGAAACCACATTTTGGTTGTTCCCATCTTGGCCAGAACATGACCTTGTAAAAATATGTGAATGATAAGGATGTGAACGAATCGCTTTTATGTAAACACTTCTTTCAGGTGATGGCTATCTTCTTTCCATCTGGCTGAGGTAGTTCTTGCTATTTTTAATGTTACATAAGCCTGTCTTACATATTATTAGTATTAGAATGAAACAAGCCTTCTGGGAAACTTTTTAAGTAATTACAAATTATAAAACACATTAGCTTTTCAAGTTAACCTAAATATCTCTTACCATATCAAGATGAAAGGAAAGCATCCTGTCCGACCTCACAAATAGATTATAGCAGCATGCGAACTAAGTATAAAACATCCATCCATCCATCCATCCATTCTCTACCGCTTATCCGGGGTCGGGTCGCGGGGGCAGCAGCTTGAGCAGGGAAGCCCAGACTTCCCTCTCCATAGCCACTTCGTCCAGCTCCTCCGGGAGAATCCCAAGACGTTCCCAGGCCAGCCGGGAGACATAGTCTCTCCAGCGTGTCCTGGGTCGTCCCCGGGGCCTCCTCCCGGTAGGACGTGCCCGGAACACCCCACCAGGGAGGCGTCCAGGAGGCATCCTGACCAGATGCCCGAGCCACCTCATCTGGCTCCTCTCGATGCGGAGGAGCAGCGGCTCGACTCTGAGTCCCTCCCGGATGACCGAACTTCTCACCCTATCTCTAAGGGAGAGCCCGGACACCCTGCGGAGGAAACTCATTTCGGCCGCTTGTATCCTGGATCTTGTTCTTTCGGTCACGACCCACAGCTCATGACCATAGGTGGGGGCAGGAACGTAGATCGACCGGTAAATCGAGAGCTTTGCCTTTCGGCTCAGCTCCTTCTTCACCACGACGGACCGATACAGAGTCCGCATCACTGCAGACGCTGCACCGATCCGCCTGTCGATCTCCCGTTCCATCGTACCCTCACTCGTGAACGAGACCCCGAGATACTTGAACTCCTCCACTTGGGGCAGGATCTCATCCCCAACCCGGAGAGGGCACTCCACCCTTTTCAGACAGAGGACCATGGTCTCAGATTTGGAGGTGCTAATTCTCATCCCAACCGCTTCACACTCGGCTGCGAACCGTTCCAGTGAGAGTTGGACATCACGGCTTGATGAAGCCAACAGCGCCACGTCATCTGCAAAAAGCAGAGACGCAATACTGAGACCACCAAACCGGACACCCTCAACGCCTTGGCTTCGCCTACAAATTCTGTCCATAAAAGTTATGAACAGAATCGGTGACAAAGGGCAGCCTTGGCGGAGTCCAACCCTCACTGGAAACGAATCCGACTTACTGCCGGCAATGCGGACCAAACTCTGACATCGGTCGTACAGGGATCGAACAGCCCTTATCAAGGGGTTCGGTACCCCATATTCCCGAAGCACCCCCCACAGAACCCCCTGAGGAACACGGTTGAACGCCTTCTCCAAGTCCACAAAACACATGTAGACTGGTTGGGCGAACTCCCATGGCCCCTCAAGGACCCTGCGGAGGGTGTAGAGCTGGTCCACTGTTCCACGGCCAGGACGAAAACCACATTGCTCCTCCTGAATCCGAGATTCGACTTCCCGACGGACCCTCCTCTCCAGAACCCCTGAATAGACCTTACCAGGGAGGCTGAGGAGTGTGATACCCCTGTAGTTGGAACACACCCTCCGGTCCCCCTTCTTAAAAAGGGGGACCACCACCCCAGTCTGCCAATCCAGAGGCACTGTCCCCGACGTCCACGCGATGTTGCAGAGGCGTGTCAACCAAGACAGCCCCACAACATCCAGAGCCTTTAGGAACTCCGGGCGGATCTCATCCACCCCCGGGGCCCTGCCACCGAGGAGCTTTTTAACTACCTCGGTGACCTCAACCCCAGAGATAGGAGAGCCCGCCTCAGAGAACCCAGACTCTGCTTCCTCATGGGAAGGCGTGTCGCCGGAATTGAGGAGGTCTTCGAAGTATTCTCCCCACCGAGTCACAACGTCCCGAGTTGAGGTCAGCAGCACCCCATCCCCACTATACACAGTGTTGATGCTGCACTGCTTCCCCCTCCTGAGACGTCTGATGGTGGACCAGAATCTCCTCGAAGCCGTCTGGAAGTTGTCCTCCAAGGCCTCACCGAACTCCTCCCACGCCCGAGTTTTTGCCTCAGCAACCACCAAAGCTGCATTCTGCTTGGCCAGCCGGTACCTATCAGCTGCCTCAGGAGTTCCACAGGCCAAAAAGGCCCGATAGGACTCCTTCTTCAGCTTGACGGCATCCCTTACCGCCGATGTCCACCAGCGGGTTCTGGGGTTGCCGCCACGACAGGCACCGACCACCTTACGGCCACAGCTGCAGTCGGCCGCTTCGACAATGGAGGCGCGGAACATGGTCCACTCAGACTCAATGTCCCCTGCCTCCCCCGGAACGTGGGTGAAGTTCTGCCGGAGGTGGGAGTTGAAACTCCTTCTGACAGGGGATTCCGCCAGGCGTTCCCAGCAGACCCTCACAATACGTTTGGGTCTGCCAGGTCGGACCGGCATCTTCCCCCACCATCGGAGCCAACACACCACCAGGTGGTGATCGGTTGAAAGCTCCGCCCCTGTTTTCGCCCGAGTGTCCAAGACATGAGGCCGCAAGTCCGATGACACGATCACAAAGTCGATCATCGAACTGCGGCCTAGGGTGTCCTGGTGCTAAGTGCACATATGGACACCCTTATGTCTGAACATGGTGTTCATCGTGGACAGTCCGTGACGAGCACAGAAGTCCAATAACTGAACACCATTCGGGTTCTGATCGGGGGGGCCGTTCTTCCCAATCACGCCCTTCCAGGTCTCACTGTCATTGCCCACATGAGCATTGAAGTCCCCCAGTAGAACGATGGAGTCCCCAGTGGGAGCGCTCTCCAGCACCCCCTCCAAGGACTCCAAAAAGGGTGGGTACTCTGAACTGCTGTTTGGTGCATAAGCACAAACAACAGTCAGGACCCGTCCCCCCACTCGAAGGCGGAGAGAGGCCACCCTCTTGTCCACCGGGGTGAACCCCAATGTACAGGCGCCAAGCCGGGGGGCTATCAGTATACCCACACCTGCTCGGCGTCTCTCACCATGAGCAACTCCAGAGTGGAAGAGAGTCCAACCCCTCTCGAGAGGACTGGTACCAGAGCCCAAGCTGTGTGTGGAGGTGAGCCTGACTATATCTAGTCGGAACTTCTCGACCTCACACACCAGCCTGGGCTCCTTCCCTGCCAGAGAGGTGACATTCCACGTCCCAAGAGCCAGCTTCTGTAGCCGAGGATCGGATCGCCAAGGTCCCCGCCTTCGGCCACCGCCCAGCTCACAGTGCACCCGACCCCTATGGCCCCTCTCACAGGTGGTGAGCCCATGGGAAGGGGGACCCACGTTGTCTTTTCGGGCTGCGCCCGACCGGGCCCCATGGGTGCAGGCCCGGCCACCAGGTGCTCGCCTTCGAGCCCCACCTCCAAGAGGGGGGCCCCGGTGGCCCGCGTCCGGGCAAGGGAAAACGTGCTCCACAGTTTTCATTCATCATTAGGGGTCTGTGAGCCGTCCTTTGTCTGGTCCCTCACCTAGGACCTGTTTGTCATGGGTGACCCTGCCAGGGGCACAAAGCCCCAGACAACTTAGCTCCTAGGATCATTGGGACACACAAACCCCTCCACCACGATAAGGTGACGACTCAAGGAGGAGAGTATAAAACATGTTATACAAAAAATAGGTTCCATATATCATGTCAAACTTTGATTATGTTCATTTTACCATGGAGATGTACTCGTCATTGTTTTTTTTTTGTGAGAATACAACTAGTTCATTTGCTAGTCAGCTAGCAGGGGAGTTGCTAAAGCAAACAATTTCCTTAAGGTAATGCATAAACAGATCAGATGTAACTAAAGATAATGAAAAACATTCTCATGATTGCTATTATTTATGTTTTATTCAACTTTATTTTTGCCGTTGCAGCGTAAGCAGCAGTCGTAGAAGTGAAAACAAATAAAGAATATTTCCGTATGAAAAGCCAGAGGAACACAAACAAATCCCAGATATCTTCCATTATGATATTTGACAGCTGCAGATGATTTTGAATGCATGAATACTGAGGGGCTATTGCACAGAGCTGTCACTTCAATCGAATGCTCCCACATCACAACACTGCAGCATAAAGAGATGGGGCCTCATTGTAGGAGACTTTGGCACAGTGGGAGAAACTGTTGTGTCAAATATTCTGCTCAGACCAGTGCTGGTGGAATCTGCACAAAATGTTCCACAAAATGTCTGAAATATGTTTGAACAACTACCAAATTAAAGCAAACATATTTACACTCTAATTATAGTTCATTCTGCCTGTTATTTTACAGGCGACTGGAAGCGAAAGTGACATGAACGATGACTTCAAGAAGCCAGAGAGCTCCTTACCAGACTTCCTGAAAAGTATGATTATTATATCCAAACTGAAATATCCCAACATATTGAATTCATTAAGTAACGTCACGCTCAGTCTGCCTCTGTGTGACTGTGTGCGCTCAGTGTTTCCCAGGATGTTCATCCACCTCCTGCTGAGCCCTCTCTTCTTGACGCTGGTTCTCGCCCAGTGCTGCTTCTCCTCGGTCATCTCAGGACTCGCCACGTTCCTGAACAAGTATCTGGAGAGGCAATATGGTGCTTCACTGGCCTACAGCTCACTACTAGTAGGTAGGTCATGCAAAGGAAAAAGAAATGATACCAGATCACTGTTCTCAGAGTTTGCAATAAACGTTGCCTGTAAAATAATAGCCATAAAGTCTAGCAAGGTATTAAACAGCTTTATGATCTCTCTAAGTGCACTAAGACGTGATGACCACTTTAAAAATGAATTTTGTGCCCCTATACAAGATGGTACTAAGAAATTAAAATCTGTTATTGGTGGGGAATGCCCTCAAACACTTGAAGTTGAAAATAATTACAATCCTTACTGTTTGCAGGCGCTGCAAATCTGCCAGCTGTGGCAGTGGGGATGCTGGTAGGTGGAGTCATCATGAAGAAGATGAGTCTGTCGCTGAAGACCATCCCACGCTTTTCTGTGGGAATGTTGACCACCTCAACCATCCTCTGTATCCCTCTCTTCTTCATGGGATGTCCCACACAGAAAGTGTCTGAGGTCAACCATTACCAGGTGGGACAGTACGGGTGAGTTAGAGGAGTGGGCCATACTCGTGACCGCGCATGACTGGCAGCAGCAAGAAACAAGCTTTTTGGTAACTCTTAATATAAAACACATGTTGTACAAACAGAAGCTAGATAAAACTACACTAAATAAAAAACTACTGTAAATAAAAAACCGTATTAGTTCATCTTCCACTGTTTTTCCAACCAAATTCTGTTCTGTTTCAAATCGACATCTAACATTGTGTGTGAGAAGATCACTGGGTAGTTTTAATGTGGTAATAAAAGCAGCCTAAACACTGATAGACTATGGTCATGAGTAAATTCTTGATTGTCCTGTTTATTGTAGCTTGACAACAAACTGGATTTACTTTCATCCCAGTTGCTGCTGAACATTTTCTGGGGGAAAACTGTCACAGCAGTAGATTTGAACCGGTTCCTCTCCCTCCACAGGTCTGAATCCTGGTGCTACTCCAACTGCTCCTGCCCTGCCAGCACCTACAACCCGGTATGTGGCTCTGACGGCATCGAGTATGTTTCTCCATGTCATGCAGGCTGCACTAACTACACCAGGAACCCCAACAACACCCAAAAAGTCCAGGTGAGCGTGTGCAGCTTAGGCTGTTTACATTTTATGATGTACTTTACTGATGCTGTAAGTGAAATATATCATTAAAAAACACAAGCCCGTAAGAGATGTTTGATATAGGGTTGTGTAAAATGATAGTGGACATTTAGTACTATGGATTTCATAGCAAATCATCAACTGGGAAATGGGGGTTGTCCTAGTTATGTAAGACAAGAACGCTAAATGTATTTATTGAAATAAAGAATCCATAGATAACATCCAAGATGAGGGAGTTTAATTTCAAAGCAGGGTAAATTGTTTGAAACTTATAACAGTAAGTAGCAATATAACTGTCTTTAATGATGTGTAATTTTGTCAGTCTGAGATGAATAAACAGGTTTTATTTCTTGTTTGACTACAGGATGTGTAAATTATTCTTTAATTAACATTTAACTCAGGTTGTGGATTACTGCAGTTTAGTCCATCAATAAACAGGGGTAGGGTTTTTAATTCTGCTACTTAGAGCATAGACTTAAAGGATAGACTTGATCTATGAATTTTTTTTCCATTGTGAGAAACAATGCCCATTTAGACCCCAGGCTAAAATTATATCCCATATTTTGTGTCACTCTACCAGTGTCTGGATTTTGTGACACATCTGCAGTGTGCTCCTGGAAATGATCATGTATTTCATATGAGCAGTGACATGAAATTCCAGATTTATACAATATTAAATGTCTCATCAGCCACGAGCTTCCAGGAGTGTCCAGCATCAGTCTGGCGAACAGAGAGAGACAGAGAGAGAAAGCCCTGCTGTTATCAACATCAGCTCATTATTGATGAGCTGATCACAGCTGATGAGTCACAGACTGTAAAGGACCTCGGTGTCATAATGTCAGCGTTATTAAATAATTTTTAAGCTTAGCATGAGTAATGATTTCCTCATCTAACAGCCAGAGGGAAAATAAACGTGTTTCCCAAAATGTCCATTGCATATCATAGCAAATGTAGCACAATGACGTATTTCTGAATATCTTTGTGAAGATCAAGTGTTTATCTCTTGTGGTCTCTTTTCTCACACAGCTGTATACAAACTGCAGGTGTATATCTGGGAGTCAGAGTCATGCTGAACCGACTCCCTGTCCAAACAACTGCCCACATTTTCTTCTCCCTGTCATACTTGTCATCTCTCTGGCGTCACTGATCGCCTGCTTTACTCACAACCCCCTGTACATGATGCTGCTCAGGTGAGGACAGATGGTGGTATATGTACGAAGTTACCAATATTGATCTATATGGTCAGTCTCCCACGACAAATAGTTAATTTACAATTAAAACTTATCACACTTACTGTGTCTTTTTTTTTTTTTATCTAGAGAATAATGCCAAAATTTATCAGGCAGTGACCACAATTATATACAGTACCACTTCTACCAATATTTAGAGGAATAATAACTATAATTAGGATGAAAATGCCCAGCGGAACCTCACATGGATCTAAAGCAGTTAGATGGAGTTTTGGGATGCACTGTCCCCGTCTCATACATGTCTCAGCTCTTAATAATGAGGTCACACCCCATTTTCAAATTATAGGATGATGGTTGAACCAAACCCTCCTCAAAAATAATCTCTTGAACATATATCAGCATTGATTAGAAAACATTTTGGGGAAAAAAACACTTGGTATCATCATGTGAGTGATTGACTTCCCAACTGCTCACAGAGGAAGAACGTGGTTAGTGTCCTGAACTATAGCAGGCCATCAGAGGACAGTCACATTGTTTTGCATTTGTCATGTTGTCCGTCTTTAACAGTCTCTGTTTTTCACAGTGGAGTACAGTATATGACAATACATAAATGTTTTATTTAACTGTCTAGAAATACAGCTTCTCTGTATTCTGTCAAGGACTGCTTAGCATTTAAAATAAAAACTAAAATTGAGCAGGACTTTATGGCCATTTCCCTCCCAGTAAATCAGTCTCTGAGCTGTATGAGCCAAGACTGGCTGGAGTGCATGCTTAGCAATCTGAAAAGAAATTTCTTTTATGAATGTGTTTCATAGACTTATTTAATGATCACGTTATTGTTATTTTTTTGTGAAATAAAATCACCTTATCATTGCTGCTATATCCAGTGTTGTGGTCAAGGATAAAACGGCACGGATTCACTCTCTTTTTTTCTTATCCATTACAGATCCGTTCCCTCTGATGGGAAGTCATTTGCTATAGGAGTTCAATTACTACTCATTAGAATATTGGGTAAGTTATGACACAGAGATTGGTGTGTGGGTAATATTCTGTCATAATAAATGATTCTTGTATTAACGGAGTGTGCAGCAGAGCTTCCAAATGCCAAACTATCCCCCTCTCTCATTGCTCCTGATGTTGTGTCATGTTTTTTTTTTAAATGCAGTCAAAAAGGTGAGGAGTGACTTATCATGCATCATTAAGTGAAGTTATAAAAAGGAATGATCTAGACCAGGATCTTCATCACATTTTCATGTGTTTTTGTTTTTCTCATGTAGAAGTACATTCGTCTTGATTTTCTTTCTGATATAGTTTAAGTAAACAGATGATTTAATTAACTTCTGACACTCGACAACAGTGCTGTCTGGCCCTGAACATGCCACTGCCACACAGTGTTGTTTTATTTTATTTTTTTTCTTGTGAAGCGCTTCATGAAAAGGTTTTGAAATGTTCTCAACAGATAAAGATTATTATCATTATTTGCTATAAATGCTTTACTGTGAATTCCCCTTTTTCTCCCTCACAGCCTTCCTACTGGCTCCGGTGTTTTTTGGGATAGCTATCGATACGTCGTGTGTCTGGTGGAGATACTTGTGTGGAAAGAAGTTAAGCTGTAGTTACTATGACAACAACATCCTTAGGAACAGGTGAGAAAGCCTGTCTTTTGGATTACAGATCATATGTGAAAATCATTCACAACACTGCAGACAATGAAGTTGTTTTTGTGTGACCCTGCAGGTACTTAGGGTTACAGATGGGTTATAAGATCATGGGCATCATCCTACTGGTAATTCTGGGATGGAAGGTGAAGCGGACCCAGGAGTACAGTCTGGAGAAGAGGCCTGAGGGACTGCTGTGATGAGCATCCCTGTTGATCCAGGTTTTCTGTGCTGCTGTAGTGTTCAACATGTTAAAGAATAGTGTGATAAGCAAAGCTGTCAGATGGAGGAAGACACAGCCAACGCAAGCCTACGCAGGACCTCACTTCTGTAGGCCATCCTCTCTGTCTGGTGCTTCACAGGCTGGAGGAAAGAGAAACAGATTCCAAAGGCAAAATTTCAAATGCTTTTGAAAGTTTTAAGAGCCAGAATAACTCTGACATCCATGACTCATAAGTTGACAGAGAACATTTAAATGTTTCTCTTTGTAGTACATACCTCACGTGTTCCACGCATCAAGGGGAAAGTTCACACAACAGATTCATGTCTTTGTGTGTTACGGGTGCCTATAAGGTAGGGAGCTATCAGTGGGAATATATTGTGACATTAATTAGTTGTCTTGTTGATGTACATTTTTATTCATCCAGGGCATGGTAGTACTTGAAGTTTGAATCTGTAGCAATCAGTTGCTTCAGATTCAACCTTCAAGATTTAATTGTATTAGCTTAATATTTAAGTTTATTTTTATAGATAAATGATAAATATAATGCAGGTAAACCTTGGCTTACGTTGTTTTGAGTTACGTCGACCTTGATTATTCAGTATATCGGTTTTCAAAAAAGACAATGACATATCAGGAAAAATAAAAATGAAATTTAGATAATTTTACTAGACTTTACGTCTGTACACGACAAATATTGGAATCATAAAACCACTAATAAATAGTTAAAAGCGCATACTATCATATTATTGAACAATAAATAAGAAAATAAAACATATATTATTACCCTATTGGAACCCCGTGACCCGCAAGGCGGACAAAGTGCCTGGAGCCGAGACCGCAAAGTTTTTCTGTACAATATTAAAAAATAAAATGTAATTGTTTGTAACATTAAAATAGATTCATATTAGCCAAATATTATTCAAAATGTATTAATAAATAAAGTACAGTACAAAATGTGACTTATTTTCATTTTAGCCTGGAGGCTAGTTAATTCGAATTACGTCCTTTCTCCTAGAATTAATGACTTGCGCCGAGGCATACCTGACTCATATCATGTATGATCTCATGTAACACATGCATTATAATTCCTTTTCACATATTTACTTTTTCTAATTCAGTTCACATATACTGTAATGCTATGTACTGGTTTTGTTAAAGGAGTATTCTTTTACAGTGCAGTGCATTAATGCATAAGCATTAGTCACTAATAAAAGATATGATGGAGTAAGTCAGTGTGAGGTTTGTCTATTTATGTCTTAAATACTTAATAACCAGTCCAGTAAACTGGGAAACCACAGAAATGCAACATCAGCTAATGTGGTTCATGCAGTTTTTGCATTAATACAGATTAATCAATGTACCTGATGTTCTCACACAAAATGTGCTATAATTAAAACATTCTACTATTTGAATAAGACAAGATGAGAGAGGATCATAAAGATGCATCAGCTTCATCTATTAATGATTAAAAACAAACCTGTAAGTGGCATTCAGGTGAATTTTCGGCTTCTGGTTGAAGCAAGCACGCTGAATGTTGGAGAACAGCTTCCACCTGCAGTGAAGTAGTGAGAAGCCACTTGCAGCTGCAGAGGGCAGCAGACAGGCTGGAGTCTGGATGGTGTAGATAAAATAAGGGCTAGAGTTATGAATTTACTGCATGATAACAAAGCAGCATTTAGAACTGGATTCCAGCAACTGCTGGTAGCTGGTGCAGGTCCTGATGGAGTGATGGAGATCAGTCAGGCTGTTGCATTCTGGATGGAAGAGGAGGGAAAGATGGCAGATGCAGGCACTCCAGCATGAAGCATTTTGCAGCAGTGTGGGTGTGAGATGACGGAGTGCAGATGTACAGTATGCTCCAGACAGTGTGTTGATAACAGTGTTGTGTTGTTGAAATGGTGTTGGCAGCGAGGGCAGCTGGTCATCCAGTTTCACACAGGTTCCCTCCAATGTGAGCTCTAGATTTAATGGAGACGTCGGGGATAGGAGAAGCCTTCCCTGGATAGACGACCTGCTCAGGTCTTTTGAGACTGATGTACATAAAACTACTGGCGCCTGGGATTTAAACAGAATAGGTTCAGAGTCCTCTGCACAGCTATGGAGGGAAAAACTGACTGAATAATGGATGAATCAGACAAGTGATTGTGTAAAGTCAAGAGGCAATGACCCAAAATAGAATCCATGAGGTTTGGACTCAGCTCCTCTACAGGTTACCTTCTCTTCGGGTTCAGTTTGAGTTTTCTAGCACTTGGGGACCTTTTATCAGCATTTCATTGCATTCAGGGTCACAGGTCAGGAACAAGTTCATGTTTATCTCTGTGTGGAATTACTGCTTCTTTTAACAACACTGTGAGCATTTTTGGAACCAACATTTTCACCTTCATGCAAAATGTAGGATTTCAGCAAAATTTAAAGTTTTGGACTAAATCATAAATATAAACACTGATCAGAACCCCCTACACACTGTTAAACTGCTAAAAGTCATTACTCTGCATTTAATGCCAGTAAGAAGACTGAAGCGTTGTGGACAGTGTACGTATATAAAAGGGAAAGTTGTGTAATGCTGAAAAACACATGATTTTTACCAGTCCATAGTTAAAGTTGTTTATTGGTAACAAATGATTACAAATAGTAACATCATTTACTATGAATGAGCATCCTTGAAAGGTTCAGCCCTTCACCATAGAAAACAATCTCTTGTTCTCAGGCTGAAGATGTCATCAGGGTTTGGAAATCAAAAGGAAGCTTGCATTACACCAAAAACGTGGATTTGGAAAGAAACAATTTTTTGAGGCAAGAAGCTTAACTGAAAGAGCTGCACGTTTGGAACCGTTGGATCCAGTGTTATCAATTCAGTTTATTAGTTTTATTTTTTTTATTTGATCAAAGATGGAAAATTAAGCTATCTGTAAAGATTTAAATCTTTTCAAAATCTGTCTCTACGTTCAGTAACTTTATGAGATGAGACGATGTCTGTTTAATTTGTGTCGAAGCCAAAAAAATCTTCAAGACTGCAGACGAGCATCACCTTTTACGTCTGCCTCCTCCAGCTTCACATGACGTCATCTTATAGAGGACTGTCAGCTCACCGGGGAGCGAGGGAGGCCGCGCATGCGCAGAAACAACGAGCTGAAAAAAACACCCCTATCGTCACCGACCGGTGCAGCAGCGACTCCCCATCACGAAGAGAGACAGAGAGAGAGAGAGAGAGAGAGAGAGAGGTGAAAGCGACACCACCTTCTTTTCCATCCAGCATCTCCACCAACACACCCCGAAGTCGTGCCGGAACAGAGAAGTAGACCCAGCCCGTCCGACAGTGACCAGAGCCCCGCTCCTCCTCATCAACATGTCCGTTGGCAGCGACTTTGGAAATCCTTTAAGAAAATTCAAACTGGTCTTTCTGGGGGAGCAAAGCGGTAAGACACATTTAAAGTTGTTTTTGGTGTTGAGCCAGTCAGTAAGTTCAGGTTGCTGACGGATGTTGAGTCAGCTTGTCAATGAGTTGTGATGCTTTTTCTTCATTGGTGATGCTGACGTGAGGGGAGGCTGAGAGGATTCAAGTTGTGGAGACACACCCAGGTTTCAGAGGCCATGGAGAACTTGTGTGGCTGCAGTTTTTTGTCCTGGAGTTGTGACAACCTTTTACATTCTGTAAACTGTGTGTGTCCATCTTTGCACCGTCAGACTCAGACTGGATGTGTTTTTATTGGATGTGATTTTATTTGAGTCTCCAGCTCCACCTGAGACATGGAACAGATTCAATGTGGAAATAAATTGTGTTCCAGCAGACACGACGCTGGCTGAGAGGATTTGAACAAGGCAGGTCTGCTTTATGGCCTAATTCACAGGTCTGGAGCAAAACAAATTAGCCACATCAGTCATAGTTCAGTACTTCAGAAGGATTATTAATCATCCAGTATAATGGGGTCATGCATTAGTCCATTGTTCCATCTACAACAGCCCAGCTCACCTGTTCTTAAATAAACTGTTGTATGACATTTTTTTATTGCCTGTAAACCCAGAGGTTCTATCACTGAACACAAACTAATGCTAGTTCAATCAATCAATGAATTGATTAGTAGACAAATCACTCATCGTCTACAGAATTCCATTACCTGATGAGAGGGTTGGCTTATTCTTGTTTATTCTTCTGATATCTATGGAAATTGAGTCTCTTGAGCTTTTAGAGTATAGATAATCAATATGGAATATAATCATTAATTGTTACTCAAGGTACGATGGATTTTCATGCATTAAGAATTATATTTTGTATTAAAAGTCATTAATGTGATGCTTCAGATGAGACATAACCTATAATACTTGACCACTCCCCAGAACTCTGTCTTGTCACATTCGTGCATTTTAATTGAAATTAAATCTTTCAGTTATTTTTATATGATATTGCCAAGCAACAAAGCAACAAGTCAAGAGGGATTTGGCAGCTCAAGCATAATGTCAGGAAGTGTGCTGTCTTCACTAGACAATGGCCTTAAGTAAGAGATTTGACATTACAAATAAAGGGCAAGTTTCCGTATTCAGAGAAAGGTATAAGGAATTTAAAAGGGTTTATGATCCATCAGAGCAGAATGAATTGATCAGACTCTGTGTGTGTGTGTGTGTGTGTGTGTGTGTGTGTGTGTGTGTGTGTGTGTGTGTGTGTGTGTGTGTGTGTGTGTGTGCGTGGCATAAAGCAGGCTGCAAGGTGGGCTGCTGTGAGCCTCACCGAATGGTATTTCAAATAGGAGTCGTCATCTCTGTCATTATTTAAATAAGAAACTGGTATTGGTTCAAAAGCATCAAGTCTTCAGGTTAGTTCTTTAGAAAATTCAACTTGTTTTTCCAGGATTCATGATGTAATCACTGAAGACAGACCTTGTATTGAACAATGTTCTGTATTTCCTATCTAGTACTCACCCTTTGCGGATGGATGGATGTATCTTGCTAAGCTAGTTCATGTAGCACAAGCCTCCCCTCCTGCAGTAGATATACCTTTCCCTCTGTGTGGTCACCCACATTTGTCATTTGTTAGAAAGAAAATAGTTCCTACGTAACGCCCCTCATAACAAAGGGTGCTTTCATGCCAGATGAATATTCTCATTATTCTAAGAACATACGGCTTTCTGTTTGTTTTTTATCCACTGCAAAAACCATGAATGATTATAGTTCTTGGAATTCAGTTTTTAGAAATTGATTATCTCTTGCTTCTCGTGACATACTGTTATAAAAGCGTACAGTGATCATTTCATACAAGCCAACGCACCATGTCATGTTTTTTACTTAACGCATGTGTTGGAGGTCAGCTGTGGCTCAGACTTGCTGCTTAAAAAAATGCACACGAATGGACAAATGTCTGAATTATTACATATATCACAACAGAATCATTGCTTTTATAAACATTCATGTCATTCTCATGCCAGTCCTGTTTTCATTCAGGGTTTTTTCTGTTTTTCTCAACAAAAGTTTGGTCTGAAAAAACCAGAGTGTGTGGATAATTTTAGAAAGCAGGTCATGATTTCTGGAAAGGGCAATGTTGTTGAGTTTTTTATTGAATTTTTTGGGCATCTTGAGCGCCACAGGTCGGTTTCCATCTGGTCTCAATACATTTGCGAGAAGGTAGAGATTTCTAACAAAAGTATCTCTAAAATGCTGTAGATCCCACTCATGTCATGTATACAGAGACCCAGCACCACAGGTAGGAAGCGAAATGGATTTAGGGGTTGTTTTATCTCTGGTGAAATAATTTGATGACCTCAGTCACCCTGACATATATGTCATGGCACACGTATAATTGACTGGCTCATCTATGGTAGCTGTGTCTCTGACATGTCTGCCATAATTACCAGCGGTGCCCAGGAGGCCGTGAATCCTGTCAGTTCTGCCGTGATCATTTATTAATGTGTCCGACTGGACTGAAGGATGTCAGGAACAGGAACACGGCTGCAGAGGCTGCAGTTAAAGCACCACTTGTTCTTTTTAAGATGATGGTTCCTTTGTACAATGAAGGCCTGCAATGGTGGGAGTGTGTGAAAAATGTGTCTATAAAGGGAACGAAGGCATGATGTTCTGTTTTTCATAAAAGAATCAGCTAACGTCAGAGAGGTGGGGGCTCCGGATTAAGTGGGTGGAAGCAGGCAGCATGTTAAACGAGCTGTCAGAAAGTCTCTCCTCCTCAGACTTCTTTTGGTTTTTTCTAGTCTGCCTGTGCAAAGAAGGCTGGCTAAAGGTTTCATCAACAAAGCTAAGGCTTAAACAGGCCGATCAGCTGTTCACCAGTGTGCTGGCCCACACATCCGGCAGAATGAGCATTTTGCAAGTTCTAGCCACAGAGCAGTTGACAAGGTTTCTGTTGGAAAACTCAGATTACTGTGTTTAGTGGATCAGAGCTGTTTTACCATTGGCACATTTTCAAAGGAACATTTTGATGACTTTTCCAGTCAGATGGACTCTTTCTGTGAATCACTGAACTCTGAAAAGAGATTTTGGAGAGGGATTAGAGGTAAGTCTCATGGTTTCATTCAGTATACAATTCCCCTGGTCTGATATGAAACAATGTGGCATGATGGCGCTGCTCCCTCGCAGTCACAGGTCTCCAGGTTCGATTCCTGTAGTGTGTATGTTCCTCCCACGTCTGTGTGGGTTCTCTTCAGGTTCTCCGGCTTCCTCGCAAAGAGAGACGTCAAGTAGACATCCACTGGTCTGTTGTTTGCAACACATCCTATGTTTTCTCTGTGGGACACCTCCAAAATCCTCCAACATGGTGACCTGCCCAGCATAAGGACTACGAACAGAAGCAGAGGAAATTATCCTTAAATCAAAGGTCACTGAACTCAACATTTTCAGTTGCTTCAGGGTTTCACCAGTGATCACAGTGTGTAGTTGGTTAAAATATATTAAAGCTGGGAAATAGTTCTTCACAGAAAAGGTATCAGACATGAAGGCTATGTGTACGCTCTGCAGAGGACTGTATCACCGGAAATGTACAATGCACATGAAAAACTGCACAGTTTCAATTTTCAAAAAGAACTTGTGGAAAATAACCCATGATAGAACAATGCATAGAATGATTGATTCATTTCCAGTTACTCTATAGCTTTAAATGCTTTCCTCTGTTACAGCCTGCATGCAGTCTGATCAGTAGGCAGTGGCTCAGCATTACTTCCAGGATGTGATGTTTAGATCACACACATTTCCTTACAGCAGCTGAACTAATGAATGGAGAGGATATCTCACCGCAGTGGATGTGGATGTGCGATATGTTGCGATGTCGGTTTGCTTTTGTTTGCGCCATCTCTTCTATTCCAGCCCTTGAAACGGAAGCGACTGTTCCAACGAACTGGATACATTAGAGTAATTGAGCAGATGAATGTTTTCACCTCTGCAGTGCCACATTAGCATTAAAATATTCTCAACAAATGACAAATCCCATTTGTTTGTTTTTTGTGCTGTGGGGGAAATGAAGCATGCATGATGCTGCATCCAAGAAACGTCACAATCCAACTGTTTGACAGGGTTAGGAAATGCTGCTAAACACCAGCACGGCAATATCTAGAAATTTAGGCTAAGTGACTGTTTTTCATGCGTCTGGAGCCTCAGGTGTGTGAGGGGTGATGGGTAATGACACGCCGCTGGTGCTGCTGAACTCTCTGCTGAGCCTCATCAGCTCTTTTGCAGCGACCTGATGGGTCTGGCTGCTCGGTTTCCACACAGTCCTCTTAAAATAAACCCCCTGGCTGCCGGTAAGAAGTCACCAGACCCCCCGCCTTAGAACGTTCCTTAATGAGGGTTTGAGGGAAATTGATTTTGACTTGTAATCTTGAAATCTGAAGCCTCTGGGAGTCAGGGCCACATTCCGTGAGTGGTTGCACTGCCATCTGATAACGTTGCCGTGTCTAAACAAAACTTGTTATCTCCTTCATTTTACTTCCCATCACTTCATCGTGACAGGTGATCTCTGATGGATTAAGGGAAATGTCTCAGTGACATCGTAGATCTACTATTGATAAGCTCAGCCACCCATTAATGTATGCCGCTAATCAAGATGCATTGCTTTCAGCAACACGCCAGACCTGTCCTTTCCTTAGAACAAGTCGGGACAATTTTACATAGTGAACAGTACGAACACATCAGAGACATAAGAAACAAGAATCTAGACCTGTATATTCATGTTTCTGTGTTTCCAGTACATCCCTGAAGATGCTTAGAAAACTTGAGGCTTAAATTTAATGTTGTCGATTGCATAAGAGATGCGTGAGGTGTACAGTTATAAATCTCATTTATTTTATAAAGAGGCATTTCATGGAGCTAATCTATTCCCTCGTTCAGGGAAAGATGAACTGGTATGGACGTGTCGGTTTGGTTATTGTTTAATTTTGTTTATTTTAAATAATCGGTGACATTTTGTGATTCATTCAGAGGTGTGTTGGGCTCTGCAGGAGCTGGTCTGCAGTCAAAGAATACCAAGCAGAGCGACGATAGTCCTATACATATGCTGCACAGCTGAGTAGGCGTGTTCCCAAAGACCCATGGGAGCACACAGGCTGACTTACACACTCTGCTTGAATAAAATTGGATTGCAAATGTGAAGAAAGTGTCTGATTCAGTTCCACTTGCCTGTGTGTGTCAATGAAAAGCATGTTACAGTTTTATGAAACACAAGAGACTTATTGCAAATGTGCAAATCTTCTTCTTTGTTTAGAATAAATTTTGAGAAAGATGGACTTCAGGAATACATTGTGGAAATTTTTAAGCATCTCACATTATTTAGCTGAAGAGGCTGTTTGAAGACATTCTCTCTAAATGGTGTGTCTTAGAATTAGATCGGGTTCTTGCTTAATGTGAAATCTTTGGAGGGAGAGTGACTAAGAACACATTTTAAATTTAATCCTGGTTTTTTCGTACAGAATGGCTTTGTGAGTGAAATCCCCGCTGTGGAGGAAGGCTACCATTTACCCAGCATGAGATGTGACACTTGAGCAGGTCTCCACTTTTTACCCTCTCCCCAGCTTCCCAAAGGAATCCCAATTATTGTGCAGTGCAATGGTACAGTGTTCATTTGGCTTCAATTTATCGATCAATATATACTGTCTTGATGAGGGGCAAATGTGAACTCCATACAGAAGTTCTTGTGGGGATTAATGGAGTGGAGGTAAGCTGTGTAATCAGTCCACTTTAATATAATAAAGTGTTTCCTTCACACCCCAGGAAAGCCATGGATCTCATGGCTAGCAGTGGAACGGGGGACAGAGATGCTGCAGGGCTGCAGCGGTGGAGGCCCCCTCATCAGCATGAATGTATTCAGTGATGCTATTTTGTGTTATAGTAGCTTCTGTTCTTTTCATTCAGAAGCCGAGTATTTCTGTCTTTTTTTACCCTTTAAGGTTCTCATCCCGTCAGCAGCCTCAGGTGTAGGGGAAGGCCTCTCTGGGGCCTTCAAACACAATCTTATTTTTCTTCAAGGAACCAGAATGATTCTTCAGAGGACCAAAAGTCTGTTTAGCCGAGCGCTTTATTCCCACGGCATTTAATGCATGCTTGGAAAACTATCTCTCCATCCATCTGTCTCTGAACGTTTTTTTGTTTGGGGCATAACTCAGAAATAGTTCAATATTTGTTTCATGAAACTTGCAAACACCCCTCCTTGAGTTGTCACCTTATTGTGGTGGAGGGGATTGTGTGTCTCAATGATCCTTGGAGCTAAGTTGTCTGGGGCTTTTTGCCCCTGGCAGGGTCTCCCATGACAAACAGGTCCTAGGTGAGGGACCAGACAAAGGACAGCTCAGAGACCCTTAATGATGAACACAAACAATGGACCATGTTTTCCCTTGCCCGGATGCGGGTCACCGGGGCCCCCCTCTGGAGCCAGGCCTGGAGGTGGGGCTCGAAGGCGAGCGCCTGGTGGCCAGGCCTGCACCCATGGGGCCAGGTCGGGCGCAGCCCGAAAGGACAACGTGGGTCCCCCTTCCCATGGGCTCACCACCTGTGGGAGGGGCCATAGGGGTCTGGTGCATTGTGAGCTGGGCAGTGGCCGAAGGCAGGGACCTTGGCGATCCGATCCCCGGCTACAGAAGCTGGCTCTTGGGACGTGGAATGTCACCTCTCTGGCAGGGAAGGAGCCCAGGCTGGTGTGTGAGGTTGAGAAGTTCCGACTAGATATAGTCGGGCTCACCTCCACACACAGCTTGGTCTCTGGTACCAGTCCTCTCGAGAGGGGTTGGACTCTTTTCCACTCTGGAGTTGCCCATGGTGAGAGATGCCGAGCAGGTGTGGGTATACTTATGGCCCCCCGGCTTGGCGCCTGTACATTGGGGTTCCCCCCGGTGGACGAGAGGGTAGCGATTAACACCAAAAGTATCATGGTTACCTGCGCGGTGAACGGTTGTGTCAACAGAACAGCAAAAAGGCGCGACTTTCAAATGAATTCACTGTGGAATTAATAACAACTAGAGTCCAATAGTAATAAATGGCGGTTAGCTCAATGCTAACATAATATGGACAATCCCATTGACGGGCTAGCGCGTTTGCATTTTTAGCGCGATACCTTCCCAGAAGATATTCTAAAGAACGACAGGTCCTTGTCTTCGCGCCTTTTTGCTGTTCTGTTGACACAACCGTTCACCGTGCAGGTAACCATGATACTTTTGGTGTTAATTGCATCTGGAGCTGCATTGTTTCTTATGGCTGCTAAGCTATGTTTGGCCCCAGTGACGTATGATGCCCACGTGACCACTGGATGCGGAAGCTGCTGCGGCGCAGATTTTAAGCTTTTTTGACCAAACGGATGATGCTACACACATAAAATGTATCCGTTGTCTGTTCCAACATCGTTAACGTGTTTTGCTGGGATAAAATTCAGAATAAGCATCTTCTTCTTTTCCTTTTGGCTTTTCCCTTCAGGGGTCGCCACAGCGAATCAACCGCCTCCATCTAACCCTGTCCTTTGCATCCTCTTCTCTCACACCAACTACCTTCATGTCCTCTTTCACTACATCCATAAACCTCCTCTTTGGTCTTCCTCTAGGCCTCCTGCCTGGCAGTTCAAAACTCAGCATCCTTCTACCAATATATTCACTATCTCTCCTCTGGACATGTCCAAACCATCTCAAAAATCAGTGCAGTCAATGAGGTAAAACATGAAATGTATTCTCTTATTACTGTTTCCAATTGAGTATGTCAACTGGGAATGAGCTAAATACACAATAAATAGCACACAAAACTCCCCAAGGGCAGGCAGTTCAGCCCCTCATTGTGTCATTGTCCATAATAACACTAGTCCCATATACAGTGTTGGATGTATATACAGTATAGTTCTCCATCTCACTGACTAAAAACGAAACACACTGAGTGACAGACCAGTGCAAACATCACCTCCTTTTCTCAGGTAAATACAGCACTCCATGAGTTTTATGTTTGATTATTCATTACATAAAGCCACGACATTTTTGACATCAGATTGAGTAGCTTGTGTTGTAATGTTAGCACGACACCATGGTTAATTAAATAAGCCCCTGTGTTGTTATTCCTTGAACAGCCTAGGGAATAAATGACACCTTAGTGACATCTAGATAATGAAATTTCAGTTAATCAACAAAGGATGTGAATTATCACAGTTGGTTATGTCTCAGTTTGTGTCTGAACAAAAGCTCTCAGTCATTTTCCTCCAATGCTAGCTAACAGTTATCAAAACTACACAATTTTATGACATTAATAAGTCAGGTCTGCAGACAGGTAACCTGGAATGAGAATGGTAATGATCAATATAATATCAGACCTCTTTAACTCCAGGTCCATATGGTAGAATGAACATAACATTTCCATCTCAGCGTCTTGCTGAAGGTTGAATCAATTGACTTTTCAAAAAGTGTT
The DNA here is from genome assembly GCA_013358685.1 of Antennarius maculatus. NCBI lineage: Eukaryota > Metazoa > Chordata > Actinopteri > Lophiiformes > Antennariidae > Antennarius > Antennarius maculatus. The sequence continues at coordinate 12,325,867 of CM023610.1, read as the reverse complement.
CTCTACCACTGCAAACTGCTTTACTGATGTTATCAAGGCTTCACCAGTACAGTACAAATGTGTGTTGCTGGTGAAAAGCATTGTTTTCATGTCCGACATCTAGGGTATACTGTTGGACTGGCTGTAGCCATGGATGAAGAACACCTCTACAAGAGTCTTCTTCATGTCTCCTTCCTCAGCAAGAACAATCATGACAGCCTATTTTCATTTACTGCTGTTTTTTTTTTTTGTGTACCTAATAAAATGTCTGCATTATTTAGTTCTCTGGTACCCAGTATGATGTGGCCCCTATGCTGTTGAATGCTAGAAGCTTGAATTAAAATTAATGAACATAATTAGATCTATCAATGTTTAATTAAGAGTTATTGGTCTCTGGTGATGTAGAGCAGCAACAACAATAATCTGAAAGAGACTGAAAACCAATAGAAATTAATGAGTAGTTAAACAAAATAAGAGCAGCACAGTACAAATTAAGATGTCGGCTGCACATGTAGAGTCCACTGAATGTAGTACAACACTGACAGGGATTTATATGTGAATTGTTTCTCCTTATTCAGTCATTATTTAGTTATTTGTAACTGGCAGAAATCTGTAATTGAGCTGTGGTTGCTGGCAGCGTCTGTCTAAATGTTTGACCAGTCGGTCAAACGTTTCCTGCTGATCTTCTTCTTTTCCTTTTTGGCTTTTCCCTTCAGGGGTCGCCACAGCGAATCAACCGCCTCCATCTAACCCTGTCCTTTGCATCCTCTTCTCTCACACCAACTACCTTCATGTCCTCTTTCACTACATCCATAAACCTCCTCTTTGGTCTTCCTCTAGGCCTCCTGCCTGGCAGTTCAAAACTCAGCATCCTTCTACCAATATATTCACTATCTCTCCTCTGGACATGTCCAAACCATCTCAGTCTGGCCTCTCTGACTTTATCTCCAAAACCTCTAACATGTGCTGTCCCTCTGATGTACTCATTCCTGATCCTATCCTTCCTGGTCACTCCCAGAGAGAACCTCAGCATCTTCATCTCTGCTACCTCCAGCTCTGCCTCCTGTCTTTTCCTCAGTGACACTGTCTCTAGACCAAACAACATCGCTGGTCTCACCACAGTTTTGTACACCTTTCCTTTCATTTTAGCTGAAACTCTTCGATCACACATCACACCTGACACTTTTCTCCACCCATTCCATCCTGCCTGGACACGCTTCTTCACCTCTTTTCCCCACTCTCCATTGCTCTGGACTGTTGACCCCAAGTACTTAAAATCCTCCACCTTCTTGATCTCTTCTCCCTGTAACCTCACTCTTCCACTTGGGTCCCTCTCATTCACACACATGTACTCTGTCTTACTGCGGCTAACCTTCATCCCTCTCCTTTCCAGGGCAAACCTCCACCTCTCTAGCTTCTCCTCCACCTCGTCCCTACTCTCACTGCAGATCACAATGTCATCTGCAAACATCATAGTCCATGGAGATTCCTGTCTAACCTCGTCTGTCAGCCTGTCCATCACCATAGCGAACAAGAAGGGGCTCAGAGCTGATCCCTGATGCAGTCCCACCTCCACCTTGAACTCCTCTGTCACACCTACAGCACACCTCACCACTGTCTTACAGTACTCATACATGTCCTGCACCGCTCTAACATACTTCTCTGACACTCCAGACTTCCTCATACAATACCACAGTTCCTCTCTGGGCACCCTGTCATAAGCTTTCTCCAGATCTACAAAAACACAATGCAGCTCCCTCTGGCCTTCTCTGTACTTCTCCATCAACATCCTCAAAGCAAATACTGCATCTGTAGTACTCTTTTTTGGCATGAAACCATACTGCTGCTCACAAATGCTCACTTCTGCCCTTAGTCTAGCTTCCACTACTCTTTCCCATAACTTCATTGTATGGCTCATCAGCTTTATTCCTCTGTAGTTGCCACAACTCTGCACATCTCCCTTGTTCTTAAAAATGGGCACCAGCACACTTCTCCTCCACTCCTCAGGCATCTTCTCACTATCTAAGATCCCGTTGAACAACCCAGTCAGAAACTCTACTGCCACCTCTCCTAGACACTTCCAAACCTCTACAGGTATATCATCAGGACCGACTGCCTTTCCACTCTTCATCCTCTTCAGTGCTCTCCTCACTTCATCCTGGCTAATCTTTGCTACATCCTGGTCCACAACAGCCACCTCTTCTAGTCTTTGTTCTCTCTCATTTTCCACGTTCATCAACTCTTCAAAGTACTCTTTCCATCTTCCCATCACACTGCTGGCACCTGTCAATAGACTTCCATCCCTATCCTTAATCACCCTAACCTGCTGCACGTCCTTCCCATCTCTATCTCTCTGTCTTGCCAGCCTGTATAGATCAGTCTCTCCCTCCTTACTGTCCAACCTAGCATACAAGTCATCATAAGCTTCTTGTTTGGCCTTTGCTACCTCTACCTTCACCTTACGCTGCATCTCCCTGTACTCCTGTCTACTCTCCTCAGTCCTCTCAGTGTCCCACTTCTTCTTAGCTAACCTCTTTCTTTGTATACACTCCTGTACCTCCTCATTCCACCACCAAGTCTCCTTGTCTACTTTCCTTCCAGATGACACACCAAATACTCTCCTACCTGTCTCCCTGATCACATTAGCTGTAGTTGTCCAGTCATCTGGAAGCACCTCCTGACCACCCAGAGCCTGTCTTAACTCCTTCCTAAAGGTCATGCAACACTCTTCCTTTTTTAGCTTCCACCATTTCGTCTTCTGCTCTGTCTTTGTCCTCTTCATCTTCCTCACCACCAGAGTCATCCTACACACCACCATCCTATGCTGTTTGGCTACACTCTCGCCTACCACTACTTTGCAGTCACTGATCTCCTTCAGGTTACATCGTCTACACAAGATGTAGTCTACCTGTGTGCTCCTACCACCACTCTTATAGGTCACCCTATGTTCCTGCCTCTTCTGGAAGAAAGTATTCACTACAGCCATTTCCATCCTTTTTGCAAAGTCAACTACCATCTGTCCTTCTGCATTCCTCTCCTGGATACCAAACCTGCCCATCACTTCCTCATCACCTCTGTTACCTGCACCAACATGTCCATTGAAGTCTGCACCGATGACAACTCTCTCACTTCTAGGTATGCTCTGCATCACTTCATCAAAGTCCAACCAGAATTTCTCCTTCTCCTCCAGCTCACATCCTACCTGTGGAGCATACCCACTAACAACATTGAACATCACACCTTCTATTTCTAGCTTCAGACTCATCACTCTATCCGACACTCTTTTTACCTCCAGGACATTCCTAACAAACTCCTCCATCAAGATAACTCCTACTCCATTTCTCTTTCTATCTATACCATGATAGAACAACTTGAACCCTGCTCCTAAACTTCTAGCCTTGCTACCTTTCCACCTGGTCTCCTGGACACACAGTATGTCTACCTTCCTCCTCTGCATCATGTCGACCAACTCTCTACCTTTTCCTGTCATAGTTCCAACATTCAACGTCCCTACTCTTAGTCCTATACTCTTGGCGCTCCTCTTCTCTTTCTTCGTGCGAACGCACTTTCCTCCTCTCCTTCTTCGACCAACAGTAATCCAATTTCCACCGGCGCCCTGTAGGTCAACAGCGCCGATGGCGGTCGTTGTTAACCCGGGCCTCGACCGATCCGGTATGGAAGTCATATGTTTGATTCGCATCTTTGATTTGGCAAAAGTTTTACGCCGGATGCCCTTCCTGACGCAACCCTCTGTATTTATCCGGGCTTGGGACCGGCACAATAAGACACTGGCTTGTGCCCTCTTGTGGCTACATTTGCTGATGAATGATACAAATATGGACTTATGCTTTTTACCAGACGGAATAACTCAGTTTAGTTCACTCTCTCTGGGAGTGACCAGGATGGATAGGATCAGGAATGAGTACATCAGAGGGACAGCACATGTTAGAGATTTTGGAGATAAAGTCAGAGAGGCCAGACTGAGATGGTTTGGACATGTCCAGAGGAGAGATAGTGAATATATTGGTAGAAGGATGCTGAGTTTTGAACTGCCAGGCAGGAGGCCTAGAGGAAGACCAAAGAGGAGGTTTATGGATGTAATGAGGGAGGACATGAAGGTAGTTGGTGTGAGAGAAGGATGCAAAGGACAGGCTTAGATGGAGGCAATTGATTCACTGTGGTGACCCCTGAAGGGAAAAGCCGAAAGGAAAAGAAGAAGAGTTCATCCCATTCATCCGTCTTCTAGATGAGATGACTGTAATCATCTTATTTACAGCTGCTTAACAGCCTTGGAGGTCATAGGTCGACTGGCCATGGGCAAGAAGCAGGATACACTCTGGACAAGATGCCAGCTCATCGCAGGGCCACACAAAAGAACACTTACAGACAATTTGGTGTAGACTAGTTAACCTATATTGCATGTTGTTGGGGGTGGGAAACCCGATACAGACATGTGGAAAACATACAAACTACACAAAGGGAATCGAACCAGGACCCTTCTTGCCGTGAGGCCACAGCACTACCCAAAGTGCCAATTTGCCTCCCCAGTTTGGTACAGAATAAAGGTACAACGATACGATATGATACGCAAAATATGCAATGAACTCTTCATCTCTAAACCAGCATTGCAGTCCATAAAAACACGACATCCTAAAAGCTAAAGTCAGGTGTCTGAGGGATAAACTGGACTTCAGAATCTCTCTTTACGAGGATATCAAATATCACAGCTATCTTTTATATATTCATTCTCTCCTTCTAAAATTCACATTTTTTTTTCACTGTTTCTCTTTACGATGCTGGATGAGGATAAAGTGTCATCACTGCATTCATACACTCTGCATACTCCTCCTCAAGTGTAGGGAACAGAAACGTCTGGTAGATAGTTCAAAGGTTGGGATTGTCTTTAGTAATCAAAGTGACTACTCTCTTTTCTTTTCCTATCTTTGAGGGAGCCCCATCAGTGGTGATGGACACGCCATTTGTTTAGGTTGATTCCTCTCTTTAATCACATTTCTTTTATGCCTGTGTGCTGAATATGTCTTCTGTCTGATATGCGTTATCGGTGCTGTGACAGCCAGAATGTCCTCACGGGTAATCTTCTGTCTGCGTGTTAAAATGTGACCCACACCAACAGCTTGGTCTATCACTACTAGTTGATTCAGAAACTGCTGAAGTTATTCAGGTTTACTCTGAACAGCAGAACCTGAATAACTTCAGGTTATGCTGTTCTGGGACTCCTCTGCTAATATTTCATCTTTGATTTTCCTCTCAGTTGCTGTTTTTTTTTCCATCTAGATGTATTTCAGACTACATCCATACACTCCTTCACTATTTCCCCATCTGTAATGGATTTTTATGTTTTCATAAAATCCACTGTATCCTCAGTGAACACTCGTATGCTGATTGTAATTGATTTTGCACATTCTTCAGACTTTTGCAGCCTCCTTCCAGGTATGATTGTCCAGGTTTATACTGCCATTTAATAATTACACATTTAAAAACTACAACAGGCTCCATGCAGATTATACACGCTGGCCTCAGAGGGTTTAATGCGGGAAGAGGAGATGTGAGCTTCTTTCTCCAGTCATCCCAGGAGACTCGCTGTGGGCTTTCTCCATTTTTTAATAATGTCATGTTTTGCATATCACATGCTTCTGTTTGGTTTGCTGATCATGCCTGGTAGCACCGTGGTGTGCAGCTCATTTTACTGTATGTGGTGACTGAGCTGCCCGTGTTACGCATGTTTAAAATCCCTGATGGCAAATATTACACTTGAATTATTTCAAAAGGCTTGGTGGTCTCTGTTTGATTCTTGACCCCTGCTCTGAAGCCTCGGTTGCAGCGGACTATCTGATTCTTCCTGATGAGTTTGTAAAGAGTTTATAACATTTGAATAAGATGGTATGTTAAAAAATCTGATCACAGTGAGATCATAAGCCACACTGTGAACATGCAGCAGTTACTTTGCTTTAGCTGTGTGAATTAGCACCTCTGCTGTTTCCTTGTGAATGTTGTGAGCTGATTGTCTAATCTAGTGAACACTTAGATGACACCTCTTGTAATTTTAGTAGCTACATTTATTCATAGATTCATTTTACAGATCGCATTCATAAATGCAGTGTCCTCCTTCTGTTAGGATGAAGACGGCCTTTTCATTTCTCTCGCCTCCAGCCTCCGAGTGCCTTCTGAGAATTTAAACAATAAGATGCCAGAGTGGTTTGTCTGGAGCCCTCTGGTCTCAACAGCAGAAATATGACTTCTCTGTCTTTTCCCAGGGCAATCACAAACACCATAAGAGTCATATTTCATCTGGTGTCACACCTTGGCGGATATGTCACTTTGTGCTTATGTGTGTGTGCTCCGTTTGTGTGCTTTGTCTGTGTGTGTGCTCTGTCTGTGTGTGTGCACCGTCTGTGTGTGCTACTGTTGCTGTTTGATGTCAGAAGCCACACTGGACTACCTAACAGCTGAGGTGGGGTTGTCAGTGCTATTTTTGTGCATAGGAGACTTTGCCTTTGTTGAATTTGAAAGCATGATCATCCATTATTCAGAGGTAATGGTTAAGGGACACGTCCCAAGAAGAGTTCAGAAATGTTCTCAATGTGTTGTCCAGGTGACACATGTTTAAAAACCAAGTCATTCTGCACACTGCATTGTAGCTCAGCAAGAAAGACTCTATTCTATTTCATAATGTATAATAAATGTGTATTTTTAAATTAATCCCTTCCTTGATTCATTTATTAGCAAGACTTAGCATTTGCATAGTATATCTAACTGAAATTTGAGCTGATGCTGATACTGAATCAAATTATCCAGCTAACAAAGGAGTTCACTGAAAGCACAATTCATGGAAACGGTGGAAAAAAAGTCAGGAGGTCAAAGTGTTTGATTTAAACTTCCCTTCATCCTTGCTAATTTGTGTGCATCTGGCACATGTCAAAAACAAAAGACAAGCAACATCCTAGTATATACAGTACGTGCTGCTCCGCTGTGATTTGAATTTCTAATCCTGGTAGGTTTTCCAATGAGGAAACTCAAGCTGCTGTTAGTAAAACTTCTTGCAGTGTAGACACTCCTCTTGTTTTGGTGCTGAACAGTTTGTTCCCAATTAGCTAGAAACACATTGTTATTATATATTTTTTAAATTGGCTATATGATCTTATGATCTTTCATTCCAAAAAATATTATGGGTATGTTCCACAAAACTATGTGATAAGGCATTAAGGTAATTGGACATTTTCTGGCAGAATGCTGTCATTTCTGATTAGTCAATCTGTACGGAGACAATCAGGCTGAGGACATGTTGTAACGGACTGGAGACTGACAGACCTGCCTGGTTAGGAGGAAAGGTCACAGCTGGAGTCTTCTTTGGATTCAGGTATCTAAAAGAATGAGCACACACATGCATCACATACAGAACGGAGAAGTTCTTTATGGATGGTTCTTATTCGGGGGTGACACTACTGTATGTTGGTTGACGCCAAATTGAACACTAATTGAAATTATATTTCAAGATATCATTTGTCTCGAGAAGTCCTCCATTTAGTGCTCAAACATTTCTTCATGCGGTTTTGTTATCAAGATAAATAGAAAAGAAAATACCTATTGCTAAAATTGAATTCAGTCATGGCCTTCATGTCAGATATCAAATTGAATGAATTGAATTGAATGAATTGAACTGCACAATAATGACATTTCCATTGACATTCATAGTTCAATAAAAAAAATATACCGATGATGATGTAATTTAGTGGTCATATTAGCTCTTCTCCTCTTCTTCGGTCATCAGGCTAGTAAACATGATGGTTGTTTCCATATTTATACCAGTAAGATACTAGTCTAGCTGAGTTGCGGTCCGGTCAGCTTCTTCTAATGAGTTTATTATAAATAATAATGCTGCAGTAATGAAATTATTTAAAACCATTTGTCTTTGTTTTGAATCTCCTGCAGAAATAATGAACAGACATGTAATGATTTCAGTTGCCATTACTTCATCACCCAAGCCAGAAAGATTCACCAACATGACACAGAGTGAGGCTAAGAGTACAGGCGACCAGAACAGCGACGGGTGCAGACTTGTCGGTCAAAAACTCCAAGTCTAGAGGAGAGGTTTAATCTATGTTTAAATGGAAACCGTCTGAACATTACCAAACAGTATAACCTCCATTACTAAATGTTACATATGAAAATGTGCTGAAAGGCATGAATGTGTGTGTTATAATGCAGCAACAGAAGGTTAATAAACATGACCTTATAATTCCAATCCCTCCTGGTTTTATTGCAGAAATGAAAATTACTTTCACATCCACATCAACTAAATGTTCATTAAAATACTGCCAACTGGGTTTTATATTGAAGAAGTACTGTATATTGAAGTATATCTGTGTAAACAAAGTAATTTTCCGACAGTGTAGGGTTTTAGCTTGTACATAAAAATGCATTTCATACTAACAGGACAATAATGTCAAATCACATTGTGAAGTCAAAGAGAGTCCAAATTAAACATCTCAAGATCAATACAAAATGATTTTCGAATGACTATTTTTTTGTAGTTCTACTTTGCAGCAGCTTTCTGGTGCTGTCTCACTCAACTTACATTCATTTATGAGCAACTCTTCCATTTTCTTTATGCATTGATTTATGGGAAACAATGCACAGAAAAAGGCTTTCTAAGGTACTTGCTCCTCGGTGTACCCAGCATGGGAGGATGATGGCTTAAGACTAAGCGAGGCTTAAAGATGTGATTTCATGGAGATTGCGAGTTAAAGAAAAGATGTGACAATCAGACAACCCGGACTGTTTCTATTTCTATTCATAAAGACATGTAAGAGATGAGAACATAGCTGCTAATTCTAACCATTGTCCTGTCAGTTTTACACATGTTTTTACTTGTGATGATAAAGCAGTGCTGTGGTTAGCTGGAGATGACTCACATCTTATTATCATCCTACTCAGTTCAGGTGTTTTCCGAATTAAAAAATGCAACAACTTGCTTTTTCCATTAATTGGAGATACATCTTGTGAAACAACCATTATTGGAAATTTAAGATTTTTCTTAAATGATATAAAACAGATGTGGCTTCAGTACATCATGCATAAGGCTGGCAATTCCTTGTTAATTTCTGCATTATTTGGTAACTTGGACTAAAGAAAATTCATTTCATTTGGCCATCTGCTGCTTGGGTTCTGTATGCCAGCTGTGGTGTCTATGAATAAACAAGTACAAAGATGGAAGCATCCTTATCTTTCCCACTGGCCTGCTTCGTCTTCAGGTCTTTTTCCACAACGAGGACAGCCATAGCCACATTTTCTCTGCTCCTTTATTCATCACTAAATATTAGATACCCACGTCTCTCCTGTGCCCAGCTTCCATTGTGGTGTTGTGAGAAGGCAAGGCACGACACGCACTGTTTTATTTTTGTCCACCTCCTTGTGAGTTGGATTCAGGTCCATACAGAAAGCTTTTCCATGATCTGATTGGCTGCCAAGTTCTCCAGGGTATTCCATGATAGCTGCTGCCAGTTGACCAGCAGTAGGCTTACCTGGCTGGGTGCACATTCAAAGTCCCTTTATTATCAGTGGGTTTCTCATTAGATCCCGCTTCAAAGCGTTGGTGTATTGTAATTGTCAGCATTTGTGTGTTCATCCGTTCGTCAGTCTGTTAGTCTACCAAATATCTTCGCAACCGTTGCAGATAGAAAGATTAAACAAAAAGCACATTACTTGGGCAGCAAAGAGGATGAAAATGAGATGATGACCTTGACCTTGAGAAAACTAGGTCAAGGTCAAATTTTAACTTGTGTACACTCAGGAACTGGATAAGGTAGAAAGATGAGGGAGAAGCCACTGTGAGTAAGACCATAGATCAAAGCACTAGCTTTGATCTATGGTCAGAGCACTAGCTTTGATCTTTGACCTATGCAAGTAGGTCAGGGTAAAATTTTGAATTCAGGGGTGTTGCGGGATGTTGCAGTCTCTGATTGCATTGGTTCTTTTTCACTTTTGTAGTGTATATGTGTGTGTGTGTTTGTGTGTGTGTGTGTGTGTTTGTGTGTGTGTGTGTGTGTATGTGTGTGTGTGTGCGTGTGTGCATATGTGTGTGTATGTGTTTGTGCGTGTGTGTATGTGTATGTTTGTGTGTGTATGTGTGTGTTTATGTGTTTCCAATACGTGAGTGTGTGTGTGTGTGAGAGAGAGCGCAGAGAGATTTATAACAAGGAAGTTTGCATTGACCTTATGAATATTTCATTTACAACTTCACCCAAAGTAGCTTCTTGAATAATTACAAATGTAAGACAGCAAAAGTTTGAAGTACATATGATAAGAAATAAGTTCCACATTGAAAAGGTTTTCTAATTTTTATTCATGTCATAGGTTAACTGATGTGAAACATCCCCCTGCATGTATACATTTCTACTGTTACTGTTCTGCTAATGATTTAACGCAGTCGTTTCACTTCCGTCCATTACAATTACCTCTGGCTCTTGTGCACTCTCAGATTTATCAGGATTGCTCTACCATATTTGTTACCCGTTAGTATTGTGGTAACTAATTGTTTGCACAGGCGAGAGAATGCATGGGTAATTGTATGGATGTATAGTTCACAAATAATACGAGTGGGGAGATGCCTAATGTGAGCCTGACTGTGTTGGGCCTTTAATGTGCCATTAAATAGCATTTTGAGCGCTTAGGGAAACCTTGATGAGGCGTCTGCTGACTGTGCTCAGCTGAGCCCTGATGGTCAATATGCAGGTTGTGCAGCAGCAGGCGCTCTCAGGTAATTGGCCCTCATGTTGCTAGCTCACACCACGAACACTTTGAAGCATCGCACCGTAGTGACTTCATTAAAACTAAAGCTATATACCCCCAATGCAGCGATTCCGTATCTGTTCTCGTATTGATGAAGCTATCTGTAATCTTATTACAAAATTGATAACTTGCACAGTGTGGTTGTATATCATCATCTTGGCTGATTGGTGTGTGCGCTTGCTGTGCAGATGATGTCATAATGTCTTTTAGCCATTTTACATCTTATACAAGATGTTATTTTCATTAACCAGTCAATGCAAGATCCCTCTTCAGTTAGCATTCAGCTAATGCAATATTGAAAGGAAAGCAACCAGGTTGACATTAGCATTAGCTAGCATGTTAGTTAAAAAATAAAAATAATCTCCTCAGCAACATCTAAAACGAAACAAGTCCATGAAATAGAAATACGTAGAAAACAACTCCCGCGGTACACTGGCGTCGTGCCGGGAGTGTCCCCCGCCTCACGCCCTGAGACTGCCGGGATAGGCACCGGCTCCCCTGCGACCTGCGTAAGTGGATTAAGAAGGTTGAGAAAATGAATGAATGAATGAATGAATGAAAGAAAGCAACCCTAATTGTCTTGTCTTCCCTTTGTGAAACGTGAAGGAGAATAAAAAGCACTAATCCAGTTTTCAGTTTGTTCATTCTGGGCCACACTAGTAACATAACATTACTGATGCACATTATCCAAATCAATATATTTCCTTAACCAAAAGCATAAATGTGAGTCAGTCCAGCAAAAATAGCAGACTAGTTTAAATGTTTGTACAGCTAGCATGACTTCATCTGTCAGCAGGTTTAAATGGGAGAAAATGTCATCAAATTCACGCTCAATTCTGGAATAGAGTGTTAATGATTTAAATGCCTTATGTACCCTCATGAATTCAGCCTCTCTGACACACACTTCAGCGACAATACAGAAAAGAGAAACTTAAAATAATACTGCAGCCATTTGAGTGAACCTCCGCATGATTGTGTGTAACAACAACAGGAAATCATTTTCCTAAACAGGATAACAGAGGGTTGTTCAAAAAATAAGCCAAAATTAAATGTCATCAGTACTGACAGATCTTCTCATCAGGACATTATCAAGAAATCAAACATAAATAATGCAGCGTCCCATCTCCCCATTCAAGACAAACTGAGACAACCCAACAAGGTCATACCTGTCTATTCATCATGAAGACCCCCTTTGAGTTCAGTGGACGATCAGAACTAGAATGAGTTGTCCTTAAAACAACTCATTGTTTAGACGCATCGGTTCACTCGCTGTGCAGCGCCGCATCGGAGATTCCCGTCATCAGACGACATGCTGACAGCTTCCTCCTGTAATAAGGTAGCCATTTGCTTTAGATGGGTTTGTGCGCATTACCCACTTCAGTGAGAGTGTGATGGTACCTTTGTTCCAGGCACTGAAAAAAGGCCACTTTGAAAAGCCTAAACGCCAACATGAGCCTTTTGCACCGAAAATCTGGAATACATTAGAAAATTCAGCAAACGTAATAGTTACACTGCTCATTAAAACTGAAGGGAATATTTTCCATCCTTTAGGTAAAATTGTTTAATACTAAACCAGTCAGTTTTTTTTACATGATTTTATCTCATTCATGACAAGTTCTCACTGAACCTTCTCATGTGATAATCCTATAGGTCAAAATTACATGTAAATGTAGCGTAGTAATGGTCTCTATCCAATTAGTTTAACTCGCTGACTTCACTTCCTGTAGTTCAATGATATCCTTCATTGTCCTGAGAGAAAACACTTCTGTGAAAAGAAATCCTTGCATTGTTATCACTGCCTTTACTTTTACTGGATTTTACCTTCGTGCTGATTGAAGCTTCTAATCATTGGAATCCCACAATAATCTCCAAAGTAGTGTTCAGCATTAGCACCAAAGAGGATGAAAAGCTTATTAAAGGGGAATGCTCAGGAAAGCAGAGCTAATTCTGAATACAATCAAAAATCTGCCTTGATAATCAGTTATTTTTAAGCCTAACTGAAAATGTACAAAATGATTGCCTCCATAAGCGTAGCTGAGCTTCCTGCTTCCACTATAGCAATTAAATTACACAGAGTTACATCGGACAGAACCTAAACACCACATATGGTTCAGGTTTGAGGGTTATTGAGACACACAGGTGAAATCAGGACATGAAGGAACAGGTTAATGCTTCCCTGTGAGTCCCCGGTGTAACATCTCAATGATGTAATTCAATGTGCACCATTTAACCGTTTTATATATAAATGAAAGGAAAATCTTCTGCTAGTTGTCTCTCTCGGGAAGCAATTTCGGTGTCTCTTTAGAATGTGTTCATGCTGTGCTTCCTGCCAGATAGTCCTGGAGTGAGAGGATGAAACGAGGACGTGCTGCGTGTCCCTGAGTTGTGAAGCTTTTAGCGATGACGGAGAGGCACAGAGTGTCGTCTCCTGTCGCTTAGTGGAGGAGGATGATTCAGCAGCGAGGACGTCGGATCAGACTCTCCATCCTAATGTTCTGCTTTCTCATGACTGCTGTTGTGGAGGTATGCTGTGTGAACAACTGTTCAGGATGGAAATCACACGATGTAAAAGCAGGATTCTATTGTAATTATTATGGATGCAACCATGGTTGATATTTATTTGTCATGTTATAAAGCAATGAAAATAAATGCTCGTTCCCATTACTATGTGTCCCCAAGGTGACATTTTCAAAGTGTTTGTGACAAAACAACAGCAAAGTGCCGCTTATGTTGAAATAAATTGTCCATTAATCTAAATGTGTGTGTGGTTAATGTATCGTGACCAGTTACCTCACTTATAAGAAATCGTCTCTGGAATCAGCGCCTGCTGTGCATCCAGAAGTATTTCAGGTTGAGCAGTTTGTCTGCCCCGCCAGGTACGGTTAAGTAAATTACAGAGACAGCACCGCTGAAAAGAAGACAGGAAGCCGAGCTGGAGGTGGAGGAAATGAAGATGTTGAGGTTCTCTTTGGGAGTGACCGGGTTGGATAGGATCAGAAATTAGTTCATCAGAGGATCAGCCAACATTAGAGGTTTTGCAGATAAAGTTAGAGAGAGCAGAGGAGAGATAGTGAGTATATTGGTAAAAGGTGTTGTTAATGGAGCTACCAGGCTAGAGGGCAAGAGAAACACGGAAGAGAAGGTGGATGGATGGAGTGAGGGAAGGCACGAAGGCAGTTGGTGTTAGAGAGGAGGATGAAGAAGATAGGATGATGTGGAAAAGGACAATATGCAAACGGAACAAGCCCGAAGGAGGAAAATCTTTATCTGTGTTAAATCCATGATGACCCCAGACGCATAAACATGGTAATTGCTGTATTACCATCATTGGCTTTAAATGAACCAACATGGCCTTATAAGTCCAAAAAACTTTGAGGCAGCAGTATCTGTTAAATTAGCTGGTATTCATCCTATGTAGGACAGTGCTGGAGCTAAGTAAGGTAGATGATGTGTTGAGAAATTAGCATGAGATCATTACCGTAATCAGTAGATGCTCATCAGATCCTGCCTTTGAGCTATGGAAACAAAGTGAGGGCACAGACGTATATAATTAGTCTTCCTGATTAAAATCTCTCTGTAAACAGTTGTAAGCAGTCGCTCATTTGTTGAACTGTGAATGTGAGAATGTTCACTCAGTAAATCTGTGCAGCAAAGTTTGAGCTCTCAATGATGGCTTGAAATTAATATGTAACGTCAACAAATCTGGAGTAGCAGCTGCCCCTGAAGATGTTGCTCGGGTTTATAATGTATGTGGATGAATAGAATGGTCGTCAGCACCAAACGCTGACAATCAGACGCTGGTTGGTTAAATTTAACCCTTTGACTGTGGATCTGTTCCAGTAGAGTTACAGGGATATGTTTTCAGATCGCCAATCGTCATCGCCATCCTGTTGAATGCATGAGGATGAGATGTGATTTATCATTTCTCAGGTCTCTCTTTGCTTTGATTCAGCCTCCTTGTTCAGTTACACTGCTGAGGGTAAATGATGGGAAATGAATGCATGGTATTCAGCATGTCAATGAGTCGACCATGTGTCGTCCTTATGTTAAATAAGAGATTAATTCTGGTGTACTCGTGAAAAGATGAATTTCTCATTGAGTTGACATCCAATTACTCGCCATTTTTTCCAGCCAGTCACACACACAACACATCTCCATAATGACCAAATAGTTTTGGACATTCAGATACACAAAAGGAATATTTGTTGTCTTCCACACTAACATCAGCCAATTCCTCATTGATTTTCCTAAGGCATTATGACTCATGAATTATGAACCGTGATGAATCAGTTGTCCTTTTAGTTTTACCTTGATACTGACAATGATTGCTAGTGCTGCCTGAAATGAAAGCTAGAATGTATTACCGTTCCTGTGAAAGCGTGAGTGCCATCCCAAACAGCTTTGTAGTCTAGGATTGCCCTGAAGTGTTCACAACGGTCAGACGCTGACCAAGTGAAACAGTAGAAACCCTTCAACACATTAAAATCCTCCACAGATTCATTCATTCATCTTCTTCAAAAATTGTTCTTAATATGTATAGATGTATGAATCTGCTTCATCAGGACTGCATTAGTGTGGTTGGATCAGATTTGAATAACTGGTCTGGAAACATGATCAAACTCACACATTGTGGTTCAGGTTAGGAATAAATCAAAGTGACCCGTTGGACAGTAAGGACCTCCACGTCTCCCATCAGTTTTTTCATGGTGACTGACATTAGAAAACAGTTTAGATCTTTCTGTGTTTTCAACTTGTTTCTGCTAAGAACTCAGTTTTTCAAGTTTATTTTAAAAGTTTTCCAGAGTTTTTGACTAATACCTGGACAAATGGTTATGATCCCTTAACCTTCCTGTACAGTGGAGATGTTCTCTGGTCCAGTGAGTTCGACAGACCTTGAATATTTATCTTTCCAGCTCATCGGAGCACATACACAGTACAAAGAGTTAGAAATCAATGTTATAATAGCAAGATTCATAAGGAAACAGGAATTATAACTTAAAAATGATGAAGTATACTGTCTGCCACAGTTGAATAGGATGTCAGAATGGGAGATCTCTGATGTGACAACTTGAGTTCATTAAGTTCATACTGAAGATGTGGGCGGCTTGCGAGTGGCTTTTACAGTCCTGTGGAGATGGTGAGTTCCTGAAGGGTCAAACTCAAAGCTGATGTTGACCTTTTTCATTCAATTTATTTCTGATGTTCATTATCAACAAACACATTCCTTCACATTCAGTGAAGAACTAAATGTGGAAGGAAATGATGGGAACAGTATTAGCAGACACCCACAAAATTTAGTGGAAGATCGGACATGAGCCAAGAACCAACTGGATGAAAGGATGGGTCCAGGAGTTTGTAATAAAAAAATATTTTCAGCCCTCAGGTGGTTTCCACCATTCTGTTAGAGTTTGCCTGCCTCTTTGTTTCACTCTGCTCTCCCCATTAAAATGTTATATGGGAAATGAACCAGTTTTGGGAATTCACACAATGCTGCTAGCAGCAGCACCAGCAGCAGTGTAATTACATCTGGACCTGATGACCTCCTACTCACCCCCACGCTCAGTAATGAGCTCCCCGGGCAGCAGCGACAGCTCGGCAGCCGTCCCCACTGTGACGTTCACCAAGTGTCTGAACAGAGCTGGACGAGGCCCGTTGTCTCAATAACACCTTCTGTCCTTTTTGTCTTTCAGTGGGAAAGACGTCTCTGATCACACGATTCATGTATGACAGCTTTGACAACACATATCAGGTGGGTGCTCCAATGACCATTATGTTATCTGTTGTTCAGTTATATTGTCTGTGTTTTTGTCCTGTTAAATTAGATCATCAGAAATGATTCGTGTGGGTAAAATTATGATTTGAATTTTCTTACCTTTTAACTGAACACTATCGAGACACTTCGAGACGTTCAGATAATTACTGTGGCCTCATGTCACTCATCCTATAAACAGAATATTGTCAAGCAGCTATGACTAGGTAGGTATTTGCAGGTATTTGCATATATCTACAGTCACACAATGAGCTCTTAAAAAATCTGCACCACTGTTGCTTATTGATTATATAGTAATAAAAAAGGTAAATTGCAAAGCTGTATTGCCCTTCTACTCTTATAGTTTTGTGTGTGTGTGTGTGTGTGTGTGTGTGTGTGTGTGTGTGTGCGCGCGCGTGCATGTGCGTGTGTGTGTGCGTGTATGTGTGTGTGTGTTTTCGGTCTTGAGGGACGGTACAATGATATGAGTTTGTACAATGTGGAAACAGCATAAGCAGATTACCCCCACTATAATACGGACTACCAATATGAGAACGCTGAGCAAGGAGAACATGTTCCAGGAAACTTCTGGCTGTTTTGCTAAACTTAGAATAGAAAATTGTTAAACAGTTGCTGTGTGATTTATCGTCTGTTGGACGTATTCCAGGTATATTTCTATGTATCGTTTTTAGCAACTGTAAGCTCCAGCTGTTGACTTTTTTAAACATAAATTATAATAGTTAATTTAAAGCTGCTCTATAATTATAATTTCAGAATTCATTTTGCTGAATGGGAAAGGTAAAGGTGATGGCAGCAAGAAATACTGTCTTCCCAAAAACTACGTACACCTCCTAAAAGTGCGACATGTTCAGTGCACATTGATCTATTCTTGTTTGCTTGGTTATTTCATCAGGAACCCACAAACCCTGTCCACCTGCAAACCCTGCCAAGAGAGGACGTTTCACAGGAAACTTGTATATGTTCTAATTAAATCTGCTGCTATTTGTAGTTTATGAACCAGTAAGGTTTTCTGTTTTTCCAGTTCCGAATTTGTACCTTGTAGATAGAAGTCCTTCAATCAGTGGTTGGATTTGAACTTTTGTTTTTGACATTTGTGATCGCCCCTCCTCAAAATATACTATGTTAATTGAATATTAAAAGCAACCATGTTAGAACACGAGGTATTCCTCAATAGTTCAGTCGTTTTTCTCTAACTTAACTACCGCTTATTAGCAGATGTTGATCGGTCTTTTCAAAGAGTCAGTGATGAGTTATTCTGCAGTGTTTTTACAAAATATATCCAACCTCTGGAGGAGGCCGAATGGAGAAATTGCTGAGTCAGGTAACAGTCCTGAGAAGCGGTGATGTATTGTAATTGTCAGTGTTTGTGTGTTTGTCCGTCCGTCTGCCAAGTCACAGTCGTTGCAGATGAAAAGATGAAACAAAAAGCACATTACTCAGGCGGAAAAGGGGATTAAAATGAGATGATGACCTTGACAAAACTAGGTCAAGGTCAAATTTCCTCATTTGTACAGTTTTTTGCATATATCTCAGGAACTGGATAAGATATACAGTAAATACAAAACAAAAGGCCTTATATTCAAGGAGGCAAGGGGATGAAAATTAGATCACAACCTTGACCTTAAAAAACTAGGTCAAAGTCAAATTTGAACTTTTATACCTTTTTAGGTACACATCTTGAAAATCTGATGAGACATAATCACAAAACAAAAAGCAACATTTTCAGGAAGACAGGGGAAGACAGGCCCATGCTGAGCTCACAATGGCGTAACAGCGCAGTGTGCTGACTGGATCGCAGTCATGTCATAATCAGATTTTTATGAAAGCATCAACTGTTTGAAATGTGACAGTATTTACAAAGCGATCCGCCAGTTTAGTGCTTCAAACAATAGTTGTATTAGGTGACAGAAATGTCTTTGATGTGTAGTTACAATCTGTGTGTAGCTTTAATATACTTGAAACACAAGACATCCTGAACTGGAGAACATTGTGTGGTCTGATGTTTGGAGATGAATGAGATGTGACTTCATATGGAATACAATGGAAGAAATCACTGTGGTTTAACGTGATGGGAAAGCCTGGTTGATTTGCATTTTAGATTTATCAGCTTCTTGATTGATTTTTGAATGACTAATTAATTTTTATTTGCTGTAGTATTAAGTGGGTATGTTGCTCTGGTCTCTTAGGTTTAGCTGTAATGGACTGGATGAAACATTTCACACATCAAAACCAGCTGAAATGAAAGATGTTTTCTGAAGCACTTGTTACGAATAATGTGAGAAAAAAAATCCATAGTCTTGGATAATTTTTTCAGGAGTGACAGATATTTAAAAACCCCAGTACATTGTGTATCCAAATGACATGTATTTGTGTTGATGGAACGATGGAGTGTTGCTATCAGTACCTCCAGCAAAATAAATTAACTTAATGATTTGCTGTTTGTTACATTCGAAACATATAAAATATATATACTACACACACACACACACACACACACACACACACACACACACACACACACACACACACACACGCACGCACACACACACACACACACACAGCAGGTGATCATTTTCTTGTCAACAAATCAAGTGAAATGAAGATTTCATTGTGGTCTCTGTAAACATGACACTGCCATGTTTTAATCACATCCATAATGTAGGCAGCAGGGCAGCAGAGGCCTGAACCCCTCCTTGCATGATTCGTATCCATTCGCTCTATTTTTATTTGAACAGTTGCCGCTTTCATTTAAGTGCATCAGTGAGTTGGGTTGGACAGATCCCTTCACTATCTAACTGTACAATGGTCTTGCTGTCAGGCCAGTAGTGTTAATAATGTTCTTCAGCCCCTGGTCTGTTTAAAGCTGGAGTCCCACAGCTTCAGTCCCATAAGTACTGTTCTAGCACTGCCTTTGAATCACTTCCAGCAAATCACCTCAGGTCTTGATCCATTTTCCATTTTCCTCCCTTCTTCCACACACTTTGTCTTTCCTGTCCTCTTCACTCGAAACATCTACTGAAAGTATTTCACCAAAAGAATATGTAAACACTTATAAATAATATAAGGTATTGGTATGTCCAGTACACTTTAGCAGCTGATTAGTTTAGCTTGGCTTCACACAAAACCTGAAAAACCTTTTCATAAAGCTCTCTGCTAGATAGCAAGTAAGAATATTTCTCAAAACGTCCCAACCTTTGCTTTAAAGAATTGCCCAGCATGAAGAGCTCAGAGTCATCATGAACATCCTCCAAAATGGATTGATTAAACAGACGCTGTCTTATATATATTGTCTGTGTTGCATTTGGTCTCATTGTAACTCACTAATGACAAAAAGGAAAAAACCTTCCCCCAGAACATCTCCAATCCTTCGCACAAGTGCTGTGCTGTAATGGGATTTTGATGTTTTATTGTGTGTGGATTAAATTGTCTCTGTGATGCTGCACTTTCACACTGGCTGCTGAATCCTCTTATGTTTCTACATTTGTATGTCATAAGACGACACAGCCAGACGATTCACACTGACTTAAAGGGCTTATTTCTGGATGGTGTTCAGCTTCCAAATCTCCATGATCCATAAGTGTTTCCTTAAGCATATCTTTGTTAGTAATTATGATGGAACTGACTCACACTTGTGTTTGAGTTCACAGCAGCTGCTTTACAACGTCTTTCCATATCAGAGATTAATCTGTTAAAGGATTCTTGTTGATAAATGGAGATTTATCGTGGATGTTATGTTGATTTGGAGTCCATTATTACTAATTCTGGATCCATATTGTCCCGTATCACAGTGAATTCAGAATGAAATTATTGAATAACTTTTTTCAAACGACTTTGTTCCTCCCAGCGTTTTCATGGGAGTGTAAGAGACACTTGAACTTCGTTTGATGCACTGATTTCATTAGCTTATCCACACCATCAACAGTTTCAGCAGCAGCGGCTGTGACAGACAGCTAATGGAGGCAATTTTGAGCTCTTTTAAAACCTTCAGTCCGCGATTGCTGCAATTTGCGAAAAAAAATGCTATTCCTTCAGATCCAACCACAGGGACACAATGCAGATATGAGAAGATTTAAAGACACTTATATTTTCTAAGAACATCAGTAAGCTCATTTTATTTGGCCATTTTCTGCATTTTCTTTCAGTGGCAGACTTTTAGAAGCTTTATTTCAAGTCAGTACCATGCATATTGCTGCAGTGAGATTAAACAAGTGATGTAAATGTGGCACCATGATTTCCTGCATCATTTCCAGAGATGGCACAATCTTAAGTACTATTACCTGGAATGAATGTGGGCGTTGTTGCCCGCAGCCCAAGGCCACTGCTGTAACTCGTCACCAGAATGCAGCCAAATAAATTACAACATTCAACGTCAAACGTTAAATGCTATCACTCTGAGGGAACAGGGAACATGCTTCCCTAGAAAATGGACGTATGCACCCATGAGGCCCGAAGAGACACAGCTCTTCCTCCCACTCTCTTTTCAGCTGCTCTCTCCTTTGTAATTGGATAGGCAACATGTTTGGAAGACAGATTGCATCTGCTTATTTTATAACGTCTGTGTATGCTGTGTAATGTCAGTCTCTGCCCTATGCTAATGTAATGGCTTGTGCGTCAAATGTTAACAGCTGCCAGGAAGGAATAAAAAAGTCATTTATTTTATTTTATTTGCATCTGTATCCACCACTTAAGCCTCCCTCCACAAAACTGCCTCTCCTTGCAGTCCCTGTGCTTTTCAGCAGGTGGATTAATGCTTTAGTTATGGGTGTTATCACCTCTGCTTTGTAGCCGTAGATCGCATTTAAAGTTTCACTGCATCTAAACACGACTGTGTTGTTGTCTGTGTGTGTTCTTGCATACTACCCCTTCTCCCCCCATGTTTTAATGCCCTGTCTTGTTCTTGGCTTAGTGACGATAAATAGCATTGTGGGTTTTTTTTCCTTGTTCATCTGAGACCTTTGAGCATTAATTAAAATGCTGCATACAGTTACTAAGTTTCAGTGTTCATGCTGCTGTGTGGATCGGAGGCCACATTTGCCTGGCGAGAAGTAATAAGATGCTATAGACGTGAGCCTGCAGGAGACATCTATGCTGATGAGAAGATTTATGAAGACACAGTTTCCAGTCCTACGTTCTGAATCACTACATGTTTTTTCTTTTCATGTGTGTCAAGCTTTTATATCTAGTTTGATGCTGTGACGGAAGTACTGCAGTATATTTAGAGATCTGAGGTCTGCAAGAAGATGAAACCGAGCGTAGTAGTGGCTTTAGTCAGCAGGAGGATGACTAAGGCCAGATTTGCTGCCTGTAAAGCGGCAGGGTCCCATCAAGCAGCCACCCAGCCGAGAGAGACAGAGGCAGGCGTCCTCTCTGCCTGGCAGCACATGCTAAAGGCTGGGAGCCCTCTGGAGACAGACTGCTGCTGTCAGCCGCGTTGGAGCTGTCAGTCAGACCTGGCCACCAGTCTGTGACGGCGTCTGTCTGCTCTGCTCAAACACGCCAAACGGTTAATAACAGCTACCCGACTTCTAAAATATACATGTGGAAAAACAATCACACAATTTGAAGTTGAGGAGTACGGTACATAATTTTTCTTATTATCCTCTAAAAACAGTTTTCCCACATAATCTTATCTGCATTACTCTCCCTGAGTGAACCGTAAAGAACAAAAACAATTAGTTATTGATTCCAGCGAATCAGTGTTTTTCCTTTCTTTGTCTAATGTGATAGACACAACATGGAGTGTCATGTTATGAGAGTTTTATTCAAAGCCTTTGAAGACATTCACCTTGGACTGAATTTGTGATAACTAAGTAAAACAAGTAATATGGATGAGAAAAGAGTAAACATATTCAAAGCTGTTCCAGACCTGAAATACATTTTTTAAGCAGTTACAAGGCTAAATGCATCAAAAAATAATAGAAAAAAAATAGTTAAACTATAGTGAGTTATAGTGGAAAATATGAAGATAATTGTTAGCTGTAACACTAATCCTCTTTTGCAGCATCTGGCTTCCTTTCTGCCACTCTTTACTGCTCCAGCAGCAGAGTCTGCTATCAGGTTGGGAAGAGTGGAATAATCTTAAATTAATGTCATAGTGGGATACAAATTTACCCATAATGCTTTGTGACATGAGTCACTGAAAAAAATGTCATAATTCTAAATCTGCTCTGGCAGTCCTCATTACTGTGGCTGCTAATGTAGCATGTTCTACATATATAATCACCACAGCCTGCTGCAGACAGAAAGGCTTGATCACGCACTGATCTATTTCTTCTCCTGCTGGCAAGAAGATTCAAATTAGTCACATTTTTTGTGTCTGCAAACTGTTGTCAAATGTGACAGAGTAAATGCCAGTGTGTTTGCTGTGACTCATGATCTGTGGGTTTATCAGTGTCCCTGCAAGAAGGAGGACCTTGAACATACTGTTGGGCACAGCAGCGGTGGAAGGACTATTGAAGTTTTTTACTGACATAAAAACAGAAACCACAGGCTAGAAGAATCTGTGTGCTGTTGAGTGTTTGTCTGCCGCAGCAGCTGCTACAGACCCGCTGTTAAACGCCAAACGACCAACAGAACTGTCACTGTGGCTGACAAGGAGGACAAGCCTTTAATTATTTATGATTAAAGGCTTGATTTATTGTTCTGATTTCCATTTTCTACAGACACACTTCTGTTCACCTTTTGTTTGTTTACAGTGAACCAGACAACAGGAACATAGCCACCCCAGTGTGTGATTTTAATAATAAGTGATAAAGAGCTCCTAAATTCATGCTATTCCCCCAATTAGAAGTCATTTTGATTGACTCTCTTATTCTATAAATACAATAAATGGGGCAGAAATTACCCATAATAACAAAACTAACTAACTAACTAACTAACTAACTAACTAACTAACTAACTAACTAACTAACTAACTAACTAACTAACCAACTAATATATATATATAAATAACAGTCTGGATGCACCCCTTCATTCAGATGTGCTCCAAAATACAATGGGATCTCCTCCTTAACCTGTACTCCATCCATCCATCCATCCATCCATCCATCCATCCATCCATCCATCCGTCCGTCCTGCCTCTCAGTCCTTGTACATTCATACGTGTCATAGCTGGTAATGCAGGACATCAGTGGGACACAAACAGGATGATAACACCTGCTCAAACAGAACTCTGGGTATTGACATGACAAGTAGACTAAACAAAGTGTCAGTGAGTGGGATTGGACCTGCAGAGTACCTGAGGAGCTGATGAGGAAATAGATGCACCCGAGGAGGTGAGAGTGAAGGTTGGGGGCACAAGACGACAGCTGCTCCATGTTGTTATATTTTATGGTTTGAGCAACATGTTTGAAAGAACATCTAGTGGACTTTCTCCCACTGTGTGGGTGTGTGAGGTGTCATCTGATCAGCAGTGATCTGTGTGTAAAGCCTGACATTCTCAACAGGAAATGCACTTGCTTCACAGAGTACGGCTCATTACAGGAGGGGGGGGTGGCTCCACGGGTGGCTGGGGTGAGCGGAGGATGTGGAAAGCAACTCAGGTCTGACAGCATCTGGTGATCAGATCCGAATAGAAGGACCTGCTTACAAAGGGATTCATATTAATATAGTCATGCAAGAACACGTAGTGGTTTTGATTGGCTGACAGGAGAGGTTTAGTATGGTATAGATCACCCTCAATCATAGTGGTGCTGTTTTCACAATTTGTTCTCAACACATTTCTTTCCACAACAACAACAAAAGCAAATGTTTGTCTCATATCAATGCCATATCAAAAATATCTAGACAAAATGAATTAGTGATTGATCACTTTAAACCTGTAGAATATCTTCAGATCAATGTCTCAAAGCCATATAAGTTATAACCCCAAAAATACTGTTAACTTTGTGAGTGAAATCTGTCTGTTCTGATAAAAGCTTTTCTTGCTCCAGTTGCTTGCAGGACGGGCCTCAGAGCTGTGAGTGTCTGTCTTCTGGCGAGATGCAGGAGTTAAAAATGTAAAAGGATTATTAATAATTTCTGTTGCACTAATCTTTTCATGTATTGCTGTCTGTGTGGGATTCTATATTTAAAATTAGGGCCAGAAAGAGCTTACGGCGCCTCTGCCCTCCCCCAAGATAAACCCCTGCAATATCTCTTTGCTTTCAAAGCCATTCTCTGTCGGGTTTGAGATGTTACTCCAGATCAGCAGGTTTCAGTGTTTTCTCTGGTGCCCCACTTGTTCAAAAGCATCTTTAAATTCAAAATTCTCTTTAAGGGTGCACAGTAATTGTTCATTGTGATTTTCTGTCGTGTCTCCCCAGTGAGTTGTGAAATACCTTTAAAGCCTATTCTGTCAGGACAGATAAGCGATTCATTTGGGAAGTCGGTGTAATCAAACCCTGTTGTAGAGGTACAGTGCAATCTAAGAATCGATATGTAATAAATGAAACTTTGCATCAAGTATTTTGTGTTTCTTTATCTCGAGCTGTGCGGTGCTTGATCTGTGTGTAAAACCAGAGTGTAAATGAGGTCCTGTCTACACGCCAGTCTTTCTAAGTTAGTCCTCTGGTAGCTGGCAGCACAAAGGAAGTGAGTGCGTGTTCAAGCTGCTGATGCAGTTCCATCAAAGTGGGCGGTGGGCGCCCTGCTGGACGGCTGAGCAGACAGAACTAGCAGATAGAACCACCTGTTTAATCACACATGGCTACAAATGTCTCACTATGTGCTGTTAAACTGTTAAACACGAGCAGAGGACTGTAGGTTGGTCATTTCCTGTCTACAGCTGGTCAGGGCTTCGGCTGCACGGCGCTGGCTCCGTTCTGGACCGGGTTCTGTTCTCATCACATCCTCATCCTCTTCAGTCTGCTTCGAGATGCAAAACATCTGGTGCCCACTAGAGCTGGGTTACTGGAGAAGAGGCTTTATATTCAATGATGACCATTGTAATATGATAAATATACAGAATGCACTAGATACATGTAAGAAATGCTTTCAATTTAATTTAATTTCAAGGTTTTATCAGTGGACATAAGAAAGTCAAAAATAAAATATTAAATTACATGTTAAAAGCTTTACAGTGGCTTCATACTTTAGACTTCCGTTTTAATCGGTTTAATTTTTTATTGGTGCCTGACAGAATGATGTGACTTTATAAATTGAGCTCATCCTCATCACGACTGTTCCTTGCTAATGGAATTACCCTCAGCGATGTTGATCCGCGTGTGTCTTTTCTCTCCAAACTAGGCCACAATTGGAATTGACTTCCTGTCGAAAACCATGTACTTGGAGGATCGAACGGTAAGAAGCTAGCTTAATGTCACAACAGAGACGTAAATGTTCTTAAATGTGGCTGAAAAAATGTAGATGAACATAATCGAATCTGTATGTTTGTGTGTAGGCCTGTGTGCAAGGTATACGTATCTGTGTGTGTGGGAGGTTTGTGTGTGTTTATGTGTGTGTGTGTGTGTGTGTGTGTGTGTGTGTGTGTGTGTGTGTGTGTGTGTGTGTGTGTGTGTGTGTGTGTGTGTGTGTGTGTGTGTGTGTGTGTGTGTGTGTGTGTGAGTCCTGGGAGCCTTCTGTTTCTGGGCTCTCTGACTATCTGAATAATCTGCTTAGCTTTCTCTTTCTGAACCTCAGGTGAGGTTGCAGCTCTGGGACACGGCGGGACAGGAGCGCTTCAGGAGCCTCATTCCCAGTTACATCAGGGACTCCACCGTGGCTGTTGTAGTCTACGACATCACAAGTCAGTACCTTGTTAGACCAACAAAATGAGCATTGATCGATCTGCCAACATGAGTTTGCTTCCCAAGCAAGAGAGCTCAAGAAGAAAGCAGCAGCCAGTGATGTAGTAAATTTAGCTTGCTCTGGTAACTCTCATAATGTAACCAAATAGATAGTTAATTGACAAAGTTGCTCTGCTAATATGCTTGTTTTGTTTATTAGCGTTTTGTCTTAAGCTCCAGTGTGTCGAGCTCTCAGGGCCTTTGTATAATTAGCTGCTCAGCTGCAACACATTAAACAGCAGCAAACGTTGCTGCAAGCAGCCGTTTTGTCCCAAGACGCCGTCTGACAGGTGGGCTGCTGGGTAACTGTGGTCAGAACTCTTCAATCAGAGACACGCTCCTCCGTCTGACTGAGATGGAGATGAACGTCTCATTTATTCATCTGCTTATCTGAATCTGGTTTACCCTGGAGCTTATCTGAGCAGACTACTGGCGAGAGGTGGTGTACACCCTGGACAAGTCGCCAGTTCATTACAGGGCCAACCAGAAAGACAGAGACCCACTTATGCCTACACTGATACCTACGGACAATTTAGACCAATCACTTCATCTAAGCTGCATGTTTTTGGAGCGAGAACCCAGAGAGAACATACAAACTCCACACAGGAAGGAATCGAACCTGGAACCTTCTTGCTGTGAGGCAACAGCGCTACCCACTACACCACCCTGTGTAATAAAAAATAAAATAAAACAATGATAAAAAATATAACTGATGCGTTCACAAGATTACATCAAATTTAAATGACGACTAAATACAAAAGAAGGGCAAAGATACACATAGCAACATGGCATCCCTTAGAAAATCAATATTATGGGATATCATCCCCCAAAACCCTCTCTATTTCACATTAAAAACACTGACTCAATCACATTCCCTCTTTGAGAATACACAACCTTTATATTGAAATCCCACGAGCCTGAAAACTCCACTTATGTGGCGAGGTCAAAGGACTGGATTACAACGTCTCACACTCTCTTATTTTAGTTTATTTTGTAATTTATTTACTGGATCTGACACAGCATCATGCGTCAGATAATACTGTTTTAATAAGATTTACCACTTTGTTTTCTGTCTGTCTTGTTTCTGTTCTTGGATAGAAAAAGGTTTTATTCGTCTGTATCAGCAGATTTATTTCTGATTTTCTGAAACTCAAAGACTGTTTAAAATGCTGAAATAGTTTGTTGGTAAAAGAATCATCTGGAGTGGCAGCGTGTCGAATGTCACTGCTGTTTATAATTTGTCTCATATTTGCTTCTTCCTCTTTTAAACAGATGTGAATTCATTCCAGCAGACATCAAAATGGATTGAGGATGTGAGAACAGAGAGAGGAAGTGATGTCATCATCATGCTTGTTGGCAATAAAACAGACCTAGCGGATAAGAGGTATGAATTTACTACCGGGTATCAGCAACTCAACTTTTCGTTACATGTCCTGATGCCATGGCAACCATGATGCACCAAGAGTCCATCTGTCTGCAGCTCCAGAACATGATGAGAACATCAGGCTGACTCCACAGGCTTCCCTATAGAGAATATTAGTTTATCAAACAATGTTCTCTTGCTGAATAAATATGAATATTAATGGGAATATTAATGGAAATGAGTACATTCAGACCAAAATAACTGGTAAATCCCACATGAATGTAATCATGGGAATTTAATATTATTATTAATACCCCTCAGTCTTATGCTAAGACATGTGTAGGAAGTAATTGGTAGCCACATTATATATTAAATATGAATAGCCTCATTAGCATAACCTGCTATGTTGATACAGTAATTATGTGGGGACATTAACTCATCTCGTATTACCTTGAAATTAAGATATCGCTTTCTTGGGAAAATTATTCAGTGGTTTAGCCCCTGGTGTGCCTAAGCAAATTCCTTTTTAAATAAATAATACATATGTCATGTAAATAACTGACCCTGTAATGAGCTGGGAAAGGCTGATGGAACAGCATGTCTAATAAAACTGTGAAGGAAACAGGAATGAATTTGAAAAGGAAGCGGAAAGAAAAATGACTTGAAGCAGAAATGTATAATGGTGAGGAAGATAAAGAGAGAACTGAAGCGTGAAATGTCTTGTGTCACTGTGCCAAACCGTATTAATGATGCCGACTGTGTAGTGTATGTTAAACATTTGCTTGATAGATGACATGTGTTATATATGTCAAGCCTGGTAAATCTTCACTTCCGACGTTTCCCTCGTCGTGTCCCTCTCCTCTCTAGAGACGTGTGGATTTAACATTGCCACCCTCTGTTGTTAGACACCAGTTATTATTGTGTCTGTTCAGAACCTCTGTGCTTTGCGTGCTGGGTGTTTTGTCTGGACCTCCGCCGAAAATACAGGAATCACTGTGTACGTTTGATACATCGTGTCAATTCATGATGACACACCCCCCTTAGCCATCACTGGCAGCAGGTGATCACGCTACATCGATTGACCTACCTGTGCTACAGGAGATTTTGCGGGTTCAGTTGATGCTTGTTGTGATGGTACGTCGTCTTATTTCTTTCTTAATATTTTAATCCATAGTTGCTAAAAAAAAGAAAGTGGTCGGATGAATATGTGCAACATGGATTTACATGTACTGGATAACGGAACGTGATGGGAGTCAGAGTTCTGCACGATTTGCAATGCCAAGCTAAGCAATTCTAGTCTCACACCAAAAATAAAGGAACACTTCCTTAAGCTGCATGGAAAAGAAAAGAAAAGAAAAGAAACAGACTTTGCTGTGAAAATGACATAAGAGTAGCACTTGCCAAGGTGAAACCACGCATATCTGAACTCTCTCAATAACAACAGCAGAAGTCATGCTGATTTGCAGGTAGGTCTTTTCATGTGAGTTCATGCACTCACATGAACTCACATAATGTCACCTTTTGTTCTTTGAAAAAGGTGACATTAATGCATAATTCATTAAATACACCAGTAAAACATATACTTATGTCTTAAAAAAAAAAATTCACTAAAGGGTTCGGTGATTGAGCGTATGAAACTGGCGGGGTTCGATACCTCCAATAAGGTTAAGAACCACTGGGTTAGATGAAGCTCAATTGATATGTTCCCTAAATGTTTCATATGATTAGAATAGTTGGATCATCTAAGTTTAGAATTCAGGTTGATTAGTAATCAGGAAAGTCCCTCTTACTGTGTTAACAAGTGTAGTGTGTGAATGTATTAGTGCACTATTATATATATGCAGTTATTGGTGCTTAACAAATGTGAACATATTGAATCCTCTGTTATTTGGAGTGTTTCCATTAAAGTAGAATGTATTAGATTATTCAGGCAGTACAGAACTTTAATTACAAAATGTTAATATGCTAGATTACCATAGTGTACTGTACATTCTGACAAGTATACAAGTATACTGGAAAGAGAGAGAGAGAGAGAGAGAATATACTTGTTAAATCTCAGCATGTTGCATTGCTGACGTTAGGGTTCCTCTCAAAGGACTACTGTTTGGTCTCAGATCTATGAGCAGCTGTAGTGCAAAATGAGAGCTGATCTGTCGTAAACAAAATGTTTTAATATTTAATTAGTATTACATCATATAGTTTACAATGTGAGAAAAATGCTTGCATACTGTGGTTCTGCTCATTATTTGTTATTTCTAGCATATTTGTGAGCTGAAGGCTTATAAACACTGGGTGGGCTCCCTCTTCTTCCCCCTGTGTTATTTCTGCTCCTCCATCTGAAGTAATGACAGTCCTCTGGGACGTCCATTATCTCAGCTGTTTAGGGTTCTAATCCGTGCCTTTGCTGGAGACATTTCCCAAAACAACATTTTGCTCAAACCGCTGACTAGCCACTGTCTGGTAATGTTGAATAAATTTAGCGTAACAGCTGTCAGACTGATGATGATGGGCACTTTCTGTTTTGTTTTTTTTAAATTTGTATCTATGGAGTCAAGAATCAGGAGTACTTTTACATTTAAACCAGGTTCACATATACAGGATTAACATGTGGATCAGTTGCACAAGGTGACTGCCCTGTTTTTCAGTAGCAAGATGTAGGAAAAGAGGAAAACAGCTGGTGCCTGTTTCCAGGAAGTATCTCACTGGATCTGTCAGTAAACCAGACATCACAACAGACCCAAGGGAAAAGTTTAGCAGGTCAGGAATTTGGACTGAGATCCAAAGATTGTATGAAATTAAGGCTCAAGATAGAAAGAATGAAAGGTGCCTAATCAACACAATGTGTTTGTGGCTGTTCCTGTAAAAATAAAGCCCATCTTCAACCATGTCTCCTCCCAGTAGGACACCCAGGGGACATCCTATTCAGATGCCTCCTTTCCTACTCACGTGTGAGCAATCCATCACATTAAAACAGAAATACGTAGCCCCACATTTGAAGATAATGAATATCCTGACAGCCGCTTCTGAAACCAAAGAGTTGAGCCATGGTTCTGATGCCCTTAAACCCGACACACTACTCACCTCTACTGCGTCATTAGATGCTGTGCATGAACATCACAAACAGTTGTGATGCTCAGTTATTGATGCACTTAAAAAAGAAGTCCAGCTTTAATGAGGAACAAAAAAAATCTATCTATATCTATAATGAAGCTATTGTAAAAAAAGAAAGATGATACTTGCTCTTTAGCGGCATCTGAAACAATGAATGGTACCATTATAAGAAAGGAGGTAAAGATCAAATTGACTGAACAGTTTATTTCTGCTTTGACTTCATAATGACCAAAGTAGTGATGTCACAGCCAACGTTTTGAATGTACAGTAGAAAAGAGCTGGTAAATGTTGGTGTAATTGTGTTCTGATGACACAATTCAACACAAACCTCTCAGAAGTAGCTGCTGGTATGCATAGAAAGCTGCTGGGATGCCACTTTCTGTACATCCATTATGCAGGTTTCTAGCCTGTCTAATGAGTAACCCTCAGTGTTGTTTTAAGTTTTGACTCAGAAGCAAGAGTCCAGAAATAGCGACAGCAGCACTGGTACAGCTCTGTCAGAAGCTGTTATGTAAATACATCTCCAGTGCGGTGTTTTCTGTTCTCACTGCAGGAACTTGTGGTCCTATCGCACAAAGACTGACTTTCTCTTTTTTTTTGTTTTTGTTCTGTGATGCAAAGGTGGGGTTATTTCAGGAGAGAAGGATCAGTTAAATTTAACGCTGCAGGATAACATGATGTGAGAATGTTGAGACAGGTATTACACCACATCAGGGTTAGTGGAAAGGAAGGACAAGGATTTTGTTTGTGTTTGTGTTTACATGATGCCACAGCACCAGTGGCAAACTGACTGAAATCAGACATCTTATTAAACTTCCGGGGGCTCTACAGTCAGCAGGACTGCACCAGGCTCTCTGTTCGCGTCCATGGACACCTGACACAGTCTGTCTCACGGCCAGAACCAAACAACCACTGCCAGAGTCATTAAAATGCATCGCAAATGAGCTGTTATTAATTTCTCACTGGACGACATAATTAATCCTTCACAGTCATTAGCTAATAGAATCTGTTGTATCTTCACCAGCCCGGAATAACAGGAGCTTCATTTGTGAGTCTGTGTGTGTTGTGAATGTAAATAAGGGAAGATGTTGGTAATCTGTAAGCAGGTGTCAGACCTGCAGACCCTGAGGTCATGCTTTCACTCCACACATTTACTAACTCACCACATCAGGCTGTTTATGTGCAAAAACTTAGGTAGGAAGAAAACAATGCAGTCATGCTGTAAATATTCCTCAGCACTTGCTTTTCTATGTCTTGCCACAGTCAGTTCCTCGTGTTCCGGTGATGAGTTTGCTGCAGTGATAATTAGGAATATTGTAAAATGAACTCGGACTGTAACTGGGTTCAGTTCACAATCACGACTTCAACAATCCTCATCTGCCTCATCTCATCTTGGGGACAGACCTCAGCACGACAGAGCCAGACAACAAACTGAGGAGAGCTAACTAGATGAAGCTGAATTGCTCCAGTCTCTTTAAATGATAGACACGTTTTTCACTCTGAACCCACGCCAACTCTTCTTCTTGTGCTTTCCTGCTGGCAAAGCACTGGTGCCTCTTGTGTTTGGACTTTGGCACTACATGTTCATAATCAGACTAATAAAAATCAATGTATCTTTATATCAAAATGTGTAGCCGCTATGCTACATCCTTAGTCTGTCTTACTCATCTCTGATTGCTCTGCTGTGTTTTCATGACCATTCTCTTCTTTCACAGGCAAATCACGATTGAAGAAGGTGAACAGAGGGCAAAAGAGCTGAGTGTCATGTTCATAGAGACCAGCGCCAAGACGGGTTATAATGTCAAGCAGGTGATTGGACAGTCTTCTTTTTCCTGAGACGTAGGGTTGTGAATAAAGACATCCAGAGAGATCAGACTGATGAAATCATGCAAATAAATTCACAAATCATGATAACTGAACTCATTTAAAGGAAACAACACCACAGAGCAGATTATTTCACCTGTATGTTAATTAGTAGGTACGTAATGTACAGGCTGGTTATGCTATATCTCCAGGAAGAGCACAATTCATAAATGCTTTATGTCAGAGTTCATACAAACAGCGCCTATCTGATGTGTCGCTGAGGTAAGGCTTACACTGATTAATGATAATGTTCATTATACCATAGTTGATGCAGTAAGATGTCTGTCAGCTTGAGAGTCTGAGTGTTTATGTTTTTACTTTTTATCTGTTATGTTTACAGCCACTGGTATATTAAAAACAGTGAGTGGGGAAGATGTATTCAGATTTTGAGACAGTGTAGGTTGCAGATATGAAGACAAATGCTGAAAGATTCAACATTCTTTTTTTTTTTTTCAACAAAAATGTGTATGCTAGACAAAAGGTAGAAAAATTAAAAGAATCTGTATTGTCTGGTGGAACGGCCCCCAGTGGTTATCGTTCACACTGTTTAACTTTAACATCACTCCCAGTTAGATAATGTGTCAGCCAATTTAAACATCAAGACAAAAATGTCACTGTCATTCATGACGACCCATACGTTTTGAAATAGACCACGCATCAGCCGGGTTTACAATAATATGTGTCAAACATCACCCAAACATGACACTTTGTCTTTTGTTAGGTTTATCTAAAATTAAGAGCAATTTATGCTCATTTTCACTATTTTCACTTTTATGTAATTGTTGTTTTCTAATTTTTATCATATACAGTACTACTGATATTGAATTTCAGTGCTCTCAGTAAACGGTATACTACTGCTTAAGATGCAAACCAAAAGAGGTAATGTCCTTCCACAGCTCTTAAGCACAAGCCACATTTTTATCAAAATGTGTGGATCCTTTATCAAATGTGCATCAAGATATTGTCTGAAATGTACTCTAGTTACAGATGATAAACTATCGGAGTGAATCCAAATGTGTACTGAGACTCCTTCATCACCTCCTCCTCTTCCAAAGGCAACCTTGACGAAAATAAAATGAATGCCAGGATGAACTTTTTGGAAACCATGAATCAAAATCCATGCAATCAGACCAACTGACAGTGAACAAACATATAACCTCCTTTGCAAAGAAAGTGAAAACAGGGCGAGAACATCCCGTCATCACAGCATTGGATTCTGTGATCAGACAATGTTTTCTAAGGCCAACCCTTCTTTATAAATTTTTGTTTTCTATTTACAAGGTTGAGTTTTATGGTTACACAACTGATTTCATTAACAGTGTTCAAGACACTCTTTTTGCAAATTTTTTATTTTTGCAGTTGAAATATGTGGGATGGAGTTTGTGAGCCAATCTGTTAGATAATTACTATGTAATGCTATTGGCATGATGTTTGAATTTTAACAACATCAAGCCAGTCTATTAGTTCATATCCCACTGTAGTAATATAAAATTACTACAGTCATATGAAAGATACATTATACAATGCTAAACCTATCAAAACTGGCTTGGTCTAGATGTTTTATCAATGGTATTATTTCAGTCTTAATGATTATATTCTTGTTGTTATGTAGGTTTGTTCATTCTGAGGACTCTGTTTCTGTTGCAGCTCTTTCGGCGTGTGGCTGCTGCTCTTCCAGGAATGGAAAGTATGCAAGAAACAAGCAAAGAAGGCAGTATCCTTTGACCCATTTACAGGAAAATCCCCTTTTTAATGATGTGAAAGAACAAATTTAATCACTTGTGAACAGTGTGATATTAAGCTCAACGGATTTTCTCTTTTCATCTCAATATGATGGCATTATTCACAGCTCGACTTTAAAAAATCCTTGCCAAATGTGAGCAGTGTGTACTGGTATCTATTTAAATAGATGTCAGCTACCTGTCCGATTGAAGGCGTTCTGACGACTGCACTGGGCCTGAGCTGCTGGTCACTCAGTATGTATTGGCCTCGTTAAAACATGTGACACAAGTCTGAGCCTGTGGTGCTGCTGCAGCTCACTACTCTAAACAACTCCTCGTGTTAGCTGCTGTCTCTGAGCATGTCACACCTCCACCTGTGGAGGATTCTCCAGGAGGAGCGATTAACAAAACTCATTTCATACAGTTTAGTTCTTCAGCGGGAAGCATTTTTCTGTCAGCCATACAAAATCTAAACAGGCATGCACAGAGTATAGAGGCATTTATTTTTATGGGAATATTGAACATCATGTAAATGCATGTTTATGTGTGATTTTAAAGGAGGTGCATGGTTTATGTCTATAGTTAGAGAGAGTTAGAGCCCTCAGGCTGTCTGGGCTCCTCTCACGCTCCAGCATTGATCTTTACTTCGGTTAATATGTCCGACATGGGGAATAATAAAACAGCTTGCACTCTTTTAAATTAGCTTTCTGTAAAAGAGGAGCCTCACACATAATGATTCTGTGACCTGCTTTGATTGTTGAAGAGAAAATTTTTTAGCTCCTTGAATGGGTTTTAATTTGATTCATATTTACTGAGAAATCTAAAGTATAAAAACTTCAATTTATATTTATGATGCTGCTTCAGCGCTGCTTCACACTATCCTCTTTTCCTTATCTTATAAAACCTTTTACACAAACCCTAACCTAAATCTAACCCTAATACTACCCTAACCCCCAACCCTAACACTAACCATAACCCCTGATCCAAACCCTAGCCCCTAACCCTAATTTTATCACTATTCTTAACCCCTAATCCTAATCCCTGACACCTAACTCTAACCCTATCCCCTAACTCTAACCCTAACCCCTAACCCTAACTTTAACATTTACCTTAACCCTTAACCATAAAAAGAATAACTAAAAAGTATATCAGATATGAATGACATCTGAAGAAGACTCAAGTCCAAATCACTCGAACTCAAAGTAGATCAGGCAGAAAGAGCGGACAAAATTAAATATATTTGTGACTCAGTAATACCACATCCCACTTCTATATTATCACATTGAATAAGGTAGATAATAAGCTTTTTATCATCTTTATTCAGTAATGCACTGTAGACTGTATGGCTACAGACAAAGCTAAACCCAGCCACACAGACAGACTGCAAAGTTCATCAGGTGACCCTCTGCATCACAGGAGTTAGCATTGACTCAAGGGTGTTTTAGTGTTTACAGCTTTCTGAAAACCCTGCATGCCTCTCATCTCACCTTTCCCACAGACACCAGAGAAACACACTGTAGTTGGAAAATTAAACTACTGAATAGTAATTATTAAAACATGATTGAATTAGCAGGCATAGAACGTACATCATTGGGCTCTGTTATATATTAGATATGATAGTGATGTCCAACGAGAGGCCAAGAAACATCTCATGCTGTTACTGTTTCTGCTATGAACTAGAGAAGCATCTCTATTCTGTGTGTGATTTATGAAATTGCCTTCGATTTTAGAGTGTGCATCACTAGTCCTTCAACCCAAACACACACAGCAGCACATATCTGCTGTAACGTGAACATAAATCCGAGGCTGACCTTGGTGTAGGGAAGGAATACCTGCATTTATCTCTCTGTGCATATCTGAATCTGAAGATATTCATCATTTACTGAGAGTCATCTGGCCTTTCCAGTCTGCATGGCCTCAATAATAAAAAGCAGAGCAGCCCTCTGAACTTTTTATTACAGTCAGCCATATTTCCTAATTACGATGCATCACACATCCCATCTAGCCAATTAACTTTATCTGTTTGCCTGTTTTTTAATCTCTTTCGTAATGAGGCGTAATGGGCGTGGGAGTGGGCTGTGTGAGGGCGGAGGTGTGCTGATGGATGGCCGGTGATGACAGTTCCTCAACACTCTAAACCTCCGACTGTCATCATCCTTAATGGAGCAGCTCCTCTGTTGTTATTGTATTGTGAACTCTATTGACTTTACTGGAACAGCAGACAGAGGCTTTTTCCGGGACAGAGTGCACACATGTCATAAAGCGGTGAAATTTCACATGCACCTCTACCCAGCTCATCAGATTCTACTTCCTGTTTAGAAGCCATTCATTGATTATAAAGGAGAGGACAGGAAACAAACAGAAGCAGACGGGCTAGAATATTCTTCTTCTTCTTCTTCTGGTTTTATAACCACTGCAGCTCAGAGAGAAAGAGGGAGGATGCTTGACCCAGATGAGTATGAAGGTTGCTCATCTGAATATGAGAATATCAGAGAGCAGAGAAAGTAAAGCCAGACTCGTGTTGATCAAACAAAGCTGCCACTTCAGCACCGTCGTCTCAGGCCGCTTCCATTCATAACCTTTCAAGGTGAAACCTTACGGTTTAGTTTGAGACATCATTGAAGTGAGAATGATGCCATGACTGACACTTTGTTGGGTTCTGGAGAACTAGTTCAACTTAATCAGAGATGAAAGGTGAAACAACAGTCACTGCAACTAGGCGTGGCTCGGGTAAAAATTAAAAACCCTTGATGCCACATTCAGTAGTTCTTTAGCATTATAGCACCTTTCAGCTGAACTTTCTTACATTCTGTGATTCAAATGTTTCAGTTTAGTCTCAGCAGCTTTGTTTCAAACAGACTGTGTGCGAGCTGCAAAGCAGACACACATTTAACAACTAGCTGGTTAACACAATGCAGTACTTCGCAGCAACAAAACCTTTATGAAGAGGAAAAGCAGGAAACGAGGGAGAGCAGGAGGGCATCTTATCTCAGTTTTAATGTCATAGGTGCAGCTGCATCATCTCTGTTTGAGGTGTCCTGTGCTTGTATGAATGTTGAGGTGTTTATTTCAGCTCTTTGTAGCTTCAACATCATTACAGCTCCTAACCTCATTTACTGGTTTTGTGACACTATATTTATTTATTGTTCAATAAATAGTGTCTACCAGCAGTAAAAGGATTAATCACTCATTGTTCAGGAGATGCTGTAGACAGCACCACCCACCCACCCACACGCGCACACGCACACGCACACACACACACACACACACACACACACACACACACACACA
Organism: Antennarius maculatus; assembly: GCA_013358685.1. Taxonomy (NCBI): domain Eukaryota; kingdom Metazoa; phylum Chordata; class Actinopteri; order Lophiiformes; family Antennariidae; genus Antennarius; species Antennarius maculatus. The sequence continues at coordinate 12,288,196 of CM023610.1, read as the reverse complement.
CACACACACACACAGGTATCAGAGAAGACTAAGATATTCAACACTGCTTATTTGGTTTGCTAATGCTGACTGCTGAGATAAGGCCTCCAGATCCCCGATGAGAACACATCCAGATGGGAACTACCAAGTGTATGTGTGTGTGTGTGTGTGTGTGTGTGTGTGGGTGTGTGTGTGTGTGTGTGCATTAAAAGACTGCCCTTCAAATGTTACCACACCATACTTCTATAGAATACGAAAGCCCACACAGCTTCTGCGTTTCAGAGACAGAAACCCACAATGGAGCTACTTCCAGACTCACTTGCATACAACATGTGGGCCACAGTTTTTGAAGACAGTCCTTATTTATGCATAATGTACAGCAGGAACAGATTGCACTTGTTTCTTTAAAACAATGGCGACCCAGACCCCATTATCATTTATAAATGTACGTAAATTGGAAAAAGGTAGACTGGAGCACAGACCCGGAAAAATTATGTATATGAGAATTTTCAAAAGAGGTGCAGCACCAGTCAGACTTGCAGCAGTCTCTCATTGATGAACCATTGTTTGTCAGCTTTATTTGTAGCACAGTAGAGCCAACATCCATTCAGTTTATTGCCCCACAAACAATAGAGAATATTTCTTACTCAGAATTGCCCAACACCCTCCAAACACCTGCTCTAATAAATGGTGGATTATAACAAATTATATTTGTAAGTAGTTTAAACTGTTAAAGTGATCATTGTTTGCTCACTTACCTTTAGTATTTTGTCTGATTTGTTGTGTTGTCCATAAATAAAATTGACTCATGGACCCATCTACTGGCTGTATGGTGGTACTACATCTCTATCCTCAACTGAATGATAAAATAGCCCATAATATTCCCATCAGGAAATCCTTAACGTTGTTCTCCAGTGATTGACATCAAGTTGGACAAACCACAGGAGCCGCAGACGACTGAAGGCGGCTGTTCCTGTTAATACTCAGCACCATCCTGGGGAAAAAACAAAACATTACACCACATGCTTGTTATATTGCTTCCTATTGGTTAACCTGCAGTTGATTTTGCACGTTGAGAATTTGGGCTCCTCATCTGACTACTGGTTATCGTTTGGAACTAGCAATATGTGACTTTAGTTGTAAAGTAGTGTAGCCTACTTTGTTCATTAAACTGGCAAAAAGTCTTAAAACTTGCACAAAAAAGACACAAAGATGTGAAAAAAAATCCCCAACTAGCTTATGTAGAAACAATTTTTCACGTGGACGAGGAGTTTTTTCCCATTTTCTGTTTTGTATATTTTTGTATATTCAGGGAAAGCTCTCCGGAAAGGTTTTTTTTTTTTTTTTAAGGCGCAAAAAAACTAAGCTCTGTATGTGAGACTTAAATTAAAACAGATGGTTTTAGATGCATTATTATGGGTCCCACTGTTGTTACAGACAACACTGGTAGTCCTCCCACATTATTACCTGAAAGACAAGGCTACAACCCATAAACCCTTGTGGGATCTATAATGATGCCTTAAAGACAAACCGAACAGAAACTTCTTGAGTATCTAATGCATGCCTAGTTTTCAGCATAGGTACTGTTTACCAGTGTACACCAGTTTGAACATGTAAATGGTCACGCCATGCACTCTAAGACGACTAGTCCAAGTCTTAATGTTTCTGACAGCTGTTGAACTTGATTTGTATACTGGACTTCAGAATATCTTTTTGTCGTACTTGTGTGTTAATGTGTGCTTTTTATATAGACAACATTAGAATGTAGTTCCACAGAAGGTCATTGCCAGGTTGTGTCATTCTCTCCACATTATGGCACCATTTAGTCACCGTTTGTTTGCAGTATGTCATAGACCCCCACACTCCTGACAGCAGGACACCTGCTGCTGCATTGTTTGATATGTCGTAGTTGTGATAATGGTGTTCGTGAGCAGTGAGTGTCAAAGGCCTCGCCTTGAGTCACAGATGAACATCAGTAGGTTTAATGTGATGGAAACATACCTTTAACTTTGTAAATGAGTACATGGTTTCTGACAAAAAACTAATTTGCACATGTGGACCTTTCAGGTTAATATGAAGTAATGAAAGCTTCATTGTTAATGTACAGTCACTTCATTAAAGACCTGTCTGATTGTCATGGAAACTGTACCGTGTCCCCCCTGAGGAAAGATTTCTTTTTGCTGCTTGTCTTTAAACTGACTACTGACATTATGCAATGTTGTTTAACTTGAGTTGACTTGTGGAGCCAGGTGTCATAAAGTCAGCAATTGTTGAGACCACTACTTTGAGTTGACTTGTGTTTGAAGTGAAATTTTACTGCACTTTTTAAAAACATTTTAGAAGAGAAGTCCTAGAAACATGGTGGAAAAGAAACTGTATCTCAGTGTAGGCTTGATTTATTCGTTTTTCACACATGTCTGAAAAGAAGAGCACTCTTGTGAAATCTTGTGAGCATTTCTAACTCACATTATGAGCCAAATAATAGCGGTAATGGTCAGAAACAGAGTGTGGCGATAAACACAGGAGATCCTGACTAGAACACTTCCTTTAGTTTGTTTGGGAATGATGACAACATGAAAAACGTGTTGCATTTCAAGCTAAAATCTGACAGAATAAAAAAGAAGACCTGTCAGCCTGTTGTGTTGCTGCCTACTTGTTATTTCAACACAGGAATTTACTCATCACTGACCACACAGCCTTTAAGGGGGGCATTTTTGAAAAAAAGACTCGCTGGGTTGTTTTTTTTCAAATGAGGTCAAATGAATTCTTGTTTACTGTGGATGTTTGTATTTATTCCTTTCACACTTTAAACTCCACCTTTCTATCCAGAAATCCAGAAGGCCCATTGAATATTCCCTGTAAATGGACAAAGTATTACAACAAACGTCTTTGCATGTTGGGGTCTGGATTTTCGGACGGAGGCCAGGGCCATTCCCATGTGTTAGGGTGGTAAAATTCTGTCACAGTTCAGTCCAGAGCTGACTCTCCATTCACACTGTACTGAGATTTAGCATGTCTCTCCAAATTAATAAAGATGTCTTATACCAAACTCATGGGACTTCTCTTTTCTTGTATAGAATCATGTCTTATCACCATTACATTTTATTAGCTCATTTATTAGTATTATTGTAATGAAGTAGTATAAATAGTGTAAGTAGTGTGTGTGTGTATGTATACTGTGTGTGTGTGTGTGTGTGTGTGTGTGTGTGTGTGTGTGTGTGTGTGTGTGTGTGTGTGTGTGTGTATATATATATATATATAATGAGATTAGAATAGTAATTAGAATAGTAATAAGTACAATATGAGTATTATTACTACAAGTATTATAGTAGTATTAATAATAATAATGTAAGGTAGTAGTCACAGTTTTAATGGTAGAAAAACAAGGGAGGGATAGAGAGGCAGGGGGACAAGGGTAATGGGGGGGGAGCTGATAAAAAAAATCAGAAACAAAGTGATACATAAATCACTGAAGGAGATTTATTCAGCCTAAGAAGAAAACATTGGTATTAATAAGAGTCAGGATAAGAAACACACACACACACACACACACACACACACACACACACACACACACACACACACACACACACACACACACACATTATTATTATTATTATTAAAACCTAGGGGTTAAAAAGGAACAGGATAAATGAGATGATCACTATGGGAATAAAAAGACATTTAGTGTCTCATTGCATCACTGGTGGAGTGAGTAACTGTACAGAGAGATATTGTCTGCTTGCAATATTTTTATTATATATGTCAGTTTTAAGTTTTGTAATTTCATATGTGTAATTTTTGAATTAAGGTTGCATAAATCAATATTTGGTATTTACTGCTGTAATTGTGAATAAGGATCGTTGTCATCAATGTTGAGTTGATGGCAGACGGTTTTTTGTCTCCATCATGTGGCGGAGTTTAGGTACTACAGCCTTCTGGTTACAACACAGTTCAGAAAAGATTTGTAGCATCATTAGCTCTGTAAAGCTTAACCATTAAGTAAGTGACAGAAAATTATTTTACACTGGAGCCATTATTGGTCTTTCTGAACAAACAAAAAGTGAAGTAATGACAAATATAAATCTTATTAATATTATTAAATCTTATCTCTTATAAATTTTCTTAGTACTAGCTAAGAAAACTGCTAGTTTGATTCATACCATTCTGTTGTTCTTAGTTATTAACACAGGGCTGACCGTCAGCCTCAGTTTGCTGCTCTTTATATCCAAATAAGTTTTGATGGAGAATATATCAAGCGATCCATCATAGTAAAGTGTCTCACTGGCAGGATTATCCTTTATTTATGTTATTTATTTTATTTTTATCTTATATACTTGAATTGGGGCTGGTCAGCCAGCCCCCAATCAGTGTGTCTCGGGCCATTTAAATAGGGCGGGATGTATTCTAACTAAAGTTTGACCTTTGACCTTCAGGAAAAGTCCAGGTTTGCGCATGACAGTTATTTACACACAGCTCAAGAGCTTAACAGCAGTTTGTGGTTTTTAGAGATATGATTATCCTGTGTTTCACACTTTCGAGTTTCTTGATGCTCTAACTAACTGTCTGTTCTGGAGGAGGTGCAAAAGTTTTTATGTAGAATTTCTCCTAATAAAATCTGGAACAGAAGGGAACACGTCAAGCTTTTTCTCTCAGTTTAAAGTGACCGATTTACCCAAGTTGAATGTTTCTGGAAGTGGGAGGAAGCAGGAGAACCCAAAGAGAACCCACCAATACACAAACCACACAAAAAAATGAATCAAACCCGGAGGCCACAGCACTACCCAATGCGCCACCGTGCCGCCTATCATTATTATTATTGTTAACATTGATTCTTCACTGGTCCATGCTCCATTCTTCCATCAAGTTATTATTAAATCCAGCTGACAAACCAGCTGGATTTACAGCTGACAAACCAGGCAACCAACAAATTGTAATATATTTAAATTTGAAAGTCCAGTTTCTGCCAGTCAAACTGTGAACAGCAGGACGGCTTCTTGAGCAAAGGGAGCAACTACTTCCTGGTGTTTGCATCCACTTTAACACACACCTTGGGTTCACTGGTAATGACAAATGGAGCATATCTGAAAGTTCTGATGGATTAGGCTGATGGGAGCCACTGGTGTAGTTTACAGTCATGAAGAAACAAGTGTGTCTGGACAGGTCGTGGCTTGTTTGGTTTCCTATCAACTTGAGCAAATATCCAGACAGGTAGGACCGATGATGATTGTTCCATATTGATCACAGGAGGGAAAACCCACCACAGGCCACATGGACAAAAATAGAAAAATACTGAAGTAAATTAATAAGTACATATATTTCATTCAGTAAATGTGTCTACTAAAAATCCTTAAAAAATAAATCATTACAACAGATATATTATTCCTCTTGAAATAGAAGCGTCTAATTCTGTGGCATTAAAGTGTTATTGTTCTGTTGTAACCAGACGGCTGTGGCTAACGTGAGCTAACACATGTACACACGGATGTCTGGCCGAGGTGCCACCCTGGGACTCCTCTGTTGCTGTTGCAGTGTTTTTGTGTGTCTGTTACTGTCAACCTGTCACAACTGCAGCGGTGAGAAATGTCACAGATTTGGTTCTCATAAACTGACACAAAGTGAAATAGCTGACCTGGTGACCTGTGTGGGTTTGAATCCCCCGTCACATGGTCTAGAGGATCTATCACACTGCACAGACATGTTAACACTGAACCTTCATTCAACATCTCAACACGCGATGAGCAGGACCTGTCATCATTAAGGAATGCACCCCTGTACCATGTAATCTTCAGCCATGTGGAAACAGACTTGCGTCACGTTTTTTTTTTGTTGACTACCTGTTCTGGTTATTTGCTGTGGCAATGATCTGATCAGACCATCCAGCAGCAGTGGAGCACTGCGGTACTCAGGTACTGAAGTAGTACTCTGTGGTACGTGTAGTTCTCATCTTTCATGTTATGCTGCATGTCTTCTCCACCATATTCACCAAAAAGCAGTACTCTCCTCTACATTCACCAGCTGTTTTTACCATTTAGATGCTGTGAAGATTTATAGCTTATTTAAGAACAGACTTAAAACCTTCCTCTTTGATAAAGCTTACAATTAGGAACAACATAGATTCTACTAGATAAGTTGATCTAGGCCTAGACTGCTGAGGGTATTTTCTCTGTCTCTCCCGTTAAAGGAAGTTACATTAACTACTTTAGGAGCTTCTATTACTTCTCTTTCCTTGCATTTTCTTGATCATAATACACTGACGCTTCAGATGCTTTCAATATACTGCTGCTGTCTACCGTATATGCTTCTACTTGATAGGTGGTTAACAAGTATAGAAGACGGGAAATCTGAAGGCCTGCAAAATCCACCCCCACTTCAGTGGCTAGACCTCAATACTTTGACTACTCTGTCTCTCTCTCTTTTCCTTGCCCTGTCTCTATTCCCATTGTATTTCCTCTCCCACCCAACCGGTCAAGGCGGATGACCGCCCTCCAGAGTCTGGGTCCCGCCCGGAGTTTCTTCCTCAATGAGGGAGTTTTTCCCCGCCACTGACGCTCATGCTTGCTCTGGAGGGTTCAGTTGGATTTCCTTCTCTTTTTAACAGCTTTAAAATATCTGCTGATGTGAAAAAACTGGCTCATCTGGTTGGCTCAATGCACAGGGACGGGACCCCCCCTCCCTCGCAAGAGCCCTAAGAAGAAGAAGATTGAATGATAGTTTATCTGCTAAATATAAAACTGTCTCAGGGATATTTTCCTACATAATTATAGACTACTTAAAATATTGAATTTAATTCTCTAATCTGTACTTGTAGTTTCTACTATTGTAGTACTGTCTTGCTACTCATACTTGAGTAAAACATGACTTCCAACCCAGCCAGCGTACACCAGGAGTTCTGTTGTATTCCAGTCTAATCCCAGTTATTACTCAGATGGCGCTGGGAGCCAGAAATCGCATTGCAAAACCAAAATTGGTGTGCTGCCATTTTGACAGTCCTGTGGTGGTGTGTGCGTGTGCGCGTGTGTGTGTGTGTGCACGTGTGTGTGTGTGTGTGTGTGTGTGTGTGTGTGTGTGTGTGTGTGTGTGCGTGTGTGTGTGTGTATGTGTGTATGTATATGTGCGTGTTCTCTACAGACTGCCCTCCTGCCATCCCCCTGGCTGCAGCTATACGGCTCTTTCACAACTTGAATGCAGCTCAGAGCTGAAAGTCATGGAGAGTAATGGTGTCAGTCACTGATAACACAAATATTCAACGTCTGCTGAAAATTATGTATGTTGGCATCATATTCTATTTATCAGAATCAGAATCAGAATCAGAATCAGAAAAAGTTTTATTGCCAAGTACATTAAAGTTTACCATACGAGGAACTTGACGCAGTGTCGGTGCATTAAAAGGTGGAAGAGAAGCAATAAGGAATAATAAGGAATAAGGAATGAAAAAAAAGTATTTACAATTTACGTTACGGTGAGATGAGATATATATGGTTGGTGTATACAGGCGAAGAAGAGAAGTCCAAAGAGTAAACTGTCTTTGCAGGGTGGTCAGGGGCAGATGGTTACCTGGGGCGGGGGGTGGGGTGGGGCATTGTTCATGAGGCTGACTGCAGAGGGGAAGAAGCTGTTTTTATGGAGTGAGGTCCTGGTCCGGATGGAACGTAGCCTCTTAACCAGAGGGGAGGGTCTGGAACAGGTTGTGGCCAGGATGAGAGGGGTCAGCAGCAATCCTGGCTGCACGTCTGCGGGTCCTTGTGTCAAACAGTTCCTGGAGGTTTGGCAGGCTGCAGCCGATCGCCTTCACCGCAGAACGGATGACACGCTGCGGCGTGGCCTTGTCCCTGGCCGTGGCTGCAGCAAACCACACTGACATGGAGGACATCAGCTGTTTGGAAATAAATAAAATTCAAAGAGGGACAGATTAGTCACTCAACACGAGTGCTTCCTTAATATAAAACAAGCATAATCTTGAATGAAAGCCCACATTTGCAAATTAGCGGTTACTAAAATACTGCCAAATTCCATAGAACTACTTCAGTGGAAGTGTGTTCCTGTTATGGCTTGAATTTACAAAGATGTAAAATGCTTCTGATCCTGAAGCACAAACACTTTCAACTCCAGCAGTTCAGAACCATGTAAGTAAGACAAAATCTTTGGGATGCTGTTCTGTGGACTTTATGAAACCAAACTAGTTCTTAGGGCTTGTGGGTCAGCAGTATGTCTGGAAGAGGCTGAAAAGTCACCCGGCCTACAGCGAAGCACGGCTGTTGATCTCTGATGACTTCTCTATCTGTGAGGAAGATAGAGAGGTGTTTCCATCAATGGACGTTCCTAAAAGACAATGTTTCACAACATTCATTTGGAACATTCTAGACTGATCAGACACCTCTGTGTGAGGAACAAGCTGAGATTCCAGAAGCTGTTGTCTGTACGTGAAAGGTCTCCACAAGGATTAGAGACGAGTTTAAAGGGTTGAATAATGTTGAGACTGCAGAGTCAGAAAAAGTGTTGTGTTGTGTTGAGGAGTTAGTTCATAATAGAATGACCCTTCCTAGATACACCACTGAACACCAGAGGAAGTCTTTCCTGCCTGTAGTCATCAAACTGTACAACTGTGAAAAGGAATGAAGCAAAAAGTAAATGTACATGTCTGTACATATTTTTATATTTTATTCATATATTCTATTACTTATCGAGAATTTCTTTTGTTATTTTTTATTAATTCTAAATTCTCTAAATTCTCTTTTCTTGTTCTGTCCTTATGTTCTGAAACAGAGCAGCTGTAACAAAAAGCAGTCTTCCCTCGGGATCAGGTGAGCACCTGAGGCGTCCTGTTAAAACTAGTTTTGTTACCAAACCAGCATGACCACTAACTGATCTCTGTCTTCATCCAGCGTACCTCCAACAGAAAAATAACACAGTTATTAATATGACTCAGACACCAACACTAAGATCTAATTCTCCTTTCACCTACGATCTTGCTGTACACTTTTGAGCTGATATTTGCACATGAGGCGACACAAAAAGATTAAATACAGATCCAGTATTCTCATATCTTCAGACATGGAAAACTTGCCAGATGCTCCTTGAAAGGAGTTTTTAATCTGTTTTCATGGTTCAGCGAGTCTTTTGTGACATGTTTTTGTTGTCGAGCTCACCAGAAAGTAATATTCACATTTTGCTTTTCACAAATTTCCTACTGGTCAGTTTATTTTCACTGCCTTGAATACTTAACGTGTCATAAATGGGGCACACAGTGGAGCCCACTTTTCATTTATTTCTGCTTTGAACTCCAACAGCAACACGGTTCAGCATTCATTATGAAAACAGATGCAAATGCAGAAACATTCTTCCAAAAATAGTTTTATTAAAAGCCTTTAGGAACGAGCTATCATAAATTATTAAAAAATAAAGACTGAATTGAATGTTCAGCTATCCAAACAGGAACATCCCCCGGTGACCATCTGTCACGAGGGGGTCTTTGGGTGTGAGTCCCTTTGGGAAAGCTGAACCAAATCCCACAGCGCCAGCTGGGAGAATAAATAATGAGACAGGGAGGGGAAACTTTGGCTGAGCACAAAAAAATGACCTGAAAGAAACACGAAAGGTTTCTGGGTCCTAACAGGTTTCCTAGTGGCAGCGACCATCAGCAGATATCCTGAGAGGAAGTGTCACTCGACACACCGTCCGTCATCCCATTCCTGTTATACTCTCTCTGCAGCTGGGAGCCGGCGCCAGGATTTCATTTCTCTTTGCAGAAAAGACAAATAAAATTTAATCAAAAGACAAATAAAAATTAATTAGTCCACACGACAGAATTCCTCTTTTTGTTCTGGCTATTTTCCACACAGTAAACTTACACATTACTGCCAGGCACAATTCTCTCTTGGTGTCGCTTTGTCAACCTGAACCTTCTGAAGAACACGGACAGTTTGAGCTTCGTTCTGGTCGACCCGGAGGAAGAACTGAGGAGTAAAAGCCCCAGTTTCAGACAGTTTATGTCCAACAAGGAAACGATCTGCAGAGCTTCAGTGCTACCAAAGCCTTGTGGACAAACGTGGTGATAAACATCCTGGACAGGTATGGGTGGGATGTTTGGGAGGCATGTTATAATTATTCTATTTTAGTTTCTTTAACCTTTCAATACTTACGAGACTTATAAGAAATTAATGAGGAAAAAAATAAGCGGTGGCAAAGTTTGTAGACGTCATGATGGTCCTCGGAAAAGGAGACTGATCCAACGTGTGAAGTACTGACTTGTGGTGAAACTCACCATTCAGCTTTAAACTCCATTGCCTCCTCCTCAGCCTCTCCTTTCAGTGTGTCCTTCTCCTCTTCCTCCTCCTCCTCCTCTGGGATCTGCTCCCACAGCTTGCTGTTGACCCACAGAGCTTCTTGGACGCTGAGGCCGTGTCCTATGCAGGTCACCCGACGACACAGCGGGCATCCCACGGTGAGCAGCCCGCTCCTGGGCTGCGACATGGTTTCCAGGCACGGGTCACAGAAGGTGTGTCTGCAGTGGAGCAGCCGGGGGATCCTGTCCATCCGCGAGTAGGGCAGGAGGCAGACGCTACACTCTCCATCCTCACACAGCACCATGGTCACAATGGACTGAGTGTAAAGAGTGTAAAGATGACGGCAACTATAACAAAAAAAGGTGTACTCAGACATCGTGATGAAACCCACTCACACTGACACTGTATATTATGCTGACAACAAATAAGGCTTAGGTAAACTGGAATTCAATTACACTGAAACTGCCTCAGTATCCATAAAATCATTATATTTTAAGAAAAATAATTAAATCAACTTATATTAATGCTATGAATGAGAATAATTCCAGATTACTCACAGAAACGTATAAAAATGAAATATTTCCAGGAACAGACGCGGTGTTCGTTCAGCTCAGACACACACACACACAGTGGAGGCAGGACTCGTCTGCCTCCTGTTAACAGTGTCTGTTGTGTATGTGGGGGTGGAGGGTGTGTGTGTGTGTGTGTGTCTGTGTGTGTGTGTCTGTGTGTGTGTGTCTGTGTGTGTATGCGCGCGCGGGCGTGTGTGTGTGTGTGTGTGTGTGTGTGTGTGTGTCTGTGTGTGTATGCGCGCGGGCGGGCGTGTGTGTGTGTTGGGGGGGGGGGGGGGGGGGCACAGCCCAGACCTTCACGCCGCAGCAGCTGTGAATGGAGAGAAGCCTTTTGTCCGGTTTTTGACGTGGGGCAAGTGACAGTGTTTACGCAAATCTATTTTGCATTGAGTTAATTCATTTGACACAGAACTTGTACATTAGCGGACAGCAATTATCCCTATACTAATTTAAAACGTTGCCTTTTAAGGCCAAATGGACGAACCACTCGATAACATGGGATAAACCAAACTTTTTCTTAGATTTCTTTAACCGAATATCTGATTTCAAGTGAAAGATTACTAACTGATTACCAAAAGTAGTGGACTTATTGTTATTTCTATGTAATTTCACTGTGACTGTATTGGTCACAGAGAAATTGAAATCAAATTAAATGCAGCTCCAGATCAAAATGAGACTTGACACCACTGATTTAAACACGTCTGGTTCGGCCGCCAGTCTTTTGAAATTCTTCATTTGTATTTATTCATTTTGTTATAATTTAGTAGATTTTCACTTGAAATTGAAAGGCGACTTTTCACTAATAAACGAGGAACTAACGAACAGTTTTTTGTAAGCGAAAAAGAGGGCTCGTCCGGGATTTGAACCCGGGACCTCTCGCACCCAAAGCGAGAATCATACCCCTAGACCAACGAGCCTGCTAGCTTCGTCATGAAGATATTATTGTAATTATCCTCTTTGACACACCTTCACCGAAGAGCTAGCTGCTCGCTAACGTCAAAATTCGGTTTGACCATTAATCGACTTGCTTCAATGTCGGTCGCGCAGGCGCATAAGTGTCTGACAATGATCAGAGCTCCAATACGTCTTTAAATACACAACCGTTTTATTAACGGCTTCAAACTAGTACTAACATTGACTGTAATATCTTACGACAGCAAAAAGTAATTTGAACGATTGTTTACCAAACATTTATTAAACGAGGAACTAAGTAAAAGATTACAGTATAATAAGCAATAAAATATGGGCTCGTCCGGGATTTGAACCCGGGACCTCTCGCACCCGAAGCGAGAATCATACCCCTAGACCAACGAGCCACGTGTTCAGCGAGGGAGATATTGGTATATAACAATTAAAATACCAACCATGGCGTAACAACTTTGCTTAGGATTTCGTATATTTGCGCCCTAAACTTTGAGCAAACGAGCCTCAATACGTTTTACGGCAGCGTCGTAACACAACACCGTGAAACTGATCGAACTGACGCTCCGTCAGCATTTTAGTACAACAGGCTGTGCGCGTACGGTGGCCATTGACCATAACCAGCTGTGTGACGTAGGGCGTGATGACGACACAGGTTGGCAGTTAGGTTACCGCCTGAAAAATCCCCAAGGCAGGAAAAACAGTTGTAGTTCTGGGTTCGGATAGCGATGTAAACAAAATGACAGGAGTTTGTAGTAGTGGACACGATGGAAGTAGCTAAAGTTACCATTATTTCCTTAGTTCGCTTAGCCTTAGCTGTTATTCCAAAATAATTAATACAACATTTTTTATAGCATGGCAAGTTTTTTAAGGTCGCTGCAGCTGAGTTTAATCATGTTTAGCTAATTGTTCCCAGTAACACAGTCACTGTAAGGTCAGTCAGTTTAGTGTTCAGCTACGTGGGACCATAACAAAGCCTTCCACAGATTGAGTACCACGTTAGTTCTTCACTGACACGATCACTTCTGGATGGAGTCGTCTCTTCACAATCCTGACCTCAGGTAACATCAATGCTAACTAGCTAAACGAGCTAATCAACTTGATCTAGTTTCATCATGTCGCCTGTGTTGTTAGGCTATTTGTAGAGATGTCAACCTCTTGGTTACCTGGTATTTTATCGGATCGCTATTTTCTGCTATTGTATATTCTAGCTCTGTGCTGTCATCATGCGACCCAGAGCTTCAGGAACTGATGAGGCAGATCGATATCATGATCAATCACCAGAGGCAGGAGTGGGAGGCTGAGATGCAGGCCCTGAGGCTCAGGCTGAGAGCTGCTGAGGAGGAGCTGCTGACTTCTACCAACCTGGTTGAACGGAGGAACCTGGAGGTGCAGAAACACATCTTTCAAGTTACTGTTCAGTAACTACATTTCATTCACATTAACTCCTTCTAGTCCTTTCTGCATTTTGTCCTTATGGATTGCCAATTATGGGTTCTAATACCATCTATCTCCTGTTTCCTCCTCCCTCGCATCAATCACCTGCATCTCCTCACTCTTCATCATCCATGAACCTCCTCACTGGTCTTCCTCTTCTCTTCTTATAGCTCCTCCTTCAGCATCTTCTTCCCTACATATCTGTCCTCTCATACATCCATGTCCAAACCTTCTCAGCCTCGTCTGTCTCTTTCCCAATAAACTCTGTCTGAGCTGTCTGTCTAACGTCATTATTACTTAAAATGATTTGTTGTGTTGGTTGGCAGCAGGATTGTGACAGAGTTTAAGTAAAAGGAGAGATATTCTCAGTTTTAAAACACTGTACTTACTGTCTGTACCCCTGACTTTAGATCGGATTGCTCCGCAATCAGCTGGAAGCAGCACAGCCAGGTCGACAGGATGTAGCTGCAAAGTATGAACAACAACTTCTCAAAGTCAGAGAAGAAGTAAGACACTTTGTGTTTTACACAATTAAAAGACAATTCTGTGTCAGACGAAGGTATACAGTTTGTAAATGGTCATTTCTGTTCATTTCATGAACCTGTAATCGATATATTTATATTGACAGAGTTTAGTGAATCCTTACTGAACAAAATGAGTAAAAAAACCCTAATTTTACTGAACATAAGATGACTCTAGACACTGAATAATGTAAAGAACAAGGTCATAAAAATTCTGATTTTCACCATTCTACAATGTTGATTTAAAAATGTGACTAAACCACAAATTAACGAGATTATAATGTGTTAAGCCCTTTTTTGACATAAAGTTAACTTAAACATATGTAATGTCTTTCTTTGCTCGTGTTTATACATAAAGTCATATGTCTGCATTTCAAGGAGTAGAGATTGTCACATTGATAATCCAGTTTTCACCACCTCTCATCAAAATGAAGTGAATAATTTTGTCTCACTAAAAACATTTCCTGCAGTTAGATAAATTAAAGAGAAATTATCACAAGCTTCAGCGCAAACACATCAAGGACACCGGTGGAAGAACGAATAATACAGAGGCAAATCGATCTGAGAGACCTGGAATCAGGGAACAGACTGAGGTACAGCAGCCAGTAGAATTATTTAATTTTACAGTTCCCTGGCAGTTCACTCACTGCCATCTGTTGGTTTTGTGGGATGAAATCATGCTTGTCTCTGCATACAGGAGTGGGAGCAGCAGCGCATTAATTACCAGAAACAGGTAGAAGCATTGGAGGCCCAGAATCAGAGTATGACTGAGGAGCTCATCCACTTGAGAGTAAAAACATAATAATCGTCAGCACATCAGGACAGTATGATGCCGAGGGAAAGTCAAGGTTGGTTATTTTTCACATTGTTTCTGTCATTTGATTCACAGGCTCAGAGTGATTTGTTGAAAAGGGAGACGGAGCACAAGCAGTGCTGTTCAAAGGTGCAGCGTCTGCGTACTCAGCTGGAGGAGGCTCAGGGAAGCCTTCACGCTCAGGAGCTGGAGCTGGAACGCCTCCGACCCCTCGAGACGCGGCTGGGACAGTACCATAGAGAGCAGCAGGTTAGTGTCTGCAGAGAGGGCCTGCTCATTTCAGTAACTAGTGATGGGTTGTGAGGGAGTAAAGTAACTGAAGACTAGCTGAAGTCTTGAAAAGTTTGAGGAAATGTCAGAGCTAAAACAAAATAAGAATTGTTCACAACTCGCTTTTAAAGTTAGTCTGATGAGGTTCAGCGTTACAATGATTTAGTAAGGAACATTAAATGTTCTTTTATCTAACATAGATAATGTTAATTCAAGAGCTAATGCCAGTGTTGAGTTACATCTATCCCAGACATATCACCATGTTTGGGCCATTGAAGTAGAAAAAACCATGTAAAGCATCTTTTTGACAAAGTCCAACTCTGATATTATTCAGTCAGTCTACAGTGAAGGCACAGTGCAGCAGACTGCTGGTAGTACTTGTTACCATCTGAATGTAACAACAGTCCACAGTAAACAGGAACGTCTCTGGGTGAACATTATCGGGTCACATTTTCTTGAAAGTATCCTTCCAATTCTAAGATTTTTGTTTTCACAAGACTCTTAAAAAACTTTATTTCATCAGGAGTAACAAACAGCAGCTCTTAAAAATCATTTGCGCATGTTGTTTTGGTCTAGCTGGATCTGTTAGTTCGCCCTGGTGTAACAATAACAGATGTGAAGAGTAGACTGGATACATGTGATGGGAATGGAGGATTTAACAGTGGATTTGTGCAGCAGCATTGGACGTTAAGCCATTGTTTTAGTAGCTAAGGATATCCACTGCTCCACAGGTCCTCTCAGAGGGAAGACAGAAGCTCCACGCAACATTGGATTCCCAGGATGCATTTGTCCAAAGAGCCAGTCTGGAACGTGAAAGGCTAAGAAATGAAGCTGTTGCACTCAACCAAGTACTGAAATCTAAAGACCACGTCATTCGGTGGGTGTGTTTGTAGCTGTGAATATATAAACTGCTCACAAAAATTAAAGGAGCACTTAAAAGAAACACATTAGATAGGTCAGATCTCAGTATGAAGTTGGATATCTATACAAATAACAACAGGGCAATGTCTTAGGAACAAAAGAATGCCAAGTCTTTTAATGGAAATAAAGGTTTTCAGCCTACAGAGGGCTCATTTGTGTAGACACCTTAAAATCAGAGTGAAATGAAGATGCGGCAGGCTAGTCCATATTTTCAAAAACTTAATTTTTGCAACTCAAAATGCTTTTCAGTATCTTGTGTGGCCCCCACAAGCTTGTATGCATGCTTGACAACGTCGCGGCATGCTCCTAATGAGACAAAATATGGTGTCTTGTGGCATTTCCTCCCAGATCTGTGTGAGAGCATCCCTGAGCTGTTGTACAGTCTGAGGAGCAACCTGGCGGCGCCTAATGGACTTAAAGCTAAAGTCCCACAGATGTTCTATTGGGTTTAAGTCAGGGGATCGTGAAGGACATTCAATTGTTTCAATTCCTTCATCCTCCAGGTACTGCCTGCGTACTCTTGCCACATGAGGCCGGGCAGTGTCGCGCATTAGGAGGAAACCAGGACCTCTTGCACCAGTGTAGGGTCTGACAATGGGTTCAAGGATGTCCAGACTCTTTCACGTCTATCACAGGTGCTCAGGGTGAACCTGCTCTCGTCTGTGAAAAGTACTGGGCTCCAGTGGCTGACTTGCCAATTCTGGTGTTCTTGAGCAAATGCCAGTCGAGCTCCACGGTGCTGGGCAGTGAGCACAGGGGCCACTACAGGATGTCGGGCCCTCAGGCTACCTTCAGGAAGTCTGTTCCTGATTGTTTGAGTAGAGACATTCACACGAGTGGCCCTCTGGAGGTCGTTCTGTGGGGCACGAGCAGTGCTCAGCCTGTTCCGCCTTGCACAAAGGAGCAGGTATCGGTCCTGCTGATGGGTTGAAGACCTTCTACGGCCCTGTCCAGCTCTCTGAGAATAACCACCAGTCTCCTGAAATCTCCTCCAGGTTCTGAAGATTGTGCTGGGAGACACATTAAACCTTCTTGCTGCAGCACGTGTGGATGTGCCATCCTGGAGAAGTTGGACAAGCTGTGCAATTTCTGTAGGGTTAAGGAATCGCCTCATACTGCCAGTAGAGATAATTACTCAAGCCAAAACCAGCATGAGTGGAAAACCAGCCAAAAAAGATCAAGAGGGAGAAACGTGAAGTGACTTCCACACGTAAAACCAGTCCTGTTTTGAGGGTTTTCTAATTGTTGCCACTGTAGTGCACCTGTTGTTAATTCCATGAACACCAATACAGATGAAAGTGTTTAACGATGCCCTCAGCTGCTTAACCAACCAGAAAATTATCAGACATGTTTAATTGATTTCATGCCAGGCCCAGTTAAAAAAGTGTTCCTTTAATTTTTGTGAGCAGTGTAGTCAGGAGTAGTCAGGAGACAATGTCGTATGGCAGCAGTACACCAGGGGGCGACTCTAAAACTGGTGTGTGGCCTCAATACAGTTTTAATGGAAGCCATAAAAACACTGTTTCCTCAGCTCTCTGGAGGACTGTCTGGCAGCTCAGGGCTGCGCTGGTGTGGAAACCCTCAGACAAGATCTGGAGAAGACAACAGCCAAGCTGCACAGCGTCCAAGCATGTGAGGCTCATCTCAAGGCTGAACTGGCACGTGTCAAGGAGAGGTGAATGCAGAATGTGAAAAAATGTTAACTTTTATGACAGAAACTGTGCATCTTAAATTTGTAGTTGGGGTCCGTGTTGATTTTTTTCTGGTTTGCTCAGAGTGGATAGAATGAGTCGACAGAGAGCTGACCAGTCAAAAACGGAGGAACTGAGGAGCCTTAAAGCAGAATATGATGCGTCTGTTGCTGAAAGAAAAAAGGTCAAAATTCTCTGACTGGCTAGAAGTTTCAACATCCATTCTGTGTCTCTACAATTAATGTCTTTATTACAATTTCTCTGCTGTTATTCTGTAGCTGAGAGTTGAGCTTCAAAGGGCCCAACGGACTCACAACGGGGAGGTGGATGGGATGATGAAAGAGGTGTCCAAGCTGACTGCTGAGCTGCACCAGCGTGACGCCACCATCGCCGCACTGAAGGACTCGTCCGCCAGCATGGAGCGGCAGCTCCGTGGTGAAGTGGAGCGAACAGAACAGAAGGCAGCTGAGCTTAAAGTAAGCTGTGTGAAAGATTCATTCAAATTCATTAAACATTAAAATAGGTCTCACTTTAGGCCTGGGGCGGCAGTGGCTCAGTGGTTGAGCGGGTCTTCCAATTTTCATCCAAAGATCAGCAGTTCAATTCCCGCTCCCACTCTGCCACCTCGGAATGTGGACCGACAGTGGGAGGTGTCCGCTCACCTCCGGAGCACTGTCGAGGTGCCCTTGAGCAAGGTGCCCTTGAGCAAAGCGCCGTTCCACCTTTACAAGTTTCTCATTTGGGGCGCACCAGGAAGGAGACGCCCGCCACACTACCTCCCACTACATGCCTACAGGCCCCCTTGTGTGTGTGTGCTACAGGGGCCTGTACTCACTAATATGTATGCATGCTTTTGATCAAGACTTCACGCTAGTCTTTATTTCACTTTGGGTATCAAACAAGTATACAAGTATCTTTGGCCCTCAGTCCATCCCCTCCATGAAATCTATTACTATTACTATGTGGTCAGTGCTCCAACAAATAAACTCCTATTCCTCTTCTCCATTTTTCTCAGATGACTCAGGCCCAGCTGGAGACTCTACAAACTGAGAACCAGCATCTGAAGAGACTGAAGCAGACGCTGGAATCTCAGTCACCTAAGGTTTGTCTGCTTTGACATCGTTGTTATGTAGTCATTTCACAGCTCTGCAAACCGCAGCAGTCTGGATTCTTTTCTTCGTTTGACTATTCTCTGAATCACTCTGTTGTCCTCAGGGGGGGGACTCCTTTCTTGCATCCTTGAGGGAGTGTTATGTGTCATCTCTCAGCAGCCTGGAACAAGAGAATCAGCATTTAAGACAAACTTTTTCTGAGATGCAGAACTCCTCCACAGTCAGCCAACCGCAGCCTGTTCCGGACAGGTACCTGGGGAACACGTGAGATGTACGTGCACAAAAGATGAAGCTTCTCATTTGTCTTCTTATTTATCAGTAGCAGTGAGGATGGCAGACGTCACAACCAGACAGAGGTGCAGGCTGCGACTCGATCTGAAGGGGAGATCCAGCGGCTCTTCAAACAGCTCCAGACTCTGTCCCACTCCAGAGAACACTCCTGCAGCCAAGTCCAAGACATCAGGCCTCATTCGTCAGCATCCTCCTCTTCCTCTTCCTCTTCTGGCAGCATGAGGCTCTACAGGACAAACTCAGTGCCAAGCATGGCCTCCAATGAATGTGCTGCTGAGGGACAAACCTCCAGCTCTGAAGACTCCCTGACTTCATCGTCCAAACAGAAAAACACACCCTCACCCTCCCCAGTGGTATATATAAAAATCTCTTAGTAATCACCAGTCTAATGTTTTCCTGTCTTCTGTTAGCATGAACCTACTGTTGTGTGTTTTTCTTCCATACCAGAAGCCGTCGTCGGCGTCTCCTGTCGACCACATGGTCTCTCGCTTCCTGCAGGAGGAGGACTTGCGCTCCTCAGAGCTGCTTCAGAGGCTGGACGGCCACATTCAGGGTATGATCGAGAACAACGTCCAGACGGTGGCCAGGTACCTTCCCAGTGGCTCAACGCCCGAGGCTGGCCAGAGTTCAGCGACAAACCTGGAGCAATAGCGCCACAGACGTTCTTCTTCCACTTCATTAAGAATTAGTGGGACGTGTTTTTGTCACTGGACTTTGAGGACCAGCTAATTCTAATGTTCCATCTGCTCAGGTTTTGTATATGACAAAGAATTAGTCTGATTTTTAACCAAATAACTGACTGCTGGCGTGAATTTTTTTCTTTATGTTGTCCACTGCTGTTTTCATTGTTTTCATCGGAGGAACATTTTTGTCACGTTTTATCAAACTGATCTTGAAGAACAAAAACAAGCTGACTGATTAAATGTGTTGCTTTACCTCACATGTTCAAAGCTGCATTTTTAACACATGAAACAGATGACAAATCACACACCTGATATGTAAGCAATGACAGAACAAAGGGTCATGTATGTTCCTGAATTCTGTGTAATTTGAAGTTTACGCATTTCGGAATCTGTCAAGCATTTATTTATGCACATTTTCTAGATACGTGGTTCGTCTACTGTTGGCAGTAATAACTACTAGTTGGAGTCCTATTAGTCTTGCTGTCAGACGTACTGTACAGCAGTGGTCCCCAACCTATATTTTCATGGACCGGTCTTCATTTGCTCGATAATCGTTAATGGTTTTGTGTGACATGCAGACATCAACAGACAATAAACAACCTTTTCGTCATAAATTGATAATCAATATCTCTGTAAACAAAATAATTTTAAGAAATAAATATATTAACTCGATTCAAGTGACTGCACTGATGAGGTTTATTTTGAAATACTGTACAGCAAAATGGAAGCAGGGTTTTCGATACGTTTTTGGCGATCTCAGGATAATCTGCCTTGACTTTAATCCAGAACACTGGTGCAGTTGTGGGTGCTTACGTAATTTAGGGGTAACAGCTGGTAACCAGTCACGTGACCGAGACCTGTCAAGCAGGACAGACTCATGCATGTGTCCGCAAAGATGTCACTTTTGAAAATAAAATATCTTTAAACTGATAATTACGGAGCTCCTAAGGTGACATGGAGAAAAAAAATTTGATGATCAATTAAAAAAAAAAAAAAAGTCAAACTTTCTGTGCCGCCCGGTAATTAATGTAACCAGGTCGCAACCCGGTGGTTGAGGACCACTGACAGATGGATGTAACAGAAAATCAGGTAATTTTTCAAAATAAAACATCTTCCAGATTCTGAAAATAAAACAAACGTAATGTAAGTTATTTATTCTTCCTGTGCAGCCCGGTACCAAATGACCCATGGACCGGTACCAGTCCGCGGCCCGGGGGTTGGGGACTGCTGCTGTACAGGATGTGTGACTTGTAGGAGAGGTAACAAAAACTCAGACGAGACCTTTCATATCACCCTGAATCTATGTCAGATCATCTTGGGCCCAAGAATGTTTAGAATACCCATATCTGATGAGAATACACACACACACACACATTCTCTTAAACATATCTCATGTTCTTCAGCAACTGAAATAATGACGGGTGACTTTTTTTTTTTTTTTTTGCCAGTGTGATTTAAGTACTGACAGAGTTCATCCACATAGTTGTGTTCAGTAATCACCGTGGTTGGTCACACGTTCTTGCTCAGGATGTTTGATGCTGTGTTTTATGGCTGGGAAAACCACATAGCATGAACATCTGCCTCATTAATGACTGGAGCTAACTTTAACACTGCGGGAGTTGGACGTATTGTTACACAACTCTGCAAGTAACTTTTATTACCAACTAAGGTTGAAATGTGCCTCCAAAGTGTTTTTCAATACATTTCAGAGGAGTTGAGCCTTCTTGTTGGATTCTGCCCCCCAATCTGTCAGGTACGTCTGACCTTCTCTGACTCCAGCTCGCTGAATTCCTCCTGAGTTAATTGTCGGAGTTTTGACATTAAGTGGAGCTCCTTGGGCTTTTTCTCGAGGGTGCTCTCCATCTTCCCATTTTTCAAGTTGCCTGGAATGCAGCATTAGTACAAGCTTTGCATTTACGTCCAGAGAAAAGTATGCAGCCGCGAGCCAAAGAGTTGTCCATCCTCCCTGCACGTCAGTCATAAGCAGGGATAATACCACATATGTACATGTCTGTCCAGACACCCCAGACGGCTGAGGAGGAGGAGAAGTCAACCTTTCTCCACCACCACCACCACCACCCACCCTGTGGAGGCCCTCTGGCTCGTCAAGTGCAGGAATGTGAGTGCTGTGCCAGTGCTGTTATGAACCCTCCCCTGCGGCCTGATTTGTCCTCATCATTAGAACGCTGATGGAATGTTAATATCAACCATGTGGGGCGCTCACCCTCAGAAGCCCTGGATGGCCAGAGGGAATAGTTCTCCTTTACTGCCCCCCTAATGATGGACACGCTGTTAAATAAATAGGATAAATCTCGAGAAATAAGTGTTTTTCATTTTTGCTGTCATATTGTGACAATAACATTACAGAAGTTCACCTCGGGAGTCCCCTGAGCCCAATGACTTCTCGCTTTGGTATTTGTTAGGCTGTGTAACTAGCGCTGTAAGCCCCAACAAACAGCACTGAGGAATTTGGCAAGGCAGGCATTCCTCTGGCTCGCTCTGGAGGGAGGTGAAAAGGTTTTTATATGTGGGGATTCTTTGAAGGGGCCTAGTAAAAGGGAGGAGGACTGAGGCCAATTCCAGTCCGGAGGGAGTTCACCATGGCTTATTGATGCAATGATTTGCAGGGAAAGTGGTTCGTTTAATCAACTGAATTTCCCTGATTAAGTTTGTAACCCTGTTGGGACAAATGGTACCAGTGCAGACAGAGGACACTACTATGAAGGAATTCTCTAGGCTATTCATCACCATCATATGTGGTCATTTGGAATTTTATCTGTTAACATCTTTAAGGGGCATCCCAGCGGTCCAGTGCAGCACGTCCATAACCTTGGATGAATTTCAAGAAACATTAAAATAGAAATTATAAAAAATTGGAACCACAGAGGCCACAAATTTAATTTAAATTTTATTTAATTTTGAGTCTGATATGTTGGAATCCTATGTACTGAGTAATGCAGATGATCCCATCTCATCTCAGTCCTGTGTCAAACAAACACTTGTCTTACCTTCAGACTTCAGAAAGGCCTTTTGAATATCTTTACAAAATCTCATGCTCAACCAAAAACCTCAGTTAGTCTGATGTAGTTACTCCAGATTTGGTGCCAGAAAATTTTCAAAACTTTCTGCAAAGTTCTAGTTTAAGATTGTAATTGAAGCACAGTTACTATGGCGACTAGAATACTAACTTGGTATGGGACAAGCTAACCAATATGTTAAGTCACAGTTTATGTAATGCTGATGTTCAATTCAATTTAAAAAAAAACTTTACTTGTCCCCAATGAGCAATTGAAGACACATAAAGTATTGGTCCAAAAGACCAATGCTGCTTTACTTTAAGCTCAAACAGGAAATGCAGAGTGCAACTAGCAAAAAACAGATTCAATACACAGAAAGCCAACACTAACTCTAAAATACACAATAAACAGATATGTACAATCTAAACAAGTATCTGCAATGGGGTAATAAATACATAAACATCGTGGAAATTGTAAAACTATAAAGATATCCGTCAGATGCTTCAAATTGTGGCAGCTTTATGTATGCTGTTATGAACAGTGTAAACATAAACAGGTAAGCAGTTGCAGGTAAACACAGAAACTAGAGAGAGATTCAATGTAACAGTAAGGAGATGATTTAATGCCTGTTTGTCTGTTCTGCACACTGATTACTGGACTCAGTCAAACACAATCTGTCAGAAATGATGAAAGTTTAGAGAAAATCAATCTAAATTCATAAATTGTAAACCAGTTAAGGAAAACATGGTTATTCACGTGTTTAATTATATGGAAACCAGTCAAACCAGTCCAGTAACAATCATCTGCCATTGTCAGATCTGTCTCCCTCTCCCACTACACCAGGGGTATTCAATTAAAAGTCACAGAGGTCCGGTTAGGAAAAATTCCTCTTAGTAAAAGGTCCGAACCCAAGTCCAGTCTGTGTCTTATAGACGGCCACTATGTACACATTATCATTTACTATCAATTTACAATGCAGGATATGTTTAAGTGAGTGCACAGCTAGCTCTTTTACCTCACCATAAATAAAAGTAGACCCAGGCAAATAAATTTTAAGCCTTTATGTTAGATTGAAGAACACACAAACCTCAGAATTAAAAAATAAAGTACAAAAAGAGCTGAATAATCATTTTTCTCATAAAGACATCCCAGCCTAAAGAATTGAAGGCCTAAACTTCAAGTAAAAAAAACATTAACATGTTCAGAAAGCATGAATAAAAACTGGCTCTTTCAGGGTAGAAATGCAAACAGAACTTTCTTCATGAGAGAAAGGGTGCATGTGGCCTGCCAGTAATTTACTTGTAAACTAGTAACCTTGTACACAAGGTGTGCCTGTGCACACCTTGGTGACCCCTGCCCTACACCCTCATCTCCGTCTCACCACCTACACCCTCTCTCATGTGATACTTAATTTCCCTGATGGAACCTCCTGAAGGGATGAATAAAGTCCTATTCTACTCTATTGACTCCCAACCCTAAACCCCACGGATCCCAGGGCGCTTCCACGTTCTAGGGGCAGGATGAACCCTGACTCTGGAGCTCTCACCTCCTGGAGGAATATGAAAAATGAATATGAGCGTCATGATTGATGGTATACATTGTCTTTCACCCAGATCGCAAATTTAATGAGTTGCAGTAAAACATTAAATAGAATAAAACATTTTTGAAATATACTGAAATATATTGTAGTCATTTTAAAAGAATCAACATATTCATCTTACACTACAGCGTCTGGTGCTCAGAGTTTCTTCCCCTCCGCTATCACTTATTCTTGTTTTGGAGGGTTCCGTTGGGTTTTTCTGTCTCATAAAATGTCTGTTGATGTGATTAAGCGTTTATAAATAAATGTTGATTGATTGATTGATTGATTGATTGATTGATTGATTGATTGATTGATTGATTGATTATATTTTCAAAGTTGATTGTTTGTTCATGTGAGATAAGGCCACTTCCACATAACATGGTTTTCATCTGACAACAATAATTATAATAGTTATTGCTGTTAGAATTATTTTTTGCTGTTTGATGTTTCTATGCTAAAAGTTTATGACACGTTAGTGATTAGTTAGTATTACAATTAAACTATATATGATACTGTGTGCATATTGTAATGTTCAATTTTCATTCCTCTATTATGTCTTATTCTGATTTCATATCTGATTATTTTTACTTTAATAAATATATTTATTGGTATGTTATAAATAACTTCATAAAAGGAATAGCACAATAAAAAAAAAACAACTCCTGTGGTAAATTGTTAACTTTGAATTTTATGATGACGTGAAAGTAATGTTGAACATTTCAGGTTTTAACATCAAAAATCATATAGCCCTGCTGCAAACCTAATTCACATGGACTGGTTTTTAAAGACATATTAAATGAATAAATATTAAATACCCAATCACACTGACGTCCAGCATGTGTTTCAAAGACATTCTCACAAAATATACAATTGTTTATAAATGTAAATGTAGTTTTATTCTAAATGTTAACTACTCTGCAAAAATTCTGGTCAAATGCTCTGCGGTCTGTACCAGGTCCCACAGAACACTTGTATAATTTAAATATTGGCTCCTGCACTAATAAATGTCAAATCCTGCCCAGACATTAACGTGCTAGCCTGGAGGTGAGACGAGGAGACACACTTCCCCTCCAGTGGATGATGGATGAAGCATCAGTCTGATCTGTGGTGGACAATAATCCAAGAGAAGAACAATAAGCAGACTCTTTTGGGTGGAGAACGGATGCTGCAGGCAGGAACATTTATCATCACCGAAGGACAAAGTGAATTGTTTCACTTTGGCTTCAAGAGAGATGTGTAAGAAAATATTGTATTTATATAGAATTTATTTAATCCTTCCTATAGAAATAGATAAGTGTTTTTTTGATTTTTTTCTCAAATTAAGTGATGATTTCCATCATGTGACGCTCTAAATGATGACAGACTGCATGTCACAGCACACGCTGTAAACGACTTTGCATGGCCTTCCCTTCATTTCTGGAGCATCAACATGATGGGTGTCTAAAATGATTATTCCATTCACTTTGTGATTCAAACATTAACACAATTACAGACAAGAGAAGTTGTCACTTAAATTTTCAATGCAAATTAATTTGTTCACTCTTCTTCAGGGTCCTGTGTCTGTATTTGTGGCCTCACATGCTACCATAATAAGGCTGGGCTGCAGTGAAGATAGTGAATGTCACAAAGCACACACACCTCACACACACCTCAGTGGTTACATGAATCCAAATCAGTGACTGAGTGAACAAATCCAGAAGCCTCCATTCACACGATCAGCTCATCTTGAACGAGAGAGATGTACTGAATAAAGTTCACTTTGTCTCTGACATCAGGACTTGCTGTGGGAATGAAGATGGATTGTTTGTGCAGAGGCCTGATTAATCTCTGTGGGATGGATGAAAGGAGGTGGAGGTTGAGGGGATTTCTCAACCCGGGCTGGCCAGCAGGCTGATGCGCCGGGGGAGGGAAGAGTATCTGATTCTCTGAATGATAATCCATTAAAACCAGCAACAAGTGGTTGTGTTTGGGAAAAGGCATGTTTTTGTTTGCCAAAAAACATTAAGGTCATCAAATACATGAGAAGTGCATGTCTATTCAGAGTAAATCATCTCCTTGGTGACGAACTGCTTCTTCTCTGTGGACAAGATGATTTTAATGAAATGCTGAACTTCTTTTAATCACTTTTCCCAGAATTGTTACAGCCTGCATTCATTCTTTGTTACACATTCCATTGAGAACATGCCTGTCATGCTTTGAATGTGTCCACGTCCCACTTCCAGCGCTAGAAATGTCCCTTATTTAATTAATGGGAACATTTCATTGTTCTTGAGTGTGTGCATGCTTGGTGAGGGTGGGGTTGAGGGAGTGGGTGCAGGTTGTGTCCAGACTTCTGCAGTGGGACTCCAGACATTCACTCCAGCCTGCTCTGTACTCTGAGCCAAAGGAAGTGAGCCAGAAAGCCAAGAGGAAACACAATGACTACATGCATGCACATTGATGTCCTACTTAGAGTGTGTTTGTTTGCACACTGTAGCACATTAATAATCAAGGGATAAAAATCCAAAAGTCTAAAATACCACATTTTTTTACCATAGAAAGGCAAAAGATTAAATTATAATAACTTGCAACTAGATCATTCCTGGTTTACCTGAACATGTATTTGCCAAGGAAATAACACACAGTTCACACAAATCTGATGATGTAGTTTCCATCAATAAAATCTGATCATAGAATAATAAATTGTACCTCCT
The DNA here is from genome assembly GCA_013358685.1 of Antennarius maculatus. NCBI lineage: Eukaryota > Metazoa > Chordata > Actinopteri > Lophiiformes > Antennariidae > Antennarius > Antennarius maculatus. The sequence goes on along the minus strand of CM023610.1, from coordinate 12,261,406 downwards.
CCTCTCTTTATCTCTCTGCTCTGTTCTGATCTCTAGTGCCAGCTGAATTGCCTCCTCAGAATTTTACTGAATTTAGAAGGATTCTTTTGTCTTTTCTTTTTCTTTTTATATGCTGTTAACATAATCCCCGAAGGGAAATTAAGAATGCACACTCTATTATGTTAGTCAATCACAATCATGCATATTAGTGTGTACATGCCCCTGTAAAGTACAGGCCCCTTCTAAAGTTTGTCTTTAGGGCAAAATTCCTAATCTACTCTTTAGCCATGCTTTACATCCATCTCTCTCTTTAACCCTAACCCTAACCTCACTAACAGAATACTCTGGTCTGTGGAAGACAACTGTCATGGTGTCAGTGATGGTTTATGTCGAAATGAAATGGTGAGTCTAGAGAGAACTCAGGTGGACTCTAGAGTGGACTCAGGTGGACTCTAGAGAGGATTCAGGTGGACTCTACAGAAGACTCAGGTAGACTCTACAAAAGACTTCTGTCCATTTCATTCAATGGCAATCATGATTTGGAAATTGGTATTTTTGACATCAATCCTACAAGTTGATCAAATACTGATGCAGGTTATGGTGTGAGTTAAGCAAAGGTAAATTCACAAACTGAACATGAATCTAAACATTTTTACATTAACTACCGTAACTTTTAGTGAAAACAACAGCAGGAAAAAAAAACATTGCAAGGTTAGAAAATATATACATTCTCATAATGTTTTTATGCTTTGACAAAAATAATACATGCAATTTTATACCCTCTCAAATCTACTTTATAATCTGAGAATCAGTTTAAATCGTTTTTACCAACTTGTTAAATATTCTTTTAATTCTGAAGCTATTGAAATACAAGTCATTTGTGTAGTGATGATGTGTGTGAAAGGCCTTGTCAAAACCTTTTAGAGAAACACCTTGAGCTGCTGCTAAACGTAGACAAACCACAGGTTTGACTTTATTCTTACAGACATTGATGCGTCCATGATTAAGTCAGAGGGCTAACAAGAACTGACCAACTGTACAGGAATCCCATGATTCCAGTGGACATCTCTCCTCACTCCTCCTACATCTCTAGTGGATGAGTAGCAGCAGTCAGAGGAGTGAATAAGGGCAATCACTCATACTGTTATAGGATTGTGGACTGATTTAACTCTGAAACCTATTTGTTTAAAAGATCTTTATTTCAAGCAGTAGATCTGTCTGAATTAAAATAATGCATGACACATTTTAGTGTTATATATACTGTATCAGGTGAAACCATGTTTAATTAACCCTGAGTCTGTCAACCAGCAATAGTTTCTATTATAAATTTGCGTACACTGCAAAAAGAGCGGCTAACATACAAAATACAAGCACCAGGTCTCAGAAGTTAATTTGAACTTTCTTCTGCAAGATAATTCATTTATCAAGAAATGTTAAAACAAGATAGTTAATATTGGCAGGTAGAGAAATACTGTATTTGCTTTGCAGAACATTACTGGTTCTAATGAATGCTCCACAGAATCCTGAAGTGAATTAATACTGCTGTGTGCTGCACACTGGGGTACCAAGGGCCATGCTGAACAGAGAGGTAGACACATTGATGACATCTGCTGGATGGAAAGAGTATGATGAGATCTGAGGCTGACTGGTCGTCACGGTGATCCGGTGGTGACCTGGGGGTGGCCAATGCTTTGTGGTAAATGCTTCCTCCTCGCTAACAAACTGGCGATCTGAGATTTCTCTGGGGCTTCTGGGTGCTGGGTCACAACACACATGAGCAGCTTTGAAAGGAGGTGATTCATCCAGTCGGCCACGAAACAAATCGAAGACAAGATCTGGAATATTCTACACATGAGAAGGCTTCTAACTTTTGAAAATGAATAGAAGTATAACAGTATGTTGTTTGTTTGAATGGCATTTAAATGTGTTTAATGTCATTTTAACCACAAACCCAAACTCATATCATACTAATACAGCATCATAATAATAATATCACAGTCTTGCTGATATCCTGCAGCCAGACAGGATTCATCTGATGCGGTTCCTCTGAATACGCTTTGATACTGGTGTCGGTTATGTAAAAACTGTTTAGAACATTCCTTGTTCATTCATGGCTAATGAGGCCATCCGTTTGGAACGTCTGTAATTAGTTTCCAGATTTCTCCTGCAACCATACACATCCCAGGCCAGCCTCATTCCCTCTGTCTTATGTAATGACGTGCGCAAGCTTTATTTAGTGTGCAAGATTGAGCTTCGGTGTTACAGAAAATGCAATAAGTTAACATCAAATACAGTATATAAAAACATGAACCAGACACATATATATAAAGTTATTTCTGCAGCCTCATATCCAGACTGGTTATGCTCTACACAGCTGTCACATTCTGACTGAAAAGATTATTTATGATAATGTTAGGTGCCATTCAGTCTGAGAAAGTTGTGGTGCCTGAAAAAGAAATTCCACAGGAAAAAAAAAGGAAAAACAAAACAAAACACAGTAGAACTGATTAGAATCTGAGCCACACCAGCATCCTGGGACACGCCGAAGCATCGTTGATAGAGGAAGTCAGTTTACATTCTTTCAGTGATAGTGACACGATTTGTTTGTTTTTTGAAGAAGAAGAAGAATTGCTGGAGGAATTGACGCCCTTCATTATTTCTGCTTCTCAATCTTTCACATCTGTTTATGCTGCAGAAATATCCTGACCGAACAACAAAATCTGAGATTCTGCTTCTGCTTAGACAAATATTTTCTACTCTGTCATCTCTTAACCGTATTTTGGTTTGTGATACCTGGGAATGAGACCCTTGGGGTTTGGGGAAATTTTTAAATCATTCAATTCAGCATAAAAACAGCTCAATAAGATGTTTCTTTTCTAGTGAAGAGTCAGTTTGTGGCAGCATCATGCAGCCTTTTTTTTACTGAAGTGCAGACATTTAACAGCAGTTTAAAATTATGTTGTCTCATTCCACCATTTAGTCCACATTTTAGATTTTAGATATTTTTTGGACATTTTTAGATATTTCTTTCCAAATATGATCAACAACTACAATAATACAGAAACTCCTTTCAACACATCTGTTTTATAATACAAACTGCAGACTTTGTGAAACAACAATCCTTCCTCTCATTTCTGTAAATGTGAGAAGCTTCTTTCTTTGAACTAAAGCTGGTGTGTGGAGCCAGAGAAGGAGATCTGATCACAAGGGACATGTGGAGCTGCATTTCAATGTCAGGTGTGAACGACCCGACTCATTGAACTGTTCCCTGTGATTGGATTATAGGACACATGAGAACAGCAGGTCTCATGGCGCTGTTAGCGGAGCTGCAGTCAGGCTTCCATCCAAACTAACAAAATGCCAAGTAAGTAGCCTCGTTTTATCTCTGAACACATCTTGTGTGGTCGTCTTCTTCCCTTTAGTAGAAGCTTAAATGTAGAACAAGTCATCTTCCCAGGAACAGTTAAGTAATAAATGTTAGTTAGCTACTAAATGCTCATGAATGTGATTTCTATCCTGTTTGCTCACTCCACCATATTTGCTGCTTAAATTTCTGAAATGTTTTACCTTTTATTCTATATTCCATAGCCTGGGGGGAAACTGTGATTGCTGACATGCAGTATAAAGGAAACTGACTTGACCCTTTCATGCCCGGTTTTCCATCACACACTAAACACACTGATGACGTTGCTCTGTCCTTCATCCGTTGATGTCCAGCTGTCTGGTGTTCCAGCAGTAACATGGATGCTCTCATGTGAGGCAGACATGGTGCCAAGACACACTTCATTACTCTTATTACCTGAGAAGGAGATAACTTCAGGTTTAACAGTAATGTCATTCAGAAGTTGATTTTGTTAACAGTTCCATAGCCTCTCTAAATTCCCACTAAAGTATGCAGCGAGGTGACATGATCTCTCTGAAACAGAGCCTGCAGCCCGCTGCACTCTCACTAATCCTCTTATGTAACGCCTCTCCACCTTTTCCTCTTTTGAAACTTCATCTGCACTGACATTTAACAAAGTAGCAGGTTTCTCATAATGTGCTGCATCTTTAACATTTCTCTGATGCCATGGCCTTAATCTCCTCAAGCAATCTAAATACCTGAGACAGATTACAGCGGTACTGACTCCTAACAGCTTCCTTTCCTTTCATGCTTGAGTCCACTTCACCGCTCATCTATGTTTAAGTCTTTAATTACATCGACCATAAAATTGTCAGTGCTGTTGGAGGTCACAGACAAACCTGTTGTCACCTGTGGGGATCATGCCATCATAAATCCTCCGCCGCTCCCAGCTGCTCTGCAGAGTTGATTCAGCACATCTGAAAAACCAGATATGGTGGAATTTATGCGCACATTTTTCACGATACCACAGTCGCAGACTGAGAATCTGACATATTTAGAAGAAGTGACAAAGCTTGAGAATATGCAATAAAAGGCCAAGAATCTGTGGTATCCATTCATTACATAAACAGAGTTTGAGTTGTGGTGTGGAGCTGTTTAAAGTCTTTACTGTGAGCCATTCTTTATGTGATTTATCTGACATTGCTGTCAGGATAATATGCAAAGGCTTTTGAGGGATTATCCATTTATTTATACAAGTTATCTTTCAATCAACTGCAGAAGTTTCCAATCAAAAGTAAATCAAGATGACTGCCCTTAATATAACAGAATTTAACCCACGTTGTTGGGCCTACTTCTATGTTCTAGAAGTAAACTGGATGTGTTGTTCATTCAATTGGTTTCGGGTTCAAATCCTGCCCTGATGAGAGGGTAAACTGGACTCCACGTGAACATCTCCTCTTTATGCCCACATTCTGGACGTGTAGATGTCATCAGGAGTGTCCCGTCCACCTAACAATACACTATCAGTGATTTGCAGGTCTCCTCCTACGCTTTTATCACACTCACCCCGAGCTGCATATGTTGGATTACTCAGGGTGAATTTGTATGCAAATGGAGTGCTTCCTGTCCTCTATCTGCTGGGGCCAGGGTGGGATTTCCTCATTCCTGATGTCTGACCCCTCCACTCCCCTGTCGTGCTTTTCCCTTTAACTCCAGTCTACCATCTGGACACGGAGGTTATCACAGCAGGCACATGGCCTCTTTCTGTTTGTTCAGTTAGACCTGGATTTACCGAAGCATACTTTAACAAACATTAACAGTTTCTCTTTATTCCAGAATAGATACACAGAATAAATAGCTATGACTGCATGAGGTTTGTATTACAAAATAAATGTGCGTCAGAGTAGAACTGATAAGTTAAATAGAGGAAAGGCCGCCTACCAGGATAAAAAAAACCTGAAAGGAATTAAAGAGGAAGTTGGTTTAAGGCCTTATTACTGTCTTCAGGTATGATCAGTACTGAATAACTAGCCATAAACTAGATAAAGTTTAATATCAATAGTAGCAATTTTTAATTTTATTCATAAATGAACATAATGTATATGTAGTTTCTTTTTTTGTTGGTTGACCCTGTCCCCTCAACAAGAATACGTTCCTAACTCAGGACAAACCATTGACAACACCACCACCGGACCGTCTAAATGAAGGCTTCTTGTATTCAGCAGTCTGTTCCAGTCAGTCGTGACGTTCAGGCTACACACTCTGTGTTAACATGTACGTCTGTCCGGAAACACTTTCTATGAACACCGCCGGGAAAACGACAAAAATTGACCTGAGAAATCCAAAGACACATCCGTAATTCCAGAGAGGAATGTCACATTCCGTTACAGTTGACTGAGCCCAGTCTTCCAGAGTGCCTCCTATCAGGAAGTGCTGCACAATGGGAGCAAATTGCCAGAAACACAAAGTCAGACATTTGGGACAGAGGTTGGGGCAGACAGAGGAAACTGTGTCAGGCGCGGCTTTCAGACAATAACCTCCGTTACCACGATCAGACATACACAAAGACGAACCAAGAGTATTACGGGGATGGACTCCAGTGGAGAAATACCTAATCAGCCCTGTCATGTACTCCACTGCTGTTAAACACAATGTGTTGATCAGTGCTGCAAACAGGATTATAATTGTGTCAGTGTTTATAGCATATGAGACATTTTGGACAAAGTGAATACTAATAAAATAATTATATTCTGAAAACAAACATCTATCTATCTAGAACCAATCACAGCCTGTCAGCAGCTGCCACCAGCAAGGGTCACATGGAAACTTTGATTCCTCTTTAATTTATTTCGTCAAAGATGCTACAAATGCTACACCAAGTTTAACAGCATGTCTTTAAACTACACAAATAATTGTATGATAAGAATGAATACATTTTCAGTTTTAAGAAACTTGTTAGTGTTCTTTGGTGTTTATTGACATTTCAGTGTTCATTTCAGAGGAAAATAATTACATCACCATGGGGCCAAATCGCCAGAGACTCTTACTTAATAATGTTCAAGTCCTCACCAGGATCAGGAATATGCATAATAATAACTTTCCGAATATACAGTATACACAGTATTGTGTGTGTGTAAACTTCAGTCACCTCATGCACATCAATATCACCTTTAACATCAGCAGGTATCCGATAACCTGAGTCGACACATTGATGTACTCTATGTGCTAAAAATTTGAACAATAAAACTTCTGACATCTAAAATTAAAAAAATAAATAAAAATTTGCAAACGTTTTGCTGATAAACAAGTATATGTTAGGGAAAAGATCCATAGTGTTATCCAGATTCTCCTCAGAATCTGAACACCCCTCCCCATCTGAAGAGCCGCCCTTTAAACAAAACATATTGAAATCTGTCAAAAAAGATTTGAGATATTCTTCTGAGATAATCATAACATTAAAACACATCATCTTATCATCTTGGTATTTTTCCTCGAACTGGAGGAGATAACTCAAAAACCAGCTCACAGCTGCTAATTTGTGTTGTAATCTTAATTAATAGTATTGATATTTATTAGCATAGCAGCTAAATGTAGACCACCCATACACACACAGATTTGTGTGTGTACGGCTGATCCAGATCACCTGATCTGGATCTAAACCACATCATGGATATCATTTTTACAGCAATTTACTGATGAGTTCCTGAGAAATTTAAAAACAAAATGTGGAGATGCTTTTTTATTACAATATTAATTAAAGTTTCTGAAAAAAGGAATTTTTTAAAAAATCCTCCATTTCTGAATCCATATCAAACTTAAGTGATTTTGATATCTGCCCCATTTCGAAATTCCAAGTTTTGTCGAATTTAGTTTGGTTTTGCAAAATGGCAAAAATCTTCAGAAAATTGATGGATTAATGGATTTTGATGGATTCCATAGCTCAACTCCTTTATAAAGTCTGTAAAACAGTTTAACAAAAGGACGCAGGTAGAAAAAAAGTTCCTTAGTGGAGGTAGTTAACTGATATTCCTATTCTGCAGTAGAATATTGATCATGAAGTGATGTGTTCTACACAAGCCTTCTATTCTGGCTTTTTTTGTGTCTTAATTCCTTTCACAGTCCGACCTTCTCTCCCAGTGTTTAACCTTTGCCTGAGGTCTTTGGCCTCTGTCACAGAGCTCCTCCACCTGCTCTCTGCGACACACTGTGGTTTCTGCGGCGTCCATCTCCCCTCCATGGCTGATGAGCAGATGACATTCAGCTTAGCCCTATAGGAGACATCTTTATCTGGTGTGGAAACGAAGGCTTCAATCAGTCATCTGCTTCCAGGCAGAACACGCCAGGCTGGCGTGGATGTGGTTGGAGGCAGTTAGCTTAGACATGCATGTGTTCAGAAGCATGTGTGTAACCAGAGGTTTATTGCCCAGACTTGTTATGACTGTCATTTTAGATCCACAAATGATGGTGTGGATTAGAATGGAGAGTTTATGAGACAAGCAAACAACAGCTGGTCTGCTAAATATTGTTTGGCAGCTGTAAGTGAGCTGCAGCTGATGTGACAATAATTGGCTCTCCCACCTGCTCCCACATAATGGCTTTAAGAATCTGAACAGGAGAAAGGGGTGGCTGCTCTTGAATAGATCCTCTCAGTCTGGACGACAGGTGGTGGGTTTATTTTCTGCAGAATGCAGTGACATATTTAAAGGTTCTCTCTTTGTATTTCAGAACTGTTGACTGTATGTTTGCACTGCTCTCCGTTTTGCATACACTGCATTCTTGTCACAGAAGCCCATATGGTGGGGGGGTGGACAGATGCATCTGCCTCTGAGCTGGAGGGCAGGAGACTGCCTGCACTGTGCTTTGTTTGCACCAAACATCTGCCCTTCAGCCTGAGGCCCAGTGATACTCTGATAAATCCTCTGGTTTAAAAAAGTAAATGTATCATTAAACCTATGACAAAACTCTCATATCTAACTGCACTTTTATTTTGAAGGTTGTTCATCATCAGGAGATGTGTGATGAATCTGACACAATAATGTACAATCACACTTTCTGAAAACGCATTGACTTAAAATGCTATTCTTAATGCCGAAACCCTCTTTCAGGTAAGCTATTTTCCAATAAACACAGAGCAGCATTCAAACAGACAACTCGAGCATTTAGAAGAATGTGTGTGTTTTCTGTTGACACAAGATCTGTGTTGTGAGTTAAACACAATTTGCTTGTTTTCCTGAAACGACTAAATTAAGCTGAACACCTTCCAACGGTTTCTGCAACAGTGACAGGGAGGAATGTTTGGGCATCAGCTGCTCTGAGTATTTACACAGCAGTCATGACTTTTATCACATTAACATTTGTGGATCCAGCAGCTTTGCTTATCTTGTTTTGATTATAATCCTCCATAATCAGAGCAACAGATTAATTTTACAAAATATTTTCTCTTAAGAATCAGTTCCCACTTCCTCAACAGTGAGTCTTTGTTCGTTGTGTGGATGTGACGCACATGAAAGCTCTTTAAACCGACTGACAATCCCTGTCTGTCTGTGAAGGTGACTGACAAGACGTTTTGGTTACAGAAACTAATTCAAGAACTCATTAAGACAAGGAGATCTTTAACGTTTTCTTGGAATTTTACACCTGTTGAACACCTAAAGGAATGTTTCCCTTTCAGAGAGGAGTCACAATGACTTTCAGTTCAACCAGAAATTCCCTAAAGTAGTTCCGCTGCTCTCTGGTTTCAGTATCTTGCAGCAGAAACTCCAGGTGATATGTGGGTCAGCGTGAGGCTCCTGATCAATGCTGGACTGGCGGCAGCGGATCGGTTGGGTCAGATGAGGCAGCAGGATGTTGGTGTAGCTGTAGAGATAACTATCACCCTAGCAGCTGCACTCTGACCCCCCTGATGGGGCAGATGATCCCGGTCAGCACCATACCTGTCACTACTGGCCTCATTAGATTAGACACTAACATCATTCAAGAGCGGACACACACAGGATAAACACACTATTCATGAAGGGTTTAATCACATTATACATGATGTAAGACACGAACACTAATAGTCTGTTATAAAGCCTTACAATTAATTTTGTCATTCGTTTTAACTGTTTGCATGTAACCAGTGATGAAAAGTAATATTTTCATGAATTACTTAAAAGCTTTGTAATCTTATAAATGTGATTGTTCTTTGATAAAATGATAACACAACTTAAATGAAGCCAGTGGCTGCTGGTGGCCTGGAGTTTCACCGTGGCTTGAATTGGATTTCTTGTCCAGAGGACAAACTTCTTTGTGACGCTCAATGCTCAGGAAGATGTGGTGAGACTAAAGCTAAGCAAGCTGTGTGTGTGTGTTGTGTGTGTGTGTGTGTGTGTGTGTGTGTGTGTGTGTGTGTGTCTTTGTTTCTACCTCGAGACACGGTGAATAAAGGAATTGTGAGGTTTGGACGTGGAAACAGCTTCTTTAAAGGTCTTTGTTTCACACAGGCTGTGAATAAATTTGGTTTCAATTCAAACCAGTAACAGTTGGAGGTGAATTTGTGACAATGGTATGAACAAAAGGGTTCAAGCTGCTGTATATTTTAGCCTTTCCAGTGTGTTCAGTTAATACCAATTTCTTGGGTCTAAATCATTGTTTACTGCTAACAAATGCAAAACGAGAAATTTACATGGTGACATGGATCAAATCAAAGTTGTAATCCTGTACTCAGTTACTTTTCTGCATTCACATTCAGTTTATGACGCTAGAAAAACTCAATGACAGAAATTATAGGGGCGTTTTTATGACTTCATACTAAGAACCCCCATTTTTATTGTCTGAGAACCACAGGAAACAGAAACAATGACAGTTCTCAGGACTCAGCTTGAGGGACTTTTTCAGCTACTCAGTGAGGAATCTTGACCGAAGTTTGGCGCTGCTATGCTGATTGTTGATTGGTTGAACAGATGAGCCATTGCAGCACCATCAGCATTTTTTTAAAGGGTGAAATGTTAGGCGTGTAGATGACATCTTACTTTACTAAATGTAAAAAAAAGGGATAAATCTCTGTCAAATGCCAGTTTTTTATATGATTTATGTATTATTTCATTGCCTTTCTACCATCCGAACAGATCAGGGATGTCAACATAACCTACTGGTATTTCTTCATCATATTGAACGCTATTTTTTAGTAAATGTGTAGATTATGATCACTGATGTCTTCACACTTAAATTCAATAATCTCAATAATCACATCTAGTGTTTTGTGGTTAAACTACAATGAAGTGGGACGGAGCAGAACCACAGAGTGGTGGACATGACAAACTGTGTCCTTGTCTTATCTGTAAACAGCATCACCAGCAGGTGTAATCTGTTTACAGGCCCTCTGGTTCTGTGTCACTTGTTTATCATCATGGTGAAGGGAGGAATGTCTTGTGTCAGCAGGTGTGAGAGACCGTTTCTTGCTCAACGTGCAACAAGTCAGTCTTGTGTAAATGCTCTCCCCCCTCTCCGTTTGGCGGTCCCTGAAGGCTGCTGCTGGTGTTTGCTGACAGGTTTTTATCTGCGAGGAGGAAGCATGTCATGCCTGCTGCTTGTCCTTCCCAACTTGTGGGTGCTGTTTTGATCCGGTATTGATCTTTAAATCATAAATAATCACTACTGTTTCTATAAAGTTCTCTGCTAGCTCTGCTCCTGCTACTTGACCACAGCGAGTTGATGGAGAGAGGCTGTGCTGAGGTGCTGGACAGCACTGTTATTCATCAGGGAGATCACCCATTTAAATGAAAATGTTAGTGTCTTCCGGGTGTCCTCCTGCCGTCCCAGTGAAACAGCAGACAGGGAGCTTGGTCAGACCCCATGGACATGGTAATGTGAGGAATGTGGTCATTTCCGCCTTTGGAGGAAAACAAAAGGAGCTGCTGAAGCGGCCGACTTGTCCCACCTCACTTAACAAGGCTGCTGCTCCGGCATCACAGCCTGCATTGTGTGAACCCAGTCAGCCCGAGCCTCCATCGCTGCGCCTTCAAATGGACCATCTTAAATGTCATTCCTGTTGGAAAGCTGTTCCTGTAACGTGTTTGAGTCTCCGACGTGTTGGACAGCTTTATCCACATATCGTCCAGCTGCCAGAGAAGCACAGATTAGCTACAGAAAAGTGCTAAATATGCTCTTCATGCATCATAGCATTCATCCATTCATTCTTTCATCTTCTTATCTGCTTCTTTCGCTTTTCCGGGTCACAGGGGTTGCTGGAGCCTATAGCAGTTGACTTATGGGCGAGAGGTCGCGCCGGTGCACCGTAGAGCCACACGAAAGACAAACAACCACTCACGTTCTCATGCACAGGTATGGACAATTTGGAACCAACCAATTCACCTGAATCTTTTTGGAGGTGGGGGTAAGCCGGAGAACCCGGAGAGAACCCACGCAGACACGGGGAGAGCATACAAACTCCACACAGAAAGGACTCAAACCCGGAACCGTCCTGCTGTGAGGCGACTACCCACTGTGCCGCCCTAAATGTCAATAAAGTTATATAGAAATCAAACACTCCTAAACTGGTAGCTGTCTGCACACCCAGGGGAAAATAGGACCTTCTGGGCTAGCACACAATTCTTTAAATGAGATTAATTTGCCAAATGGCATGAAAGGGAGGTGACAAGTGAATTTTTCCATGTTGTGTGATGTGGTTTGATTCACACGCTTTAAGTCTTCACATGGTGTGTTGATGACAGAAAAGCAGGAAACCATTTGCTGAATTCCTTGGAAGGGAAAGCACACAAGTGAATTCATGCCAGTTATCATTAAAGGAAACTTCATTAAACAAGTAGTTGAATCACACCTGGATCCCTCAGGTGTCTGCTGTCAGTGTGGCCATGATGCAGAGTCATGAAAAAGTTGTCTACTTGTACGAGCAAGTTTAGCAGTCGCTGTTGTCTATGAGCGGAGAGGAGAGGACAGTGTCTCTGTGTTGGAGAAAGATTTCATCAGCTCTTATCCCAGCGCAAACACACCCTCCTGCCAGGCATCTCCCCCGTTGATGACGTCCACGCAACACAAATATGATGATGTCATGTTTCCACTGTATAGACGTGGTTGTGTGTCACAGGTTTCTGTGTAATGGGAGATGAGACAGCTTCAGACACACACCGCAGGCTGTGTGGTGAATGTGGCTCATTGTTGCCACACAGTTGGAATTCATCGTGTGTATTAACCTCTGAAAGAGCGGTGGGACTTTTTAATGAAAGCTAGTTGAGAAGATGATGCTCTGATGAAACTCTAGCTGGTTAGTTTACTTTAGCAAGAAGAGATTGGAAGCAGAGGGAACAGCAAGCCTCACTATGTCCAAAGGTTGAGGTTATTAACATGTTGTAACAGGTTGGTTCAATGAAAAACAAAATGTTTGGCTTTCACAAGGGTTCACACTCTGGATTACTTCTTCATCAGTCGGTGTATGTGATTAGACAGTTTTTGGTTTTAACAATTCAGTTTCAACTTAATAAAGAAAGACCCAGAGAGTGGTTTACTCATCGTTGGAAGTGCTTTTTTTCTCCCTTTTTAATCTCCTGCTTAAATATAAATCTGGGTTCACACATTAGAAAAATCTAACTACTGTACTTCCATAATAATTCTGCCCTCCTGACTGGGAAGAACTTGTTATGTGCGCTGAAACGTGATTGCCAAACGGTGTAGCATTCTTTTTCTCCTGCTGTGTCTGTGCGGTCTGGATTAATTTATCTATCTTCTGTTGGAATTTCATATTGAGAATGATCATTGAACTTTGAGCAGGAAAGCAGCCTAGCCCTGGAGCCTCTCTGTAGATTACCCTGTAATAACACAGGTATATATAAAGGAGACAACATAGTTTCAGGTGATATAGAACACTAGCCCAGATACAGTAAAGGTAGGACTGAGTGATTCTTATCAGCAGGTTGCTGCATTCTTTAGTGACTGTTAGACTTCAACGGCCATGCAAATCAGCAGGTAGACTTTTTGTGTGTGTGTGTGTAGACATAAAGCAACCTGCAATTTGCCTTCCAATTGACTGGTCCTCATGAACAATAGAGGATTTGTTTTACCCCGCAACCTCCACCATAGGATGATCCTTTTCATGAAAAAAAAAAAAAAGCTAGTACAATACAATCCAACATCCCTCCCATCCCCCCATTGCTAGCATATCCCAGGTTCTCCATCTCCATGTGTGTTTGTGTGTGAATCCAGGTTATAGTTGGTGCTAGTGGCGGAGGGGAGAACAGCAGATGGCAGGGCTACCCCCGTCATGTCTGCTCTTTTGGGGAGAACAATGCATCTCTCACAGCTCTCATTAAAGGAGGGGAAGGGGATTTCAGTCCACGGACAGCTGGCAGGCAGCGTGCCTCACACCCCCCCCTCTCCCTTTGGGTCCACACACAGACACACACTCTGCAATTAACTGGCACGGGCCACGGCTTAAATATTTACCAGGCACATGCAAACAAAAGGCTGTTCTAGAAAATAATGATTAATCCATGTTTTGAGTATGACAGGCCTGTTTCATTGCTGCCTCACCGGTGGTTTCCTGACTGTTTCGATCACTTTCTGTCATTTAAGTTCAATTTTTATGAGACTCTGGGCTGAAAATCTGTTTATTTTGCTGTAACAGTAATCACCAGAAATTTTGAAAATCAAATACACATTTAGAACCCTTAGGCAAGAGCAAAAATATTTCTAAAGGACTTCTCCTGATGACACATACCAAAATCAGACTCTTGGCTGAATAAAGTCAAGAGTCTGAAGACAAAACCTGAGCTATCTGGAAACTTTTTGCTATTTTATAGACAAATAGATCAATGCATAATAAATCATCCATTAGCTGCTGGTCTTATCTTTTTATTTACCATTTTTTAGCAGTAAAATGTTGACTCTTGAATGTGTGTTTTGTCAAATACATCAAGACCTGGAGAAAATCTAGGTATCTTTTAATTCTTCTCTAAAGTCAGATGCACGCAGGAATCCAAATATACTATGATCAAATGTGTTCCCATTACATTCCTGGGTTGATTTCTTTATCTCTTTGAGGTTGTAATGTTTCATAATGTCCTTTATCTTCTTCAGGCTGACATTCATGGCTCACTCCTACAAATGTAGTTATTTGGTCGGAGCAAAATCATTTCTCAAATTACAACAAAAACATCAACAAGAAGAAGCTTTCTTTACATGACGCAGGCAGCCAGCTGAGCTATTGCTGCCACTCTGAATCCAAGTTGCGCTCTCTCCCCCTCCTCTCCCTCCTTCTGTTCCTCCTCCCCCTCCTCCCCTGTGCTCTGCTTTTGATCCCACAGACTTGGAGCCTTTACATTCCAGTCATTCCATCCGCAGCGAACAATCAGCCCTCAGTTATTTATGCGCAGCTCCAGCTCCACTGCGCTCAGTCTAGTCTGCTTCTGCCCGTCTGCGCGCACACACGTCCGCAGAGACCCGGAGGAACGAACTCGAGTGGAACTGCGCGCAAAGCATTGGAGAGATCGCATCAGCGTTCATTATTTAATGTGATGAGACAATAACAAGGTAAAGATAACATTTTTGCTCTCTTGTTTTTCGCGCTAGTCGGGATTTTGTGCGTAGTTTAAATCCCATTTGTTCAGATTATTCGCGTGGCGCAAAGGTGATGCGTCATTATTATTGTTTGAGATTTATTTTTGGGTTTGTTTGTTTTTTTTGAGTCTTTTAGACTCTTTTAGACTGAGATCTTTGAACAGGTTCATTCATTTGTTTATTTTTCTTTGGTTTCTGGTAGCATTTCTCTACGATTTTTATCAGAGTAATGAGATTTTAGAAAACATTATTTTTAGAAAAGGAATTTTTTTTTGCATATTCTAACAAATTTCGGATGTACGCATGGGATGTTGTTAGCGCAACACATTTAGTCTGTGCGTTGTGCTTTTGTGTGAAGTTTTGTGATGTTTCCTTGAGGTGCGGAAGCTCATGCTTCAGAGTGTGGGGGCAGTAAAATCGAATCTATTCTGACATTAATGTCGGGGGTATTTCCAGCTCAAGTATTTGGAGCAATACAAGTTTGGAAAATAAGAGGAAAAATCTGCTTTCTTCTGCTTGAGTCTCCAATGATCATTGAATGATAATAACATAGATGAGGGATCCTGATAACAAACTGAGCTGATATAAAATCTTGACTTTTGTATTCGTTGTAATAATAATTTATTATTATTTCTCCTACAGGTTTGTGATTTGTGAACTGCCATTTCTGGGGTGTCGTTTATTCATGCTCGTTTCTCTCTGACTGAAATGAGAACCTCTGAAGATTCCTCTGGAACGGTCCTGCACCGTCTCATCCAAGAGCAGCTGCGCTACGGGAACCTGACCGACACTCGCACCCTTCTCGCCATCCAGCAGCAGGCCCTGCGTGGAGGCAGCAGCGGCGGGGGCACGGGCAGCCCCCGCTCCTCTCTGGAGAGCCTGACTCAGGAGGATTCCCAGTACATCCAGATGTCAAAACGGCAGGAGCCTCAAGGCCAGGAGCACCAAGGGGAATGCATGTACTCTGAGAACGAGGTGTGCCACCTGTACCAGCTCCATGGAGAGGAGCTGCCTACATACGAGGAAGCCAAAGCCCACTCTCAGTACCTGATCTCTCAGCAGGGGCAGGCAGAGCAGGAGGGGCCCAGCATGGATAAAATGGGGAGTCACAGCGAGGGACAGTGGGATCTGAAGAGGGAGCATGCCCGCTCCCTCAGCGAGAGGCTCCTGCAGCTTTCCTTAGAGAGGAATGGACGTAGCCACAGCCTGGCTATGAGCTCCTCACACAGCTACCCACAGCTGTACGATAATAACGCAACAAACTCTATGGCACCCAGCAGGCAGCAGTGTGTGGACCAACGAGGGCCACCCCCGGAATACCCCATCTTTGCTAGACCACCTGGATATACGGTTAGCCACCAGCTGGAACAAGGACAATACTTCCGAGACCCCCCTCCACCTTTCTACCCACGGCATCACAGGTAAGACGGAGCATTCTGTGGATCTGTGATTTAGAAGAAAAGTTTTGACTCACAAGTTTTCGATGTCCTGGACATCGTCCTGGACAGGTATGTGTCTGCTCAGTCCCAGGTGCCTCACAGCAGCATCACCACAGCCTCCAGCCACCAGACGCCCCAGAACGAAGTGTTGATGCGGGAGAATGAGCGACTGAGGAAGGAGCTGGAGGTTTATGCAGAGAAGGCAGCCAGGCTGCAGAAGGTGAGAGAAGGAGGTGTTGATGAGTGGAGACATCGGAAAAACAATAGCTTCTTCTTTCCTGTGTGTGAGATTCTTGTTAACTTGTTCATTAACATCCACCACAGGAGATAAGTGTTTTGAGAGGGACTTATCTTTAACCAGATAAGTGATTTGTTAAGTTGATCGAGTGGAAACATCAGAACTTTTAAATCATGTTTATTTTATGGGTTTCATGTCACGTTGTGAGTTTCCTCTTCATCCCAGTCCTTCGACACATCCTGCTCTATTCTTTCAAGAATGCTGGCATATTGCCCTGAAAGGAAATAAATGCCTCGACACCTGGGACTCAGTTGTTCACTCAGGAATGTTGATTCCCACTTTTCACTTGCGAATACAGTTAGAGCCATTTGCCTGCAGGCAGTAAAATAAGAAGAAAGGCCGGCGTTTGTAAAGATGACTGATGAGCCCCATTCAGGCTGTTAGCAGCTGAAACCTAGAACACAATGCAGACAATGACTGCAGATACCTCTGAAGGGCTGATCATCTCACCTTTCCTTCCCAGCTGGAATCAGAGATTCAGAGGATATCTGAAGCATATGAGACTCTGATGAAAGGCTCGGCCAAGAGGGAGAGTTTGGAGAAAACGATGAGGAACAAACTGGAGGCTGAGATCAAGAGGATGCATGACTTTAACAGAGACCTGAGAGGTACGTCTCCATTCTGACACGACGACCTAAGCAGTCGTGTTCCTATTCAGCCTGTGTCTAAACACGACCCAATGTGAATAACTGTCATGCTGTGTGTCGTCCCCTCTTCAGAACAACTTGACACGGCTACCAAACAGCGAACGGCCAAGGAGGCAGAGTGTACAGACCAGAGGCAGAACGTCTTCGTTAAGCTGCTGGAGCAAAGTAAGTGTCAGAGTTACAATTTGTCTTCTCGTAGCAGAGGGGAGGAGGTAGACCCTTATTTTTGGTAAATCCCTTTTGCCTTGTGAAAACTGAACAATGACAGGAACATAGCAGAGCAGGGATTGGTTTCCTACACCGGTGAGGTGGCGTAATGTAAACGCTGTGGCCTTGTTTCAGGGCCCGAATGGCTCCATCTTTAAAGTGAAGAGCTATTCTTGGAACTTATCCACCAATCATTTTTCATTGCTGTAGTAAATGTGGCCTTGATTCCAGGAATTTTTTTTACATTTAAAAATTTTTTTTTTGGTATTTCAAGCTGTTCCTGCATTAGGAATTCCCCACACCCCACTCAGTTTTGCATCACTGCTGACTTCCCTCTTCAAGTGGAACTAATAAGTCTGGTACTGCAGGCCGTTCAGATCCGACTCAGCATGACCCCTGAGAAACTCACTCACACTCCTTGTTTGGGCATTTCTTTTCCTCTGGTTTAATCACAGTTGGCTGGTTTCTGTTCCTTTATTACTGTCCTGTGCTGTAGAGTAAACACTCATGATTCATTTATGAAACTTATGTCTAAATTTATATTTACAACATACACTCGTAATGACCTGTAGTTGCATCATCTGACATATTGTGAACAGGTAAGATCAGAATTATTGCCTGTTTCCTGAAATCCTTTACATAATTTAAATTGTAATGTGTAGGGTTTTGTCTCATAAGGATCACTTGAATTATATTTTGAGCTGCTTGTTTACTTCATGTTCTTAGAAGCATTCCAGAGCTTTTCCCAGTACAAAGCTATGCCTGTGTGCGTAAGTGGATAAGAGGAAGTCTGCATTCCCTCTGTAGGCAGGCCCTTGTGTTGTGTAATCAACCCCCCCCTTGTAAAGTGGCACAATGGATAAACTGCTGCCCTTTTTACACAGTTTATGAATTAGTGAATGCAATATTTTGTTTTCTCTTTAATTGCTAATTTTGGTGCAGCGAACTGGTTGGAATTCTTATTCATCGTAGAACACTGAGGCACTTTAAGAGTACAACTATCTCTTGTTGGATCACATTCCATCCAAATGTAAGTCTTGGAGGTGAAGTGTTTGTCTCACTGAACTAGTCTATAGCTGCTGAACAGCATTCAGTCAACCTCCTGGTCTTTATCAAGGACAACAAGAGATGACAACCCTCACATCCTCCAGGATTACATCATTGTGACTCTCACCGACAGCATTCTCCTTTTGTGTATCTTAGATGAGGAGCAGCAGCGGGAGCGTGAACAGCTGGAACGGCAGGTCAAGCAGCTGCGCGTCTCCGGGGAGGAGTGCCAGCGGAGACGGGAGCTGCTGGAGCAGGCGCTGGTCTCCACGCAGGCCCGCAACCACCAGCTGGAGGAGGAGCTGCAGAGGAAAAGAGCCTATGTGGAGAAAGTGGAGCGTCTGCAGAGTGCGCTGGCCCAGCTGCAGGTGGCCTGTGAGAAGAGGGAGACGTTGGAGCTGCGCCTCCGAACACGACTGGAGCAGGAGCTGAAGAGCTTCAGGGCGCAGCAGGTGATGAGACGTCCACGCAGAAATGTGTCTGATATCAGATGAAAGGATGTTGGGTTTAACCCTTTGACCGTCACGTCTAAAGGTCACAATTTTATGAAGTTAAATGTTGTTTCCTGAATCCAAACAAATATGTTCTGCTCATTTATTACAATATTTTCTGCACTATAAGGCGCACTGGACTATAAGGCGCACCTCCAATGAATGGCCTTTTTTAAAAAAATTTTTTCATATATAAGCACACTGGATTATAAGGCACACTGTCGGTTTTTTGTGAAAATCAAAGGCTTCTAGGTGCGCCTTATAGTGCGGAAAATACTGTAATCTGCTAGAACTAGAACTAGCTAGATGTTTCCCTCATTGAAAAGTCACCTTTAAGAAATTGGCAAAAATGTCAAATCAGCTTTATTTATACAATGCTGAATAGTCACCTCATACCCCAAGAGCAAGCATGAAGCGATGTTAGCCAGGAAAAACTCCCCATTGGGATTTTTTTTGTGGTTGTTTTAAAGTACGTTTCAATCGTTTCAGGCTCAGAACCAGGCATCCAACCCCACAACGTCAGAGGTGAGCTCATCCACGATCCAGCAGCAGCTGAGAGAGAAGGAGGAGCGTGTCCTGGCCTTGGAGGCAGACATCACCAAGTGGGAGCAGAAATACCTGGAGGAGAGCACCATGAGGCAGTTTGCAATGGATGCAGCTGCTACGGCTGCAGCACAGAGGTACGGGCAACAGGATTTGTAGCATAACAAAAAAAAATTGGATAGCTAAAATTGCCAGCAAGGAAGTTTTTAACAATTCTGTTTTCCTTGCAGAGACACGACCATCATCAATCATTCTCCTCGACATTCACCAAACAGCAGCTTCAACGAAGACCTGCCTTTGTCAAGTCACAGACACCAGGAGATGGAGAACAGGTATCCATCATCCTGAATCCTTAGTTCAAGGTTTGCGTCCTGCGATGATGATCTAACAGTGTGTTTGGTATTTAAAGGATCAGAGCTCTTTACGCTCACCTACTGGAGAAGGATGCTGTCATCAAAGTCCTCCAGCAGCGCTCCAAGTGGGAGCAGGGCAACCTGGAGAAACAGGGGCTTCGTCTGGCCAGGTCCGTCCCCTCCATCAACACAGTGTCAGTCTGCACAGACACTAAAGGTGAGAACAAGATGATTTCCTCCACACTTGTTGCAGCACTAAGGAATTTTGGGTCTTTAATGACACATGCTATCAAGCGACAACTGGCAGACTGTTCAGAGTCGCCAGACAGAATGTACACTTCCTAAAAAAAAAAAAAGCCAGCAGTTCAAGACAACCAGTTCATGCACCTCAAATAGACAACGTGTTTTTAAACCGGAATGCAGATCATCTCTCACTCCAGAATAGCTCCATCCAGAATAGTCATGGGAAGAACTCACGGGGCAGATGTTCAGAAGTGTATAAATGTGGATATGAGCGGGTAATTAAGCAGCCTCTTTGTCTGCATTTGCAGTAAAGAGCCTCTCAGATGACCAGACAGGTGCTGCTGGACTGCAGTCCCGACCTCATGGGGCGTCTCAGGGCCAGAGGGAAGACCGGAGCATCCCCAGTGAGCCGTTACAGCCGGATCCCGAGCCCACCGCCGAGCGCAAGAAGCTCCAGACGTCTGAGGTGACCTCAGCGGCTTCCACCGGTAGGTTAACTGTTGTTGAACATCAAATCAGAAATAAAATACTGACCTTGGTTCTTTCTTCCACTGGACTACAATTTAAAATGTAACCAGACCCTGGATCAGGACAGCCTGATGATGTGCTGTTGATGCTAATAAGTTAAAACCCTGTAGGTAAAATTAAACAAGGCCGTGTGCAGCTTTACAAATAGACAGCATTGCAGCTGTACTTACCAGCATAGTTAGCATACCAAACTCGCTTTTCTAATCTTCTAATTTTGTCTTGTCTGTAGACGTCTCGGAGGAGCCAACGGCACCACTGAAGACATTCAAGAGCATCAATAGGTCAGATGCAGAGGTGGTTGAAATCCTCATCTGAAATGTGACTGACCAGCAATGGCCAGCGACGATAGAGATGTTTGACTGAGGTGCTAAAGGCCTTCTTGATGTCTGACCACGAGTCCGATGTGAATCTGCACAGTCTGGAGATGGAAGTTGAGCTTTCTTTCTGCTGCATGCAGACAGTTGCCTCATAAGTCAGAATTCTTCAAGGTACCTGGGTAGTATGCATTACGATAGGAACTGGGCTGCTGATTGTGAACATGCATGTGTTGTGCGCATGAGTTGTTTTTTTTTTTTCAGTAACATGTTGTATTTATATGTATAAATGCTGCTCATGTTGTAATGTTATTTTATGTCTGAAAGTTGGAACAGATGAGGGTCTCTCAACTTCTCTTAAATTCTATACAAGTATATTTAATTAATCTGGATTAAACATGCGACACATGCAAGTTTGGTTCGGCTAATTTTGAATTTCCAGTAGCTAGCCGATGACCGTCCTCTGAAGATAATGGGAATATTTATAAAATGACTCTATAAGCATCCTCTGTTCTCATGTCATGTCTGAGGATCATTCTCTTAAACAGATCCAGTCAAACCCAAATTAACAGTTGCTCCTGTCTTTAAAATACACTTGGGGCCCTGCTCACAGCTCACAGAGGATTTGGAAACTTCCTTTGAATGCAGAGCCTGCAGAATGTCTGCTCATTTCTCTCTTAAAAAAGCCCAGAGGACCAACAGTGTTTCACGTGGGGTCTAATTTTCCATATCCCGGGTTAATGTATGGGGCCTCAGATGGTGACTGCCTAGCATTTCCTCCACTCCATTTACACGCTGGAGCTAATCTTCTCACATTCCCTCGCTGAGGGAATGCTCCTGTTAAAGAAAAAGGCTATCTAAAGTCTGACCCCTCGCCCTTGTTAAAATGACATGCATTCTCCACATGATTCCTTTTCTGGGGTTGGTTATTTCTTCTGAGCCACGGTAGCTGGTTCTACCACCAGGATAGAAATGGTTGACTATGATTGGCTTGCAGTTGCTACTCTATTTCTTGTCCCCATCAGTGTGTTATATACATCTATGTTTTCTCCACTGCTCAAGTATCTCACATTTCTGGGCAGACTCTGTCCCGAAGGTGGAATTTTCTATTTATTTCTCCCTGCAGACTGGAGGATCACCAAACAATGCTGAATGTAGACTTCTGTTGTCCAGGACTATGTTTAACTGGAATGTACCACAATTCAGATTCGTTCTGCTCTTCAGAGGGGGGGTGCAGCTAAATTTCACATCAGTGGATTTGTGAAGAATCTAATGTGTTACCCTCCATGTTTGAAATATGTTCCTTTTGAGGATAAAATGCTGGGTTCCCCAGAAGCTGAGTCACAAATTCTACTTCCACTGTTACAATATTTTCAATAGGAGTATTACTTAGGGTGAAGTCTCTCCTTCTTCCTTTGACACGTGTTCATCATTTGTCCCACCCCAATGTGTTGCTGGTCAATGCAGTGTCTCAGTTCAGTCAATGGCCTTCACTTTGTTTGAATCGTGTTTACATGAATGACTATTTGAAGTGAGAGAAGTTAATATATTTTGTAGTTGTTGTTTGTTCGTTTTTTCATTTATATACTTATTTTGTTTTCTGGTGCCAAAGATGTACTCTTCATTTAAGTTATAACCAATGTTAAATACAAAAGGCTCTGTTTGGGTGCCTTGCTTCAGCTGGTTGATCCATTTTGATGTGGCTGTGAACTTTTGTAAAGGAAACATTTGTATGTATGCCTTAACATTTCACTATAATAGATTAAAATTCTTAATATATGTTGGATAAACGGCCTTCTGTTTCCATTTGTTGCACTGTAATACAGCATGTGAGTACAATTAGTCAGGTCCTGTCTGCACGTAAGTACTAATTCGAAACAGTTGAACTTAACTTTAGTATTTTTAACCTGAGTATTTTTTATTTTATGTAACTTTATTCTTTCACCAGTCCGAGATCTTTATTAATTACTATACAGATCAGTTACTTGTATTCCTCTAGTCTAGTTAAAACCATACATCCCTAAACAGAGCAAACTTATTTTATGGCTGGTTTTGTTTTTGTTTTTGTTTTATAAACTATTTTAAGTTTCATGTTTTTAAAACACATTGTCAAGCCCATCTGAGATGTATGGTTCACATGACAGCCACACTACAAATAGGATGTGATGCACTGCTGTAGATTGAACTACACTATAATGTATTATATAAATCTGTTCAAATGAGCTCATCCTTAATCACCTACAGCAGTAAAACAAAAATGCTTATAGACATTACCACATAACTTTGTGGTAATGTCTCTTTCCTGCCATCAGTCACTTAAGACTAGAAGGTATTTGAGCAGCTTCATGCAGGAATACAGGAATTTGCTCTCCAGAGGCAAACTTGCATCAGCGGTTTGTGCCGGTGGCAGCTTGACATGCAGACATTCCGTGTGTCCTGCTCTGCTAAACAATTCCATGAGTTAGCTTAGCTAGTTCATCTCTCATCTATGAGGAGATGCTCGCTGTGTGGTGCTCCTATAGGTCAAACATCAACATGAAAGTTTGCTCATGTAGAAGATGTACACAGGTAAACAAGAACAGAATAGGATAAAGACAATCAAGTACAACACAAGTGCAGTTCTTTATATACAGTAAATTTATCTATAAATATAAAAACAAAAAAATAATTTGAATTTTGAACTTCATTCATGCTTAAATTCTGTGAAACACTGATCATTATCTTTGTGGTTAAGCATCCCTGATGAACACAGAGTCCTCCTCCTCTCATCTTGTAAAGATGTGGACTCAACAGATTAAGATAGTCCATTGTTTGGCCTGTCTGAAGCCCAATTTATCCATTTATCATCCTGGATTTTTGTCCTGTCTTCCTGGGAAGACTGACCTCCCTAAAGGATGCACTGCCTTTAATCCAAAGCCGGCACCTCCTTCTCCACTGATGATGAATGCGGTTCTCTGATATGTTCTGGCAGTTTTGGCCCAAGCATCTGCATGCACGACTGCTGAGAGACACCACTGATGAGGATTTTATGCAATTTGAGTCACTTTGAGAACCTCAAGTAAAGTAAGATCCAATCCCATTGTATTAGACAGAGCAGACATCTCTACCAGTACTCAGAGCTTCATAACAAAACCAATAATAGGACAAAAGCAAGACAAATAAGAAACAAAAGTGTTCTTGTTTTTGAGGGTAAACTGTCACTTTATGAACTTATTATAGGAAGATGTAAAATGTTTGTTCTTTGCATTTTAGGCATCACACTACAATGTAGAGTACGTCAGGAAATTCTTATGACAATATTCCTCCAGGGGGATGATTCATCCAGAGCTTTCTGTGTAACCACTAAATATCAACATTTAAAATGAAAGCTATGGGACTCCTCCATCTGTTTGTCATTATTCAAACCAAAATTCAGACAGCTGTGTCTTGACAAAAGCCAGTAGCATTGTATTTTATGTTTTACTTTAAGTTAAGCGTAAGCAAATGGAGAATTACTTGCAATTTTATACTCATCAGCAGAAGAGCTTGTTTCACATGATGTAAAAGTTCAGACCATCTCAGACTCACAACAGAGACTGTTCTGTAGGCTGTGACCTAGGGCATTTTCTGAGAATGTGAACCTCTAATGTTAATTGACGACGTGACCGAGGGCAAGTACATAGCTAAACCACACTTAATGCAATTTCTGAATTGCTGATTTGGACTCTGTGATGATTTTATTTCTCTCCCAGGAATTCATTTTTGATGTGTATGAACTGTCTCGGCCAATACAGCCAGTGTATGAAGAAATTCCCCCGAAAACTGACTTTTAATGTAAATATTTTTGCCTTCCTGATTCCCCCTGGAGAGCTGGGGAAGGCATTCCTCAGATGCCACACATTTTCCTCCTGCTGCCTTTACTTGTTGTAGCTGAGTGCCACTTTTCTCAGCCCAGAGAGGCTAAAATAATAAATCTCCATCTGCTGAATACCATTTCAGCTACGACACGACACCGTGGGGTCTGCGATTAACGATTATTTTGGTCCCATTTGTGCTCAAATGGATCACGTTTCAGGTGTTTCACTCAGCCTGCAGCATGACCACATGCATAGAAAGAGCCCCCACCAAAGTGTGAGTGATGTCGGGGGCTGCTGTGGGTGAAAGGTTATGATTACGTGCCAAGTTTGAACAGCTTCACAGGGGGAGATTTTCTCCTGGGGGATGCTCAAGTGTAAACTCATCATCTCTCAGCCAGGATAGGGAAAAATGCAATCCTATGTACACACATGCATTCCACACACATCTGGAGTTCTGTAGGAATTACTGTGATCGGTGCATTTATAACCATGATTTCACCACTTTGACTCCCAGAAACTGTGAATGGTTCTCAGTCGACCACAGCATCAGTCATAGAGTGGATCGAGAACAGATGTCAGATGAGGGAAGTTAATGTGAGATAATGGAGGCTTTTGTTGTTTGTTTACCATGGTAAGTAGAATAAAGTGTTAAAAAGTCATGCACTATTTGTTCCATAATACGAGTAAATCAATGTGTCTGGCAGCAAAATAGGGGACGACTGCTAACAAATCATGTGTCTCCTTTTGGAGGCCCTTGAGCACTTTTTTTTTTTTTTTTTTTTTTTTTACTAAAAACCTGTGTGAAATACTTGGAAAAATAACTGTGGAGCTCTGTGTTTTGCCTGAATTTCCATGGAGATTCCAAAACTTCCTGCCTACAGCAGTGATGGAATGTACCCCCACCCCCTTAACTTTTCCACATAAATCAGGGCATCGTCCTCTAATTTTAGGGCTGTTACTGAGATGAAGCTAACCTCTCAGATAGCAGGCAGTATTTTCTCTGTCTGTCTCAATTGCAACATTGTGAGGTTGGTCAGCAGGAGCCGTGAGGGTTTGGGTTTACATGTTGACTGAATGAGCAGCAGCCAAAGCACCTCTACTGTTCTGTCGCCTCCTCTACAGGTTATCTCCCACTGCTCATGTCATTGCATGGCTTTATGTTGGTGATATTTTCAGGACAGCATCCATCACCATGATGAATACATGATATTAATGTCGCCCACTAAGACGGTTATGTTGTCACCAATGTTGTTGGTTGGTGTGTCAGCAGGATTACACAACAACTGTCAGACAGATTTCCATCAAACTTGGTAAAACAACCAAAGAAAGAAAACATTCAGTTTTGGTAGCGATTCAGATTAAAGGACACATCCAGGTTTTTTCTTTTTACATTGACAGATTATGCAAATATCACTCAAATGATTACAAAGCAACCTTGTGGTGTAACTAAGGATTGGGTCTAACAAACTAAACAAACATGAATATGAAAATTTAGTTATATACTCATTTTGACAGCAATGAAAAGTCAGATAAAGTTTATTAATCCACAAAAAAAATTCTGGACCTTCACAGCAAATCATTTTTACCGTACAGCTCATTTTGCATATAACAGGTCTTCAAAAGTCCTGAATTGAATTGAAAAGAAATTTCAAATTCAGACATGCAGACATGGGGAGAACATGCAAAATCTCAATCTTAATCTGTGGTGCTGATGTTGAAATGTCTACTGTCTGCCTTGAGATCGATACTGGAGCACCTTCAGTCATTTTAATGGCTTTGTGTGCACATAAAACATTTTTATAATGTTGACATGTGAAGGCAGGACTATTTGAAAAACTCCAAAACATTTTCATTTTCAGAAAAAACTCTATCATATAAACAGGAATTGAAATGCAGATGTAATGGGAAGGAGACGAAGGTGTTACACTCACTTCTGCTCTTGGATGATTTCCTGGCATGTCTTATATAGGGAGGAGAACCCAGAGTGAACCCAGAACTTTCTAGAATCACATATCTCACATAGTGCCTGGAAACACCTCAGCTGACAAATGTTGTTGTTGAGATGGATTTGACCCCATTCTGGAAACATTGATGAAAATGGATGTGTGGATGGACTCACGCCTACACAGTTGAAAAAGTATGGAGGAGGAGCTGTCTGTGGCCTTCAGAAAGATTGTATCAGTTTTTAAAGTCTGGTAAGGGGTTTAAAAATATCTCAAAACGAAGTGAATCACTGTCCTGAAAATAGTCAACAAAAGAGGATGTTTCATGCTGCCAACATGCCCAGGTCTCACCGTCAAAGCAATTTCACTCTGAGAGCAAACCGCAAGATGCTAAAATAAGTCTCCAAAACCCTTCAAGTCTCATCACTACAATAGGACCTTCCCACTGTTGATGTGAAAGTTCTTACTCTACAATCAAAAAAGAGTTCACCTTTCCTGGGAGGAGTGGAGGAAACCTTTGCTCTCTAAGAGAAACTGAAGCTTGCCAGAGTAGATGCAAACAAAGAACAGGACTTCTGGAATAATGTTCTTTGGACAGATGAGTCTAAAATGCAATTATTTGGACACCAGAAGAGAGGTCAGAAAAAAGAACTCCATACCATCTGTGAAGCGTGGAGGTGGCAGTCATCCTTTGGGAATGCACTGCTGCAGCAAGACCTGGCCAGCTCACCATCACAGAATCCACCATGAATTCTACTGGTTACCAGAGGGTTCTTGAGCAACATGTGAGAGCATCTGTAAAAACAATTAAATCTGAACTGAATTGGACTCTGTGACACGACAATGACCCGTAACATACCAGAAAATCCACCAAGAACTGGCTGAAAACTAAGAAACAGATAGTCCTGGAATGGTGGGGTCAAAGCTCAGATCTTAATCTCACTGATTCTGTGGAGACTTGAAATGGCTTCATAAGCAAGACGCCCCTCAAACATCGAATTCGGCTTTGAACAGTGGGGTTCCTCAGACTGATTTAAGATACTGTGGATGCTATAAAATCATCTAATATGCTATTTTATCCAAGGAGGTGTAACACTAGTTATTAGTGTTAGTGTGTCCAAGCTTTTTACTGTGAAACTTTTTGTTTTGTTTTAATGAAGAAAATAAGGTTATTTTTGTTGTATGTCTACAATAAATCACTTTCTTTTCCACAGATGAAGAAAAACAAGATTAGACATTGATATGTGAACATTTCGTAACAACGATCTGAATCTTTAATGGGGTTTCCTATTTAATTCACGTGACTGTATCTCTATAGACTCAGAAGGTAGACCTAGGCTTCTCTGACTGGTGTTGGTATGGCTGATGGCAGCTCCATTATCAAAAGGACCTGGGATCCACAGCTGATTTGACAAAACTTTATTTCTATGATTTTTTTTATGCTAAATTTTTCACTTTAAACGCAAAGGTAAAAGCATTAGTACGAACATCATCTGAAGAATGTTGACAAGCTCAAACACGAGTTCATGTGTCGATGGATGAGACCTTGATCTCTACATTCTTCAGTGTTTACCTGCTGCTTGTAACTCACAACAGAGAGAGGGAGAGCTGCTGGATATGGGGAAACAAATCCATCTTATTTTTCGTTTTGTGAATACTGGAGATCACAAGAATATACGTCAGAGGTCCTCCATAACGCCTTTAAATTAGAAGCTACGGTGAAGATTTTGTTTTGTTTTGAAAAGATTTCAATGGACTTTTGTGTAAAGGAGTGTCCTTGTGAGGGGGGTTATAATTACTTATCAGTGTTTTGTCCTGATAAAGGAGGTTGTAGTAAATGCACTACCCATGGCCAGATTTTGGATGTTGGTTATGACTTGACCTGAGATGAGCTCCATTCACCACCTACTGGCAGTAGGTTTTGGTTGACTTCAGACTGTAACAGAAAAGTCACTATATGCAACAGAAGCTTTCCTTGAAGAGTTTTTGGACAGATCTTGTGTAGCCATGGTGCCCCCTGCTGCATGTTTGTAATTTGTATAAAATTTGGTGTGTGTATGGATGAAATCCAGAGCTTGAGTTGCGACCAGAACCAAACCTACCCAGTCAACTATTTTAATATTATTGTGAAAATGAGATGTATATTTAACTATTTTCAGCTGTTTTAGTTAAACCATGTAGATGAGTGGTCCCCAAACTATGGTCCGCAGGCCAGACGCGGCCTGCCTCCACATTTGGCACGGCCCCACGAACAGTACGAGAGACACACCCTGGGTCTGTATTTCATAAATAGTGTTATTTCGTTAACAAAAGTTATTATTTATTTCATGACTTTTTTTTCTATTAAGATCCTCTTAAGTAAGGGTTTTTAATATTTGTTAAAGTGTGGCTTTCTGGAAGACAATAAATGTTTATGTTTAGGCATCCCTGCCATCATCACAGTTTTTCTATTATACAAACTGACCCCATCAGAGAAGGGAAAAGTTATGTGGCCCTTAGAGCAAAAAGTTTGGAGACCCCTGATGTAGATGTACACTTCATGAGGTTAAATGTGAAATATAACGAGTGCCCATCTAACAGTGCTAGGCAATACAGTACTGTACTAACAAGAGACTTTCAGTTTCCTGAATGGAAACACACACAGTTAGCATCAATAGCTGTTAGTGCCATTAACAGTTAGCTCATATCTACAATAGCACTTGAGCAGCCTCACTTTAGTTTTTATGTCTAACTGTGAGCTATAAGCCCCAACATTTCGCTTTGACCATTCAGTCATTCATCTTCAGCACTCGCTTCTTTCATTGTCGAGGGTCGCAGGGTTGCTGGAGCCCATCCCAGCAGACTTGGGGCATGAGGCAGGGTACACTCTGGGCACGACGCCAGTGCAACGCAGAGCCACTTTGACCATTGTGTAAAATTTGTAGTTGAACTGGTTGTTAAGCAAGTCAGGAGTGATAAAAGACTTTGAAAGCAAGTTCAGACCAAACCAAGACTAAGTGAAAACTCACAATTTTAAAAAAAATGTATACCATTGACCTTCTAATTGTTCTTTAACATCCACATTTCAATAAAAAGACCAACAGAAAACAAATTAAGAGTCTTAATTTGCCTGTTAACCTGATTATATATACGTATTTATATATACAATCAGGTTAAGCGGAAGATGAAGAAAATCTGTAAGTGCAAGATTCCTTCCTTCAACTGTGGTGAATTGCACAGATTTTATTCCAATCACAGGGAAGTAATTGTCCAGTGGCCAAGGAGCACAGGAGTGTTGAGTTCCTGCTTCTTCCCATCTCCACCTGTGGGATGAGGGCCCTGAACCGGCCCTTCAGGCCTCCTCCAGTGTCTAGCAGCAAACACGACTCTGCTTGTCGTACTCCAGCAGGTGTTTCACACAAGTGAAACTTGGTGCAAATAGAGTAAGATCCATCCATCCATCTATTTTCTTGAAGATGAGATGACTGTAATCACATCTTTAGCTGCTTTTCAATAAATTAGTGTAGAGCAGTCTCTCTTTTCACAGTTCCAGCAGATACTCCAGGACTATCTGCAGCCCAAAGAATGAGAAATATGCAACAGAATGAAAGGACAGTCAAGTGGAACTCAGTGTAAATACAGTGAGTTTTGAACACATAATTATATTTTTTATCTACTACTGTTGCGTCAGTGACTGATGAATCAGTATCTGAGGGGACACGGAGATGTAAGACGGTCTTTTATTATAAATATTAATTTACGGTGTCACTGTTGTCTCAGGGCGGCACGGTGGCGCAGTGGGTAGCGCTGTCGCCTCACAACAACTCCGCTCTGTGCGGAGTTCGCATGCTCTCCCCGTGTCTGCGTGGGTTCTCTCCGGGTTCTCCGGCTTCCTCCCACCTCCAAAAGCATGCTCTCTAGGTTGATTGGCCGGTCCCAAATTGACTGTAGGAGTGAATGTGTGTGTGAGTGGTTGTTTGTCTCTGTGTGGCTCCGCGGTACACTGGCGTTGTGCCCGGAGTGTCCCCCGCCTCACGCCCTGAGACTGCCGGGATAGGCCAGCGGACTAAGTGGGTTAAGATAATGACTGACTGACTGACTGTTGTCTCACAGCAGGAAGTTTCCACATTCAGTGGAACAGTGTGAGTGGAACAGTGGATGTTCTGTGTCTGTGTGGGTTCTCTCCGGGTTCCCCAGCTTCCTCCCACCTCCAAAGGTGTGAAGCTTAGGTGGATGGATCACTCGATATTGTTTGCAGGTGTGAATGTTTGCTTGAGTCTTTTGTGTGGCCCCCCGATGCGCTAGCGGTGCATCCGGGGATGTACTCCGCCTCTTGCCCTTAACCAGCTGGGATAGGCTGAAGCGTAACCTGGATGGAAAAAAGAAGATGAAGATGAGACGATTATTGTTGTCTCCACTGCCGGAAAATGGATGAATGGATGGATGGATGGATGGATGGATGGATGGTTGGATGGATGGATGGATGGATGGATGGATGGATGGTTGGATGGATGGATGGATGTTTAAATTGACAGTAATAACTACTTAATAAAACTTCAAAGGATTTTCATCATGAACAAACTACATAATAAAGAGACCTTTTAACTCCTGTGTTTCCTCATAGCGTCTGCAGCTGCTGCAGCGTGGCGATAAAATGACATCACATTGGTATTTTCTTCGGTGGTAGGAATGGCTGCTGCTGACACTCTCTCTTTCTCTGGATACTTCTATCTGTACAATATGTAAACAGATAAAACAACAGAGGACTGCCGTGGGAACGCTATAAAGGGTAGCACTTTCATATAAAGTGAAAAGACAAAACTTCTTTACTACTCATATTCAGAAAAAACAAAACAAAAGGAGAAACTCAAGCCAAAGTTTTCAGGTGATGGTACAGTCAGGAGGGAGGGAATTTTAGTTAAACAAAACCAAATTTCAATTTTTATTTTTAATCCACACTTAACATTCTTCACACTTAAGCTCCAAAATACAATGTGGATTCTGCATCTGGCAGCTTTATTACAAAGCCGAATGGATGCAGATTTAGATGGAGGATCCTTGTCAAAGGAATTGATTACAGGAACTTTTCACCCAAAAAATAAAAATTCAGTCATTGAATAGTTCTTTTCAATACTTTGTTGACCCCAATTGGGAAATGTTTCTTGGCTTTTGAGCTGTCCCTGAGGACAACCCTTAAGGTGCCATAGGAACATTTTGCTCAAGGGTATTCAATGTGGTCTGGGGGAACTGGGGCTCCATCCACTGACCTACTGATAAATGGATAGTCTTACCATCCAAGCCACAGCCGCCTCCAACGTTTGTCTGAAATAAACCAAGTCTCCCACAATGCAAGGATCTTAAATGAATTTGAAAAGACATTATTTATAGTCTTTAAAGAGATCTTCACATAGCCACTAATCATGGGTCTTTATTGCAGTGCGTGTGCACAACTAATTTGATTTAATCCACTCATTTAATAGTTTAGACCACATGAGTCAAACTCAAGGCCTGGGGGTCAAATGTGTACCGCCACATCATTTAGTGTGTGGCGGGCCACATTTGACCCGCCACACACTCTTAGATTTGAGTGTCTGAAAGTGTGCTTTGACCAAAACTACATGTCCCACAATACGTGTAGTTTGGGTCCCATTTTAACATTGACAAAACTGTTCCTAACAAAGTTAATGTCCTAATTTGTGTTTGATGTTATTTTTCTCTAATCACTTTGATAGTTTGATCATTGATTGATGGACTTATGGGGGTTTCACAACCCAACAAATGAAAAAGATTTATGTTATAACAGGGAAACAAACAAACATGTTTGTTCTGTGTAACTGTAATGTTTGTACCTTGAATAAGTAATAAATTCAAAGTTATATAACATTAAGGATGAGTTACATTTAAGTTACATTACATTTAGCGACATTTAATTACATTTATAAGTTGCCTCTGGCCCTTTGAGGACAGCAATTATGCTGATGTGGCCCTCGGTAAAAATGAGTTTGACACCTCTGGTTTAGAGGCTACAATGAAGATGTCATCTCAGAAACAAATATCCTTCCTTCATGTCCAGAACCACAAATTCTGTGCCAAATCAGACCACTCCATAAAAAAACCTTTTATGAGCAGGATCGTCTGCTCTGTAGCCTCACTGTTTTAGCCAAAATATAAACAAGAAGAAAAGATTCTCTTCAGCTGTGTCAAATCTGTCCAGTCCCTAGACTCATCCTTTTATGTTTGTGAAGCAACATCCACTAATATTTGAATATGAATGCACCAAACAGGAGACAACCGCCTTAAGAGTTGTGGACTAGAAGATGCAGCACATAGACTGTAACTATTATTGAACTATTAATGTCTCTGGATGGAGATATGTTTGGATGAACCTGCTGCAGAAATCTTGTTCAATTAACACTGGAATGTCAACAGAAGGGGACAAATTCTTTTGTGTATGTTCATTATTATGATGAACACACACTGCTTTAACAGTAAAATACAATCATCCACAGAGACGACTGCTGCTTGAGGACTCAGGCAGGACTGATCATGGAGTCCGTGGGTTTGAAGCTTTCTCTACAAACACCCATGTACATGTGTTTCCACTGTGAAGACATTGCTCAATCTGAAACGTGTAGTTAAGGTTCAAGATCATGATTCATATTTAAAAGATCTAGAGTTTCACTCACAATCATTGTGTGTGCTTTAAGTGGTGACTGAAACAGACATACAACAATTAATATATTTGAATTCTATTTAAAAATCTTCAGACGGCCATAAATTCTGAATGTGGGAAGGAGAGTACCTCGCTTATTTTATGTTGTACCACAGTTAGATATGTTAGAAGAAACCTTTACTGTCATCATATTGAATACGAGTCAACAACAAACGTATGACAAAATTAACGCATGCTAGCTTCTGCATGAGGTCATTGCCCTATTTGAGAGTAAAAATTTGCAGACAGATTAATTTAAAAAAACATCAAATCAAGTTACAGTTTGCACTAAAATAAATGAGGGATCTATATCCCACTCAAACTTTCTAATTATATACCAAGGTGAGGAACACCATCCTTATATATGTGAGGGTGACTCACAGTTGTCTCACACATTTTTGCCGTGATGCACGCACACACTTTTATAATGTTTCACACACCATAATAAATGAGACTTTAGGAGAGTGAAGAACAACATTCTGAAAGCTTCTGCTCAACTCTTCATCCCACCGTCTGGTGCCACAGCAGTCATGGATTCCTCAAAGACAAATAATATGGGCAAACACCTGGCAGTGTGATGACAGCACAGCACAGAATACACAGTGTACCTGTATGTGCTCATAGACAGCAGACTATTCATGAGAACTAAACTCCAATTAAACCTCTGAACATCGGAGTCTCATTATTGAGTCATACATTTTCACTTCAAGATGAGAGTTAAAGGTTTTAAAAGAAAATATGGAATGATTGTGTTTACTTTGGCAGGACGTTCATAAACATTTTAATACAGCAAGAGGAATATCTATTTACTGTAACCCCTTTTTGGGCTAATCTGAGAAAAGATGCTCCTTCTTTATACAATGGTGCCTTTATACTGTATATGAAGGACAGATTTTGTGTTAAGTGTTAACTTGCAAATCACAGATGACCATTTCCTTATTAAACAAACCTATGCAAATAAAAAGATGGGAAAAGAAGAAGAAAAGATGATGGGATGAATTGTATTTTGTGAGATGTAACGTGACAGGTATGATATAACTGGGCCCCTGGCAGGATGAGGACGACAAGTCCACTGAGATGATGCCAGGGCTTTGAATGCGTACATTCCACCAGAGAGAGTGAGGGAGCACAGATGGGGCATTCAGTGGTCCTGCCTCAACATGCAAGAAGTTTTTCTATAACCCTTTATGGCCCAGGTGTGTGGAAATGAGCTTTACCCTGTGGAACTGAACTTGGAATTTTTCCTCTCAGGTGCTGAGAGGACATTTGAGACTGAGTCATAAATTTGCTTGAAATGCATTGAGATGGGTTTTATCCTTAGAACTTTGTTCCTTGGTCACTTAGTTGGTTGCTTCATCGAGAGGAAAATCCTGCCAACATTCTAACCCTATCACCATGGTATATTCTGTGAAGACTTTCCTCATACATGGTTAACATATCGCAGGTCTGACAAATATTAAATGTCAAGCTGACATTTTTTTCTAAAGTAGTTATGCAGCGCTTCACAATAAAGTTAGAATTAAATCAAACGAACATTTATTCATAAAGTATTCTTATTCTATATAGTATTCTGAATAAGTGCTTTGTCGATGATAGTATTTCTTTAGTGTTCTGCTTGGCTTTCAGTTCTGTTTTAATTAGCTTTTTTTTAAAGCGTAAATTCTTCAAACATGGACATTTTCATGTAAGAGGGTTTCAGAAACCTGGGTGAATCAGAAGCACTTTTTTCATTAGTGGTCAACATTTCAGTTCAGTGCTGAAAAGCCTCAGGTAGCATTTTACTCCTGAACACCCGAGACGTCCCTCTGAAGGGTGACAGAGAGACAGCAAATGGAAATAGCTGTTGTAAAGATGAAAAAATCAATTCAAGCTGAAGGTCATGGATCATTTTAATATATTTAGACAGAATAAAAAAAACAGGCTTTCCTCATAAAGTGAATATACAGCAATAAAGCACAGTCACACATAATTTCCCACATTGATCACAGCCAACATGACCTTTAACACCGCCTCACTCAGATATGTGGATACAATTCTATTGAGAGATTTATTGAAAAGTCTGTTACAAATTATGACATTGTGGTAGACTATGCAGCCTTTAAAAATGAACACACCGCTCCTAGAAAAACACCCCAAATATTCATAAAGTGGTAACAGACTTTATAAAATGCCATTTCATCACCTTAGCGATCAGAGCAC
Source organism: Antennarius maculatus (assembly GCA_013358685.1). NCBI lineage: Eukaryota > Metazoa > Chordata > Actinopteri > Lophiiformes > Antennariidae > Antennarius > Antennarius maculatus. Next base: position 12,225,755 of record CM023610.1, on the reverse strand, counting down.
AGATGGTACTAATAGTGTTCATAACAATTTATTTTCAATAAAATTTAGTACACTAAGACAACGCGACAATGAGCCAGCACACATAACACCAGGATGCTGACACAGAAGCAATAAAATGAAAGTCATGCATCATTACTTTTATTATTTCCACCTGTGCGTTCCCTTAGTCAGTTGTCAAAATGTCTTCTGTGAAAGGATCTGCGAATGAATTGTCGAGTACTTAGCTCAATAACAAAAATAACAATAATATAAGTAAAAAAGTAGACAACAACATCATGCAAAAACAGTGATTATTATAAAATCAAATGAACTTGAGTTATAAAGCACTTTTCATACAAAATGCAACAAAAAGTGCTTTACGGGTTCAAAAACAATAAACAATTTAAAAAAGTAAAACAATAGCAAAGATAACCTCCTTCCTAACGTGATAACAACTAGTTCTTCGTTAAATAATAATAATAATCAGTAAATGATACAGTATCGTCGAGACAAGCGTCACGGATAATTTCTGTGGTCGGATACTGCCACCTAGTGTTTTATAATAATATTGCAGCTTCCACTCCGAGGTCACGTGTTAGTATATTTGCATTCACCAATCAGCTCGCTAGTTTATTCAGCGGGAGACTCTGGAGGGACCACAGACACCGTAAAGTCTCTTGTCTGTCATCAGCATTCACTGACGTGTGTAGTGAGATTGAAGATTTAGAATACTGTAGTACCCTATCAAAGTTTAACTCGTTGTGTATACATGTGAAAATACTAAAACACACTAAACGGTAGTGGTAGCAAAAAAGAATCTGACTCGATGATATCTACTGTATGTACGCTTTACCGCTCATTTGACTGGAAAACAGTGCAGTTTTGACTGATACGCTTTAAACTCCATTGAAGAACAAAGTTACAGATGGTTTATGTTTACTTAACAGTTCAGTTTAAGCAACGACAAAAATATATCTCTGGAAATCTTAAGCGTTTTACTTGAAATTGAATATTTTAACATCTGTTTGATAGTAGTATTGATATTTGATTCAAGCGAATAATGAACATCTTTCCAATATTTTGCAAAAAACCCAACATATGTTGACACCCAGCACAATGACAATCGCCTATCTAGTAGGATATTAGCTCACGCGCTAGCTCGGTTGCTTCCGTCGACAAAATGACCACGTGACGCGTTGCAGCTTGAAGCGGTCCCTCGATAGTACCCCCTCCCTTTGTCAGGCTGGGTTGGTCTAAAAATTTCCAGTGCTCTGATTGGTCGTCAGACTCTGACTCCTTTCTCCGATTGGCTGATGGAAACTGGGGGGTTCCAGTTTATGCTAAGCGGTCTTCCGGCTTAGATATTGGAAAAAAGGAAAGACGAATGGAAAAAATTGATATCTACAAAACGACCACTGCCTAGTAACTCCGAAATAACGGTAAATAATGCGAACACGTCGAAACAGGGTTTTGTGTCGTGTCCGAGTGTTACCTTGTTGCTCTCGTACCAAAGTTCAGGCTTTAGCATGAAATGTAGATGGCAGCAGGGATAGAGATTCAAACGTTAGCCGTCTGCTAAGTTAGCTAAATAGCAGGCTAACAAGGTAGCTTTTTAGTTTTAGAATACCGAACCGAAAGATCTGAACATAGTGAGCTTTATCGCATGCATGTAGTCGACTTTAAATAGACAGTCTTGAAATCGGTTTCGTTACTACTTGCGCGTATTTGATATTTGTAAGGATTCAGTTGTCTAACAGTTTTGCTGTGTTCCTAACCCTACAAGTTAACGTCAAACAAAGGTACAACCGAATGCTATCGTCTTGTTTTCGAGAACAGAAATACTTCTGACAACATTGGTTCCTAACGACACTAGTCGTTCAGGAGTAAGGTCAGCGATCGAGTTGCCTCTTGACAGTGATAACGTATGCAGCATTAGCCTGTTTATGTCCTTCCATCAAGGGTTAAATCCACACACTTTTGTAGTCGTTGCGCATGTGTAACATTGCAAACACGATTATAAACTGTCTTGAATCTTAATAAACATTAATAATGCCGTTTTTCTGGTATTAATGTGGAGTCATGTCAGTACTTCAGGTGATAAATAGCTGAAATGAGTTCCCAGCAATTCCCCCGACACGGGCTGCCTTCTTCCAGCGGGGGAGCGCCTCAGATCTCTGCTGCTGGAAACCTGGTGTCTGTCACTCAGCCGTCAAGTACATCTGGTAACTGGTCAGAGGATTCTTTCTTTAAGTTGAGGGAGGCACCTGGAAGTCATTAATCAAACCTCTTTCTTAGGTACTGTAGATGTGGACAGCAGCAGAGATGCTGAACACGGGCAGCAGGAGCACCCACCTGCCGGGGGCGGGCCCACCCTGGCCTTTAGGGATGACAAGCAGGAGACGATGGTGGTCAGACCGTACCCACAAGTGCAGACACACGGCCAGACACAAGCGGCTCCACAAACGGTGCCCATCCAGCCAGGCACGCCTGTAACTGTACCCGCTGCCTCTGTCCACCTCCCACAGGGCCAGCCTGCAGTCCTCACCGAGGGACAGATGAAGGTGATGTTTGTGTCTGTAACTGTTGGAGTTTATAGAACCTATGCATGAATATTTATTCATTGACTGCAATCTGGTTAAGTGTGATCTGAACTGTCACTGACTGTGCACTCAGTGGGTCAAACTCTGCAAGTTTGATCCAACTCAACCAGATTTATTGCTTGTGCGAGTCGAAGGGTGACAAGGGGCCCCTGGCCAAAATCTGTTCTTAGAATTTTGAGAAGATAAATAGTCCAGACAATTGGGCATGTTTAATCTCAAAGTGTAATGGGCGGCAGTAGCTCAGCAGTAGAGCAATTGTCTTGAAGACAGGATCACCCAGCCATCGGGGGCTCAAATCCCGCTCCCGCCAGAACATCCATCGGAGTGTGAGCTGACGGTGGGAGGCGTCGGCTGACCTCCCAGCCATCATCAAGGCGCCGTCCCCCCTACAATCTGTCACTCTGCCTCCCCTGTACCTCTGCATGTCCTCTCTATACTAATTGCATGCCTACAGGCCCCTAGTGTGTGCTGTGTTCAGGGGCCTGTAACCTGTAACCCCTGTGTGTGTAATTAACACATACAGTATGTGAAGTGTGAAGTGTAAAAAGAATTTCCCCAAGAGGGACAATTACAGTACTGGTTATTATTATTATTAATTTAGGATCACAAGGATTAATCTGTTTGGGATAATAGCCTTGTCATGATTATTTAAGCAAACAGCAATTATTTTGCATAATCATTACATTACAATGGTTACATTACAATGTGTCTGTAACTGTTGGAGTTGATAGGACCAATGCATAAATATTCATCCATCGACTGAAATCTGGTTTAGTGTGATGTGACCACTTCTCATTCTTATGAAAATAGCAGGAGAAAAACAGATCCCACACTTGTCTCTATTTTCATGTTGTTTTCCACAATTTAAATCTGAGCTGGTTGTTAATGATGTCGGTGTTGGTAAATGTTTATCTCTTAAGGCGCTTTAACATTTTGATGAGCATGTTGACGTGAACATCATTAATCATCTAGTGGCAAAACCAAAAATCACAGAACTGCCTTTGCCAACTTTAGGTTTTAATCTTAAAGGAGTTCCTAAGACTCCACAGGAGGTGATTAGTCAATTTGCAGCAAGAAAAGCTATCACAGATGTCTTTTCTCCTTCATACGGTTTACTGGTATTACTGTAGTGTGATTCTAAATATGTGTTGGGGGTGAGATAAACTTGAGGATTTACTCAATATCCTAAAATGATGTCTGGTCTGATGTAGGTATTCGAAAGTTCAGGGTCTCTGTCATGTTTTATGGTTCATAATGTGTTAAATTCCAATGGGTGAGAAGATGGGTCTGCAGGTTGGTTAATTCAGCACCTGGACTCTGACTATGCACTCAGAATGGTATTGTGTTTACATGATGGTTAATCATCAGCTCAAATTCTATACTTGTGACAGTGCTATATAACTTTTATAACTATACAGCACATTGTGGAATCCTGTATGTTGTGCTGTGTCATTTATTTTTCATGTTTTCATTTGTTGGTTTCAGTAGATTTTTTTCCCTTGAAGTAAAATTCAAGGCTTAAATCAAATTCCATGTATTTTTTTCTTTGAAGGCTGTCCTGAAGTCACCCATGCCGAGTCGTCTTATCGCCCCAGCACCATCTTCCAACCAGACTCATATCCCCATACCCCCCAAGGTGCCTGGCCACATTACTGTCACCATAGAGAGCAGTACTACAACCCCATCTATTCCCGTGGCAACCATCAGCGGTCAGCAGGTGAGTGCATCGCTGCATTGGCTGTAACTGTATACAGTCGTGTCTTCGTCGTTACTCACCTGGGCTACTGTCGACTTGTTTTAGGGTCACTCCAGCAACTTGCACCACCTGATGCCAGCCAATATTCAGATCATTAGGGGCAGTGCCCCCGCCCTGCAGATAGGGACTCCTGCAGTACCACCCCAGAATTTTACATCTCATTTACCTCGAGGTATTCATACATCAGGCATCCAGAATAGTGAATCCAGCCTGCTTTATGCTCGTCCTTGAAACATCACCAGTATTTGTAGCAGTGCTTTCCTTTAGACCAGTCTGCTTTGCCTTGCAGGGGCTGCTGCAGCTGCAGTCATGTCCAGCTCTAAGACTGTTCTCCGACCAGCTACAGGAGCGAGTGCAGGTCCAGGACAACCCACAGTGCAGCATATTATCCACCAGACAATCCAGGTGCTCTGATGTAGTGTCATCTGAAGAAATGTTGACATTCTACTTAGAAACTGTGTGTAACTTCATCCCTGTCCATCCACAGTCTCGCCCTGCTGTCACAACGTCCACAGCTGTGCATCCAACTGTGGTGGCTCCCATTTCAGCCAGCAGAACTCAGTCCCCAGTTATTAGCCCGACTGTCACACACTCTCCAGAGGTGGCACACGGGTGAGTAGAAGCCCAATACTTTAGACATGTACCTAAGAACAGATGTTGCTGGACTCAGTGATAGATGTGACAATGGAAACCATTTCTATAGAAAAATCTTTTTTAACAGCTCGTGGTCTTAAATGTTCTGATGCAGTAATATTTCTTTTCAGGCGCCCGGGGCTGACTATTCACCCCCCTCCAGCCACAGTGAGCATTCAGAGGTCTCAGACGTCCCGGGACACGGCCACGCGGATCACGCTGCCATCTCATCCAGCGATCGGCGCTCAGAAGCCTCAGGCACCACACACTATGACACAGGTCACCGCTTCTTCAAGGCTGCCTGGTGCTGCAGTGAAGAGTCCTGTAAGACAGTGACTGAAATAATCTGTCTTGTTCCCCACAGAAACCCATCTTTAGTCCTGTAACACCAGTCGCTGCAGCAACTGTGGCACCAATTGTTGCCACTAACACTGTGCCCGCAACCACTGCAATAGGTATAAACTTTATGCTTATTAACATCTAAAGCTAGTCATAAATGTTTGACTGCAGTATTTTCTGCACTATAAGGCACACGTAAAAGCCTATAATTTTCTCATAAACCTACAGTGCGCCTTATAATTCAGTGCGCCTTTTATATGAAACAAATTATAAAATGAACCATTCATTAAAGATGCGCCTTATAATCCAGTGTGCCTTATAGTGCAGAAAATACTGTATATGATTAATAGTTAGTGTTAATTATTCCACTAAAAATGTTGATTATCCTGTCTTCTTAGGCACTGTTCCACACACCCAGATGACAAGCAACACTATTGTCACCATGACGATGGCGTCACATTCCTCTCATGCTACAGCAGTGACCACCTCTACCATCCCTGTTGGTGAGTTTATGTTTGGCCTGAACTCTGCTGTGTGCTTCACAAGTGGGCGGTGTTTGTAGTAACACAGTGCGCTTCAAAAGGTCCTGACGTGTCGTTGTTCTTCACAGCCAAAGTGGTCCCTCAGCCCATCGCCCACTCTTCATCCCGGGTGCAGCCCGACTACCCTGGAGAGAGAACCAACCTCATCCCAATCCCAGGCCATCGGTCCTCTCCCAACCCGGTCACCATGGAAGCTAGAAGTGACAACAGGTGAGAATGAAAATGTTGGTGCAGTTATACCAATAAAAAAAAAAACAGTTTGAAGGACAGATTAAGACCTAAGGACTTTGATGTTCTCTTTGTAAGGCTTATTTTAACTAGTAACTTATCTGCATGCCGACCCGTTCATCAGTGTTAATATTGTCAATAATAACATTGATATATTGACAGCAGCCATCATTATTGTTTTCCTACCACAGAAACCAGCGTCATGTCTCTGCTTCCTCCTGCCTACATTCTATCTGTGGTGCTATTAATTATACATACATGTGTAATATATAATGAAGCCACCGCATTAGGCAGTTTTGTTAATTTCATGTGTTGGTAACCAGAAAAATGAATACTCACGTCACTCTAACGTCTCTGAGGTTGTTTGGCACATTAATATGATGATTTCAAATGAAAAGTTATAATTATGAATTCTACCCACTGACCTGCAATCTGACAGTGCAGGAATGCAGAACGGTGAGACTATGTTGTAATTATGTCGTCTGTGTGAGAGGTTTGGTGAATGCATGGGAATAATTATAAGATCCTTTTCTTGTGGCGAACAGGAAATAGTCCTATGTTTGTGGTCTTTGCTAAGGGTTGTTAATACAGGAAATAAAAAGTGTTGATTGTTGTTTCTTTAGGCCCTCTGTTCCGGTACAGTTCCAGTATTTCCTGCCAGCCTACTCCTCATCATATCCTCTGACACACACCTACACCCCCATCAGCAGCTCGGTATCAACCATCCGCCAATACCCAGGTAAGCACTGGTAAGAGCACAGTTTTATTGGCAGCCTCAACTGTATACCCATCATTTGAACCTTTTCCTGTTTTAATTAGTGACTCCTCAAGCTCCGAGTTCAGCTTTGCCCACCCAAGCTGGAGTCGGCGTGGCAACCACTGTCCATCTAAACCACATGCAACTGATGGCAGTGGACAGGATTGGTCTCCCGTCTGCGCAAATCAGCACCCAAGGGATCCAGCCAGCACCGATCGCTGCGCAGGGAATCCAGCCTGCTCCAATAGGAGTGCAGAGTCTGCACACGTCTGCACCAATCACCACGCAAGGAATACAGCAGACTCCAATAGTCACTCAGCAGCAGCAGCAACAGCCGCCGTCTGACGCAAAACCTGGTAAACACCAGCTGGATGTTTACAGGGCAACGTTTCCCCCTGAAACTGTTTAGTTGTATAGTGTCGTGAACTCTGATGCTGGCTTTCTTTTTGTCCAGGCGTTGTTTTGGCTGATGGTTTTGTAGCTAGCCCCATCAGCAGCACATTCAGCACCACCCAGCCTGTAGCCACTATGGTGCAGGCGCACACCCAGGGAGGATTAGGAGGAGCTCCCACCCTGGTGTCCTCCCCGAGACCGAGCATCCTCCGCAAGAAGCCTGCAAATGAAGGGTGAGCATAACAGCAGCTCATGAGATGAAATACTCTCATATACGTTGGCCAAACCTTTCTTACTACTTCCAGCTTCCTGTTTCGTTTCGGTCAGACGTCTTTGTGTGATTGGATCAGCAGCATATTAAATGAATGTGAATAAATTAGATGCTAAGAAAGTCTTTCCTTGGCTGAAATGGGAGGCAAATTCTAGCAAGAGCTCAGTTGTCTTTTGAATTCAGTTAAAATGTTTTTTTGAATATTCGTGAGTCTCTGGAGGTTTTTAACTCTGCTTTCAGGGTCACATGTTTACTTTATTGAGGGCTGATTATCAGCATTACATTCTCTAGTTCATGTTTGGGGTGATTACCACACATTTCCATTTAAACAAGTCCGGCCTGTTACTGTGTTTCAGTTGTGTTCGTAAGAACCTGATCCCCACCCAACCCAGTGAACCCGGTGGTGGCAGGATAGAGAGTGGCGTGAGAGGAGCAGGTTCTCCCCGACCTGCAGGGTGAAGCCCTCGCCATTACGCTCTCCTCACACCCTGTCGTTTTTCCTTAGGTTTAAGTTTGTAACCTGATGCTCTTGATTCTTTTCAGTGTGAAACCCAAAGCGGAGGTGCACATGGCTGTTGCCCCGCCTGTCATGGCCACAGTGGAAGCACTGCCCACCCAGGGAGGAGAGCAGCAAGCCGTGTCCTCAGGCACCCAGCATCTTGCCCAAGCCATTCCCACCTTGCTCGCCACACCGGGGCCCGTTCCTCCCTCCCAGCCTTCCAGTGTTCTGTCCGCCCTGCCGGCAGCCATGGCTGTGACCCCACCTGTCCCTGCTTCAATGGCCAACACTGTGGCGTCCCCCACTCAGCCTGCAGCTAGCAGCACTGGAGCCTGTGCTCCCAGCTCCACCTGCCCCGATTTAAAAATAAAGCAGGAGATGGAGAGCATGGACACCTCCCAGCCAGGTGAGTCAGCCTCAGTCACATTTATTTAGTGTATATACAGTATTTTCTGCACTACAAGGCGCACCTAAAAGCCTTTAATTTTCTTAATAACCGACAGTGCGCCTTATAATCCAGTGCGCCTCATATATGAAAAAATGCTATTTGTCATTCATTGAAGGTGCACCTTATAAATACTGTACATATTTTCTATACATTTGCCAGGGATGTAGCTCAGTGGTAGAGCGTATGCTTCACATGTACGCTGCTCTGGGTGCAAACCCCGGCGTCTGCAACCCCACAGGGACATAAGCCAGTGTTAACTGTGGACCGGTCTTAAGCCCGGATAAATTCAGAGGGCTGCAGCAGGAAGGGCATCCAGCATAAAAATCTTTGTCAGACAAATATGAGTGTTCATCTAAAATGGAAAAAGGATGACACTGTGGCAACCCCTAACTGGACAAGACAAAAGAAAGTTTTTTTTCAATATACATTTATTTTATAAACTAGAACTAAACACTGTTCATCTTTTTTCTCAGATGCCAACGCAAGCTTGTCAACAGCCTCAAACCTCACCACCCAGGCCTCCACCTTGAACACTCCTGCCACAGGAGATCTGATCCCAGGGGCCTCCCCGAGGAAAAAGCCACGCAAGCAGCAGCACATTATTTCCACAGAGGAGAGTGAGATGGTGGAGACCAACAGCACAGATGAGGAGAAGGCTCCAGGCAGGTCCATCACAGGCCGGACCGAGAGACGCGAATCTCCACCGAGGGAATATGTTGGTACGTAACACAGCAGCGTGCGTTCTTACAGCGGTGATGTCACCTGCTGCTGTCACACACACTGCATTTGTGTTTGCCCTCCAGACGAGGAAGGGGTGCGCTACGTGCCAGTCAGACCTCGGCCACCTGTTACACTTCTGAGGCACTACCGGAACCCCTGGAAAGCTGCCTACCATCACTTTCAGCGATACAGTGACATCCGGGTCAAAGGTCAGTAGCTCCCAGCTCACAGAGCGTAACATTCATCTGTTACACCTGTTAGGATACAGAAAAACAAATGTCTTTTCTTCTGCTGTCCTTGCAGAGGAGAAGAAGGGCAGCTTACAGGACATGGCCAACCAGAGAGGTGTGGCATGCAGAGCACAAGGCTGGAAAATCCACCTGTGTGCCGCGCAGCTCCGGCAGCTGGTGAGTCATCCGACTGCTAAGAACAACTCTGATATTTATCTTGGTGGCGACGTCATGTGGGCCCTGCTCATCCTGTTTTGTCCTCCTCTTCATATTTTATTCTGTGTAACAAAACCGTTTAAGTCAGTTTCATTGGTTGAATTTAAAACATTCGTAGTTCAGGATGTGACCGCTTCTGTTTCGTAACTGAACACTCTACACAGCCCAGTCAGTCAATCAGAATTTCATGAAGAAAAAAATCATTGTTATGCCGAGTTCCTTATATTTTTTTATTTGTCTCTAAACATGTTTTATTTATGCCTTGCTCTGCAGTCGAGTTTGGAGCATGATGTGTACAGCCGCCTCTCCACCCTACAAGAGGGTCTGATCCCCAAGAAGAGAGCAGGAGCTGATGATGACCTCCACCGAATCAATGAGCTCATACAGGTAAACACTGCAGGCAAACACCTGAAAATATATGTGTAATTATGTACTAATCAAATATATAGTCAAAACAGTCCATCAATCAGTATTCTAAACATTTGTTTGTGACCCAAACCAGATCCACTTAGGAGGGATGGTAATTTGCTGTAGATCAGTGCAGTTCTGTTTTCTTTGGTCAAATGGTTTGTTTCAGTGACAAACGCTTTGGAGAGGAGTTGTCAGGTAGAAGCGAGTGTGTTTTATTATGACTACAGCTCCTCTTAATATGAAATGGCACAGATGATCAAATAATTGAGGACATTAGCGACGTGAGTGTGGCCTCCGTCACTCTGTCGTCCAATGGCTCGTTCCACCACCAGTTCTGCACGCTTGTCTCTCTCTCCTTGAGACATGATTCCTCAGTAGGACTGACTGGCAAAAGTCCTGTAACTTGTCAAACATAAGTAGAACAAATATCATCTTCCCATATTAAAAACAGTTGGACCCATCAGTTTAGATTTTAGTTTTGATTTATAAATGCGTTTTATAGCACTTGTTGCTGTTAGGAATTGTTTGGAGAATTCACCAGAAAGGCAGACATGACCAGTGAGGTTGTGTTCAGCCTGTCAGAGGCTCCCTATGACCGACTAGGGATACAGAAAAACACAGCAGCAGCTTCATAAAGGTTATTATTCACAACACCAAACAATTCAATGTCTGAACTGATTGATTCTTTTCCCCGGAGCCTGATAGTAATGCAGAAGCTCCACCAGAGGGTGGCAGTAGTCCACCTTCTTCTTGTCTGCACTACTTAAAAACAAAAGAGGAACACACTATGTTCAGTGTGGAGCTCCTTTTAACATGAGTAGAGGAAACTGTCGAAAAAGAACTCTACCAGGTGAACTCTACCACAATTGTGCACAATCATTGTAGAGCAAAGCACCAGCAGATGAGGTCCATCCATACTTCAACAATCAGTGGCTCATGTCAGCTGACAACTTAAGTTAGATGTACGATGTGCTGCAGAATCAGCGCCAGCCATTAGACATGAGAAGTCAAGTAATAATTAGTTGGTGAGTGTGTAGAAGGAAATGCTTCAGCATTTTTGTTTCGCTTGGTGCTTTTTGTCCTGTTATTGCTGCCGTCACTTTCCTAAAAAGCTGTCCTGTAGCATAACACTACATCTCTGGTTTTGAAGGTAATTTCTCCTTGCGGGGATTAATAAAGTATACTTCTTCTTCTTTACTGTCATTGAACTTAGCCTCATCTATTACATCACAAATGTTGTTCTCTCCACGTTCAATAGTCCAGATCGTCTTTGAAGCCGTGTTGTGGGATTAGATTAGTCGATGACTTCCTGATGATGTCTGCATTGGTCCCCAGGGTAACATGCAGCGCTGTAAGCTGGTGATGGACCAGGTGACGGAGGCCAGAGACACCATGATGAAGGTGCTCGATCACAAGGACAAAGTGCTGAAGCTGCTCAACAAGAACGGCGCCGTCAAGAAGTCGTCCAAACTGAAGCGGAAGGAGCGGGCATGAGGAGGCGAAGGAGCTGCTGACGACCTGGTGCTACGATTTGCCTGCATACAATCACATGCAGCCTCCCGGTTTGAGCGGACTGAGCGACAGGATTGGAGGCAGAAAAGACCGTCTGGAATAAGTTCTCATTCAGCACCCGGTCCACGCGTCGAGTCCGGGGTTCATGGATGGCCTGTCAGTTTCCCCTTTATGTTCATTTTTGAAGAGACAATTTTTAACTAAATTTCTGCCTCTTCTTTTTAGACAATGTTTGAACTAGCACATTATGTAAATTTGACACTGAATGCAGGTGCAGTTAATAATGGAAATATTTGAAAAGATGAAGCACCTAAGAGTTACGGAATTAAAGATTTAAAGAGTCCTTTAGTGAGCTGCGTGCATCAAACTAATCTCATTGTGCTCTTCTCGTTAAACTGTGCCTTCATTAAGTCAGTGAACACGAAGCAGGACCGGGACACGTGAGCGCCATTTCACATGCTGTCAAAATATTCTGAAATGATTCAAAGGAAACGCATCAGTCTCACCGCTTCTCCTTTTTCACCCAACATCCTGCAGCTGGACTTTTTACATTCACGTGTTCGACTAGTGTGGGTTAACAGGATGGGGAAACCATGTGGTCTGAACTAAGAGAACAAACCTAAATGTGGCAAATTGATTTAACATACAACTTAAATATACATTTTATACAACTTGTCCTTTATACTGTTAAAGGATCAGTAATGTCCTGTCATGTCTATGACTCATCCACTAGATGGGTGTTGTGGTGGTAAACCATATTGTCATTGGGTTTCAGAGAGTGCTTGAAGCTGTGAGGATTCTCGTGCGACCACACTGGTGGACTGAACTCATGTAAATCGATGTAAATGTGCTTTTGGTTTTCCATTGACATGTTTTCATGTTTTGTACTCAATGAAACTTTCTGTGTCGTGTGATGCGTGCTGCTTTCTTTCACGGAGTTTAACGACCTGGACATGAGTGGGTGTGAACGATCCAGCTGCTGTACATTATTTCTGTCTATGTAATTATAGTAAACATGCTTCAACAACACGTCACACTGGTACGTTTGTATCACATTAGATACTCTGATTGGATTGTGTCATTGTGGAGTGTTGAAGATGAAATCCCATTCTCAAGCTGGAACAGACACCTCTGGACATTTCAGTGTCTTTGGAGATGAGGAGTCTACAGTAGAACCCAACATGTCAGACCTGCAGTACAACAGGTCTGGTGTGTTATGTCTCCACACAGCTAGTGTGGACATTATGGGGTTTATCTAGTGAAGTATCGTTGAGCCCATTCCCCTTTATCACCTGCTCTTTACAACATAATGGCCCAAGAGTACAGTGACTCCACAGCTTAGCTGTGACTGCCTATAAAACAGCATCAGCACTGCTTAGGCTGAGTTAATGGCTCAGGAAAGGTCAGTGACTGAATCACACACACGCTCACCTTGAATACACACAAGGAATTGTTTTGTATCCATGGAAGCCTACAAGAATACAAAAGATTTAACTTGCAGGTTTTTTTTATTAGAAACTGATTCTAACGCCAAACAAACACTTGGCTGGTGTTCGCAGCTCTTCATCTGCTCTGTTTTTGTGAACACTGGACTTGAAACTCGAGTGAAGTCACTGAGATTTAAACGACTTTAGCAATAATCTGATAATCCATACATTAATTCTGAGAGAACTTTAAAAAATGCATGATCGGATTAGATACCGGATTTGTTATCCAAAATACACTTCAGTTTGCATATACGGTATAGGCCATTATCTATCTATCTATCTATCTATCTATCTATCTATCTATTAAAGCTAAACAACGCGTATCATGTTCACACTTTTTAAATCATCTATATTTACTCCTCTTCGATTGATGTCAGATATGAGTAAATTACAGTGACGTGTTTTCCTGGTGGTGATAGAGACTGGGTGGCTCTTCCGAAGCCGGACCAAAGTCAAAGGGCCATAAAGGGTGCCTGCTGGGAAAAATCTCTGCTTCCTGCTTCAAGTAAAAGTTCCTACAGCAGCAGCAGCAGCCGGGTCTTCCTCCACGGAAAAATATATTCTCAGGTATGAGCTGACACCAAATATACACTACTGTCTTCTATCTATGATCCCTAGAAGTGGGCTGTGTGAAGGGGAGTCGGGAGTCACTGTTATCAGAGAGGGGTCTTCTTTCTAAAACGTGTTTGAGTTCAGTCAATCAAATATGTAAAAAAAAACTGCCCCATGGTTTATTATTTCCAGTAAAGGACCTCGGAAGCTTTTGTATATCGTAATACTGCATCAAGTGGTCTGTTGGGTGTAAATACTTGTCTTTTAAGACGATTCTATTATTGATTTTGTAACAGGTACTTGTTAATAATCTCTGTCTCGCAGCCGAGTCTGTATTTTCATTTTCTCTTCAGACTTGACGCATGTTTCCGCTATGCTGCATTTGAGTAAGGTGAGAATAAGTATGATATATGTAAACATCTTGTTTATAGTAACATTTAGTATTTATTCACACAATTCTAAACTCTGTTGTTCAGATAGTCATTGGAAGGACAGCTATGTTTTTAACTCTGGCATTTCACCATCCTGAACCCTCCGGTTTCTCCATCTAGGGAGATTTTGTGTGGCTGGACTCCGGTGGGCTGCCCATCGGGGCAAAGGTCACAGTTTCAGCCACTGGACAGCTTATGCTGATCGATGATGAAGGAAAGGTACAAACCGCCATCAGAATCTGCTTTGGCGGAGGAGAATGAGTGTCAGCCTGGTAGATAACGTCGCCTCTGTCATCACGCAGGAACACCGCATCAATAAAAAGACGGGTGCCATTCGGCCCATGCACCCCACCTCTGTGCAGGGCGTGGATGACATGATAAGGCTGGGTGATATGAACGAGGCGGGGCTCCTCAGGAACCTCCTGGTGCGACACAAGGAGGGCATCATCTATGTAGGTTTCTTTTCTGGGGTGTCACTAGGAACACCTACTTTTATGAGGTTGATAACCTGCTGTTTAAATGTTTACAAGTTTGTGTCTTCCCTCGCTGTCAATGGCTCTCTATCTTAGACTTTGACCTGCAGTTCACTACACTGCTGTTTTTCTCCATGGAGACGAATGAGCCACTGTTGAAAGAGAACATCCCAGTATTTGTATGTCACAGTAATTAAGTTTCACAGAGTTTGTGCAAATATGAATCGAGCCATTTTATCCTATTTTATGCCACTACATGCTAAAGCAGCCCTTGTCCTCGACTGAGTGTTTGACATGTTTTGAACTCTGCAGCGCAGTCCATACTAAAGGGAGGGGGGTGTCACTGCTCCTGAGATTTTGCTTACACCATCATAACTTGTTATCCCGTTGCAAACACACACACACACTTGTATTTACAACAGGATAACACCCCTCTCTGTCTGAAGACGTACACAGGCTCCATTCTGGTTGCAGTCAACCCCTACCAGCTGCTGCCCATCTACACCACTGAGCATGTGCATATGTACACCGACAGACGCCTGGGTGAAATGCCGCCACACGTCTTTGCCATCGCAGACAACTGCTTTTTCAACATGCGACGCACTCGGAAGAGCCAATGCTGTGTCATCAGGTCTGTTATTGCGTGATTACACAACACAGAAGCTGATTTTAAATCATTATGAAACCATACTGTAGATACAGTAATATGCTGTTGTTCAGGGAAACTCAGGGAGATTGGCCTGTTTGATGTGACATTTTGTATATATACAGTATTTTCCACACTATAAGGCGCACCTAAAAGCCTTTAATTTTCTCAATTTCTTGTAATCCAATGTGCCTTATATATGAAAGAAATTTTAAAATAGACTATTTATTGAAGATGAGTTCTCAGATGCATTTTATAATCCAGTGCGCTTTATAATCCAGTATGTATGAAATTTATTTTTAAAATAGGCCATTCACTGGCGGTGCGCCTTATAATCCAGTTTACCTTATATAGTGGTACCTCTATTTACGAAATTAATTGGTTCTGGAAGAAATTTCGTAAGTAGAAAATTTCGTAAGTAGGGACGTGTTTTCCATGAAAAAAGCCCTAATCCGTTCCAAACCCCCCAAAATTCAGACATAAATGTTTTATAAAGCATAAAAATCCATCAAAACATGTAACTAATACATGTTACAATGAGATTATTACACAATAAATGAGAGTTGTGCATAATGTAAAAAACAAAGAATAAAGAATAAAAATGATGGTCATTTACCTTTTAAAAGCTGTCCTCATTGTTTTTTGCCCTCTTTGGATCATGAGCTCTTGCCTCACCATGCCAAACAACAGAGTGAATTCCAGTCCTCCTTTTGAACTTCTCCAACCACCCACGCATTGCCTTAAACTCCTTAAACTTCCTTTTGTTTTAATGTGGCGAATGTAGATGCATTGCGGCCATATTCTTTGACGAGATCAACCAAACGCATCCCTTTTTCATGCTTTACTATTATCACTTACTTTGTTTGTATGGACAAAAAAACTCTTTTCTTCGTCTTTTCTTCTTTTCTCCATCACTTTCTTGGGGTCCATAGCGAATACTCAAAAAGTTAATATACTGTATTTGCGTATAACTATCACAACACCGCATGGGTTGAGAGCCAAATGAGGAGGACGCTGAATAGACACCTATCTTGCTACACACAGAGGTCCCTCTTAGCCAATGGGATGGCAGGAAGATGCTAGGTAATAGCCAATGGCAGAGCAGCTATAAGAATGTTGCGTTCAGGAACCTTTGGGAGCTGCGAGTAACAGCCCATACTGTATTTTTACCTTTCGTAACTCGAAATTTCTTTTGTAACTTGAGGCAATATTTTCCTGTCAAGGCGTTTCGTAAGTAGAAAATTTCGTATGTAGAGACATTTGTAGGTAGAGGTACCACTGTAGTGCGTAAAATACTGTAATACATTTATTATTTATAGTCACATTAAATACACAACATTATTACACAGATATACAGTACATTATTCTAACAATACATTTTGTCAATTTATGTGAAATAATGCTACTAAAAATTAACACATCATGTTAATAGAGTCACTTCCTTCTCTATGAACACAAGCGAGACGTTTGAATCACATTTAAAGGAACAATTCATCCAAAAATTTTGTCAATCGCTTGTTGGTAGAAAGTCAAGAGTTTTTTTGTTTACAAATTATCCCTAATCTTTTACAGCAAAACAGCATGGTACTATTCACCTGAAAAAAGATGAGGAACTTTAGGACAAGGAAAAACATCAACAAACATGAAATGATTCCACACATCTCATACAACCTAATCCAAGTGTCCAGAAGATCAGAAATCCCAAACTAGATACTGGACATTAGCACAATTACATTAAATGATGAGTCAAAACTGTAATTTCTTTCATTTTCCATACACAGAAGCTTAATATGTTCACTTGCAGAACATACTAAATTTATGTTTTTCTCATCTCACAATTCTTGGGGAAAAAAATAAAATTGTGATTTCTTTTCAGAATTAACAAGATAATTTCCTGTTAATTCTGAAAAATGTATTCTCACAAGAATGCTTACAATAATTTTTCACTTAAGAAAATTCAGAGAAGTGTCTGACACTAATGGCAAGTATGATGATTACAGGCTGAACATGAAAAAACACCTCATCCCTAGAGACAAATAAATGACAAAAGGGATAAATTATCACTTTCAACATTTTTTTTCAGCTAGGAAATTAATTCAGTGAAGGGCAATTAGAAATAAAAATGTTCCAAGTCTAAGAACGGTTAAAGATTCTATGTAAACAATTTCATGTTAAACAACATTAGAATAACAGCCACACTGACACCTGGAACGTTAGAACTGTTTCACCCAGAATATCCAATATCTGTTAGACCCTCTAGTTACATATTTTGAACTATGAATGTAGGACAATAAGAAGAAAGACTGATCAATACACAACACAATGTTCATTGCCATCTAAACTCATCACAGTATTCAGAACCAGGACAGTAGCTGAGGTGGACACACCATCTCCACCTAAAACCTGTGCTTACAATAAAGGCTTATCTGGGAAACAATCAGAAACCCTCAAATCAGCAAAACAACATAGTCATTAAACAAATATAAAAGACTTTTATATTTGTTTAACTTAGCTCTTATTTACACATGCTTGCTCTTCTCTCTCAGTGGAGAGTCTGGAGCAGGGAAGACTGAGAGCATGAAGCTCATGCTGCAGTTCCTGGCTGCTGTGAGCGGTCAGCACTCCTGGATCGAGCAGCAGATTCTGGAGGCAAACCCCATCTTGGAGGGTACGAACCAATCACCAGCACAGGGATTCCTGCTGCTCTTGACCCGCTTTGATGAAACGTCTGGATTTTTTTTTCTTCTCAGCTTTTGGTAATGCTAAAACAATTCGAAACGATAATTCCAGTCGCTTTGGGAAATACATTGACATCAACTTCACCGAGGATGGGGCCATCGAAGGGGCACGCATTGAGCAATATCTGCTGGAGAAGTCCCGAGTTTGCCGTCAGGTGGGAGAAATGTCTGGAATCATAACTTTTAGCAGTGACACTGTTATTGTTAAACTCCATGTACCTTCATGTGCAGGCGCCTGAGGAGAGGAACTACCACATCTTCTACTACATGCTGTTGGGTATGCCAGCGGAACAGAAGAAGATCCTTAACCTTGGGAAAGCTTCTGAGTACAACTATCTGACCATGGTACTGATTGATATCTGTAGTGGTGTATTTTGAAAAGAAATGCACACTTTGATCCATGTTTTCACATCACCAGGGTAACTGCACCAGCTGTGAAGGCCGGAACGATGTGGAGGAGTTCGCCCACTTCTGTTCATCCCTGAAGATCCTCACGTTCACGGAGAACGACTCCTGGGAGATCTTAAAACTGCTGGCTGCCATCCTTCACCTGGGCAATGTGCGCTTTGAGGGTAAGTACTGCGTCATGTAGCAGGATGACAGTACTGTGGGTACTTCTGTTTGTTGGTGTCTCAATAATGTCATCTTTGGAGTCATACCTTGTTGTTAAAACATTTCAGGCACCATAGTCAATAATCTAGAAGCGTGTGACGTAGTCTCCTCATCCCATTTCAACATGGCCAGCCAGCTCCTGGAGGTTTGTCATGTTTTTGTGATGGGTGTCGATAAGAAGGGAGCTGAGATGGTCTGACTTCATTCGTCTCAATTCTTTAGGTAGCTCCAAAAAAGCTGGGGAAAAGTCTGACTCAGCACTCTTTTATGACGACCAGAGAGAGCGTGACCAAAAGTCTGACCTCTAGCCAGGCTGTGGACAGCAGGGACGCCTTTGTTAAAGTAACGTCACACACTCTCTAAACGCTCATTAGGTCTCTGAAGAAGTCTTGTGAGGATCCCAAAAGGAAGGATCTTTTCTTTATTGAGCAGCTCTCTTTTAACAGACTGTGCTAGAACATATTTACACACTTGATTGTTTTATTGCAGTTTTCAAAGCACTTTGTTGATTTTTTAATAATAGTTCAAAAGCTAGAGTTCATGCCAGTGGTTCTTTTATGCACTGTGTTTATTACCATCCGTGTGAACATATGATAAATAAAAATAACAACTCTGTCTACCACATGATGTATTGTATGACCAGTGTCTTTTTAATAGACACAAATGACTTTTTCAAGAGAGCAGCTTAAGTTAGATAAATAGGGAAAATAATAAATCATAACTAAATCATAACTATTTAACTGTATAACTGTACTTTATAACTTTATAAAGTACTTTATAACTGTACTGTATAACTTTCTGTACCTGTAGGGTCAGAAATGGTAAAAGTCATTCCGTTTGGATTGTTTGTGCTATTATGAGCTGTTGTCTGTTTTATTCTCAGGCTATTTATGGAAGACTTTTCCTTTGGATTGTGGCCAAAATCAATACTGCCATTCATAAGCAACCCGAGGATTCCACCGAGTTTCAACAGTCAATAGGATTACTCGACATTTTTGGCTTTGAGAATTTCAAGAAAAACAGGTCAGTAGGAACGACATTAAAAAAAATATGTTTTCAAATGAATCCGGGTTCTCTGGCTTCCTCCCACCTCCAAAAGCATGCGCTTCAGGTTGATTGGCTGGCCAAAAGTGAGTGTGTGTGTGCGTGTCTGTCTGTCTTTGTGTCTGGCTCCGCGGTACACTGGCGTCGTGTTTGGAGTGTCCCCCTCCTCACTTCCTATGCCAGCTGGAATAGGCTCCAGCTTCCCGTGACCCGCTATGGCAGATAAAGCGGCAGAAAATGAATAAATGAATGATATATGCTGACCCAAAAGTAGGGAACCTTTCAGTAATTTGTAACGGAACCAGGGTGAAATCTTTGATAAGGAAAGGTAAATATCTAGATATTATTGCATTTTTAAATAAGTCAACATATTTAATGAAGCGGTCATTTACTCTTTTGAAAATGTATTAATTGCCAATCCAATCAGCACGATGAAGTTATTTGATTTTCCTTGTCGCGGAAAATATGCTGCAAAATTAAGCTGATGCAAGATACCTTTTGAAGACAACAATTAAAATAGAGTGACTACCCCTTTCACATCATTGATCAATTTGACTAAAAAATCAGTAGCAATCCACTGGTCAGCAGAAAATTGATTTCTGTGTTCATGAGACCTGACTGTTGTCTGTCACCTCACCTGGTCGTTCATTACGGACTAATCCATAGAAAAACATGCAATCGTTCACATCTACAGGCAATAGAGTTACCCATTCACCTGTGTAGTATGTTTTTGGACCCCGAGGGATCAGACTAAGACAAAAACACACAAACTCACACATTATAGTCCAAACCACGCCAGTGACTGACTGCTTCAGTGCTTTACTGCTGGTGTTGTTGGATGAAGAAGAGCATATCCTCCTGACCACCCCTCTATCTTTCCTCTGGCGCTGCTGGACGCGTTGAATGGATGCAGCTTTGAGCAGCTCTGCATCAACTTCGCCAATGAGCAGCTACAGCAGTTCTTCGTCAGGCATGTTTTCAAGCTGGAGCAACTGGAGTACACCCGTGAAAATATCGTTTGGAAACACATTGACTACCAAGACAACCAAATCACTTTGGATGCCCTGGCCATCAAACCTCTGAACATGCTGGCTCTTATTGATGAGGAGAGCAACTTCCCCAAGGTCCATAATCTTCTTCTACCTTGTTAATCACATTCAAAGCTAGCAAAGCAGGTTTTAAATGTCTTCTCTTGTTTATTTTTAGGGCACAGATGCTACCATGCTGGAAAAATTTAATCAGAACCACGGGAGAGGTAGCATCTACATCCCCCCCAAAAACAACTATGAGACTCAGTTTGGAATCCAACATTTTGCTGGAGTGGTCTACTATGACTCAAAAGGTACTCTACGAGACTTTATAAGCTGTAAACCGTTCTCACATAGCCCTTTGTGATTTCCTCTTTGTACCTGTTGTGTTTTGAGGTTTCCTTGAGAAAAACCGAGACGCTCTGAGCTCAGATCTGATTCAGCTGGTGGAGACTTCCACCAACAAACTCCTCAAGCAGACATTTCACAAGGAGCTGTCCACCGGTACGATCAAGAGCAGCGTCAACCCCAGGATGATCATCACCAAGGCTTCCAGCACCCTCAGGGTCAGTGTCACCATTCGCTTCAGGATTACTGCAGCAGCCATGAATAAAACACTAAATGCAACTGCTTATACCTCCTTGTGTTGGACAGCAAGTGACGGATACGAAAAAGCGTGTTCCAACTCTGACTGGTCAGTTCCGCCAGTCTCTGGATTCTCTGATGAAAACGCTGACTGTGTGCCAACCTTACTTCATCCGCTGCATTAAACCCAACGACGACAAGAGGCCGATGGTGAGGAAATAGAACTGATTCACATCTGTGCCACAAACAAAGGAAACGATTTAGTGAACACGATGAAGATGACATCCCTCTGTGTCTCAGCTGTTTGACAGAGAGCTGTGCATGCGCCAGCTCCGTTACTCTGGTATGATGGAGACCATCAAGATCCGGAAGGCTGGCTATCCTGTACGCTACACCTTTGATGAGTTCCTGGTTCGATACCGCGTCCTCCTGAAAACCTACCTCTGTGATCCTAAAACGGTGAGCTGACAGTGTTAACTTTAGGCCACAACATCCTCACAGAATCTTTTGCTATGGCTTTGTGATGATTGGTTTCCTCTAACAGGAGAGTAAAGTGAAATGTTGTGAAAGCATCTGTGAGACTGCGCTTGCTGAAGAGGGAAACTGGAAGACTGGGAAGACAAAGATATTCCTCAAGGTGCTGCCATACACACAATGTTTTCTGATGTTGATAATGTGTGGAGGCTTAAGTGTCTTGTGTAAATTGATATTTCATTCATTTGTATTTTATGCTGAAACACTTAAACCCACATCATTTGGATAATTTAAGGTTTTCCATTTCAACAAAGTCACGTCATTCGACCTTTTTCTCTCAGGACTGCCATGACACTATGCTTGAAGTGGAGCGAATGAAAGAACTCAATGTGAAGGCACTTCTAATCCAGAAAGTCCTGAGGGGCTACAAATACAGGTAAGGGACAAAAAGCTGTAAAAATATTCATTTTTGTTAGATTGTGTAAAAAGTAACATCATATCTCTGAAGGAGGCAGTTCCTGAGGGAAAAAGCAGGTGCTATTGTTATCCAGAAGCACTGGAGAGGACACAAAGGCAGAAAACAATATAAAGTGGTGAGTAAACTTTTAACATGAAGTTTTTAAAATCTGAAATTACAAGAGGGACATTTATTATATTGTTTCCATGAATTACTGCTCCATTTTAAGTGTTTATTTTAAGGTTATATCAGTCAGATCTTTATCTTCATCTTAAGAAGTAATTAGACATGTGATCATTGCAAGAAAAACATTGGATATTTTCTGTTCAGTATTGGCCATTTTAAGAAAATAGATAAATAAAAACTTAACCCCATTTATTATGTTCTAATTCTAGGTCCAGCATGGCTTTGCAAGGCTACAGGCTCAGGTTCGCTCTCGCCAACTCCACTCCCAGTACAATAAGACGCGGGATGCAGCCATCCTCCTGCAAGCCCAAACCCGAGGATGCCTGGCGAGGAGGGAATGGAAGCGCCAGAGAGAGGCAGTGATCCTGCTGCAGGCACAGACCAGAGGTCTGCTGGCAAGAATAGCCCTGAAAAAGATGAAGAGAGATGTGAGTTCAACATAAACAACTATGAAGGAAATCCAGTAATTAATCTGAGGCAACTTTCAGTCATACCAGATGAACTTCTTTCCTATCCACCATGTTCAAAATGTCCATAACTTTTCACTCGCTGCATCTCTTTCACCTGATTACATCTGTTAATAATTAGCCAACCGTTTATTATAATTAGGTGAACATTTCTACTAGCCCATTTTGCTGAACTGACTCAATAATTTATGATTACAAACGGACAAAATGAAACTGGAAATGAAAGTTTAAATTCAGGAAATTAAAGCAGGTTTAAATTTATGGTATAATTGGAGTTTTTTTGCTCAGAAACTTTGGAAAACCCATGTTTTCTGTTGTACAAATTGCATTTGTAATTATTAATTACATTCTGTTATTCTCCAAAGCTACTGTTGTATAGTCACAAACCTGTTTTTTGTGTTGCTTGATTAATTAATTAGTAAATCTGATCTTATTTTTTGTGTTCTTTCAGATGTACCTCTCTACCAAACAGAAAGAAGAAGAACGTCGAGCTCTTTTAGCAAAGCAGTTACACTTGGAGGAAATCCTGAGGCAGAAGAGAATAATGGAGGCCAAGACTCAGTCAGACTCAATCACAGACCAAGAGATGGTGGACAGCATCTTTGACTTCCTCCCTGTTGTGACAGGAGGCCAGGAGGTTTGCTCACTAAATGTTTGTGCATTTTTTTAATCTTTTCATAGTCAGTCACTTCATGTCTCTATCTGTCCTCAGAATTATGAAGAGAGGAGGATGGTTATTGAGGAGATAGACATTGACGATCTTCCCATGGAAGAGGATCTTCCCAAAGAGGATGACGATGACCTGGATGAGTACGCCTTCTCCAAATTTGCCTCCATGTACTTCCAGGGTGCGGCCACCCCCACCCACATCCGTCAGCGGCTTCGGCAGCCCCTGCTTTACCACGAAGACGAATCTGACGTCCTGGTGCTCCTCTTAAAACACTTGAATGCATAATTTCAGTCATCTAACATTAAAGCGTTTGGTTTGAATTCATGAAATATGCTGTTTCTGTTATTCTACAGGCCTCTCTGACTGTGTGGTGGATCATCCTGAGGTTCATGGGAGATCTCCCTGAGCCCAAGAAGCAGATCCAGGGAGGCCCTAGACAGGAACGGCTCCTACCACAAGACCTGATTTCCAGACAAGACAGACGTTTCAGCCACATGGTCGGCCCGGACCAGGTAAATGTCTGCATAAACCTTGGAGAGTAGGAATTATGAAGGTGGGTAAGTAGTTGTAGAAGAGACAATTGCGATTGTCTCTTCAACATGTAGATGGATGTATGTAAAATATGTTTTTTGACTGTTTTAGAGGGTTCTAAGGAGTAAAAAGGAGAGGCCGCCTCCCACAGTACCTGAGGAGACATCAAAAACCAGGAAGAGCTCCATCTTCACAGACCTTCTGGCACGAAACAAGAAGGCTTCTGTTGTGCCCATTGAGATGGCTCAAAACCCGAGGGCGTACACTGTGCCGGAGAAGAACCCTCAGGCAAGAAAGGGAACCATATTCACTGACATTCTGTCCAGACACAAGAAAGGTTCTGCGCAAGAAAACCTGACCTCAGAATCCATCTCAGGCCTCAGGAAACCCTCGATCATTGTGGAGGAGGTGAGGTGGAGCCTAAACTATCTCATTTGTGTGATGTTTTGTAATTTGTTAAACATATATAATCCTAATGTGTTGTTTCTTCTTGCAGTCAGATGACCTGACTGAGGAGTTAAAGACTCCCACCCTGCAGACGGTGAAGGAGGACAGTGATGTCATGATTGGAGAAGGACCCACACTGGACCGACCACTGACGTCACTGGAAAAGCTTCACATCATCGTGGGATACGCTATCGTCAGACGGGACCTTCGGTACAGAAACAAAAGGTGCACACTCACATATCTTTTAAAAATGTATTTCTAATACAGCCTCTCCTGCCTGTCTGCACAGGGATGAGATTTACTGTCAGATTTGCAAGCAGCTTCAGGACAACAACAATCGGAACAGCTACTTTCGTGGCTGGATTCTGCTGTCCCTCTGTCTAGGCATTTTCACTCCTAGTGAGAGGTTTTTAAAGGTCTGTTCAACAGATGCATTAGTAGCTTCATTCTCATAAACCCTGTACTACTTATTGTAATGTTTTTTTATCACTTTACCACATCTTTATTCCTTGGCAGCACCTGCAAAGCTTCATCCGTTTCGCTCCAGGAGGCTATGCTTCTTACTGTGCAGAAAGGCTGCGGCGCACAGGAGTGAATGGGGTGCGTGGGGAGCCTCCAGCCTGGCTGGAGCTGCAGGTATGGAAGCTGATACTGATTAAATTATTGATTGACTTACATAATAAATGTGTGATAAAAGCATTGACATGGTACTCATATTATCCTTTGGTGTCCTAGCAGAAGCATACATCTCAGTCAGGATTTTGAGATCAGTTGATCTCATCTGTTTCTGATGCATCAGGATCTCTATCAAGAAACATTATCCGTATAATTCACGGACCTCACGATCACTAGTTGGTAGTGATTTCACGAGCAGTCGCAACTGTAGTAGATGTCTCAGAACATGAAATTGTGGTTTTGTCTTGTGCTGTACTGACAGGCAACCAAGACTAAAAAACCCATGAGTGTTTCTGTGACGCTGATGGATGGACGCTCCATCAACTTGCCTGTTGACTCAGCGTCTACTTCCAGAGAGATTTGCCAGGTCCTCTCCAACAAAGTCAAACTCAAGGACACCTTTGGATTTTCCCTCTACGTCGCCTTGTATGGAAAGGTAGGTGTGTGTCAAGCAGGTGACGCTACATGTTCTACCTTTACAACAGTCAGAGCTCCACTGTTTAATCTGAGAAGAAAAAAAACTTGTTATTCTTCATGCTGTCAAAATATGTTATTAATGTTATTAAAACCCGCGGTACACTGGCGTCGTGCCCGGAGTGTCCCTCGCCTCACGCCCTGAGACTGCCGGGATAGGCACCGGCTCCCCCGCGATCCGCGTCAGCGGATTAAGAGGGTTAAGATAATGACTGACTGACTGTTATTAAAACATTTTTTGAAAGAAGGGTGTTTTTAATCTCAGTTGTATGTTTGTGAAATTATAGTATCTCTTATAGTATTTACCCATAAATACTACATTTTTTTAAAAAAGCTTTGATACAAACAGAATAAACAGCCTCCAGGTGTTCTAAACAAATTTGTTTATTCCCAATATTTTCATATATCATTCATAGAAACTATATAATGTGTCTGAAATATGGGTGCAAAATAAAGCGTGACCTCCATGATTAAGATAAGTAAATAAGAACTCGGTATATACTATTGATCCAATAAATAGTCCAAGAAAGTGCAATAAATAATGAGCCAGATGTACGTATGTTGCACTCTGGGAAAACTGAACTGGACTTTAAAGTGTGAACAAATCTATATAGTTCACAGTGTCCTAGAAAACTCAGTGATGTGTGTTGTGGTCATGAAGCACATGTTGATAGCTAACCTGTCCTGAAGGTGTGGGCTCTGGGCAGTGGCAGGGAACATGTGATGGACGCCATCTCCCAGTGCGAGCAGGAGGTGAAAAAGAGAGGAGGCAAGGAACAACATGCTCCCTGGAAGCTCTTCTTCCGCAAGGAGATCTTCACCCCGTGGCACGACTGCAAGGAGGACAAGATTAGCACGGACCTCATCTACCAACAGATCATCCAGGGTTTGAAGTTTGGAGAGTATCAGTGTGGAAAGGTCAGCTCCTACTTAACCTTTGTAGCTGCTGCCATATTATTAGATATAATCATCACATCTTCTTTCCCCACTTAGGAGGATGATCTCGTTCAACTTACTGCCAAACATCTGTACGTCCAACACAGCTCAGACGGCAGCGCAGAGCATGTGACTGAAGCTGTTCAGGACTGCATCAGCATCCCTCTGCTGGAGGCTAAGTCAGAGACCAAATGGGTGCAGCTGGTCAGCGCTGCTCACGCTCAGGTCGGTCACATCTCGTATCAGACAGCATTAAGATGACACTTGAATCCAACACGGTACAAAAGACCTGAGCCTATCTGTTTGCCACTTGATCCCATGTTATTTCATAGTTTGATAAATTTAGCATTCAGCATGCTCTGCAATCTAGAAAATGTGTGTGTGTGTGTGTGTGTGTGTGTGTGTGTGTGTGTGTGTGTGTGTGTGTGTGTGTGTGTGTATATATATATATATATATACACACACACACACACACACACACACATATATATATATATATATATATAACAAATCCCTTCGAATTACAAAGTGTGTCCAAAGATGACTGAAATTGTGCACATTTTCCCCTCCCAGATAAAGACTGTATATTAATACCAAGTCTAAACAGGGCCTAAAGGTCTGACATGGACAGGAAAACATAATTTCCACTACTCTTCGAGTCGATCTAATGTTCTGTTTATTTTCTGAAACCACATCAGGGTTCTTATTTGAGCTCAAACCAAAAGGCAGATTCAGTGAAGGCAGAGGTGGTGGACTACGCCCGTATGAGGTGGCCCATGTTCTTCTCCAGGTTCTTTGAGGTCGTCCAACTGTCAGGTGGGCGTCTGTTTCTCTCCTCTCTTATATCTTTTTTATCTCTTTTTAATGTAGCAAATACCAATGTGTAAAGCAACTATAACAACAGTGTAATGATCCTTTTTAAGAAATATAAAAGTTGATGAAATATAATAATTAGAAAACAAATAATTTGGACATAGGAAATGACTGAAGTCATGCTTCACTCCACTGACAGGATCGATAACACAGATTTTTAACAAAAGTCACCCTAGCATTTTGCATCTGTTATCAGTTGAAGACCTTCCTGCAACATTTAGAGCTATTACAGTTACTGTTAAACGCTGACATTTAAATTCTG
This sequence comes from Antennarius maculatus, assembly GCA_013358685.1. Taxonomy (NCBI): domain Eukaryota; kingdom Metazoa; phylum Chordata; class Actinopteri; order Lophiiformes; family Antennariidae; genus Antennarius; species Antennarius maculatus. The sequence goes on along the minus strand of CM023610.1, from coordinate 12,198,173 downwards.
AGTCATAAATTTATTTTCTTCCTAAAATTTTTAAAATAATGCTCAGTTCTTTTCTGACTGACATTTTATTTTATTGATCTGTATTTTTAAAAATGTGTAGCACACTTCTTCACTTTCCTTGAAAATACAGACAAACAATTTTAATGATCAGCAGTGACGCTGTTTTGTAACCAGCCCCTGTTTTGTATCTGTGCCAAACTGGAATATACAAAGACTATTTATAGACACGTTAAACCGCTGGGGTGAAAACTTGAACAAAGTAGATGATAAGGAATGAATAAGTGGGCCAGGAAAAAACTTTTCTTTCGTCCTTTAAGATTTACTGCTGTGTAAACAACCAATTTGCACCAAGGATGAACTCCGGCTCACCGACACACTGGGTGTTTTGCTAAGGAGATGAAGATTTATTTTGTTCCAATGTGAAATTGCAGAGTTGATGACATGCTGGTAACATGAAAGTATCATAATTGCAGGTTTCCACAACATGATTCCTCAATTTAACACAACTAACAGAGTTTCCCAGCGCAGCTCGTAGCTGATACTTCATTTGTTCCAACACACACAGGATGTTGTTCTCCTTGAGGCCACAGACTGCAAGATTGTTTCATTTATAAGTGATAACAAACATTATATTATAGCACATGCAATAAATGTAACATCTAAATGGTGTCTATTATTTTTGTATTTTGGAACATTGCAAGCTGAATATCTTTGGTTGAACTTTAGATTGACATGCTGTAAATGGCTCATTTATTTTGTGACAGTTTATGGACTAAATGAAAAAAGTAGAAAACAACTGTGTGTGTTGCAGTGCCCTTTAACACCCCTTAATCAATGCCAGAAAATGAGTTGACCCCCATGTACCTCTAAATGGCCAAATGGTTAATAGTTGAATTTGTTTTTCTTGCAGTATATTAGCATATAGTATAGAGCAGGGGCGGGCAATTAATTTTTACATGGGGCCACATGAGAAACCTGCATTGTACACATCTGCGTTGGAGCATAAAGTCTAAGTCACAGAATAAGGTTAATTGAATCAGCTAGGCTTTAAATGCTTCATCATAAAAACATCATCGTCTGTGGGCTGATGCTCCGTCCCTCACCACTGAGGCCTTCTTTCACAGACAGCCTGAAGCCCCCACATCATTCACACATGATGCAAACGACACGCCTCGCCTCACTGAAACTTGCTTTTCTTCTTCAGGACCTTCTCTCCCAAAGAGCAGCTTCATAGTGGCCATAAACTGGAGCGGTATCACCTTCCTGGATGAACGAGAGAGGAGGCTGCTGGAGCTCTCCTTCCCTGAAGTCACCGGAGTCAATGCCATAAGGTGGAGGCATGATCAGAGGGGGGGCAGCGTTGTGACTCTTTCCACTGAGGGTGAGGTGTTATATGTGCTGTGATGGGCTTTCAGAGAGAGTAAGACGTCTGGCCCGGCTGTGAACCTGCTGACTCTGAAGGGAGACTTCACTCTGGCTGGAGCGGCGGCCGATGACATGTCAGAGCTGGTGACCATGTTCCTCAGTGGACTGACAGAGAGATCTCAGTACGCCATGGCCCTGAGGGAAGCCGACAGACGAGGTCACACATTTGTTTTGTACATCCTCACAGCTGAACTGAATACTGTCTGATGATTAAACTCTGAATTGACTCCCACTCTCCCGTAGATGACCCCACTTTCCTCAGCTTCAAGAAAGGAGAGCTCATCATCATAATCAGAGATGATGAGTTTTCTCAGAAACACGTCTGGATTAAGGGAGAGAATGAACGCACGAGACAAATAGGAGCCGTTCCCACCGATGCCATCTTAATCCTTCCGACGCTCAGCAAACCCTCCAATGAGGTTATGGTATGGAGATGTCAAAGACGCATCCTCTCAGATGAGTTATCCTGAATGTAATGTGTGGAGTATTAAATGTGTTGCATGCTTCTTTATTGCAGAGCCTCCTCAATTTGTCCCCTAACCAGAGGAAGAACATCATAGAGACAAACCTGAAAGGAATGGGAACGATGGAGAGATTAGCTCCTATCACTCTGAAAGAATTCTCCGTGGAATATTTCAGGTACCTGAAATGTTTGATGAGGTTCTGCCTGTTATTTTGTTTTCAGCTGATCAGAAACAAAATGCTCAGTGGAGTGTATTTTCCTTTTTATGATACAGGCAGCCCACCAAGGATGTGAACCGTCAGGTGATTTCCAGGAACGCTGCTCCTGAGAGGCTGTGGATCAGCTCCAGAGAGCCAATCAGACAGCCCCTCCTCAAGAGCCTGGAGGGCAAGTCAGACCTCAGCCACAAAGCCTGCCTGGCCTTCACTGATATCCTTCCCACATCACTGTGATCTCAAAAGTGTCACATACTTTACCAAAGCAGCTTCATTTCCAGAAAAGGGCTGACCTATCCACTGGCAGACAGCTTGCCGCCGCTCCGTAGCTGTTTGTTGGCAAAAAAGTAGTTCCTCAATGAAGATGTTCACAAGAAAACAGTGGAACGTTTGGAATACTTGGCTTACTATTACTTGTTAAGGACAATGTGGGTTCAACAACCACATGCATTAGCACCACAAACAGTAGGAAGACTGAACCGAAGTCAGCTCCTGGTTGCTGAAGGGTGTTCTGAGGCAGTTTAGGATTTTGTTCTGGTTTGTTAGGTTTCTCAAGGCTACAAACTGTTGGCTAAGTTTCACAAAGATTATCAAAAATGGTGCTTCACTGATTCATTGTACACATTAATACAAACAAACGCCACATGTTTAAGTTTACTACTGTGTTCAGAGCACCTGCATGGTGTTCTAAAACTTTGGTTTCTCACAGTTCCTCCAACATTAACATTTAAAAAAAATAGGGAGTTCTGACTACAGAATTCTTAGAACTATAATCACAGCTGTGTCGCGTGACGGTTGTTCATCCTTGACTGGTGTGCACCGATCCTGAAATATATGGGCGACTACCCCACGAAGCAGATGCCGAGTCCAATAGAGCTGACCGACCAGATCTTTGGCCCGGCCACCAAACATGAGGCTCTCAGGGATGAGATCTACTGCCAGATCATGAAGCAGATGACCAACAACCACCACCGGTATGCTGAACTCAGTTCACCTTCCCAGACAGACCGTGTATCTGCGTTTGACCTGCGTTTATTATTCACTTCTAGTTAGTACAACATCACTGCTGGTTTTATTGATACAAAGTTCCATGTACTGTACGTACATGGAACTTTTTTACATTGCTTTGGGCATAGTTGTAATTTATCATGCATTATAATGAGGAGGTGAATGATTTTCTCAAACGTACAGCACACTCTGTAACACAATAAATTGTGTTAGAGATTACAAATTATTGCTGTAACATTTACCAACAATTTATCTTAAAACATGCCAATATTCTCTGGGTCTACCTCAGCAACTCAAACACTTTATGCTTACAAACTTGACTGTTGATCAGTCATGACAAGGCTTGTGTTTTTAGGACTATGTCATATTTTATAGATCTATCTCTTAATTTATGAATCAAGAAAATAGATTATTAGTACTTTTGATAATCAACGTAAGCTTTAGAGAAAAAGCCAGATTAGTGTCCTGCATCAGTGAAAATCTTAGTTCCTCTATGTATTTTACATTATTTAGACGCCAGCAGGTACTAAAAGTAGAATTGTAGAGAACAACAGAAGAGAAAAGGTTTTTCTTAGAATGGATGTGAATACAGAGCAGGCTTTTAGTCATTAGTCTTATGGTTCCCCTGTGTATTCTGTGTTTTATGGTGACCCAGGTTCAGCATGGAGCAGGGTTGGCAGCTGCTCTGGTTGTGTTGTGGTCTGTTTCCTCCCAGCCAGTCTCTTCTGAAACACACTCAGCGTTTTCTGGAGTCCCGCTGCAGAGAGCCCCTGGCCTCCGACTGCCTGCAGAGGCTGCAGAGCTCGCTGAGGTTAGCCCAACAGTCCGGATTAAATGTTTCCGGTGTACAACACTGTATTCTCTTATGCCTCAAAGAAGGGTGCATGAGATCAAGAGTCTGTGATGGCGGCTACCAAATTCCTTTTTAAAGAAGATGAAACATAGATATCTTTGTGTAGGATGGAGCCGAGGAAACTCCCACCTCACCAGGTTGAAGTGGATGCAATCCAGCTAAATAGCACCCAGATTTTCCACAAAGTCCACTTCCCTGACAACGCAGAAGAGGTACAAACGCAGAAGCTTTGTGGTTTTAAAGCTACAAAAGCATCCCAGGTCCAATGTTACGATAGCAGTGCAAATGATCCAGGTGTTCTCCTTTCTTCTCTCTTCAGATATTTGAGGTCACAACGAACACCAGGATCAGGGATCTCATCCTGAACATCGCCAACAAGCTCAGTTTGGCCTCAGCAGACGGTTTCAGTGTCTTCGTCAAAACAGAGGACAAGGTTTCCTCGACAGTTTTCAACCTTGTGTGCTTTGTTTTGATATTGAATATTGCGCCACCTGATGTAAATAATATGTGTTTGTGTATCTGCCAGGTTCTCAGTCTGAGTGATACGGACTACTTCTTTGATAGTCTAAGACAAATAACCGACTGGTCCAAGAAAGCCAAGAGGATTAAAGAAGGTAAAACAACAAGAAAATGCAAATCCAACTCTTTTTATGTCCCATGGACACCTGTGTGTGTGTTGTGCAGGCGGCCCAGTCAATACACCCTACCTGGTGTTCTTCATGAGGAAGCTGTGGTTCAACGTTGTCCCCGGCAGAGACTTAGAAGCAGACCTTATGTTTCATTTCCCTCAGGTACACTCGAATGATGTAGCTTTCCTGAGCGGATGAGTTTATGACATGACACCTGATCTTACTCGAACCATCACTGGTATCACTGGGTTCACTAGAATGTTCCAATCCGAATATCTTTGCGTCCTCCAGGAGCTTCCTAAATACCTGAGAGGCTACCATGTTTGCACCAAAGAGGAAATGATCAACATTGCGGCTCTGCTGTTCAGGATCAAAGTCAGCAGTGACAAGAGCCAGATTGTGATGATCCCTAAGATGCTAAAGGAGCTGGTTCCTGTGGACCAGCTGAAGGCCGTGTCTGACAACGAGTGGAAGAAGGTATGAGGGGCTTTCAGTCAGGTCAGAGGTCTATTTAGCTAGTGTGTCTTTTAAAACGAACGCTGTCACGCTATACTTAACTACACCTCATAAAAACACAACACACAACCTCAGCACTGTTTGACTTCCTGATTCTGTCTGTGGCACGGCTCCAACCTTATTTGTTCCTCCTGCTGCACATCTTTCACAGAACTCTGGCGAGGTCAGCCCGTAAGAACGTAGCATCCAAAAGGACCTACGAGCTTCTAGAACTCACCGTGTCACCTGTCTTTGTTCTAATCTCTTTGATATACAGTATGCCACATTTATACATTTATGTGGTTATACAGAGGACAATACTACCAATATTTTAATGTAGCTTTCTCTCTCTCGCTCTCTCTCTCTGTCTCTCTCTCTCTGTCTCTCTCTCTCTCTCTCTCTGTCTCTCTCTCTAACTTTTACGGCTGATAGAGTAGTACAAGGGTTTAGGGGATAATTTTTACCAAGTTCACCATCCTGTTGTAGCATTTTGACATGCTAACATCACTGATCAGTGCAAAAAACAAGGAATATCATCACTGCTTCAGGTGTTTGTTCCTGAGTGAACAGAGACGAACAAAGAAAATACTGTCAGTGTGAGGCTGTGGCTCACTGGAGTGTTTATATAGTTCTTTGGTAACAATGCAGTTCTTTGACCCACAGGAAAATAAAAAATATACACAGGGTCACATTAGCATGATTTATTATTTACTGCAGTCTCTTTACGGATATTCATGACAGAATAGAAGCAGCCGTCTGCTTTTAAGTGTCCATAGGAACAATGTCACCATTGTGTGTTCATGTGATTCCCACCTCGGTTCAGAATACTGCCTGAAGGCTGTGGGGGTGTTAGAACCTGATTAACCTCATTAGAGCAGTGCAAATACTTCAGACTAGCGTATTGGATCATACGGTGAACATCCATGTTTTTTTATTTTTAGGTTATTACTGCTTCTTATAACAAACAAGTTGGTATGACTGTGGATGAAGCTAAGGTGGCGTTCCTGAAGATGGTGTACCGCTGGCCAACATTCGGCTGTGCCTTCTTTGAAGTGAAGGTAAGAGTTGCAGCACAAACGCTGCTTTAGTTCCGTACCTATAGTCCAGCTAGTTAGTTCACACCCTCTGCCACCAGCATGCATGAACTGCACATTGACTGATCACAATCACAGCTCCAGTGACAACTTTTCTCATTTGCCAAAAAAAACCTTTACTCTCAGCAAACATCGGAGCCAAAATTCCCAGACATTGTTCGAATAGCAATCAGCAAGAAGGGACTCAGCATCATGCACCCAAAGACCAAGGTGAAAAAGCATCCTCAACAGCCATCATTCAACACCTTCCTCCTACTTTTTAACATTAACAGTTATTTTGTCTTATAAAGGATGTGCTGGCGAATCACCCTTATAACCACATCGCGAACTGGTGCAGCGGAAGCACCTACTTTCACATGACTATTGGCAGTTTAGTCAGGGGGAGCAAATTCCTTTGTGAAACCTCGCTGGTAAGATCTATCAATAGACATGAGAGCTTGAGGCGTTAAAGCGTTAGTCGGTAAAATTCATCCCTTTCATTTCCTCTTTTCATCTGTGTCTCTTTAAAAAGGGTTACAAGATGGATGATCTTATAACCTCCTATGTCAACATGTACCTCAGAGAGAGGAGGGCAGTGCAAACCAGGAACCGGCGCTTCAACATCTGAGCCTCTGCAGGAGGAGTGTGATGTAGCAGCAACACACACGTAGTTCATGTCCACAAAACAACAGAGCAGGAACAGGTTCTGGTTCTGACCGTCCAATCAGCTTCATCTGTGCAAAACAACAGATTGATTCACAGCATTAGAGAAAGTTGTAGAATTCTCCTGTTTTATTTAAAGCTCACGTTTCTGTCATATGTAAACAAATAGTGAACAGCTCACGTTCTAGGTAGAACTTAATCTGTGCACATCTTAAAACCTTAATTTATAGTCATTACCCCACAAAGAAAAACAATATTTATAAATGTGTCCAACAATAAAGAAATAAAGGTTTTCTGATTTGCTTTCTTATGCATCAACACCAAATATGATTCTTGTATCTAAAGACATTGAACTTTCAATGCTTAACACACACACACACACACACACACACACACACACACACACACACACACACACACACACACACACACACACACACACACACACACACACACACACACACACACACACACACACAGCATGAATTAACAGTTTTGTCCAATCAGTGCACTGAAGTGAGGCTGTGTCTGGCATTTTTGCCCCAGTGACGCATTAAATGACAAATTATTTAATGTTAGTTTTTTCTTCCAAATGGGTTTCATCCAAAACTGATGAATATGTTGATTGATATTTTATAACTTTATGATTGTTTATTTCCAAAGTTCATTCATTCATCCACCTCCTTGCAAACTCAAACTCAACACAGAAAAGACTTGAACCCAGAACCCTCTTGCTGTGAGGTGACAGTGCTACCCTGTTGATTTCTTTTTATTTATTGTTTTGTTTAATCTATCTGGCTAAAAACAATGGAATGTCTGTCATTTTTAAAGATCAATAGGTGATAGAACTTTGCAGGTCCAGAAGTGAAGCCATCATAATGTCAGATAGTGTTTTGGGATCAAGGCTGTTACTTTATGATGGTCGAAAATTGCATAAAGATCCATTTAGTGAAACCATCCATCTATAAATGATCACATTCATGAAAAACATTCACTGTTGACATTTGTCTCAGTAGAAAATGCCAAATAAAACATTTTCCCAGAAAAGCCTGTTGGTGAGTGTGACTGTTCACAATGTTGACAGCATCTGATTCACCCTCAGAAGCTCTTTCAGTCGCCGCCGGCTGCTCCTTCACGGCAATAAGGAGGATGATGTATTTATGATAGGGACGACTCACACAATGCAATGTTGTCGCTTCAGGGTTTGAGACATACAACAGACAGAGCTGAGCAGCCAGACAAAAGTGGGGGGGGTCGTCCCAATTAGCAGTTGGCAGTAGATTAACAGGGTAGTGGTGTCAAAGCGTCTCCACAGAGATAATGGCTGCTTTCAAGGCGGCAGAGAGCCATTTGCATATCGATGAAACACGGAGGAGAAAGCGCTGATGTGTGTGACACACAGCTGTGATCTGCTTGGATAAAAGAAATATTATCCCCCCTCCGCCAGTGGGACCTCTCTCCACATCTGTCTGATGGCTATGTGACTGATTATTTTGGGCATTCCAACAAGGATGCCCCCAGGAGGCGAGGGTCCAACAAGGGCCTCTGTTTCCTCCGGTCGTCTCCCCTCCCTGCTCTTGTTTTTCCCTTGCTGTCTCTTAGGGAAAGGGGCCCTGTGTGGACCTGAAGAGACCGTTTACAAAGATCATCTCAGAGACTTTAGTCATAAACTTCTCAATTAACAGCACAGTCCATCTTTTATCTATCAGTGGGAGGGTGGGAGATCATGGTAAAGGCGCTTGCTGCACCACTCAGCTCCGTTTCCATGGAGTCATACCCAACGACTCATGCGACTGAGGCATGCCATTCTTCTTCACGCTGCTAAAATGTGCCGCTTATTCTGACTCAAGCTATTGTGGAGCGCACAAGTGGCTCTCTGAGGAGAAGGGGATGGAGAAAGAAAGGGTGGGGTCAAGGTTCAAATGAAAGGCTCCCATCGGGACTCCCTTTCTCTTATCAAATTCGTTGAGACACAAGAAGAGCAACAGTCTCATTTCCCAAGGACGTTGTGAGAGACGTGAGTTATAGGACGGCGTTCTTTGTGTCACCGCCTCAGTAATTCCATCGCTCAGCGGTCCCACTCTGAGCCGTCACTCTGCTGCTCTGATTGGACTCGACTCAGTGTCAGCAGCCAAACTGTTCCTGAAGTGGAACAACTTCTGAAAGGAATCCACGCTGAAGAGCTCTGAAGCTCAGGTGAGTGTTTTTTTTTTACCTTTAATGAAATTTTCATGAAGGAATATATATGTATTAACTATCATGCTATGATTTTATTTAAAATCTGGATACATTTTTCATTGTACATATAAATACAGTAATATATAAAATATGAATAGCACTAAAGCTCCCAAGTTCTCTGAACAATAATCATTCTGTAAATGCATCATGTCTTTCTTCTTAAAATCTCTCTGCATGATGGAGGAACAGGTTCTGGTGTCATTAACATTTCCAGTCATAGACAACCACATGTTGTTTATGACTGGAAAATTTAACAGCACAGGTATTAACATTTAAGTCAAACAGGTTTGTCATTTACTTTATTTGTTGGATTCACTATCTGCACTGACTCTTAAAATGACATGTTATGCATTTACAGCCATTGAAGTTCAGTTGCAACAGTTGTGACTGACATATCTCAAAAACAGAGCGATGCCAGCTTGATCTGTCTCCTCATGTGTGAACGCCTGCACTGATCTGCTCCCCCGTATCACTGGGGTGAAGGCATGTCTCAGGATTGCCTCTCTTCAGGATGATCCCTCTATTCACAGAGGCTTTTCCAGCACTAGGGTTGATACCTCTGCTTGGGCTTCAAAATATTTTCTTTAGTGGACTCTCATCTCTATCTGACTGAATGAAGACTTTATGATGTTTTGACTGGACCCGTTCTCTTTCACTGAAATAACCCTGCAGCGGTATTGCAGTATTTAATTTCACTACAATGCAGTTTACTTTGTTCATCTGGGAGCCTCCTTTCAGCTCGGAACATCCGTGGGATGACAAGTTCCTCCCTGCCACATGTTATCTTATTTTTTTTGGATCAGTCGCAACTTTCAAAAACGATCTTTCAGTAGAATCGTTTTCTGAGATAAACGATCCCAGTCATGGCCAGTGTGGCCTGTCGGGAAGTTGGAGTAGGAGAGGAGGAGATGAAAACAAAATATAAGGAGTGGACCGTTGGAGTTTGCCAGAGCTGGAGGAGGGATGGCGTGGGTAGTAATTTTAAGGTGTGTCTGAATAGTTTTGTGAGGAGCGTTTAAAAGATTAAACTCGGTGATATAAAATAACAAATACAAAGATAATGAGGAGATAAATTACTAGATAAGATTTGTGAGCAACAGTTCATCTTGAAGCTGCAATCAGGAGAGTCGCACAAAACAACGTGTTATGGTGACGTTGCAAAGCAAAGACTTATATACAAAGGTACACAAAAAACATTCTAAAATAGAAGTTTATTTTTGCTACAGTGAAATTATAATAATGTTACCTAAGTTAATTTGTTTGGCCTGCTGGCAGTTCATCAGGATCAAGACCACTGCATTTTATACAAATCAATCAATCTGAGGTTGGTTGTCGTCTTCATCTTTCTTTTCCTGTGTGTGAAAATTGACTAAATTCTTACAGCTTCTAGGTTTAGAGTTAATCTTTCATTCATTCATTCATTTTCAACCGCTTCCTCCACTTTGTGGGTCACAGAGGTTGCTGGAGCCTGTCCCAGTGGACTTACGGGCAAGAGGTAGGGGACACTCCAGAAGCGCCGCCAGTGCATTACACTGATGTTTCCATATTGTGTCTCTGCTAAGCTAACAGTTTTATCATCATCATCACAGTATCATGTCACACAGGCTGTCTAGTAGCTAGTATCCTTATACAGTATATCTCAACTCACCGTAATGTGAATTGTAAAATAGTCTTTCTATTCCTATTCCTCATTCACTATTATTCTCTTCCACCTTTCAATGCACCGACACCGCGTCAAGTTCCTCGATAGTAATTTTTACTGTACTTGGCAATAAAACCTTTTCTGATTTCTGATCCCACAGACGCTCCCATGCTTACTGTGACTAGTTAACATTTCAGAGCTCTTCTTTTATTCCCTGAGGGGTTTCCATTCAGCACGCATGAAAACATTCTTGCTGACCAATCAGATTATGGGGCCAGAGAGGTTGTGAAAGGAGGCAGTGGACTTCCTGAGTGTGTAGAGGAAATGTAAGGCTTGTCTTGGTCAGTAATTATCCACTCTGAGGGCAAGTGCACAAGAGTCAGGGACAGTGACTCTATTGTTACCTCTGTGTGTCTGTGTGTGTGTGTGTGTGTGCGTGCGTGCGTGTCTGCTGCTTAAATACTAACAGTGAACTACTTAAAATATTTAAAGCACCTTTTGTAAAAACCCATGTCCAGAGTTGTGAGATCTGACCTGATCTGCACTGATCCATCCACCGATTGCTTCATTCAACAAAAATCTTCCCGTAAAAGAGAAATGTTTGTAACTGTACCTGAAAATAAATTTACAAAATATCTTTCTGTCTCTTTAGCCACCAAAATGGAGACTTCTACAACGGCACTTCCCTCCCTGCTGTTCAATCAGTCATCAGAGGGGTGTGTGGTGGTGGACTCCACAGCTGAGAACACCCTGTTTGGATGCTTCTACATCCTGGTTTTCTTTCTGGCTCTGAACGGTAACGGCCTGGCCCTCTGGATCTTCTCCCACCAGCGTGGCTCTTCCTCTCCAGCGAACATCTTCTTGATTCACCTGGCTGTGGCGGACTTATCATACGTGGTCATTCTCCCACTGAGGGCCACCTACCACCTCACTGGGGGCCACTGGCCCTTTGGTGAGGTGCCCTGCAGAGTGGCAGGCTTTCTGTTTTATGTCAACATGTATGCTAGCCTGTACTTCCTGGCCTGTGTGGCCGGGGATCGCTATTTGGCCGTGGTCCACGCCGTGAGATCGCTGAAAGTCCGTCGCACTCGTTACGCTCACATCATCAGCTTCTCTCTGTGGGCCCTGGTGACGGTGTCCATGGCCCCACTGCTGGTCACCCACCAGACTGCAGAGGTTGACGGAGTGACATTGTGTCTGCAGTTGTACAGAGAAAAGGCCTCTCTCAATGCCCTCATCTCATTGGCTGTGGCCTTTACCCCACCCTTCCTCGTCACACTGTCGTGCTACCTGCTCATCATCTTCAGCCTGCACCGGGGTTCCAGGTTGGAACCGGCCCTCAAGCTGAAAGCCCTGCGCACCATTGGCCTGGTCATGCTCATCTACGTCGTCTGTTTCCTACCTTATCATGTGAGTAGGGCTACTTTCATCCTGGGCTACAATCACCCCGGTGTCTCCTGTCAGACGCGCAGAGGCCTGAGTCTGGCCAATCGCATCACTTCCTCCCTCACCTGCCTGAATGGCTCGATGGACCCTCTGATCTATCTGTTCGGAGCAGAGAAGTTCCGCAGCACTCTGATACAACTGTTTTGCAAAGATAGGCCTGTAGGGGTGGGAACAACCAGTGGAGAGTTAAAAGGGACGCGTGAGAGCTCAGTCACTGCCAAGTCTGAGTTCTGAGACATCTGGAGGACTGTGTGATTCTATGTGTCTGCAGGCTCCTATCAGACACATAGACCCCTTATCATGAATTCAAGGCCTGATTACGACCCCTCAGAACCCTACTGACTGAACACTCACAGGCTAAGACTGGGTATCGTGGACTTTTTAAATGATACCTGGAATTTGGAACCAGTTCCCTGTGGTATCCTGTTTTAGAATTTTCCCCTCTGTGTAGTAACAGTAAATTTTTGTTTGGTTATTCAGTGAATGAAAAATCTGGCCCTTGGAAGTCAGTCAGTCAGTCAGTCATTTTCAAATTACCACCGCTATATCCGCCGCAGCAGGTCACGGGGAGCTGGAGCCTATCCCAGTGGCATAGGGCGTGAGGCGGGGGACACTCCGGGCACGACGCCAGTGCACCGCGGAGCCACACACAAAGACATACAACCACACACACACACAGTCACTCCTACGGGCAATTTGGGACCAGCCAATCAACCTGAAGAGCATGCTTTTGGAGGTGGGAGGAAGCCGGAGAACCCGGAGAGAACCCACGCAGACACGGGGAGAGCATGCGAACTCCACACAGAGCGGGACTCGAACCCGGGTCCGCCGTGTTGTGAAGCGACGCCCTTGGAAGTGATGAAAAAAAATTGCACACACACCTGGACTGAAATATGACACAGACATAATACCAGCTCAGTGCGGAACTAAACTGAAAATATAATTTACAGCCAGCGGGAGCATTAACAGCAAGCTTATCTGTGTCATGCAAAAAAACACCCACATCACCCACCGGTCTGTTGTTTTTGTGTCAATAATACAATTCATGTTTTAATGGTTTTTTTATTTGTAGTTTCAGATGGACTACAAATCTCACATAATGTTCCAGTCTACTATGTATTGCAAAGGGATTTCAGACAGTCAGCGTCTGGATGGGTGTGAGGATAACAATAGAACACTTGCTAAGCTAACGTCATTCATGACAACAAAATCCTCATCTCCAACAGCACATTCCACTTGTTAGGGAAATATTGACATAATGACATAATGACGCTGTAGACGGTTTACAATCAATAGGCAGGCCTGACTATAGAATGCTACTGTTAGCTGCTGAAGGCTTATATCTCAACATTTCTTATAGAAACCGACATGACATTACGTTATCTGACTTTTAAAACGTTAAATAGATTTATAATCAGTGAAATTTGTGACCTTCCACAACATCCTTAAGTGATCCAGTCAAAAGGCCCATCGGATCCTGAAAATCCTGTCGTTGGGTGACACCAGAACCATGTCTGATTTCTTGTGTGATACAAATCATCATTGTACTGTACATGCTGTACATTGACCACTTTTATGAAGCTCCTGAGCTCCCCACTGCTACACATTTATTGTTTTTTCAATGGGTATGTGATAATGTAGTAACTGCAACACAAACTATGATTTCTACAGAGAAGCTGTTAATAAAGATTAGTAAGGCATGAATTATAAATGGTCTTTGGGTACGTAAGTTGTAAATAATTTGCAATTGCATTACAAAGTCACTCTTCAAAAGAAATGTTAAGCATTAAAAAAGGGATGGATGCTCTACCAGCTTAATTATCTATATATAAAACATAGTTGTGTAATTCATCAAAAGAAACACTGTCTTACATTTCATTGTTTTTGTATCAGAAATACCTGCTTAAAGCGATTTCAGTATCCTTGAGGTAATTTGTCTTGTTTCTAATGTCGCTGCATGTCTGATTGTGTGAAAGTGGGTAACTTATTTCAAGTGCAGGACAGAAACCTGTAAGGCGGCAGTGACTTGTCAATGTGTAGTTCTCTTTTTGTATCATGTGACCCACGTTGTGGTTTGTGAGCAGCTTATTTTCCTCCTCTTATTTTTGCAAGACTTCCTGTCCATCACATGAGCATGGCAAACCACTCTAAACTTGTATTTCCTGAAAGTGTACACTATATTGTTTCAAACAACTAGCTCTCCTGATTCATATTGGGTAATAAAGCGTTAAAAATCAGACTCAAACCAGTGCTCCTGGGTAAATATGACTGATTGTTTTATCACAGGTCACATGACAGAGATCATTTGAGCAATGTAACTGGGAATGAAATGAATCTTCCTATGCTCACATTTATTCACAAGGAAATATTTATCTGTAATGTAGGATTCACTGAACAATCTTCTTCATATTCCCCTTTTCACAAGTGTTTATGACATGTCTTCATTATTTTATGGCTGGTTTGCATCATCATACAGCTGTATAGAGGCTAAAAACAGTGCTGTTTAATTACTGATGAAATGTGGAAAAGACTTTTACTCAGCAATGGAAAGTCTGTATTTTTATTTAAAGCTCTAGTTCTGTCATATTACAGGCAAACCAAAGGCACCACGGTCCTCCTCTCTTAACTTCTCAAATGAGGAACTTCAGAGCCTTCATTTTACAGTTTGCAGAGTCGGGGAATGAGCAAGTGAAATAGAGGTCATAATAGCGCACACCACAAAAAGATGGAAGTAGCCAGAAAGAAAAACTGAGTTCAGTTCAGATGACTGTAGTTTGTCTTGTGTGAGTAACAGGATGCAAAGTTATCAGCCTTGGTGTCATGGTAATATTACTCGATCCAAAGCTGAAGATCTACTTTCCAAAGCGGCAAGAGATGGAAGCTTCCTTATCCGGGACAGTGAGTCCATACAAGGAGCGTATGCCCTTTGTGTTTTGTAAGTTGGCTTTAATTCTTTCTACCTATAAAACATCTGAACATGTAGTACGAGCTCTGTTTAAGACTGTTTATTGATTGAGGAACTGAGATGACATGGTTGTTTCTGAAATTGTTGTGAGAACAAAAGAATTTAAAATTTTCATCTGGGCATATTTCATACAATACACTTCCATGTTGCTTTTCCATATTTCAGTGTATCATATTACATGTTAGTAGATGAGTTCCCCTTCATTTGCATAATGTATTGCCACTGCATAAGACTCTTTCCCTTCTGCAACTCGTATCATTGTTCACTGGACAGTCTTCCTTTAAAATGCCAATCAAGCAGACCAGGAAAACATCAGCGTGTATTTTATTTTAGTCTACATACATTTGCATCTATTTATTTTACATGCAGATACCAGAACTGTGTGCACACATACAGAATCCTGCCAAATGAGGATAAGAAGATCTCTGTCCAGGTGAGTCGACACTTTGACACAATTATACATATTTTTAAAGAGACGATGAATTTTATAGATGTAGAATTGCTGGCATAAATGACTAAATGCAAATATAAATCATAAATGTAAAAAAAGCAATTTTTGCCTCCTGATGTCATCATTGAAATGACTCCAGCAAACACAGCTACATTTAATACTGCATCTCCCTTCTAGTAACCTAATTAAAAACTCACACATTTACACCTTTACAAAAGGCATTTTTCCCTTATGGAAAGGTTTTACTAGCGTTATCGTTGTAGTGACAGCAATGTTAGCTTGTCACTTGGTTTGTCAGGCAGACAACCTCAGTTGTCTTAAATTATAAGGCTAATTAGCAAAAGCATAGATTGCTGACCGTCAATGCTTTAGCTTGCTGTGGTTACCATTTATCTCAAAACATGCCATACAAGTACAGCTTGATAGCTGTGAGCATCTCTGTAGGTTCTTAGGGCTCTATAGTAACTACTGGTATGGCAGTAGCTCAGTCCACTTGAGCTGGGGAACGGAGGGTGGCCTGTTCAAGACCTGTGTCGGGCAAACAGAGTGTGAACTTGCAATGGAGAGCTGCCAGTTCACCCCTCGAGCACTGCTGAAACGCCCTTGAGCAAGGCACACCATGAAGAAGCTGCCCGCCTTCCTACCTCCCCATCCCTTGCATTACAGGCTCCTTGTGTGTGTGGGCCTGTACCTACATATATAAGTTAAACAAGTTACTTGAGACTAACTACCAATATACATGTATATTAGATTGGACAAACATTTTCCCCTATGGGGGATTAATAAAGATGATAAAAGAAAAAAAAAAAGAAAAAAGAAAACATGGTCTAACATACCCTTCACAAGTGTTTCTACAGTGTTCTACTCCATTCTGATAATTATATAATGCCAAGTTTGACCAAAAAATAAGGCACAATGTACAAAAGGCAATGCTATATAGTTGCTATATAGAAGAATAGGTGTGCTTGAGCTCTTAGGAACTCAGTGAATTTGAGTGTGACATTGTGATCCATTTCCAAGCCCATTTGTGAAATCTCCTTGACACTGAATATAAGTGGAAGCAGCTGGGAAACAATAGCAACTCAGCCATGAAGTTGTAGGCCACATAAAATAACAGACCAAGGTCAGTGGATGTTGAGGCACATAGTGCACAGAGATCACAAACTTTCTGCATAGTGTTAGGTAAACAGACTTTTATCCCGAAGTCCACCGAGAGCAGTTGTGCGTGTTCAAAACCGGAAGGAAGAACAAGGATCAAATCGTCTCGTTTATCAAATATGTATTTTTGCCCTAACACAATATTTCTAAACAGATCTGGGTCCTCTGTCCCCAACACAAAATCTGGTGTTGTATGAACCGTGACAAGGGGCAGGAACAACACATTCCAGAGGATCCCAGATATTTATTATGCGCATCACTAAGCTCCACCTTAAGGATGAGCCACTATTCAATAGTGAAAGACCTCCAAACTTTATTCATCTTTAGATTAGCTCAAGAACAGTGTGTAGAGAGCTTCATGGAATAGGTTTCCATGGTCAAACAGCAGCATTGAAGTCTTACATCAACAACTGCAATGCATGGAGTTGGATGCAGAGGTTTCAGTGTTCTCTGATAGCTGTGAACATCTCTGTCGGTTCTTAGGGCTCTATATCCTTAAAAAGACACATCATGTTTCTCCATCTGGCAATTTGATGGACGAGTCTGGGTTTGGCGGTTGCCAGGCGAACAGTACTTGCCTTGTTCCAAGTGTAAAGTTTGATGGAGGGAGGATTATGATGTAGGGTTGTTTTTCATGGGTTGGGTTCCACGGGTTGCTCCTTAGTTCCAGTGAAAGGAACACATAATGGTTCAGCATACCCAAAAAGATTGGACAATTTCATGCTCCCAACTTTGTGGGAACTGTTGGGAGGTGGCCCCTTCCTGTTCCAAAATAATTGCAGTTCACAAAAGATGGTCCATAAAGACATGGATGAGCAAGTGTCGTGTGTAGGAACTTCAACTCGTTTTTTATGGAGGATGGAGCCCTTACTGCTGTTCTTGACTCAGTTGTGATTTCACCTACTGGTTTTTTGGAAGAAGTCACAGAACCTGCAAGCAGACATCTGACTTCATAAAGTATGGGAAGTAAAACTTGACGACTGTAACCTGACTTACAAATTAAACAAAAATGAAAGCACCACATGGCATTCCATGTCTGCTATAGTCTGAGGGGAAGTATGTGTCTACTCTGATCTGCTTTTCAGGCATCTGAAGGAGTTCCAATCAGGTTTTTTTCTACACTGCCTGAGCTGGTGGAGGCATATTATAATCCTAACATAGGCTTGGTCACACATCTGCAGTACCCAGTGCAAAGAGAGGAGGATGCAGATGGAGAGCAAGGTCAATCAATAAACTTAATCTATGGTTATTTTAAAAATACCTGTCAAATATTTAAAACTTTATATACATCCCACATATCTTTGTTCTCCAGAATCCAACAATCTTCCACCACAGCTACCACCTAGGAACATTGCAACCAATGATGTGAAAGACAATGACCCCAAGTCTTCAGAACAGGTCTGCAAGTCCTTGTCAGACACCTTCCTGAAGAGACTGCAGCATATGGACTTATCCACGTATGGTCACATTTTGGTCACCCTAACAAAGTACAGGATGTTTTCAATGTCCTTAGACACCTACTCATGGAGCAGCCTTTTAAGGATACATTGTGTACAGTGTTCACAACCAATAGTCACTATTACCCATTTAATATTGTTAGTTTTTTCATCAAGGTATGATGAAAATTATTATGTGTAACATTGATTTCAGAGTACCAGAACAACATCAAATGGCTATCCAAGAATACTTCAGGACCTCAATCTGTTTGGATGTTGAACAAGTTCAGAATGGTGAAGCTAACCTCCCAGGACTGAAAAAGCTAACAATGGCAATTTGCAAGAATCTAAACAGGTATACTTACCAGTCCAAAATATAATATATACTGTAGTATAATATGTTGTGCAGTGGACTGGAATAGTTTAACGGTGACCTGACTTTTTCTCTAATACAGTGAAGTTTCCCGAATCCTACCAGCTTTGGAAGTCTTCCACCACACGTTGGACCAGCAGATCTCTGCGAGAATTGGAAAAGTACCAAAACAAGTGGGTTACACTCGTGATCCTTTGTTATTGATAAAAGTCTTCACATTACTGGATTATTCCTTAATTTTCAGATGTCTGCCAATTCATATCAATCTGTGTCATTGAGACTTGAGCAGCTGACAAAATTGCTCTACTCAATAGAAGATAAGGTAAATCCAGGCCTATGTCAGTTGCTCATTGTAAATAATCGTGGTTCCTGCATACATATGGCAAAGCACCTCTGCTTCTCTTTTTTATAGGCTAAAAGTGCAATGTTTGACTCTGTTGGAAATGAAAGCTGCCACAGAAAATCTGTCATACCAACAGTCACATTTGAGGTGCTTCTATAAATCCGTTACGGTCTTGCACTACAAGACATAAAATTACATAAAAAGTCTGGAGTTTTGTGGTTTACTTGATCTGTCTGCTCTTTCACTCACAGGTCAAGCAAGAATCCTTAGGTATTTCCACAAAGATGTTCCTGAAAGTAGATGTTGAAGGTGGGAAGCTCTACTTCAAGAAAGCAAAAGATGGGCCTGAAGAAAAATACTTTACACAGAACAAAAGTAAGAATTTGTATTTTCTGTATCACCAGGCTTTTGCATTTCCTTTTTAAATTATGTTGTCCTGATGAGGGTCAGTCACAAAATTTGGATCATAGCTGTTCACGATTTCCAGAAAATCTTACTTTTGTTGATCCGGTCTTTTGGCAGCACACTGTAATTATCATTTTTTGTTAGCTTTTTGTTAGTTGTTGTTGGTTTAACAATTATTAAATGGATAAAAAAATGAAAATAAATTGACCCCAATAAATTTGGTGAATTGTCAACCACAAACAACAGCTCAGCATTTCCGTATTTTGCATTCAGTGGTCATCTGCAAACTAGTATGCTAAACCAGATGGAACATTAGCCTGCAAATGCTAAACTTGAGTAATGTTCATTTCATTCTTAGCATGTTAGCATACTGATATTCACATGTAGGGACACTGGGCCTAAGAACACCTTTACAGAGTTCTAGAACTTACTTCTAAACCAGTCAAATTGCTCAATGTAATAGGATTCCTGTGATCATTTTCAGTCTTACAGCTGGTGAAATCCCAGAAGGTCTTCAAACTTGTCATTGTCCTGGAAACAGAGAAAGAGAAGATTTTGCGAAAAGAATTTGTGTTTGATAACACAAAGGTAGGTAACAAGCTTTTGATTTAGCTTAAGATCCTAAAAAACTTTCCTTAAATCAAGTAATTATCTGCACATTTGAATTTTCATCTGTTAGTTTTACTCATTTGGCCAGTTTCAAAAATACCATTTTGCCTCATGGTATACAGTATTGCAATCTGAATGGCAAATGACCCTCAATTCTGAGGAACTCTTCAACAAACAAAAGACATTGGGTCTCATTTGCTGCAAAAGGTCAACTCTTGATATGCAGTAAGTGTTGATGATGGAGTTCTGAAATCACCTGTTGCCAAATTATTCTCAACTAGGATGTGCAAATACAGAAAAAAAGCCTCACCAACATGTAGTGGGCTGTGTTTGAACCCCATCAAGAGAGCAAACATCATTAATATTAAAACAGTAGATTAGTATACTGGCTTTAAATTTTCATGATGTATAGTGTGTAAATGCATTTTAGGAAACATTTGTATGCCTCCACAGAAAAGGGAGGGCTTTTGTCAGCTGCTTCAACAAATGAAGAACAAACACTCTGAAAAGCCTGAACCAGACATGATTACGGTGTTTATTGGCACCTGGAACATGGGTAACAATGTCAACATCCTTCATTTTGGATGGACTTGAACTGAAGAGTGATAATGATAAGGCTCGTGACTTGCAGGAAGTGCTGGACCCCCCCACAACCTCCGCTCGTGGTTTCAGTGTAAGGGCCAAGGGAAGACCCGAGACGACACGGCAGACCACATCCCACATGACCTTTATGTCATCGGGACTCAGGAGGATCCTTTGAGTGACAGGGAATGGGCAGAAACAGTGAAAAGTGTCCTCACCAAAGTCACAAACATCCGCTTTAAACAAGTGAGTGATTGTGGCAACGTGATGAAACTGAATGCATGAGCAGAAAACCATCATGACATCTTCTAACATCCAGGTGGTCATCAACACCCTGTGGAACATCCGCATTGTGGTTCTGGTCAAGCCTGAACATGAAAACAGAATCTCCCATGTTTTTTCAAACTGTGTGAAGACGGGGATCGCCAACACATTGGGTAAACACTGTCCCCTCCTCCGTAAGGAATCCAATGAATGACCTGCTCTTTAGTTCCTTCAAGGGTTACCCATCACAGATCACTTTCTTTTGTAGGGAACAAAGGAGCAGTGGGAGTATCCTTCATGTTCAATGGTACATCTTTTGGTTTTGTTAACAGTCACCTGACCTCTGGAAGCGAGAAGAAGCTCAGGTGAGCAATATACAGTGGTACCTCTACTTACGAAATTAATTGGTTCCGGAAGAAATTACGTAAATCGAAAATTACGTAAGTAGAGACTCGTTTTCCATGCAAATGCCCTAATCCATTCCAAGCCCACAAAAATTCAGACATAAATGTTTTATAAAGCATAAAAATGCATCAAAACATGTAACAAATACATGTTACGATTAGATTATTACACAATAAATGAGAGTTGTGCATAACGTAAAAAACAAAGAATAGAGTAAAGAATAATAATATCAGTCATTTACCTTTTAACTGCTGTCCTCATTGTTTTTTGCCCTCTTTGGTTCATGCGCACCTGCGTCACGATGCCAAACAAGAGTGAATTCCAGTCCTCCTTTTGAACTTCTCCAACCCCCCTTAAACTCCTTAATTATACTTCCTTTTGTTTTAATAACATGTCGATCGTAGATGCATTATGGCCATATTCTTTGGCGAGATCAACCAAGCGCATTCCTTTTTCATGCTTTCTATGATCTCTTGCTTTGTTCGTATGGACAAGAAAGCTCTTTTCTTCGTCTTTTCTTTTCCTCTTTTCTCCGTCACTTTCTTGGGGTCCATAGCGAATACGTATTCAAAGCGTTATTATATTTGCGCAAAACTATCAGACTACCTCACGGGCTAGCGCCGAATGCCGAAGACACTCCATAACACCTCTAGCGCCACACAGAGGTGGAGTGGCATCCCTCTTAGCCAATGGGATGCCAGGAAGATACGTAATAGGTAATAGCCAATGGGAGAGCAGCTATGAGAACGTTACATTCAGGAACCTGTGGGAGATTCGACTATCAGCCAATACTGTGGTTTTACATTAGGTAAGTCAAAATTTCTTTCGTAAGTAGAGGTAATATTTTCCTGCTGTGAAATTTTGTAAGTAGAAAATTTCGTAAGTAGAGACATTCGTAAGTAGAGGTATCACTGTATTGCACTTTAAACCTCGACGGACCATGGCTGAGAGCATTGTGTGCCTCTGCAGAGACAGAACAATCCCATACATATCTGTTTAGCTTTTCTAGCCAATGCACTGACCCATCAACAGAGTTTCATTCAGTCACAGTTCAGTTCAGTTAACTGTATTGCTGGTTGCAACTTTTTTGAAGAGCACTTATAGATTTCCCACTTTTTGCCTAATTGGGTCACCTAAAATACGCCTGCCATGACACATTATCTAGCAAGGCAATAGTCACATGATGTCTGTGTTTAAGAGACAGCCACTGTCAAAAATATCAGTTCTACTGCTGAGATAAATCGTATCCAGCCTGCAGAGCGTACCCAACACAACAGCACTCAGTCGCTTTCTAGTACTTTCTGGAGGAGAAAGAGCAGCAGTTGACTTCAACTTCAACATGGCTGCTTTAAGGTGGGCTCAGCCATCTTGGCAAGGTGCCAGTCTTTGTCCCCACTTCCACAAAGCACACCTGTATTTAGTAAATGTATTAGTAGTTTGTGTGTTGCCTCTCAGAATTATACAAAATTTGACCCTGCACTTCCTTCCTCATGAGTTTCTGGACTGAAGCAGATCAGATGAAAGATGTCACAGTGTCTGTGAACCAGCTACCTGCATTTGTATCTATTTAACTGATAGATTTTATCATTAATTTGCTGTTTAACATGTTTAACATGAATTCATTTTAGTAAACAAGTTTGCATTGTGTTTGAGTTACACTAAAGTAGATTTCAAGTGGGAAAATAATAAAAATGCTGCCAATTACTTTTATGTTTTTGTATTCTATGACAATATGTTGTTTAGGAATTTCATATTTCTGTAGGTCTGATATCACAACTCAACTTTTAAATTAACATACAGAGCCTATAAGTCAATGTCTAGCAAAAAAACTGCTAAATAAACAATTTATACAAATTATGTCATAATATCCTAAATCAATATTTCCAGGTTTTCTTATTAGTTTTTTTCGTATTTGCAGACGTAATCAAAACTACACAACCATCCTGCGATTCCTGAACCTAGGAGATAAGAAGCTCAATCCATTTGACATCACACATCGATTCACACACCTCTTCTGGTTTGGTGATCTAAACTACCGTGTTGAATTCCCCTCCACAGTAAGGTCTAAAGAATGTAACATCATACGCAATTGGTGCCTAAACAATGACATAATATTTGTACTTGGTTTCTCTTGTTTCAGCCTTCTTAATAGTGAAACACGATTTACATGATTTCATTGATAAATGGTCTTTTTTTTACTAATGTTATTAAATATTTTATCTGTGCTTTCACTCAGTGAGTGTCGGAGCTCTTTCAGCCAGGAGGAGTGACATCTCTGCACTGCTTTTCTTCACAGGAAGCTGAGTCCATTGTGACTAAGATCAAACAGCAGCAGTATCATGAACTCCTCAGCAAAGACCAGCTCAGTCTGGAGAGGAATGATGAAAAGGTCTTCCTACATTTTGGTGAGCCTCATTGAGAGAATCCAGTCCTGACTTTCTCTATCAATTGCATTCTTCTTATTAATGCGTTATTTTTTCAGCTTACATTAAAAAGAATGTGGTTTTATTCTGACTGTAGATGAAGAGGACATCACATTTCCACCCACATATCGCTTTGAAAGAGACACAAGAGAGAAATATGCTTACACAAAGGCCAAAGCCACAGGGGTAAGCTTAAGTATTATCCAACAGAGCAATATTTTTCAATATATAAAACATAAATAGTATATAATAAGTAGGAATCCTGTTAGTCACCAAAGTGCAAAAACCAACTGCAGCATTAAACACAGATATCCATGACACAGCATTGTCCTGTTATAAAGCACTAGAATAAGATGTTCATGTGAGGATATGTTGTGATTCATGTTACAGGCTCAAAGATCAGTTTAACCAATTCCTTTTCCACATACTGTATAGAATCTCATGAGTTTTGAAATATGATTAATTTACTTCTGCAGACAAAATACAATTTGCCCTCATGGTGTGATCGAGTCCTGAGGAAGTCATATCCTCTGGTTCATGTTGTCTGCCATGCCTATGGTGAGTTGTTCTCTTTGAACAAGTTCATTTACTGGGTAGGACTAGAAAGAATTGAACAACAATTCAACTGCTGAGAAAATACAGAGGTGGACTCCTGATTTAGACATTTAAAATGATAAAATATTATAGAAATGTTTTGATGATTTATTAGGTTTGAGGCCAAAGCCTGTAAGTAAATATTTTGTTTTTGCCAGGAAACATAATAAGGAGATGCTAACCTTAAATCTAACCCTAACCCTAACCCTAAGCCTAACCCTAACAATAACCCCAATTCAATTTTTCAGGAGTGATCCCTTAATGGTATATAACTAGACATACTCATTCAGATAGGCCTTCTAACTTCCAGGTTGCACTACTGACATCATGACCAGTGACCACTCACCAGTGTTTGCCTCATTTGAAGTTGGAGTAGCCTCACAGTTTGTCTCCAAACAGGGTATGATCACCATCTATAGCATGATAACATGAAGTTATCTGCTCCACCAGTGACAGTGACAGTTCACATGTCTTGTTCTTTCAGGCCCAAACAGCACAACTCAAGGTGGAATACAGGTCACGAACTGCGTCGCCACCTTGTTGACGAAGTCCAAGACTAAGTTCTTTATTGAATACCATTCCAGCTGCTTGGAGAGTATGTATCATCTGTATGGTGGACTGCATCACACTAAACTCCATGGAAGCTATTTTTAAATGGGTGGAGGCGGTCAAAACTAATATTCTGCTAAATGATGACAGAAACAGTCAAGACTTCAGAGGGAGAGAATGCTGAGCACTCAGATGGGTCAATAAAAGTTCGGTTTGGCAACCAAGTTGAGGTAAATTTATAAGTAGTTTTAGTGTACAAGACATGTGGGGACAGAAATCTTAATTTGTCATTTCTACCTATCTTTTCAAGCTCACCCCGATCATCTCTGACCCAGAGTACCTTTTTGACCAGCACATCCTCATTTGTGTGAAGTCAACAGACAGCGACGAGTCATACGGTAATGACATTCACACAGCATTAGATGAAGATGGCCTGTGGGGTGCTTAGAGTGTCTTGTCTTATTTATAAAGGAGAGGGTTGTGTTGCGCTGCGAGCTGCCCAGTACTGCTACACAGAGTTTCAGATCACGTTGACTCACCATGGAGAGAAGACGGGCACACTGACCGGCGGCATCCAGCTGCACACCAGTGAGGGAAAGCCCACTGAGAAGTTGTATGGTGAGTCTGGAGATCAGCTCAGGACTTACTTACCAAATTCATACTACAAGATCATTTCTTATTTTACTCTCAGATTTCATCAAAATTGAAAGGGATGATACTGTTACCTCGAAAGGCAAAAGCAGCGACACAAAGAAGTAAGATATTTTTCACCTGTGGTTACTTCAAGATATTGCCAACGTAATTTCTGGGGGTGACACTTTTGTGTTGTTTGTTGACAGGTCTTCTGTCATCCAAAAACATGACATTTCTAACCCCAGTTACATGGGAGTGTCCTTCCAAAGGAGCAATGTGATAGATAAAGGTTGGAGTTATAGCATGCCTCCAAAAAATCATCCATTGGCTGGGCAGGGGAGTAAAGAATCCAAGAAGGGTGGCTATGATGGCAGCCCGCACAGTGCCACAGGGAAATGTTCAAATCCTATGTGTGTGGTGAACACAAACACATAAACACAATGGTAAAGGTAAGTGCTAAAGGATAAGCTTTACTGACTGATCCTCTGCTTCCTAGAGATGAAACTGAAACAAGGTCAGAGATGTTTGACAATCCCTTGTATGGCTCAATGGGGAAAACTACTGGTCAGGGCAAGGACCAAGACCACCAACAGAGGGACCACCTCGCACCTCCAGATCCCATCATTAAAGCGGCAGAGGTTGAATCTGATCGCCCCCCAGTGCCCACCCCACGTAACCGTTCCTGCACCCTGTCAGACACCAAACCTCAGGCTCCAACCTCCAGCACCACTCGTCCGTCAATGCACAAGAAACCTGTGGTGCCCTCCCGCTTGGAAGGGGTGGTGCCAGTTTGCCGGCCACCTTTACCATCAAAGAGCTGGCTGGGCATGCCTGACCCCCAGACCCCCAAACCCAGAGACTATAGAGACAGCTCTGAGCTCCCCACTAAACACAGACAAACAGCCAGGCCTGTCCACCTACAGCCTCACAGAGACGGTAAGGAAGGAGGAAGGAGTCTGGTTCTCTGATGGTGAGATTCACTAGAATTCAATTACCCTGTGCATTAAAAGATGATAACTCTTTTTCTTTTTTTAGCGTATCCAGAAGTTCCCAAGATGGGTCGTTCTGTGAAGTGAAACCGCTCAGTTAACAACTTTGGACAAAGTCTGACCTGTTTTTGTTTTCAGTCTTAATGCAAAGCTAGGCTAACTGTTTCCTGGCTGTCAATTCATATTTCATCTGATTCTGGTGAATGTCAAAACCATATTTTCAAAATGTCAAAACTTCATAGTCATATAAACGTTAGAGACACATCCTCAAACGTCCTTTGTCCTAAGCTTGCATTAAAAGTAGATTTGAAATCAAACTCTTATTGGGAGAGTTTATTGATTCAATACCTGAAAAATGTTTACCACACAGTGTTATTATCATCAGTGTCAGTTCTACTGGAATTTGCACAGACTTTAAAACTTTGGCCTTTAAGATGTACAATAAATTCTCAAATAAATTCAAAAATCATCCTGATTGGACCTGATTATTTTAAGCTTTTCTCACAACATCATGTCAATGCATGTGGGACTGTAAATAGACTAGTCTTATAGTTGGGTTAATAACCAGTTCAATAGAGTGTGAATAATCATTTACTTCCATCTTCCATTATACGTTATATGATAGACAGAGTGGCATATATGTACTTCACATATAAATATATAGAGCATATACTCTTAGTAGTAATGTTTATTTTGTGTGATCAGATGAGAGCCACTCCTTACTGGTTTCACTAAGCAGGGTTAACAAACCCTGCATAAACTTGCAGCTCTGGTTTGACTTACCCTGAGCCTGTAAACCCAGGGTTTGCAGTTTCACAAAGGTTGTTCAGGGTTTGTTTATCAACCCAGGATAAGTTGACTCATAGTTTAGCTGGTGCGAAACAGCTCTAATAAGCTAATATCAGTTGAGATCCGATTCGACGGGCCTCCATTGATAATAGACGAGACGCGCTCCCCAGCGCTTCATGGCATTCAAAGGTCAGATTTAATTTATCCATATGAAGAAGGAGAGGAGGAAAGTGCGTTCGCACGAAGAAAGAGAAGAGGAGCGCCAAGAGTATAGGACTAAGAGTAGGGACGTTGAATGTTGGAACTATGACAGGAAAAGGTAGAGAGTTGGTCAACATGATGCAGAGGAGGAAGGTAGACATACTGTGTGTCCAGGAGACCAGGTGGAAAGGTAGCAAAGCTAGAAGTTTAGGAGCAGGGTTCAAGTTGTTCTATCATGGTGTAGATGGGAAGAGAAATGGAGTAGGAGTTATCTTGAAGGAGGAATTTGTTAGGAATGTCCTGGAGGTAAAAAGAGTGTCAGATAGAGTGATGAGTCTGAAGCTAGAAATAGAAGGTTTGATGTTCAATGTTGTTAGTGGGTATGCTCCACAGGTAGGATGTGAGCTGGAGGAGAAGGAGAAATTCTGGTTGGACTTTGATGAAGTGATGCAGAGCATACCTAGAAGTGAGAGAGTTGTCATTGGTGCAGACTTCAATGGACATGTTGGTGCAGGTAACAGAGGTGATGAGGAAGTGATGGGCAGGTTTGGTATCCAGGAGAGGAACGCAGAAGGACAGATGGTAGTTGACTTTGCAAAAAGGATGGAAATGGCTGTAGTGAATACTTTCTTCCAGAAGAGGCAGGAACATAGGGTGACCTATAAGAGTGGTGGTAGGAGCACACAGGTAGACTACATCTTGTGTAGACGATGTAACCTGAACGAGATCAGTGACTGTAAAGTAGTGGTACGCGAGAGTGTAGCCAAACAGCATAGGATGGTGGTGTGTAGGATGACTCTGGTGGTGAGGAAGATGAAGAGGGCAAAGGCAGAGCAGAGGACGAAATGGTGGAAGATAAAAAAGGAAGGGTATTGCATGACCTTTAGGAAGGAGTTAAGACAGGCTCTGGGTGGTCAGGAGGTGCTTCCAGATGACTGGACAACTACAGCTAATGTGATCAGGGAGACAGGTAGGAGAGTATTTGGTGTGTCATCTGGAAGGAAAGTAAATAAGGAGACTTGGTGGTGGAATGGGGAGGTACAGGAGTGTATACAAAGAAAGAGGTTAGCTAAGAAGAAGTGGGACACTGAGAGGACTGAGGAGAGTAGACAGGAGTACAGGGAGATGCAGCGTAAGGTGAAGGTAGAGGTAGCAAAGGCCAAACAAGAAGCTTATGATGACTTGTATGCTAGGTTGGACAGTAAGGAGGGAGAGACTGATCTATACAGGCTGGCAAGACAGAGAGATAGAGATGGGAAGGACGTGCAGCAGGTTAGGGTGATTAAGGATAGGGATGGAAGTCTATTGACAGGTGCCAGCAGTGTGATGGGAAGATGGAAAGAGTACTTTGAAGAGTTGATGAACGAGGAAAATGAGAGAGAACAAAGACTAGAAGAGGTGACTGTTGTGGACCAGGATGTAGCAAAGATTAGCCAGGATGAAGTGAGGAGAGCACTGAAGAGGATGAAGAGTGGAAAGGCAGTCGGTCCTGATGATATACCTGTAGAGGTTTGGAAGTGTCTAGGAGAGGTGGCAGTAGAGTTTCTGACTGGGTTGTTCAACAGGATCTTAGATAGTGAGAAGATGCCTGAGGAATGATGGAGAAGTGTGCTGGTGCCCATTTCAGCTCTGAACAAGGGAGATGTGCAGAGTTGTGGCAACTACAGAGGAATAAAGCTGATGAGCCAATCAATGAAGTTATGGGAAAGAGTAGTTGAAGCTAGACTAAGGGCAGAAGTGAGCATTTGTGAGCAGCAGTACGTTTTCAGACCAAAAAAAGAGTACTACAGATGCAGTATTTGCTTTGAGGATGTTGATAGAGAATTACAGAGAAGGCCAGATGGAGCTGCATTGTGTTTTTGTAGATCTGGAGAAAGCTTATGACAGGGTGCCCAGAGAGGAACTGTGGTATTGTATGAGGACGTCTGGAGTGGCAGAGAAGTATGTTAGAGCGGTGCAGGACATGTATGAGGACTGTAAGACAGCAGTGAGGTGTGCTGTAGGTGTGACAGAGGAGTTCAAGGTGGAGGTGGGACTGCATCAGGGATCAGCTCTGAGCCCCTTCTTGTTCGCTATGGTGATGGACAGGCTGACAGACGAGGTTAGACAGGAATCTCCATGGACTATGATGTTTGCAGATGACATTGTGATCTGCAGTGAGAGTAGGGAAGAGGTGGAGGATAGGCTAGAGAGGTGGAGGTTTGTCCTGGAAAGGAGAGGGATGAAGGTTAGCCGCAGTAAGACAGAGTACATGTGTGTGAATGAGAGGGACCAAAGTGGAAGAGTGAGGTTACAGGGAGAAGAGATCAAGAAGGTGGAGGATTTTAAGTACTTAGGGTCAACAGTCCAGAGCAATGGAGAGTGGGGAAAAGAGGTGAAGAAGCGTGTACAGGCAGGATGGAACGGGTGGAGAAAAGTGTCAGGTGTGATGCGTGATAGAAGAGTTTCAGCTAAAATGAAAGGAAAGGTGTACAAAACTGTGGTGAGACCAGCGATGTTGTTTGGTCTAGAGACAGTGTCACTGAGGAAAAGACAGGAGGCAGAGCTGGAGGTAGCAGAGATGAAGATGCTGAGGTTCTCTTTGGGAGTGACCAGGAAGGATAGGATCAGGAATGAGTACATCAGAGGGACAGCACATGTTAGAGGTTTTGGAGATAAAGTCAGAGAGGCCAGACTGAGATGGTTTGGACATGTCCAGAGGAGAGATAGTGAATATATTGGTAGAAGGATGCTGAGTTTTGAACTGCCAGGCAGGAGGCCTAGAGGAAGACCAAAGAGGAGGTTTATGGATGTAGTGAAAGAGGACATGAAGGTAGTTGGTGTGAGAGAAGAGGATGCAAAGGACAGGGTTAGATGGAGGCGGTTGATTCGCTGTGGCGACCCCTGAAGGGAAAAGCCGAAAGGAAAAGAAGAAGAAGAAGAAGAAGAAGAAGAAGAAGAAGAAGAAGAAGAAGAAGACTTTGGGAGAATTTTCCAAAAGAGCAACAGCCTTGCAGCTGCAAAGAAGAGGGTGATGGCGTGGGAGGAAATTGCTGCTCGAGTCAATGCGTGTTTAAACGTAGTCCATTGCAATCACGGTAAAATTAAGGAGGAAAATGGCTTGAATAATAGTCTATTAAATTTTTAAAAAACAAATTAAAGTTACTAATCCAAGTCTGAGGTTGCGGCACAATGTCATTAGGAGAATATAATTTCAAATGAATTTATCAGATTTAACAAACAGACAAACAAACAAACAAACAAAAACAATCAAGTTATTAGCGTGGTAGTGCCCGTACACATTGAGCGCGTATCTGGCTCCCCCATGTGGACAGAGTTGGTAATTGCACCCTATTCTTGCGTCGCAACAATATTACGCAAGAAAACGAAACGTCATCAAGACGCTACTGCAAGAAAGCGAGGCAACAATGGTGAGAGATGGTTACGATTTATTTTCCCCCCTTGGCTATCAACTCTCTTGCCTGAGGATTTGTTTTGATATTTAATCATTAGTCTCGCCTTTTTATTTTTTCGGTGGCTTAATTTGATAATTTACTGCAACCCATTTCATCTTCGACATTTATCCTGCTGCTAACGTTAGCTTTGTTCACGTTGTTTTTCAGCTTTTCTACTCGTTTTTCAAGTCTCTGGTGGGTAAGGATGTGGTGGTCGAGCTCAAAAACGACCTGAGGTAAGCTTTATTTTCCTATGATGTCTTGTGTTTTCGTATTATATTATAGTTTTATTTGCTACAAGAGTGTAATGTTGGAAGCTGTGGTTGTGAATGATCAATGTTTGCATCATTAGAATATAACATGTCCATGTTAAATAATTCTCTATGTTGTTAATTACTACAGTCACAAAATGATTCACCCTTAAATTGCATTTCTCATGTCATACATTTCAAATGAGGTAAAAAAAACTACTTGTGCCAGGTTTCATAAACTTCTCCAATAGAATATCAAAGATCTTTTCTGTTTTTAATCAAACCAAACTCAAACTTTGGGGCCCATGGATCAGCAGTATGTCTGGAGTAAAATGAAATATCATGAAAAGAACACCCGCCTCTTGTGAAGCAGCAGTAGACAGGTGATGCTGAGGTCTGATGGATTCCATCAATTATCAGGAACTCCTGGAAAACATCTTACCATTTATAGCAAAGCTTAAGCTTGGTCTCATTGGCCATTATTCTCAGGGATGCCTCCAGGTGTGCCAGAACTTGATTTCACAACATTCTAGACTGACTTAAATCCCATAGATCTGAGGAAGGTGGCTGCAGCAGATAAAACAAGAATATTCCAGAACTGGAGGTCTTTGTCCGTTAGGAATGGTCTAAGATTCCTCAGGAACTCTCCTTGGAGCTGGTGACTACTTCCTGAGTGCAGCCGGTCGAATCAGCTGGCCTCTACAGAATATTAGTCGCTTCTTGTTCACGGTTGAATAATGTAAAGACTGCAGTAGTGATAAAAACTATCATTTTACATTATATTAAAAGCACTTCTGATACCTGTTGTGTTGATAGAGTTGTATTGTTTGAAATACGGCTATTGTTCACCTCCACTTTGAACTTGTTTTTTGAAAAAGTACCTGTATGCCCATTAGTTTTGACAATAGCTTTTATTTCCACATGTCTTTTCAGCATCTGTGGAACACTTCATTCTGTCGACCAGGTTAGAAGTGATTATTTTCTTTCATTTAACAAAAGTCTTTGAGCTTCTGTCTTCTGGCTTTTGACTTTAACATTACTTTTCTTGGCTTTTGTTTTTCAGTACTTGAACATTAAGCTCACAGACATCAGTGTCACCGATCCGGAGAAATATCCTCACATGGTGCGTTTAACTGTCCTCCATCTTATCTTTCAGTGTGTCAAGTCTGTAAGACACATTTGTTTTAAACTTGATGTTCTATTTAAGATTCCTTGATGTCCAATGAGCTCAGAAGCTCGGTCCAAACACAGACCACTCATACATGTGTGTGTAATGAGTTCCCTCCATATATATGTGAAGACGCATGGGAAAACTGCAGACTTTAAGTGCAAAGCATTTCATACATGTAGGGTATATTTCATTCATAAATATCCAACTAAAACAAAAAAATTCATAGAGTATCTGTTTTCTGCATATACAGATAATTCAGCATTTCCTATCATGATGACGTGAAGTGTGTCAGTTATTATTTCCATGTTTTGTTGCTTCGTCACCATTGTGCTCGTGACAATGGAAAAAGTACCTGCAATCATATGTTTACACATTCTATATTTTCTGACACCAGAAGAAAAAGATTTTTATTATTGTCACATCAAACATAAACCCATTAACCTTTTATGAATCCAACGACACTTCCTCTGCATCACTTCTAGCACTTGAAATACTTTGAATGATTCTTTTTAAACTAAACTGTGTCTGTGTTCGTTGTCTTCAGCTCTCTGTAAAGAACTGCTTCATCCGTGGATCGGTTGTCCGGTATGTCCAGCTACCGGCAGATGAAGTCGACACGCAGCTGCTTCAAGATGCTGCCAGGAAGGAAGCCATGCAGCAGAAGCAGTGATGGGCTGCTGGGTGGGGTTTCTCCTGGGGTGGGGAAGGTGGATAATGAATAGTCTGAGTTCTGAGTTTGTTTTAGCATTCTTAAACAAGCTGAAAGGGTTGTTCAGCTCCTGTAATTAAGTAGTTTAAGTCATTTTCCTGTGCTTGAACAGAGAATTTAATTGCATTCCTGACATTTTTGATCGATAATTTGCAACACAGTTATTATTGGAAATGGTTTTCACCTCCAAAGCTGTGAGAGAGGTTTCATTTGATGCAGTCATTTGTTTTGTTTAAATAGAAATCTGAGTCTAAAAAAAATCTAGTGTTTCTGTTATACAAGCATTTTTTATGCCACTTCAAAATAAAGTTATTTATATTTTGATCATGTTATTGTTATTCATGTTTTATTGACTGTAGCACTCATGGATGTTTTCTATGTGGTTA
Organism: Antennarius maculatus; assembly: GCA_013358685.1. NCBI lineage: Eukaryota > Metazoa > Chordata > Actinopteri > Lophiiformes > Antennariidae > Antennarius > Antennarius maculatus. The sequence continues at coordinate 12,164,903 of CM023610.1, read as the reverse complement.
CACAGACATATTTTGTGAATGAATTCTTCCTTGCAGTAAAAACACACAGCGCACACCAGAAGAAGCTGTTTCCTGTCTGCTGCAGACGTTTAGTACGTGTCACATAAGCCACAGGTGCAAAGCAGCTGAGCAAAGCAGGTGAAAGAGTTTTCATCCGTGTGTTTAGTCATCATCTCAGTAACACACTCTGAAATCTACTCTTGAGGCCATCAGTACTATGCTCAAAGTAAAGTCAACACAATACTGTCACAGGATGCTGCATCACATCAAAAGTAAAATGTCTTCATAGAAACAAAAGCCTCCAAACGGTAACATTTACTCCCATGGCCACCAAGCACGCAGAAATACTGAAATACAACTAACCAGGAAGTAACCGGCTTCTCCACTCCAGCCAAACTGTTGGTTTTTGAAGTACATGACAAGACACCACTGAAACACACACCCAGGCTATGGTCAAACAATGTTTTCTAATGATGGAACGCATTCTGACAGTTTGTTTTCATCAGTCTTTGTTCTGTTCCTGTCAGTACAGCACCTCCAAATTAAGACATTCAACCAGTTTCCATTCTGATGACCCCAATGTCATCATCATGGAGAGAGACATCCTTCTGCTGTTGAAGGAAATTGGAGATGGATGGATGGATACATACACGGACGAACAGGTAGGTAGGTAGACAGACAGACAGACCACAGACGGGGTTTTTCTATAGAAGGTAGATGCTTCTTTCTTGCGATGGTGTCTACATGTCAGTAACGTATTATCGCTTTAGATACAGAGCACTAATTTTTTAAAAGATTTTTGAATAGCTGTTATTATAATGCACTAATTCTTCTAGTTAAAGGTCCCACCCTCTGAATGCTGGCAGAAAGGAAAGGAGGAAATATGACGAACAACAAAATAATTCCTCTTTGTGTGAAGAGCAGATTCACTTGAATCATTGAGGTTTCAGGGCAGCTGTTTTCACCTGAACACAGAAAAAAAAAAAACCTGTTTCCTGTATGTGAGTAGCATTGGAAACAGGACAAAGTAGAATGTAATAATGGACACAGACCAATGGAAACTAACTTTAATACATATTGTAATTATGGAAATATGTATTAGTTGTGAATGTAAGGTTCTGATTGTGACCATCTGTTTACTGGACTTTTCTGATGTCTGCAGCTGCAGTCTCTCTTTGCTCTCATCCTTTAACTGTTACAGCAGCAGCTGAGCCTGGCTCTACCCTGGTGTGTGGGACAAGTAATGTCTAATAATAAGAATATAGAAATCTAATATATACGGCTCGTCACTCGCAGACACAGAGATGAACTTCCACCTCATTCATTTTGATCTTCGTTGAAGTGCTGGACCGTGGTGACATGTCAAGTGGTTTTATGGATTGTTAAGATGTGAGCAGAGTTAAATACATCTGCCAGTCGACTGCAGTAGGAAGAGAGTTTTCAGAATAAAATGAAGATGCCGATTATAAGCAAAAAGCTATTTATGGATGAAATTTTATGACCCAATAATCTGTAGAGTTTTATAGTGATATATGATGTTATATATTATATTTGATTTCATATTCTGTGACCATCTAACATTACATTAATGTTAACGGTATGTGCATTAATGTTCAGAAGTCTCTAATATGACAAACTCACACTGGGGTTAATACATAGAAATCCAATACGTTTATTTTACATTCATACATCTAAACATTGTAGAATAATAATTGTAATGCAGTTTAAAAAAAGTCAGATCCAAAAACAAAGATGATGCTTTAGGGTTGGTGACAAGCGTTAAAAAATATATATACAGACACTCAGTCACACAATCACACAGGGATGGAGGACGAGTTGTGTCCTTGAGTTGTACCTTAATACAGCTGGGCTGAATGGAGAAAGGCACATTGAATACACAGTGTATGTACAAATTGAAATGTTGACACCTACACAACTCTACTACAGGATCTAGAACAATGAGAAGAACTGTAAACCTTCACTTATGGAAATCAAAAGAACAAAAACCACATCTATACAAATACAATTGAAGCAAAATATTTTCTTGGTTATAACCAAGCAGTACTTTAAAATGAGCTTCAACACGTCGATTGGCTCTGCCAGCAGAGAGCAATCCCACAGATATAATTACACAATATGTCACAATATTTATGCAGTTGCCCCCCTTCATGTGCGCTGACAACTGGCAACGGTCACAAAGCACCTCGTGCATATCCCCGCCCGACGGCAGTCGTCCGATACGCTTTATGTTAAAACCCATCACGATGACATTTCCTCCGCTTCACATGAGTATGGCAACTTGACGTGGTGCAACAAGTACGTACATCTACGTAAAAATGTGAAGACAAATCTGTACAGCCGCAAATCTCCATATCTTAAAATATATGTACCACCCGTCAATCAAAATTTTCAATACTTTCAGAAAATTAAGTCTCTGATATAAAATACTATATTTTCAAAAAAACTGATTGTTTACATTCCATCCTTCTCACAAAATAAAGCTTTATATACGTACCGTCAAAGCTTAGAAATGCTTCCATCATACTCATAGTTATATATATTTATATATATATATATATATATATATATATATATATATATATATATAGAAACAATAAAGTGACTAAGATGCCGTATGTGGCTCTACGTTCACATGTAGTGGAAACCCGTTTAGAATGGCATACGCAGCCAATTTCTTTAAATGAACACAGTGTGGCACTACAATTTTGGATGATTGTACAAGTTGGGGTCTTCAAATGCCAAGGTCAAGATTGCCTCTTTTAAAAACTGCTGCCTCCTTCCAGCCTAACACGTCTTGGTCAGATCGGTGGGCATGTCTGCCGCTGACATACGGTACTGGATCTTTGTGTTGGTGATGGCGCCATGCTTCTGTCGAAGATGCAACCGCAGCTGACTCTTGTGGCGAAAGTGTAAGTTGCATTTCTCACACTGAAAAAAGAAGATAGTCTGTTAACTTAAGGGCACATTTACAGACTACTTACATCTTGAATATATCTTTAATGTGGTGAAGACCTACATGGTAGGGCTTTTCTCCCGTGTGAATGCGCAGGTGGCTCTTCAACGTCTGCAGGTGACGGAAGCGTGTTCCACAGATCTCGCATGGATATGGCTTTTCGCCCGTGTGGATCAACACGTGGGCGCGGAGATGAGCAACCTGAACATGAGCGAAACAAATTCACCTCCGTTCACGGCGACCAAGGAAAGTATCGTTCTAAAATATTATAATCTGGTGATAACTAGATTTGCTTGAACATCAGCGGCGTACTAGTGAGCGTGCCGACACATTCTTATAGATGCTCATCAATAAATTATCAGCATAAAAGTGAAAATAACTATACCCACTCATAGTGTAATATAGTGTATTATTAGTGTATTAGTGCTACTAACACTAGGAAAACATTTTTATCTCGGCGTGTTCTTACCTGTACAAATCGAGCTCCGCAGGTCTCACATTTGTATGGCTTCTCTCCTGAGTGGATGCGCGTGTGAGTCTTGAGGTTAGCTGGTCTGTTAAACTGAGCACCACAGATATTACAGCGATACGGCTTCTCTCCTGAAAAACAGTGTGACAATCATTTAAATTCAGCAGCAAAAGTGCATTCCCTCACCAGACGTACGGATGAGACTCCAGGTCCTACCTGTGTGGACGGTCTTGTGGCTGGCGAGATTGCCCTTATAGCGGAAAGCAGCCTGGCAGCGGTCACACTTGTATGGCTTGTCGCTGTGCACTTGGAGCATGTGTTGTTTCAGGCCTTCCTCTTCAGCAAACTTGGAGTCACATTCATTACAGAAGAATGTGCCGTTTTCTGTCCGAGAGAAGGTGAAGTTCAACCACTACTCCGAAAAAAATACACAGTAATCTTCGATTTGTTTTTGTCGGTGATGTTTAGAACGCTGGAAACTCACCACAGCTGGAGTCCGAGTATTCCGAGTGCAGCTCAGCCATGTCCTCTGCCAGACGGGACCTGGGAGTGTTGGGACAGACGTCTGAGTGCTGCTGGGACAGCGTCCCGCAGGAGGAGCAGTTCAGTCGGCTGGAGTAGTGTGGAGGGTGGCCGTCGCCATTCCTCAGTGAACCCTCCAGTGCACTACGGACAGAAACAACATGTTTGAAGTCAGACAACAACAACAAAAACTTCAGATGAAATGTAATTCCAAAATAAAGTTCCTAAAATTATTCTAATGAAAATAAAGAATCTAAAAAATTTTTTCGGGGCAAACATTCGGAACCACAATATACAAAAAAAACCTTCACAAATGTCCAAATCCTGCTAAATTCTCGAGAAAAATGTACATTTTGATGCCGCTCTGAAGCAAACGATGCAGCTATACGTTTACATGAGCCTCACCTGTTGATTATGTTGTTGAGGCGACTCGCCTGTGGCACCGGCAGGTCCTCGCTGTGATCGCTGCTCTTGCTTGTGGTTTGTGGGTCGAGGTTCTCAGTGTCGCTGGGGTGGAGGTAGGGTTGCAGGCCAAGACGCTGAGGCGAACGAAAGCTGGGGTCCTCTTCTTCCTTCGCGCTCTGATTCAATACGATGAACTTGTACTTCTTCCAGTTGCGAGCTTTGGGGTCCTGCGTACCTGGCGGAGCTTGCGCCCCGGTGGCTTGGGACAGGCCGGCGTTCTTGCTGCTGCTGGACTCCGTTGGAGAGTTGGGCTGGCAGTCTGACTTGAGGGGGCTCTGAGGGCTGCTCATGAGGCTCTTCCGTCCAGCAGAGGAGATTCCAAGCGGGTAGTGCTGATGGATCGGGTCTTCCTCCGCCTGAGGAGTGTGATCTTTGCCCGAGTCTTTCTGGTGTTCGAGGGTCAACACAGGGAACACACGTTTCCTTGTGCCGAGAGCGATTGACTGGCTGAGCCCCTCGTGGCTTTCCCTTCTCATCTCATCATCTCTCCCTACTTCCCTAGAGGCGTAGGTGGTGGAGTGAATAATACTGGAGGAGCTGGTGCCCACTGCCCTGGCATACTCTGCTCTGCTGATGTTGGCGGTGTCATGCGGAGAACAATGCTTGTGGTGGATACCGCTCTTAGAGAGGTCAGCAAAAGCATTTTTGGCATCGGCCAGCTTGCAGAGAGGGAAAGGGAATCCCGGCATGGGAAACTGCCCATAGAGATGGTAGTTGCTGGGGGTGCTGACCCCAGTGAACATGTTTGAGCCGTAGGGTCTCCCATCCCTGAATGGAGCTACGCGGCTGTGCAGACTGTCAACAACATCATGGGGCCGGTAAGCATGGACATCCTGAGGTAAAACCAACGGGCTGACCAAAAATTCATCTCTGGGCAGCTTGGCAGACGGATCGCTGTGAACAGAATGAGAAGGTGGAAACACCTGACTAATGCTAACTGATGATAAATTTGACTGATATAGAACAGGAGTGTGTTCTGCCAACCTGGACTTGATGAACCTGTGGCATGTGTCCACAACATGGTCCATCTGCAGATAGATGGCTGTGTTCATGATGGCCATGATCAGACTCTCTTTGAGCGTGAGGCGGGAGGTGTACATGAACTCCAACAGGATGGCAAAGCCTTCTGGGTCGACCTTTGGGTCCAGACTGATGGCATTGAGGTTGCACTTGTGGGAGTCAGTAAAGATGGTGTAAAACAGCCCACTGCAGCCACACACACACACACACACACACACACACACACACACACACACACACACACACACACACACACACACACACACACACACACACACACACACACACACACACACACACACAGAGAGAGAGAGAGAGAGAGAGAGAGAGAGAGAGAGATCAGTGACTTCATCCTCACGCCGTGGCAGAACTCTGGCTCTGGCCCTGCGATTGACACTCACCTGCAAGCCATGAGGACAGTCTTGTGTGCACGAAACTGCTGTCTGTTCACCAAGATTGTGACATCTGTGAGAATATCTCTGCTACGCAAACGGTTCAGGTTGAGCAGGACATCGCTGGCATGGCGTGTGAATTGTATGCAGCTGTCTGCTGCGCAAGCCATTTTCTCGAGTTCTGCAAAAAGAGAAGAACATAAAGGGTGATTTTACAGAGACAGTGTCATCGTGTGGATCACACATGCCACCCTGCATGGTAAGGCTAACATCCTTATGTGTAATGGGCTGAACTTACACATGATCCTCTGTCCTGACTGTGGCACACAGACGCAGCCATTCCTCCAGAAGGCGGCGCCATTTATTAAACAAACACTGTCTAGACACATTTCTACATTCGCTTTATTTGTTTTCTCTCTCTCTCCCTGTCTGTCTCTTAACCACTGGTTGATAATACAATAAATGAACGAGGAAGGATATAATGCAGAACATTCAAATTGACTGAAAAAAAATATTAATGCTACAATATTATTATTATTATTATTATTATCTTTTTTTTGGAAATATAATAATGATTTACCGATTTATTTACACAGACAAAATTAGATTCATTTAAAAATTATGACCAGATTTATTAGGAACATGAAAACACAAGCTCAACATTAAATCTGAAAAGTTTGGTCTGCTTTTCTCTCACTTCACTGACAGCTGCTGATACAATAACAAACAGTTTGAGAGAGCTCCTCAAATTACTGACAACTTGTTTTGTTGCTCATTAAAGTCTGATCCACGCAAAGAATTTTAGTGTGAACCGCAGAGACCTCCCATGACCGACTCTCCAACACCACAGCCTGATCTCCAGGCTTCCTGCTTCGTTCTAATAAAACTTGTCACGGCGTGTTTTTGGGAAACCCAGCAGCTTAATAAACACATTATAGTGAACGGCTTGAGTCAGATCTAATAATTATTTACTTTAGAAGCCGAATTCGGACTAATGACAGATCTTTAAACTCAGTGTCATCCATGAAGTCTGTAACTGGACACGTCCGAAAATAGAATCAGGACAGAATGCAGCCTAAATAGACTGTTTATCCTGCGATCCAGATGGGTCAATAACAACAAACAATGCGAAGGACATTTTTAGAAAATTATTATCAAAGCAAAAACGACACAATTAACGCCAACTAGGTATTAAAGTATTCAGTTAATCGCAGTGACAGCGCACAGATTTGAGCGTTTTGGGGCCTGATCGTGTTTTGATTCCAACAGTTCCTCAGCCTGACTGAACCTCCGACAGTCTATAAACGCTGCGCGGTCACGGTGGAAACACAACACACAACTTGTGCGAAGCCGTGGAAAAAAAAAACAACCCCGCATTCACCCATCAACACAAATGTTTCCGCTAAAATGTCAGTCTGGCTTTTCGGGGCAGTCTTTATCGCTCCATTAGCGCTGATAGAAACATGGAGAAGGCTTCCGTGCTGCCAGCAAAGTTGGTTTGACAGCGCGCGTGAGCCGTCACCGCGCGAGCCTCCGCCGCGCGAGCCTCCGCCGCCACGCCGCGTGTTGACACCTGAACGTCACATCACCGCGTCAGAGCGGAGGGCGGCAAGTGGCGCTAACGCGGTCAAACGGCCGCTGCCCGGGCGCAGAGCAGCATTTAAACCCCCCAAACATCCTCATTTCCTCCAGCGTCACTACAGATGTGCGCCGTGACCGCGGCGGAGCGACACACGGAGCCTCCGCGGAGGGAGGCTGCAGTCTCTGCGGGGAACCGCTCCGGCAGCGGCCGCCACATGAGCTGTCAAAGAGCGCGGCGCAGCGCCTGTCATTCCGGCGCTACTTAGAGTTTCAACTCTGCGCCGTTCAAACTGCCAGCAGACTCTCACACACGCAGAAACACTCAAACAGCACAGAATTTCACATAGTTCTGTCTAAAACATCACCATCACACGCCTCAGAACAACTTCGCGCCAAATTATAGGAAAAAGGAATTTAAAAAATCACCTGGTAGCGCTTTCCTAGAAACTTCTTGCATCACCACTTCTAAGAACCCCAGTTCTAAGAATCAGACGAGCTCAATTCTCGGAATTTGAGCCTAAGACCGTACCATTTTATCGTTTCAGGGGAGAGACGTTTTTTTCCGACGCGACCAAGACAGTAGATTTTCTAATCGGTTATTTGAAAACATTTGGGTCACTGTGATTCTCATAGAAAGCAAAGTAAAACTATACAACTTAATTGAGAGCAATAAGAACTATTATTTTGTTAAATATTGTTGAAAATTGTTTCACATCGCTTCGAACGCCCCTGCTTTTGGTAGAGTCCACAGTCACAGGACGTCGAACCGACGACGTCATTAGTTCCTTAAACCCAGCCCCCGATATTCTCAGAACTAATTTATATTCTATGATTTAAGCGACGTTCCGTCCCGCTTCCTCTCTTCGCATCGAACACACAGATCCTCCATGTACACAATAAGACACGACAATAAGGCCGGAACGGACAGGTCGCTGTTACAGACTCGTCTTTCTCCCCATTCTCCCTCACGTAGCCAGGCACGCTGCCGCGGACTTCATAGCTGGGGACTGCTGCGATCCATCACCGGGGCTTTGTCGAACAGGAAAGATTTAATACATTTATTTCTGTCTGCAGACAGTCACTTGAGCTTGTGTCATGTGGATGTGATTGTCAAGAGAATGTGGTTTGCATGATCGATTTGGCACTTGTTCGATGGAGTTTTCTATTTTCATCTGCGTGTATAATAACATAATATTCGCTTATAAAGATTACTGTGACCGACTGGATCCAACTAAGAGTAAAACTGCACATTCACTCTACTGTAACTTGACCTGGGGATTACTTTAAACTGTACGTGTTGCATAAAAGTGATCGATCACCAATGCAAAACATTGACTTCTAAGATCATGTGAATGCAATCAAAAATGAAAAATAAAGCCGCTGGTTTGGATGCTCATTATTGTTATTTAAAACGCAGAAAGACTTGTTACATACTGTAAGAAATCCTGCCATTCATACAATCCTGCTGTGTATGCCGATGGAACTCATTTCACCAGCCTCTTATCTATCTTTTAAAAATGTTTTCTCCTTTCTGAGGAAAAAAAACAAAATTTTTTTGAATGGACAACTTTGTAGGAGAGACTGTCTGGGAAATTGTTGTTATCAGGTGATGTTTACACTTATATAAAAACATTTCATTGAAAAGCTAAAGGAGAGATTCCTGGAAAATTAATTAAATGCATTGCTGTGATTCCCCCCCTTACTATTTAATTTGAGACGTGTACTCCCTGTTGCATCATTTCTTAGAGTTGGCAAGAATAAACTAGTTTTTCTTTTCACTTCACAGCTCACTAGTCTTGTGTTTCATTTGACTGTCTTTGAGTTTGAAACGTATCACCAGACAGATTTTAGTTGGTGCAAATTGACAAGTTTGTAATTAATGGTTAGGGGATGTGTGTGACAGCATTACAAAAGTTCAATAAATTTGTGCAAGCATTTACTTTGAGTGACACACCTTGTAAACTTTGTGTGTGGTGATTCCAGACCACGGATTCCCCGTCTTTTCTCATCCTGTTCACTCCATGGCACAGAAGGAGCATTTGTTGAGCTGGTAATACGTAAAAACAAGTTTTTACAATCAATAATAAATGTATTCATATTAGTTTCCAAAAAAATTATGAACGTGTTCAGTCAGTTTAATTTAAAATACACAAAAATACATTATTCATCCATGATGGAAAAATTCTGTGAATAACACCTTTCAAAATGTAAAGTTTATTTTCTGTTAATTAATTTTTCTCAATTATAGAGAGTCTTGCAATTTAAATAGCCTGTTGGAAATCTATGAATTTAATGTTTGATTTAAGAAGTTGATATTCATATAATCGCAAAGATAAATGATCAAATAAAGTGAAGCTTGATCATAACCCCAGTCAATATTAGTTAAAAGTAAGTTGTAGTTATCTGTAGTTAACTTTTATTTAATATCCGTAAGCTATCCACATGGAGACTTCAAATGCATTACTTACATAAAGACATTATTATGTACATTTTCAAGTCTTTCAGGAATATCTTCTATATTTCCCATAGTAAAATTCTTTGTTTTCACAATGATGAAAATGAACAGTTGAGATTATCTGAATTTTATTTTCCTCAAGACTAAAATGAAGAAATTTGTTTCTACAAAATTTATTTCTGAGAGAGATTTAAAACACATACTTGACAGACTAATGCTTAAATGAGGTTAAAGTGACATAAATCTTTGTCATTGGATTACAACAGACTGCTATAAGCGTTCCAAAGGAATGGGATGCAGTGCCTTCCTTTTGTTTTTTGTGTAACCCTTTATGTGGCGACACAATCCACTGTAACAGACATCTCCCTACGGATTGCCTGCGCATCCGCCCATCTGGATCAGGCATCCCACTAAAAACACTCCAGGTGTTCATGTGCCATTGGGGAAAAAAGTCTCCAAAATAATTAAGACGCACGCTTTTACAGCAATCTCCGATTCAGCAATGCCAAATAAAGACTATCTTGAGCTCCAAACAAAGAGCAGCGTCAACTTTATTTCAATCCACTTGGGGGATGTTTAAGGCACTCCAGCACACTTATGCATAATGCACGGCCATAAACCATCCAGGAGTTAGGAGCGAGATGTGTAATTTACCGAGCCCCATGCTGCGCCCAGCTATAGAAGGATGAGATAATTACTGCAAATACTTGGCAAACTCTTACTCAACCAGTTCCTAGCAAAAATAAATGACCCACTTATACAGGACAGGGAAGGAGGGCAGGGTCACTGATTGTTGCCCCACACCTAAATGGATACGTATGGCTCACGGCGCACATTGTCACATTATGCACAGTTTTTCCACTAATCCTTGATCTCCATTCAGGATGTATGATTGAACAACAGGTCATGACATTGTGGTCATGGTCTCTTTGTCCAGACATCATGCTGTTCAGAAACAATCACAGCTGAAGCATGCTGTGACAATGATTCAAGTCTGCCCGGTCTGTAACAGCTGCACATTAAAAAGTACACTTCTGACGGAGGGCGAAACATCTCAAAGCCGTAGCATTGCCTCTACTTGGTGCATGATAGGTCATTGAATAGAAATGCCCACTGACAAAAGCCCGAGGCCCGGAGGTTGCCTCACTTTTTTTTCATAAACTGCACACTTTTGTCTCGTTTCACAGCAAATTTCTGCCAACTTCAGTGTTCATTGTCAGCAAAGATGTGAGTGTAGAGTTTTGTTCTGAGAGACATGATGCAACCCAGCTGCAACACCAAACAGATAATGCTGGTAGCTACAGAGGTCTTTTTAGTTCCTTTCTTTAAAAGAATTTCTTTTTATATTGTTAAGTTTCACTTTTTTTAACTCCATGCATCCCAGATGCATTTTGTCTCCAATTGTCCACAATAAAGTCACCTTTTGTTAAACAATAAACCTTACTTCATGCCTTAATTGTGACACAGCTACATTGTTTCTAAATAAAGACATTTTCTTCTGACTTTAAAACATGTCTATAATATGTCTTTAGATGTTCTTTAATTTCTGCAAACATATATCACAGATAATTTAAAACATCAGTTAAATAACACCACCACCAAATAATTAGAGAGTGAAAAATTGCATTTTCTCTGAAGGTAATTATTACCACATTCGGAAGCTTTCCCTTTTTTATTTAACCGACAAACAGGCAAATCATGATCTGACGTCAAACTGTGTCTGTTAGAAACAATGCTGCTGCATTTCTCTGCATCCAGACACTCCGGGCTGAAAGATTATCCTACTTGACAAGGCTAAACACACTGGAAGATTACAAGCAGTACTGAGTTAAGGAGATAATGAGCTGACAGAGTTTTACAATTATCTAAATCGAGTCCCTTGATTTTACACAGTGCTGTTAATTGTGAATTTCTGCAATCTGGCTATGTATTTTATTACAAATTGTTTCAAAGTGTTCCCCTTATCTTTAATATTTAGCTAATGCACTCAAAAGCTATGCATGTACCATTAAGCAGCATCAACAGGACAAGTGTTCCAGCTCAAGTGGTTTGTATGAGTCTCCATGGATCGTTAAAGGCTTTTTAATAGTTTTCTTATTTTGCTTAATCAGTTATTTCAAGAGGAAATTTCACACTTACAAACAAAAAAACAAACATACAAACTTTGGAGGTTTCAGCGGTGTTCCTGTGTGGATACACTTCCAGTTCACCAGCATGTCTGTGCAAGATACATGCTAAGGTTACAGTCAGAGACGGGCTATTACTGGGTTAGAATTCCAATTTAGTCAAATCAAAGCATGTAGATTCAGGACTTTCTCAAGGCCAGATGAGAGGAGCCAGGAATGCAGCCTGCAGAGTCCAACTTAATGGAATTTTCCACACATATCAGAAAGAGCCTGTTGTCAGTGTGCCATCTGCTGGATGATGGGTCAGCCACCACTATAAAACATGCAGTATAGTGTACCACACAAGAAAAATCTACCATCCCTTCAAATCTCTTTATGACAATATGAGTGTTTGCGCTCCTTCCTCTTTTCTCTCACATGCCCAGAGCTGCAAAGCGCTGGCGTTCCAAGAGCACACGAGGAGGAGTTGTTCAATTTGAGAAAACTTCTGCACAGATTAGCTTCAAAGCCTCGCTACGTGTCTCTACATGGATTCAGCTTGGTATTTTAACAGATGTAACCACACTTGGTGATGGGGAGCTTTAGTGTAGATATTCAGATAGTAAACAAGAAGGTCTTTTTTCTTTGCACCTCCCTTAGTAATGATTCAATAAGAATCCTGTGTCTGGATCAGCCTCCTTCCCTGCACTGCTGCCACGACACCTACCATACTGGGTGTGTATAGGAGAGGTTGTAGGACTTTTTCCACACATGTCACAGAATCTTATATTTCTAGTTTTGCATTCTTTTACTAGAAAAGTACCTGTATTCTAAGTTTCTTGAAGACGTTTCGCCTCTCATCCAAGTGGCTTCTTCAACCGAAGAAGCCACTTGGATGAGAGGCGTCTTCAAGAAACTTTCTTAAAATCCAGTGGATTGATTTAAACAGCTTTGGATAACCATGACCTCGATAACTGAGAACCTATACAGACATCCTGTATTCTAAGGCATTCGCTTCTCACCATGAGCACTTCTACTTCTCAGGGTACTTACTTTAAAAAACTGATGGAGAAGTTTGAAGAAGAAAATTTGCTAAGAATAATCTGGATCACGACATAACATCTAAAACTATCAAAAGTACTGGGGAAACGATTTTTGTCAATAATGAATTGTGAAATGGTCCAATTTAATGCCAAGATATGGGATATTAAAAGTATGTGGCTAATAGCAGTAAATAAACATTTGAGACAGTGTTAGCTGGTAATAGATATTGGTGAAACGCATAATTTAAGCTTATGAAATGCATAATTTAGTCTTTAAAACATTTTTTAAGACTTCCAATAATTTGAACATTATTTAAATACAGTTAAAATCAGTAGCATTGATATCATTAGCTTAAAGTAATGGATTAACAGATATAATAACTGGCATTCAATTATAAGCATTCATTAGAGTAGATACCACCACAAAGGCCCAACAGCCCCCTATAATTCGCACAAGCCTTAAACCAAACCCAGAACCCTGTCACAATCATTTACAGGACAGACTAGCCTCTAAAAAACAATGAAATCAGATTGATGCAGATTTTTATTTTCATCCGCCCCAAGTTTCACACAGTTGTAGATGTACACCCCTATATACTATATATATATATATATATATATATATACACACACACACACACACACACACACACACACACACACACACACACACACACACACACACACACACACACACACACACACACACACATATATATATATATATATATATATATATGTCTATTTTCCTTTCAAGATCCATGCTTGATTTTCTTATAAATTTAAGGAAATGTCATAAAAATTTTATGTTACAATCTTAAATAAGAAGAGAAAAATCCTGCATCCAACTTTTACCCAGTTTTGCACAACTTCTAGCTCAAGTCCCATTCTCAAAGTTTCATGGAAATCTGTTCAGTAGATATAATCCTGTGGACAAAGCAATCCACTGACTGACCAACCCACCAAAATTAACTATTAGCAAACATATTAGCCACAGATTTCATTTCAAGTTTCACACTGTTAAAGCAGGAGAGGTAACATCTCTACAGTATTTCTATGAACTAGTGTAATTTTCTATCATTAAGGCCCAAAGTTGAGGAACCAGTTTGAATGCCTTGTTTACAGACCTGCATACGCATCTGGAGGGTTTGTGGGTGTAAAGACAAAGCACAGAAATGCTCAGTAGAAAAACGAACAAAAAATTCAAATGATCAGAGTTTGCAGAAACTCATTCCACAAAGTCACATGTAGGGTTTTATTTCTGAGAACTCGGCTCCCATCATATTCCCCCACAAAACTGTTGCAGCTTTCTGCTGGTTCCTGGCTTTGTCATGGTGTAGCCTGATTTTGCTGTCAACTATGTCAAATTTTCCTATGTTGCATTGCTCTTGCTGCCAGGTCAAAGTACGTGCATGCTTCTAATGCCAATAGCTGATACTGGTCTACAGGGCTGGTTCAACAGGAACTACAAACACCTAGCTCCAGGCCACGGTTCAAGGAATAGAAAGCACAAAGCAGCAGTGGTGCACATCCACCGCCTCAGCCCTCTGTGTCTGAAATATCAAAAAATATGACTGTAATCCATGTAAACACTGCTCAGTTTCTAACTAAACACATATATTTGCCTGATATTCATAAACTGTCATGAAATAAATATTCTAACAATATTTTAAATAAACTCTAGATTAATTTTTGTTTATATTATGAGAAATCTGATCCTTCACATATCTGAGATTCCATCTGCATCAAATACAACCTCTGTAAGTTTAGGGAGTAGCTTCATGTCAGCTTGTTTAGGTTTCCTCCAGCCAAAGCAGTAAATTGACTTAAATCCAACATGGAAACATGGGATTGGAGAGGATGAAAGTGATCCCACCAAGCCCCAGAAGTGAACCACTTCACCCCCCACCAAATAAGAAAACCTCTGGGTACTGACTTGAAAGTATAGTCCAGCATTCCTATGAACTATCAGATTCCTGCATTAATTCACAGATTTAAACTGACACTTAGGAAAAAACAAAATTAAAGAAATATTACTCTGGTATTTAAAAAAAAAAGAATAATGTGTGCTAGTTTGCATAAAATATGTAATTATAAATTGAGCTGCTCATGACAGTGACTTTGTTTTCTTCACGCCTACACCGGCACTTCTATATGAAACCAATCAACACTTCCTCCTTTTAAATTCTAGAAAACCTCCCACTCTTTATGTTTGATAGAAACAAATCAACTCATATAAGCATCAGGTCTCATTAATATGCATTTATGCTAATTTGAAATGTAGAAGTGAACACATCTTTGATTAGAATACATTTTAACTGTTGTATAAACAGCTACTGATCCTCCAAAGACCAGGTGATGCCAGGTGGAACTGCTGAAAGCAGAGTGGCTCCTCCTGTGCTCATCACATTCACACGATTGTTATCAGCTGCTCTTTGAAATGTTCTGAGCTTTGCATGCATTTGTTGATCATCCTTCAACGTGTTTTTAACAGAAATTCAGCCTGACAGGTTTCTTCAACCATAGAGCAGATCACTCATGTTCAGCCCCTGTTCAAACATTAAGAGTTTAGTGAGTCTGTATGTGGAAGTTGAGAAGTATTTTATTATTTATTATTATTTTTTGGCCATAGGTGTATATAAACCACAGGCCTTTGTTTCCAGTGACTTTTATGCAGATGTGAAAAGATTCTCAGGGTGATCAGCATCCATAAAAATCAAAAAGGTCTCTCAGATCACTCAGCTGCTATCTTGAAGCTAAATGCCTACTTTACATGTTTTACATACTGAAGATAAACCTATGGCAGCATTACATATTGTTTTCTGTACTCTCATTTGCTTATCAGATGTCAGTTGTCTTATCGCAGCCCGTGTCTGCTGTATGTTCTTTCATGTTTGCATGCCTGCTTTTGTTAGTACTATGACTGACCTCATGGTTCAGCAGCATATTGATTTGATCTGTGCGATTAGCAGCTTGCAAATGTACTGATCATCGTTATTAGTTTAATTTCAAATGGAGACTGAGCTTTTAATTTTGTGGATTTGTGGAGTTGTTTGTTGGCTCCAGATTGAGAGTGATAAATAACAGTAAGTACAATTATGTTTACTTCTCATATTTCAGGACACAACCTGCATAAAGAAGAATGTTTTTTGCTCATGAAAGACAAAGAATAAACACTTTTCTTATCAGTCTGACTAATAATTCAAGTCAAAAATTAAATTATATTAGTTGTATAAATTCGTTTAATTAAACTTGATATTTGTATACAGTTTTTAACATAAGTCTATGATTACAGTCTTTGTAACAATATATGACAAACAGTAGCTACATAGCAGCAAAGATTAACGTGTCAGACAGGATTGGAGTTCATTAAAATTAAATAATTAATTTGTTATTAAATAAAGCTTTTCTAATGAATACATTATAGTTTGAGGTATTTTGGTTTTCATTGCACTAAGATGTTGCCATTTCATCAGCAGCACAAGAAAAAAAAGCTCACCTTTTTTCTGCAGGAAGGAGTGAGGCATGATGGGATCTGTAGTGGAAACCAGGAGCAGAGCCTTGAGTTCAAAGCTACCAGTTCAGGATGGAGAAGGAGGCCTCTCCTGAAGAACCCAAAGTCTTTTTAATGGTAGCAGTTAACTTTTCTACCTGACTGTGGTACGATCCAGAGAAAAACACAAGCTGCTTTATCGTTTTCGCCAGAGTTTTTTTTTTCTGGCAAGTTGCTAGATGATCCAGGATGCAGAGTCTGACTGGTGCCCAAGCCTCCCTCCCTCTGAGTGGCAGCTAAAGCTGGAGGGATGAAGCTGTCTTCAGTGCAAAAGGGCGCCGGGTCTGTCAGAGCAGCTCTGGTGAAGCCTCGTGTCTGTCATTGTTCTGCAGGATAGGGATGCTTCTGGAAAGGCGGCCACAGATGAAGTGAGTCAAGTCGACGGAGCACGCTTCATGTTAAAGAAACGGTCCACAGGGCATCTCCTACTCTCTGAGCTGATAGGCCGCCTGCACTCTAGCGTTCATTGATTGTAGCACTCGGTCGCTCCACTTTTCCACGAATGCTAAAACTGTGGTGCAGGCTCAGTTTGAACAGAAAAAAAACCAGGAGAGATTAAACAGCCTGTAAAATAATCCCAGTATTTCTATCTATAATTCATTTGAAAGAAGAATCTGAAATCCTATTAAACCTCAGGAGAACTAACCACAGAGTTGCAGTGCCTTTAGCCTGGAGGAACTCTTGGAGCTCAGGCCATCTGCCAGATCAGAGTTTTTCATATATGGCGATGACACATTGTTTTCTAAACAGAGCTTTTATACAACAAACATTTCGGTGTCCTAGAGCATTAATCTACCTAAGCTTAACTCAATCCATGGAACTAGATATTGCTCTTTATAACTTGTCTAGTGGAGGGGGTGTTATTACATCACACCAGCTGTCACTTCAACCTGGCACAGCCAATAGGAAGGTCAGTTATGTGGCTGTTGGAGAGGAAATTAGGGAGGAGAAAAAAATACTGTAACGTTTGGGGAAAATCTATATTCCTTTTAAATTTTGACAAGTAATTAGAGTGAATGTAATCAAATTTCAGTCATTTTTATTTTTAGTTTGCATAAGCACGACCCTTTTCCAGGGATAAAGCACTTTGCTGCACATGAATCCATAACGTCAGTGTAAGAGTATCAGTCTATAATCGTTCTTGACACCTGATGTTGAACTCAGATTAAATTAATACACATGCTGTCTGTGCAGATAAGCTCACCTCAGCGGGTAAGGACTCCCAAAGCTCTCGCTATTAGCAGCGTTACATGGTGCACAAATTTAAAGTGTCAGCATCAGACACTGAGTTGCTTATGAGTGCTGTCATCATCACAGAAAAATAAGAGATGAATGCATCGGAATGTGCACTTATAAAAGAAGAGCCAAGCATCAGAGGAAGATGAGATGTATATGGGTTTTTGACAGATTTGTACAGTATGTTCATTGCAGCCATGGGGTAATCCATTGGGTGAGTGGACTAATATTCAGGCAATCCTGCTAAAGCCAAATTAGTCCAACACATTTCCATCATAATTTCAGAGTAAAACAGCCCCAACAATTTGAGCTCTTGGGATAGCGACAGCAAATGACCGGTGAGCCCTCAGATCCCTGTGATCCAGGGATAAACTTCTCATAAAGAAGCTTAAACCTCTGAACTGACACACAAATAAAAGCCAACAACAGGTCACACCGCCTCAGAGGAATAGTTTGATTACTGTATTGTCCTCTTCCTGTCACTGGCATTCACAATGAGGCAGACAGAACCTGGGCAATCCTGGTGAAGAATAACAATAGAGACATCAAGACCGATTCGAGTCCATTGCATAGACCCTCTTCTACTCTGGGAGGCTTATAAGAGGATGGCTTCAGCAGAGCAGTGTGAGTGACCTTAATCATCAGACGGATATTTGGGTTTTATTCGGCAGCAATGCAATGCACGCGGTCATCACTGCGTTTGACTGGCAGGCATAAAAAATGAAAGGGGTGCAAGGTCGGTTTGCAAAGTGCAATCCATATCATCCCGTTACAGAGGCTGCGCCGCCATCGGCCCCGGGCCAAGCATTTTGATGTTGATAATGATGTCGGATTATGCTGTCATCTGATGTAATTTCGGCCTGCATTAAATTAACAAAAGTGGGATCAACTGAATTCTTTATGAGGAAAAAGGAGACATTTTTCCTTGCAACCTTCCAGATGCAAACTTAATTTGAATTCATGCTTTTTTTTTTTTGGACCAGGCACTTTATGTTTCTGGCTTGGCCTTTCTCAAGGAAATAAAAGGTCAAGGATTCACAGCATCTTTGCTCTCTACTATATGCCTTGCAGGAATTCATATCAGTAAGGTCTGGAAGTTGCAAACAATGACCCTACAGGGTCTGCACACAAATGCAACACCTACTTTGTTTTTCAAGAAAACACACAATGTTTAAGAAAGAACATGTGATGTGAGTGATGTATACTGAATTTAAAAGCTTTGTATCCGTCAATCCGTCAAGTCTGTCAATGCCACTTGAATTATTTGCAGCACTTACGGATGTGAGGTCACACCTCCCATAAACTACATGCCGTGTCAGACGGATACGGTTTCCTGGAGCACTTCCAGGGCGTTCGGGTGCATGATAACCTTTGTGAGGCAGCAGACCACAGGTAGTTATCACATCAGTAAAGGATAACACTTGCTTGTCATTTTCACTTACCTGCTATCAAGTGGATCTGTAATATAACTCCACTACTGGCCGTTGTTGTGCCAACAATGAAGCTCATTGGTATCCATGGCAGCTCCTATCAGCTTAATAAAGGTCACAAGTGTCTAATCTTGTTTTTTGCATTAGCTGGCATTTATAGAGTGAAAGAAATTACAGTTCTAAGAGAAGCATGTTCTATATATAATAGATGATTCAAAATTACATCCTGTGTGATGTTCTTCAGTACACAAATAAAAAAAATCTGTGATTGGAAGAAAATGTGGTGTTATGTCAAAGGGGAGAGACATGATTAGAGGAAAGCAAAAGAATCTATTTCTGTTGATACTGTATTTACATCACATATGTACTTGTTAGAGTATTATGTGGTACAGTTGATTACACAAAACATACATTATATACTGTATATATACACAATCAAGGCCTGCTTTGCCACCCTTCAAACATGGATGGAACTCTCCATAAAGTCTTTACAAGCTCCACTTGTTCTTTTCATCTGGTGACATCTGTCTTTCACACAGAAACTGCAAACACTGAAGAACTGCCAAAATTTCTGCAGTTGTTTGAGGTAGATGGAGGATATTAATGCCACTAGTTCTATCATAAAATCACTGTTAGAGACATCTGTGTCTAATCTTGGCAGGGTGAGGGTTAGGCTAAGGATAGGCTCCAAAGGCCACCCACATAAAAGTATCTTTATTACTCATTCAAAATTTGTATCTAACAAACTGATCATTTACAGTGAAACCTTTTTACTTATACTGATTTTGATTTTATATAGTGTTTACCTTATTAATTATTAATACCTGACTTAATGTCGTCATTGCATTGCTATTCTTTGATTATAGACAAACACTATGTGAATAATTTATGATGTTTGTATCTCATGCAAGCAGTCACATTGAGCGTGCTTCATAACCAAACAGGAAAAACAAATGGTGACATTTTTTTTTTTATTCTGAATATGTGGGCACAGCTACAATTTATCCTTTTAAGGTAAGTGATGACAATGTTTTAGTAAGTCTAAGCTTCCACTTTATTTTTTATTCATTATTACAAGTTGTAGAGTAGGAACATGTTGTCTCTGTCTCTGCAGGTTGAGTGCAGACCATCAGGAATCTCTTTCAGGAATACCTCCTTCGTGCTTTTGTAGATTCACAGTACAGGATAGTCAGCATGGCTTGTGGTCCAGAAATGCAGTTCTACTTGTCTCATACGGGAACTCAGACACTATTGTGATCTGTATCCTGAGCTGAAAAAACAAACAGGAAATGATTCACTGAATTTAACGTCTCATCTCACTTGTGGTTGGTACAGCAATCTACTGAGTCGTGGCTTCAGGGACGTGTCTGAATTATTGAAATTAAGCTTCAATTGAATTAATTTAAATTAAGCTTTTACTTTGTCTGTCTGTCTGTCTGTCTGTCTGTCTGTCTGTCTGTCTGTCTGTCTGTCTGTCTGTCTGTCTGTCTGTCTGTCTGTCTGTCTGTCTGTCTGTCTGTCTGTCTGTCTGTCTATCTATCTATCTATCTATCTATCTATCTATCTATCTATCTATCTATCTATTTATCTATCTATCTGTCTAATCTAATCTATCATCTACTTACCTATCTACCTACCTACCCATCCATCCATCCATCCATCCATCCATCCATCCATCCATCCATCCATCCATCCATCCATCCATCCATCCATCCATCCATCCATCCAGTGATATTTGAATATTAACGGTATTTAAAAAAAACAATCAAACTATCTTGCAATATTAAATAAAGTCAAAGCCATTTTTGGATCCCATCTAAATAAATTGAAAAATAACATCAAACTTCTATGGGTTCTCAGACAATTCCCCATCCCTCAAATGTGTTTCATGAATGTCCAACCAGTATTTTTCCTGATCCTACTGACAACCTAACAAACTAACAATGAAAGGCTTTCAGTGAGATTGTACCTCCAACAAACACAACGGCATAAACTGCTAACACTGAAGTTCTCTATTTGCATGTATATCTGTGAAATCAAACCACACCAAAATCATACAACATTTAAAAGTAAAGTTAAAAAAATAAACATAACCATGAATAGATATCACAGTTTAAAACAAGTTTAAAATGTACCACAATACAAACCCATACATGTACATTAATTAATTAACACCAGCATAAAAGGAAAAGAAATTACAAAAATGACAATTATTATTTGTATTTTTTGACACATTTATCCAGAAATGCTCACAGAAAGTTTCTTACAGCTGCATGTTGATCCAGATCAGTTTGAAAATCTCTTCACTGCTTAGCCTTGTAAAGACTATCACTCTACCAAATGTCACTGAAATCCGAAGTTAAAAAACAACATCAACAACCTTTTGAGATACTCTGCTAACAAGGAAACAAACAAGCAGACGAACAGTGATGAACACAACGTCTATGGCAAATAAAACACAGTTATAGTTTCAGACTAACACACACTGTGGTTTCCTTTAGAGCATTCTTTCATCATTCATTCAGATGTGACTTGTGACCTGTGGTACACACACACACACACACCCACACACACACCCACCCACACACCCACACACACACACTCTCTCTCTCTCTCTCTCTCTCTCTCTCTCTCTCTCTCTCTCTCTCTCTCTCTCTCTCTCTCTCTCTCATTGTTTTTTATTTTGTAATATTCGGATGACGAAACTTATTCTCAGCAAACATTGCAACAAGAGTCTAGCTTTGATTTCAGGATCCACTGCTAACCTCCCTTGCATCCAGCTGTTAGAAGAACTGTTCCTGTTCAGCCTGCAGGCCTCTGCTCCTT
The DNA here is from genome assembly GCA_013358685.1 of Antennarius maculatus. Taxonomy (NCBI): domain Eukaryota; kingdom Metazoa; phylum Chordata; class Actinopteri; order Lophiiformes; family Antennariidae; genus Antennarius; species Antennarius maculatus. The sequence goes on along the minus strand of CM023610.1, from coordinate 12,142,832 downwards.
ACAATGAACACTATGTTGCTGCAGTTTTGGCTCAGAAAAGATCAGCTATTCTATGATTAACTTTTGTATCTGTTTTACATTGTTATTGAAACGGCTGAGATGTCTGCAATTCTAGGTTTTTGTTCGATAAAATCAACCAGAGTGCTAAACTACTCTGTTGTTGCTGAGGAACAGACTGAATCCATTTTCCTCAGAGGTAAGACAGTTGATGATGATCATTGAAAAAAATAAATGCCATGTTAAATGGCAAACCTCAAAAAAAGACTGATTTCAGGATATAGCATCAAAACCCTGCTGCTTTAAAAACACTTCAAAGAGGCAGCATGAAGCTCAAGAGTGTGCATCATTTATGCTAAAACCTTTGCTGTAGGCAGGGATTGTCGCTGTCTACCATTTTAATACATATTTACATGCTAAAACATAAGAATTAGAATTCATTAGTGTAATCTGAGGTCTACATCTAGATTGGGAGTTGTTTGATTAGTAGCTTTGGGACATTGTTTTTGTAGTGAGTCTGCCTGTCTCCAACTTTTGTTTTTTCCTTATTTGGCATGACTCTCTGTAATATGGCTGTGCTTGAAGACTAATCTCTGCTATCTCAGCTCTAATTAACAGCACGTACACAGTTCCCAGACACATTTGTTGTTTTTGTTTTGTTTTTTCAGCAAAGTTCTTTGTGTTGTTTTTGTGCCAGGCACCTGGACTCGCCTTCCTATTGACAATGATTACAGTGACATACTAAATGACATTACCTACAAATTAGCACACACATCAATCCAACTCGTTTCAGTTTCAAAAAACAGGATGTGACCTGCATGATGTTGATGTTGTCACTATCAGCAGTCTATTCCTGAAAATTGTTCCTTTCTGGAGCCCAGAACGTAGCCGTTAAAAGACGACTGGTTTCTCCTTCTTTTATTCTGCATTTCGGTAACAAAACACATGCTTTCACCTACAGTTTTATGAGGAAGTGCGCTTCAACAGTGCAGCTGCTGTGTGTAGTGTTTGAGGTTCACCTACATCAGAGGAAGTGGTGTGAGGAACGAGACGCTGTTACAACCAGCAAATAAAACAGGATATCCGATGCTGGAACAATTTAAAAAAAAAAAAAAAAAGACATCTGTGCTATGACGACTGTGCGTACTTGAAATGAGTTAAATGAAACATGACAAATTTTCATCTATCTATTATGGCCTATCTATTATGGAGAGCTGCTGTCTTTTCACATGTTTCAGTAGAGTGAGGATAAAATTAAGAACCATCATATCTGTGACATGCATAGCTACAATCCCTGACTGCTGAACATCAAAGAGCCCTTGATTTCCTCTGACTGAGCATGTTAATGGGTGCTTGATTGATAACTGGAGTTCACAGACGATGCAATGTGTCGTCTAAACTGTTGGAGGCTGTCTATTTGGAATCAGTGGAAGACGAATCACTGGCGGGCCCGGTAAAAAATTGCAAGTGTACACACTTGCAAATAAGCTGTCACACATTACAAATGAGATTACCTTTCTCAGTCTGCCCCGGAACTTTGAGATGAGGGGATGCAGGGGAAAGACACTAAAATAGCTCCAATCGTTTGGTTCTTATCAGAGCGCTCGATCTGCAAACGCTGTTTATGCTTCTTCCATGCACAGTGGAAAAAAAAAAAGTACATTCACAGCTTGAAGCACAATGTAATCAGTTTCAGCATAGTGCGAATTATCGGTTAAAAGATAGGGCTCTGAGTGGATGTCTCCCTTTTTCACATTCGGCTCCTAAAAGTAATGACAGGGCTCTAATTTTTTGCAAATATTTTTACCAAACTAACTCATACAAACTAATCAGCAATTATATTATCCCTTCATTCACAAGAGATAAAACAACAATGTTTGAATGTGTTGACATGTGCAAATACACAAGACACACAATGAGTGCTGTGAATGACAACTCTGTCATACAACACTGAGAACACAGAAGAAGCAGTTATTGTATTTGCATTCAATCATGAACATGCAAACTAATTGTTTAGTTTGCATAGAGAGGTTCACTGAGGTCAGGCAAAGCCCGCATGTAGCAAGAGCTCTGTTGTGTATCTGATACTGCTGTGCATATGTCAAACATCTGAAGCGTCTTGAAAAGCAGAACGACTCCCTGTTCAAGTGCAGCTAAGGATGAGTTAATATAAACTGGAACATTCACATATTTATATGGAGAACATTTCATCAAAAATGTGAAATTTATGTTAGTTATGTTTTAACAATATACTAATTAGAGGTAGCCATCATTACAGAACATTTCTCAGTAGCCAACGTGACAATTCATCACAGTAGAGACACAGGTGAATAAAGATATATCTACTTAATACACTGACTGAGCTTATGTGTAATAGATACACCATCGAGCCGAGTTGTGTTAATGCAGTATGTTACACCTCACATTTAACTGTCTGCGTCCAAAATTCTATACTACAACTTATTTTAAGATGATTTTTAGACCCTCTAGCAATGTGATGAAGGTAAGAATGAAGAAAGTCATTATACACATCCCAAAATACATACAGTTAACCCCAACATTATTCACACCCCTGGCAAATAAGAAAAATAAAGAATGCTTCTTAAAATTTCTTATTTCTTTTTGCATGGCTCCACTGGTATTTTTGCTCAGCAATGAGCTCTAACTCTTTCAGGTTAGAGGTGCTCCTTGCTATCACCCAGGACTTTCAGGACTCTGGGTGGGCCACTGTGTAATTTGAACGATTTTATCCGCTAACTACTTTTCACCACTTTTCCTGCATGTTTTGGGTCATTGTCAATCCAAAATGTCCACTGTTGCCCAAGGCACCAGTGGACATCTCTCTGCAGGCTGTCTGATAATGTTGTTGAGAATCTTGATATATTGCTCTTTTTTCATGGTACCATTTAGTGTGATTTGGATCTCTGGTCCATTGGCTGAAACACCCCTCCAAAGCGTTAGGTTCCCACCACCATGTTTCACAGTGGGTATGGTGGTCTTAGGATTGAAGGCTTTTCCTTTAATCACCAAACAAAGGATCCATCATTGTGGCCAAACAATTTAATTTCTTAATCATCTGACCACAAAGTAGAATACCACAAGTATTCTTATTATTGTTCAGATGAGTATTTGTAAAGGTCCGGTGGACTTCGGTGTGCCTTATCTGTAGAAGTTGTGCCCTACTTGGTCTGTGGAACCCTTCAGTGTGTAATGAATGTTGGACTGTCTGCCTTGAGATGTTACAAGTAGCAGAGCCCAGATTGACCAGGATGGCCTTGATGGTGATTCTTTTTCCCCTCTCCGTATCCTCCTGGTCAGCAGAGGTGTCACTTTGGGCTTCTGACCATGTTCTTTGACTTTTTCCATAGTGTGGCCGCACAGCAAGGCGTTTCCAGGTCCGAGTCTCGCTCTGTGCGGAGTTTGCATGGTCTCCCCATGTCTGCGTGGGTTCTCTCCAGGTTCTCTGGCTTCTTCCCACCTCCAAAAACATGTGCTCCAGGTTAATTGGCCATTCCAAATTGCCTGTAGTGTGTGAGTGTGAGCGTGAGTGTTTGTCTGTCTATGTGTGGTTCCGGGGTGCACTGGCATCGCGCCCAGAGTTTCCCTCGCCTCACGCCCTAAGCTAGCTAGGATAGGCTCCAGCTCCCCACCATCAGCTACAGCTGATGAAGTGGTAGAAAATGGATGGATGGATCGATTGTCTTGATTTTTAAAAAAATATATAATAATTTGTTCTGTAGCCACTGGAACTTGAAAACATTCAAATTTGGCAATCTTGCCAACTTGTGAGAACCACAGGTCCTCAGTGAATTCCTTTTTCTTAGCCATGACTGTCCACAAAACAACTGCAGAGAGCTGCTGTTTTTTACCTGTTGCGTTGATCAAACTGTTCCCAATGAATCAGGGTCATTAGGTTGCTTTAGAACTGCTTGGACTGTTTGGAATGATAAAGGACATTGGATTATCCAACAGACTGGGACAGTCTGCAAAGGTTGTGATTAATTTTGGACATGCCACTTTTTGTTCAAAAGTAAATAAAAGCTGAAAAATATATTTTTTAACAATGATGCCTATTAAACATTTTATCTTCTAGGAGACACCTGTGTCATGTACAATGATAAAAGAAAAAGCTTTTTGAATAAAATCAACTTTAAATCAAATTTTCACATGGATATGAATCATTTTGGGCTCACTATGTATTTTAGTTTGCAGAGGAAAAAAAGCATGGACTGAACTGTGGATGATGAAGGTATAATAGCTTGACATTGATGAAGTTTCACTAATCACTATCTGGTGTAAACAGTGAGTTTGTGGTGTAATATGAGAAGATGTCTGTAACAACAGGCTCACAGTAAAACACTGCCGTACTGCAGCTCCTCTCAGTTCTACAGTTTCTTCAGGGTCATTTTTTTAGTTTACAGCCCACATCTTTACTGTTGTGATTTACAGTAGACTCTTCTTGTTGTTTCAAGTTGCAACAAGAAGCTGTTTGTAGTGACCGTACTCTAATAAACCACATGTATGCAGTTCTTCACAAGAGGAGAAACTGGACAGAAAACTGGAGGTGCAGCTACTTTGAGAGCTTCTCAATGCTGCATGAAGCAAAAACATTGTTCTTGTCACATGTATGTAAAACAGAGCTGGAATAGAACTAGATTCTGTGCCCAAATGAGGAACGTTTTCAGTCCATTGATAAATACCCAAAGTAAGACTGCTTTTCTTCTTGGTGTGGACACTGAACATGCACTATGGTGTTTGTGCTCCTGGCTTCGTCTGTGGCTTCATTGTTCATCTATTGTAATGATTTCAGATTTATAAAAAGCTTCTCTGTGCCTGAGAAAAGCACAAACATAAAGCATGGATTAACATGTCATAGTATAAAGACTCATGGTTGTAGCTGTTGTCAGTTTAAGGCTACACTTATCGGTCGCCTATAAGAATGAGGTCATGGTCATGACTGATGCTGGAGTCACTGGAGTGGTGATCTCTACACTAGAATGCACAGCGCTGGACAAAAATACAAAATAAGTTATTTTTATGATTTTGTAGACAGACTGTTGTAATGAATAGGCTACATACAGTATGTGACAATCAAATATAAAAGTGTGATATATTTTGGGGTTAGCGTGTTTGATATTTATTGCTGATCAAGACACAAAATGGGGCTGTTTTGTCCTATTTTTATTGTTCTTCAGCAGTCATGTTTCTGAAGATTTTTATTTCCAATCTGAATGAGTTGTATTGAATAAATAAAGGACAGGAGGCTGTGCTTCAACTAGATCACTGAGCAGAAAAAACAACAGTCTTGGTTGGAGCATCATTCTCTATCAGTGATGGGTAAACTCACAGTCACCACATCTTAAACCATCAGAGATTCTAGGACACATTTCATGGTCAAGCTGGTTGGCAGACAGACTGAAGCGGTCAGAATGGATGGATGACATGAATGCTGAAGACTGTTTTCTGGCTATTTTTGAAAGTACACAGTTTGTACACAGAGAGTGCAACCATATTATGAAACATTGTCTTTTATTTATCTTGTATCTGTTAAAATAATTATAAAAAATAGTAAATAACAATTACAAAAATATGACAAATTAAATTAGCCTCTTTTAATGCCCAGTAATGAATTCTAAATGTCATTATTTATAGTTTTATACTAGAACTGTACTATTTTGAACAGTAATATGATTATATGATGGTGGCAGACTGGTGTGACTGTGACAGCTGATAAACACTCATCCTTGCTGATCAGTCTGACTAATGTGTCCAATCACTGTGGCTATTGATTCCATAACTGAAGCCTACCATCAGTCAGTCAATCAGATCTCTATCTATACAGAAGACAGTGATTAAAAACTCTTATTTTCCAAACACCCACTGAAACCTATTGATCTCATGCACATGCTCTGAAATTCATTGCACTTCTCTTGACACGTAGAACAGACACCATGTTTAGAAATTGATGTATAAATTGTTTACTATGTGACTTCCACAGTACAAGCACTGAGGCCTGGTTTACACTTGTAGTGCTTGTAGTGCATGCACTCAAAGCAAAATCTATAAACCAGACTGCAGCTAGAGAAAAAATCAAGCCTTGGGTGCTTGCATGCATGTTTTTCTTTTGGCTATTTTAACATTTAAATCAAAATTACTCTCACTATTGTTTGTCATTAAATCACAGGAACACTTCAGTATATGACAACTAATATTTGAATATTCACTACTGAACAAGGCAGCCAATTAATACTCCGAGGGCCACATCAGCATCATGGCTGTCCTCAAAGGGCCAGATATAAGTTGTGAACATAACTAAGTGTAACTCAGTGTAATGTAAAATAAATGTAACTACTCCTTAATCTAAATAACTAATTTATTTCTTATTGAAGTTGCAAACATTGCAGTTACACAGAAAAACATATATTTGCTTGTTTCTCTGTTATAACATATATCATTTTAATCTTCAGGTTATGAAACCCACATAACTCCATCAATCAAGGATCAAACTATCCAAGAGAATAAAGAAAAATAACATCGAACACAAGTTAGGTCATTATCTTTGTTAAAAATGTTTTTGTCAAAGATAAAATGGGCTGAATTATTGCATTGTGGGAAATGTAGTTTTGGTCAAAGCACACTTTTGATATTTATTTTAGTCACTGAACTTTTATGCTCTCACGGGCTACATAAAATGAGGTGGCGGGCCAAATTTGGCCCCCGGGCCTTGAGTTTGACACATGTGCGATAGATGATCAAGTTCATCACATGCATGAGAGCGCCACCCCATGCAAAACAAAGCGTGTGTCTGTGTGTATGTTATTATTATACCAAGTCGCAATTTACCCTTCATTGTAAGTATTCTTCATGTAAGTATTCTACAAATATAGCAAATAAACGTCTTGCTGTGATGCCTCCCTTTGAAATGTCAGTAAAAATATTTTCATATGAAAGAAGGCTGTCTTAGTTACATTCACAGTAAACAAAACAAAACAATACACACTGAAAAGCCATCATCCTGACAATGAATTTCCAACCACACTAAATGGAAATGAGTAGCTCAGAATATAGCTTCTATAAGAATATTGTGTTTTTGGTACATACATTGCACAGATATTGCAGCATCGCATGTAAAATGATTCACACTGCTTTATTATTCCATGATCAGAGAACAGTTGATTTAGTTATATGATAATTCGTCAGTCCATAGCTTGAGGGGGGAAATGTCATAAATTATATGTCTGCAATTTCTGAGACATGTTTAGTGCGAAATTAACTACATTTCTCAGGAATCAGTGTGTTTCACGTTATCATTCAGCTGGTTGTGACAGCGTCATGTGGTTACAACATTGTTAGAGGGTGAAATAAAGTTCTAAAACACTCTCATGGAGGATTTGTCTTCTTTCCACACTCCCCGTCTCCCGTGACACGGAGCTGACGGCGCGTCCCGGCCGCCCGGCGGTGCTCCGGCTGGGTGACACCGCTGGCCCGCTGCCTTACATGGGCAAACTTGTGAACCGACGGAGACGGCTGGAATTTCACAGCGTGACGTCACCGCCTACAACTCTCCCACAATTTGGATCAAGAAGTTAGACTTTTTTTTGGTGGGATTTGAGCCTGTGTTATATTTCATATAAAGCGAGGTAAGCGACACTAGCGAACATTCCGCGAACTCTTAAACACATGTGTGATTCTTGGCTGCTGGAAGTGGAAATGGAGCTTTGACTGATCGGAGTAGCTCGCCTTCAATTTCTTCGGCCTTGTTCGCTATGATATGGATTGTACTGTAGTTCACAGCGAGGGCGTGGACTCCGTTAGTCCACGGCTGCTCCTGTTCCGTGGGGTACCAACAGTGCTAACATGTCGCTAGCTCGTTAGCACACCCCGAGCCTGGCCCAGTCCAAATGGGACATATTAGACACTTTGAGCCGGCAGGTTTGGCTAGGAGGGTCGCTGGGGCGTCTCTGGGGGTCTGTGTTTAGTCCGGTGATCTGCCGTTCAGCAATGCGGAAGAAAGGCAGCGTGTCACCGCAGAAACACGACGAGCCCCACAGCGGAGGCGAATGTGTGGCTAACAACACTTTAGCCTCCAAGTTAGTGAAGCGTCCCGTCAGAGGGGGACTGTTAGCTGGGAGCTAGCGGCTAGCTTGGTGCGCTGACGTAGTCACACAAAGTGACGCTAAGTCCTTAAATGAACACACACTGGTTTATTTACGGTACATTTTCACCGTTATTTTTAGTAGTTTTGATGTACTTTTTATTAACTTGGGAGAAAAGTTTGTTTGCTCAGTATCCAGACTATGGTGCTCATCAGGCTCCACATATAACTATAGGATTTAGAGCACAACATGTCACATTAGCATAAATGAGCTCTTCAAGTTTAGCTCTGCTGTGGATTGACTGACAGCAGTAAACAATCCCTGTTGTCACAAATAATGTGTCTCCACCCTAAGGTGGAGTTCTGATTTAAAGAATGTGCAGGTGACTCTGTAAAACCCAGACAAATCTTTCCTTCTTACATGTGCAGAACTCATCCTGACATGTCGTTCATGCCAACAAGGCAGAGCAGATGTTAGGTGTAGTCCAGACCACTTCCCAGGCAGAAAATCACCCTGATCTGATTGAAGTGACTCATCCTGCTTGAAATTTTGAAGTGTTACCTGCTTTAATTGTTTGATTGTTTGACATCCTGCGCTTCAACTTTTTACAAAAAGACAAAAGAATTCAACCAAACACATTCCATTAAATCTTAGGTGTTCCAGCCATGTTTATTGTTGTCTGATGAAGTGTGCTCTCCCACAATGTTTCAGTTTGTGTCACATGTGTTCTGTACGTGTGTGTTCATGAATGCACATCTCATATCAGTCATCTAAAGCATTTAGATTGCTCATAGTTTAAATCAGATTGCTGACTGATTATCTCCCTTATCTGAACATCTTTTAATATCCATCCGTTGTCAGTGAAAGAATAACCTTTGTGCTGACACTAGAAAGTGTTCTGTCATAAAATGTAGTTACAAACACAAAAAAGGCTCATTTTCAGTTTTTAAAAGATTGTATTCAAAGTTTGACTTGTTGGATTTCAAATCAATAATATCAAGGTCTTCTGAGAGTGCTGTCATCAAACCGAATACATCTGCGTCGCTCAGATACATTTTCACTCCGACAACATTAAACAGAAGCGTCTTTAAAATCTCTGGTTGAAAGGGCTCGTTTGACAGCGCTGATGATGTTAAGGTTAAAAGATGAGTGCTGCAGCTGCCTCTGAGCCCGAGCCCCCCTGGTACGTTTAGTCAAGTTATTCTACTGTTTATGTTTCTTGACACATTTTAATGAGGATGCTGCTTTTTGAAAGCAACAGCAGCCTTCTCTCAGACTGAAAATGCGCACCTTGTAGAGCAGCGCTTGATGTCAAGACAGCAATCTTACAGTGTTAGAGTTTAAACAATACAATGTTCATGTGTGTGGTGTATGGTGTGTGGTCTGTCGATAAAATTCATCTATTATTGTTAATGTGATCATCCATTTTTTTGCAAAAAGATATGCCTGGGAGTCTTTGACAGATGGTGTCCAAAAGATACTTCATGCTTTTATAAAGGTATTTCCAGAATCTTTAAAGTCTGTTCTGTCTGCTGTTTGGACAGAATAATATTGCAGCTACTGTATGATGACCAAAAACAATTTTTTTAATCCTGATTTTACCCCAAATTGAGGCTCATTTTCCAAATCCAAACAAAGATTGTTGCCAGCATAGCCATTTCTCCTTGTGTATGTTTTGAACCAAGATAAAAACATAATTATGTTGCTATTATGTAAACTGGTGTCTTTCAAATGTCTATATTGTGTTAACAAAGCATGTTTTCATATTTGTCTTGTGATTTCTGGAAAGAATAGGCTCATACAGCGCGTCTTTTACAATGTGAAACAGGCAACATATGTTCAAATTCACAAGGTTTTGAGACTCAGTCAAAAAGATTTGTTATTATTATTATTATTTATTTTTTATAATATCTTTGAGACTTTGAGCCCGATGTTTTGAGACACTGAAGTTATGTACCACCAAAGCCTCATGCTGTGCTAGTTTGGATTGTTTATGTTTCTCAGGCATTAATCCTCCGTGCAAAAGCCTTAAATGGAAGGGAAGTCAAAATCTGAAAGTCAGGAACTAATCCATGATTCTTCAGCACATACAGCTAATAAACATTTCTTATGTAATGCAACAGGAATCAACCAATGAGTATTTTCTTTTCTTTTTCAGGACTGACACAAATTATAGGTAGTAAAAAATTACTGGAATTGATAGCCTTGAGATAAATATTAGAGTAAAAGTTTAGGATAACTGCTGATTGAATGTACGGTAATTTTTCACATTTTACTCAAATACTCAGTTTTGAGAATATCAGTCCTAAATAAATGAATAATTGAACTGAAGTTTGGTTAGTTTATAGTTACTTTGCAGATTTCGATTATGACATTTCAAAACTCTTATATGCTGCTACTATTAGAGCAATCAGACATATGTATGCAGATACTGATAACAGGAACAATGTTGAATATCAGTTTGCTGTGGTGATAAATGGACAATCTCCAGTTAGATTGTTTGACTCAAATATGCATTCAACATGGTCGAAGGCCAGCCTTGTTATAGTGGGAATAAAAGGAACTTTTTATTATTTTATTAGGTAATGACACAATCAAGCATGAGCAGACTTACATGCAGGGCATGGCAAGGACACGTCAGGGCCTGCTTAACATTTGTGCTGACGTACACAACACTATTGTCTGGTTTTTACTCAAATCTGTGTAGATTACAGAAGCATCCTGCACTGAATCGACCAACCTGTGCAGAATTCATACGTGACTCCATCATAATGAAACTATTTTCCTCAGAGACGTTTTTGTGACTCTCTCATGAATTAATAAAATATTAGGAGTTCATGCTCATACTGGCACTCATTGCACCTTGGTGCTCATAGGGACTGACATGTACTTAATGTGAGACCTTCATTAGTTTCAGACTATGCTTCTTGAACTGTCTACAGTACATACAGCTTGTTCTCTTGTCTAAGTCTGCTCTGCCAGAGCTGTCGATTACTTGATTACATTAATTGTAAATTGAAGGAAGGACACTCTGGTGCAATTTTATTTGAATGCTTGTAACATATTATGCTTTCTGATTCTGTTAAAATGATTTGAGTTCCAGGAATCGATTGCGCTCTATTGTGCAATTGACAAATTCCGCAATAGAGCGCCAAACTATTTATGTTATTATTTACAGTAATTTAAACGTTTATGAACCCTTCCCATACTGATATTAAACCACCTTCTATCTGTATTACCTTTACCCACACTCTTATTGACTGTTTTAAAGCCCTTTTGTGTCTCATGGAAGTCCGAGACTGACGGAATGGAGCGCACTTCTGGAGGCCGTCAACCAATAGAATGTGCGTACAGTATCACGTGACTGCCTATCAAAAAGCCGCGATGAGGTGAAGTCGCGAGCGTTGATGCACGAATGAGCGAGGGCGCACTGTAATTCTTCTATATACCACTGACATAAGTGTCAGACTCAGTTAAAGTCAGAAGTCTGACTAAGCTACTGCTACTTGACTAAAACAAACTAAAAAAACTTATCAGTTCTATGATAATCTACCCAAAAGCAAGTAGTTAAAATAATTTACTAAATAAAATAGAAAAATGAACTTTAGTACATTTAAACAGAGAAAAGGATTCGAGAACTTTATCCAACTTTTCTTTACATTCTGACATGGAGCATTTTTTAAAATGTATTAACCCAACATCATAATAAGGAAATACAGTAATCCCTAAATTATGATGTAAAAATCACTCATATATGGTAATTGTGTGTATGATGTTTTGAAAATATACAAAATAATCCGGATCGAGTTCTACATATTAGGTATTAGTTTTGTCTAAATGCTTGTAACTCTGCTGTAGAGGTTTTTTTTTTAATGTAGTGTGAGTTGTCGTGTCAGCATTGTTTTCCCTGTACCGTATCACTGCATTGAACGATTACTCCAGAAGGCTGACACGTATCTGGTGAGAAATGGCGCACTAAATTTTAAACGAACAACTTACACCTAGGTTCATGCAGGATTTATAATGGCGTGTCCATAATTTGTCTTTTACCTGATTAAGCACATCGTCTTGGAAACAAATATCTGTGAGGTGATGGGACCAACGGATCCCATTGGCGAGGCCCTGCTTGGCACAATTATAGCTATAAGATCCATTTGAGTCTCATCTGTTTCTCTATCTCATCAGATATCACCAAGGTAGAGCAGCACTCCAACAGTTTTCCAGAAATCTCACACCCAGAGAGGAGGAAAGGTAAGATAAAATTTGCTTTACTTTGCTGTCTTGTTTTCTATTTACTGTGTTTTGTTTCTTGCTGGAGACTGTTGATAGCTCAACACACCTACTGTCAAGTATTTTATTTTGGTTTATCACAGGGCTTTGAACCAGAATTTTTTGCCAATCGGTTCGTTCCGAACAGAAACGGAATTATAACGTTTCCAGTTTTGCGTTCCACCCATAAACTGACGTTCCTGAACCGGTTAGAACAAAAAAATAAAGTTTCTGAACCGATTAATAACGTTCCTTGTAAATATAAATATGTAGGTGCTGTATTTTGCGCACCATAAGACGCGCTTAAAAGCCTTAAAATTTCTCAAAAATCAATGCTGCGCCTTTTAACATTAAGCGTCTTATGTGTACACTGAGTTCCAAAATCTGTGAAAATGTTTTTGTGTGATTTTAGTCAGCACTCCGCCAGCTTGGCCATTGTCCACCGACATAGGATGTATTACGTCACTACGTACGCCGGCAGCGATAAACCAATTAGAGAACATGACGCGAGGCTACGTCCGGCACCCCTCCGGTAGGTACCGGTATTGGGTATATGGGTACTGTACCGCAGGTATGCTGCATAACCGCATTTGTTTGGCTAAACCCTGACAATGGCGTCAGCGAAGAGACACTCTTACGGCGCAACATGTAAACTCCAGGCTATCAGTTACGCGGTTGTCCGGTACACGTAAAGAGACTGGGTGGCTTTTTTCACGCTTCGCCATCTCTCTTGATCTGTGACTCCATGCACGCCCACACCACTGCTTCTGTAAAAAACCTTGTCAAGCGGCTGAATTCGGAGCTTGCCATCATCCCGGGAGGATTAACGAAAGAACTCCAACCACTGGACATCGGTGTAAACAGGGCCTTTAAAGTTAAGCTGCGTGCGTCGTGGAGCGATGGATGAGAGACGTGAACACACTTTTACCAGGACTGGAGGCAGTGCCGAGCGAGTTACACCCCCACAATATGTGCGTGGATTGCGGATGCCTGGACTAACGTGTCTGCTTCGACTTTTGTCCGATGTTTCGCAAAAGCCGGCATCATTACCGGGCAGCCACCCGGAAACCAGACGGTCAGCGATAGTGAACTATTCAATGCAGACCGAAGATGAGGACTTCGAAGGATTTAGCACAGATTTATCAAAAAATAAAGAAATAAAAACATTAAAAAAATAATGTTGGTGTATTTTTTGAAATTTAAATACGTAGTACAACAAAGTTCAACCAGTCACCTTTTTGCTTCCTTTAGCAAGCATGCACCGAATACCGGTTAAAGTACAAAAATAAACTCCGTCATTTAGACTGCGCGTCTTTATACAATGAGCCGAATGGTGCGCAAAATACGGTAACTTAAGGACTTTTAAATTGGCAACTAAAGCAATTAGTTTATATACTATAGACTATAATTATAGATATATCCCTACCCTACAGTAAACGTTACCACAGCACTACACCTCTGCTTTATGACAGTTATATATATCACTGTAGTTAAGGCTTATGCCTCCTACTTAGACACTACATGAAACAAGACAAGAATAACTTCCACCGTGTCATTTATTGCTGAACAGCAGATCTTCATTGTGCTTCTCCCATAGCTCAACATTGCTACAAAGCGCTGGCAGTACGGGAACACACTGCTCTGAAAATGACTGCAGCCAATTAATTAATGTCTAAATCATACATTTTTAAGATTGACATACTGCAGTGTTTACCTGTTATGATTAACTTGTGACTGGGAGACCTCCTTTTTCTTAACTGCTGCTGATAGCCACTACTTCTCTCTGCTCTCATCCCGCGTCCAGTGAATGACAGGAAGTGAAACATGAGGTCAAATATTTTTTTCAAGAACGAAAAAACCCCCAGTATTAACCAGTTTACAATTATTTTCTGTTCCGATTCTCTTCCGGAACATTAAAAAATATTAAGTTTTCGGTTTCGTTTTTGTTCCTGCCAAAATACCAAAAGTTTCCGGTTTTTGTTTTCGTTCCGTGAACCGGTTCAAAGCCCTGGTTTATCATAAACTGTTGACCACCCCTTCCCTTGCTTGGGCTTAAAATTCCCAGAAAACTTTGATGTTGGGGGTAACAACGATAAAACAGTATTTATATTTTTAATCGATTTTGGGTCTTTTAAAGAAATGCCGGATGAAATTTAGAAGAAGAGACGAGGCATTTGACGTCAACAAGTATTTGCTGTCGCTAGCTGTAAAAACACCTGTTATCAAAAGTGGATGACTGTTTTATTTAAGTCTTTGGATCTTCTTACTTTTAAGGCTCTTTTTTTAAAATTGACATCGCAGTCCAGTTTGGAGCTGTGTATTCAATTTGTTTGTTTAAAGCCCCCAATAAATATTTCAAGATGTTCATGTAAAAGCTGGATTCATTCTTTTCTTACTAATCAGGCTGATATGGCTGTAAAACCTGAACAGCATCAGATTCATGATTTTTAATGAGAGTGAGAGTCCAGAAAATGGTCACGCAAATCAATTGTTTCAAATATTTAGAACTTTCTAAACATGCAAGTTTCATTCAGCGGATGCTCTCTGGTCCTTTGACATTTGGATGAAAGTGGTTGTGCTGTTGGAGGAAATGAGGACTTCCAAGCCAGATTGCTCTTCAACACAATTCCACTCCAGGCAGGACGGTGTAATGTTCTTTCTTAGCAGCTTTTAATATTAGCGTGATCTCTGCTGACCCACACCGCTCATGGGAAGTAATCAGACTTTAATCAGACGTCCTTAATCACTTTAAGACAATCTGTGTGACAAGATAGCTTCTTAGAGCAAATGGACTATCTGCCCTCTATAGTTTGCTTCTGGTCACTTGAGTTGATAAATTATTTTTGTATTAACCTTCATTTTTGCAATTAATGTTGAATCCTGTATTCAATGTTAAGCTAATTTGTCTACATTTAGTCATAAAAGCTGGTTCTTGTGGGACAGACTCACAGTGTTAGCATCTTAGGTCACAGTAAACTCAAATGGATTGTAAAAAATTCTCCACAATCAACATTATTTTTCTTAGTGAAAGGTATGCACCACAGAACTGGCTCTGCTGAGTGACTCTGGCTCACTGAATATGGCATTCCAAGTTAAAAGCAAACCAAACTGATATTGCCCTCAATACTGTCTCCATATTTTCTCCATATTTGGAAATGTTTACCTCCTCATGATGGTTGACAGAGGTTGGATGAGGGGATGTGAGTCATTTCAGCTGCAGAAGGCTTTCTAGGGGTGAGAGGAGCCATCCAAGTGACTGCCATTTAGTGAAGCTAGCAATTTTCTCAGTGCTTCAGTGAGCAGTGAGCTAACCAGAATCTGTGAGTATCATTCTATATTGATTTTTTGTCGTCTGTTATATTTTAGTTTACTGGTTACTGGTTTACTGGTCTTTTCCAAAATAACTACGCATATAAAAGTAATGTGATACAGGTTAAAAGAGGTAGAATTATTGAGTTGTCCATGTCTTTTTTTAAATTGATTTTTATTGTATTGTCCATTATCCAGTATGTAGATATGCAGGCTACCTGTGGCTGTTATTGGTCTCGTCTTACTTAAAAGTTTGAGAGGTGTGAAGGTGATGCTGCTGCTATTTGTTCACACCAGACATCACACAATGCCTCCATGTATGGAAGAGACGGATGATATTTACTCACTAGATATTTTGGGAAAGGGTTTGGAAAGGTTAGACGAACCCAGAACAGTGGTGGGAAAATCTTTGACCGTGAGATTGACCTTGAGTATGACTGTCTGTCAGTATTGTTACGAGACGAGATAATGGTGAACAGCACTAAAGTCTGTTGTGTCTGACAGACTGAGTGGATATTATTGAATGATAACTGTGAAATATTCCCGCACGTTTTCCTGATAGTATCTTGTGGGCGAAGAACTCTGACACCCACTGCAAACACCCACTGATATCTACAGTGTAAGAGGTCCAACCTTTCCCCTTGCTCATATAGTTGCTCATTCAGACATGTAGAGGCAGAGGCCTGGCATTGGTTGGAGAGGGAAGCTTTGAGCTTCAACGGCTGGTGCTGCTCATTTTATAAACTATTATCTCATAACATTTTTCTTTAAATCCGTCTGTGACTGTATCAAACTTAAAGTGAGCTTGCTTTTAAATACCACTTTTGAATGTTGGATTTGTACACTTTCGCATTAATTACTTAAAATAAGCCATTCATATCTGGATTAAAGGGTATAAAGGCCATGTTTTCAGCCATTCCTTGCCATTTTTTTGTGTCCATTTACATTGCACTACTAACCAGTAGTACTAACCAAACTGTAAATTGACACTGTGTTGTATTTTCCTGATTTACTGGATACTGGATTTTTGGGAGCAAAGCTCCCAAAGTCAGTCAGTCAGTCAACACTAATGAAGACAAAACCATGCATTCATAATTTGTATCTTTTAAATAATGATTAGTTTTATTCTTGATGATTAACTTAAGATATTATGGTGACCAAATTATTTCCAACTGTTCATCAGCCATTGATGGTTGTGAATGAAATTTATTCTGTACCCCGTAGTTGATGAAACCTGGACTGTCCAAATTTCATATCTGACTAAAGTGCACCTCGCAGACCTCTATGAAAAGGCAGATTGAGGTTTGACTAATGGTCCTCGTCTGAGCCAACAGAGCAGCGTACTAACAGTACCAAACAGATGTGAAACCTCTTTGCATATCCGAGAAACCAAAATGTCTTTGTCCCTGAGAGTGGACACTCAGTTTTGCAGATACGTGGAACACAGTTGTGGCTAAAAGGGGAAAACGAGTACAGCCACAAATTACAGCCCATCTTCACACACAGCACCCCTTTATGTGTCTAATTAGTGACGTCAGGAACTATCAAACAAATATATTCGACAAATAACATTCATATGACTGGGTCGGCTTAAGCCATAGAAATTAGATCAGTTTTTTTTCTACAGAAACTGCTGTCACAGACGGGTACAAATTAACAGGTGATCTCCAAGATTGTTTCCATGTTACATTACTTCCCCAAGGATTAAATATTCCATAAATATTCATTCTCCATTCAAAGTCTATCATAAAATGTGTTATCAGAATAATTTTCCTCATGCAGCGACATCTGCCAGTCTTACTGTTCAGCGAGCTGCCCCTCAGGTTAAATTCTTCTTTTCAGGGATTGTATTTTTTAAAGATATCTTGTTCCCTTTTTTCCCTTTTGTTTTCTTTTGAAGCAGGAAATGTACAGGTTCCTCATTCTATTGATTTTCAAAAGAGATATTTCAAATCATAGCTAGTCACCCATGCAGTTGAGTGTTAATCAACAAAGGAGGCTCAGATGAGGGTCTCCATTGTGGCTGTAATGCAAGATCTCAAAAGGGCTCTTACACCTGATAAACATCAACATTTTTATGAATATTTGAACATAATTTTGACATCAACATGAAAATTAAGGCTATAGATGTCTGGTCTTGTGAGGTCCACTAAGGTTTGACTGCTTTTTAGATCCATTTTTTGGTGTCCGTTGTGAAGCTACAACTTTTATGGATTGAATTGGAAGTTTGGAATATTAAAACTGTCATGCTTGTTCTTGCATGTACGCATGCTAATTGCGGCAAATCTTGGCAAAGATATAGCTGTGTAACTGACTTTCAGAGTCTGATCAGATCCCTGACTTCTTGACTTCTTTCTACTTGTGGCACACATTGCCTGCAAGGCTCCCAAATCTTTATTGGGAAAGAGATTGAAACGAGGGAGTAAGGAGGAGTTTTATCAGAAAGGAATGTTAGAATAAAAACTATTCTCATTCTGTAGTGGAATAATGAACTAATGCTGCTAAAAGCTATTAGAAATATTGAAGTTCACTCCCAGGTTTTTTCACAACCACTGGTTTCTTAGGGCCATTGACATCAAGAGGACTGTGACACAGTTCTGTGGCTCCACGACTTTAATAAGCTGTGAAAGTCACCGGTCGTGGGTTACATCAGTCTTTGGCTGTATCTCCAGCTCACTTAAACTGATTTAATCTCCTCTCACTCTACTTTGCAATCCTCAATTTCAAGATGTTGGCATTCCCTAGATTAGGAGAATCTGTTTTCAAGACAAGTCTTCCAAATGAATCTTGTCAACAAATTAAGGCACGATTAACAAGAGCAATTACACTGTGGATCTGGCTGAGCTGGGGAGCATCAAGCTAAAGTGGAGATTATCTTTCTTACTAAGGAGAATCACTTTAAGGGTTTGATTACTTTCTGTTTGATTTGTGATTACTCTACACTAAAGATGCCTTCTAATTTTTTCTCTGTTGTGTAGATTTCCGGTTCAGATTAAAAATTTTGGATTTTTCTCAAACATTAAAGTGCAATTTCTGTTTTGTGGGGGAAATTTACCATTGTGGTCCCAACAATCATAGATAATCATTAGTTTTGGAATTTTCAGCTGGCAACCCACATTTGTCTGCTTTAATGCCTATTTTTAATGAAATTAATGACTGAAACAATCACTATTTTCTTTTTTCTTTGTTACTGCTACATTGACAACTATGGAAAGGTACCAACAGCACCACCAACAATATTACTGCTTGGCAACCTAGGGTCTGATGGTTGTCCACTTTGAATTCCTGATGGTGCTACATAACAATTTAGATATTCTAAATCTTTGCACAGAGGTGTGTAAAATGTCAATGACAGATAGAAAATGTATTATTTACTATTCATTATTTACTCTAAATAGTTCAGCTTTTATTATTAAAAAAGTAAAACAAGAACCAATGCAGCCAGAGACTGCAACATTCCGCAACATCCCTGAATTAAAAAATTTACGCTGACTTACTTGCATAGGTCAAAGATCAAAGCTAGTGCTCTGACCTACTTTCATAGATCAAAGAATTAGTTTTAATCTATGGTCTTACTCACACTGGCCTTCTCCCTCGTCTTTCTATCTTATCCAGTTCCTGAGTGTACAAAAGTTAAAATTTGACCTTGACTTAGTTTTCTCAAGGTCAAGGTTATCATCTCATTTTCATCCCCTTTGCCACCCGAGTAATGTGTTTTTTGTTTCATCTTTCTATCTGCAAGGGTTGCGAAGATATTTGGTGGACGAACGGACAGACGAACGAATGAACGCACAAACACTGCCAATTACAATGCATCACCGCTTTGAAGTGGAATGTAAACAGTTTAAAATAAGAGGAGGAACTCACCTGAAGTCTTTGTGATATTGTCACCTGTCTCAGTACAGGCAAGCCTCACCCTACGTTGTTAATTGGTTAAAGAAAACACAACATATGTCGAATTAAGTTGTCGCCAGGCTAAACCAAAAATAACCATTTCCAGTTCTGTAATGTACTTTATTTGTGAGTGCATTTTCAATAGGTTAATAAAAAAATCTATTTTCATTATGCAAACAAATTTTTACAAATTTGATTTTTTAGTATAGTACAAAAAAAAATCTGAATTTCCAAATAAGACTTGGCGATGTTTGCCATACATCACGGATGTGTGTACAACCCTAATTCTATAAATGTTCGATTGCATGAACAGAACAGGATGAGATAATTTAATAATATGATCATGTATTAAGTCCAGTTCAGACCAAGGATCCACATGATAGATTGAGAAGGTGCAGTGGTGTTAACTGAACCTTTTAATATGGGCCCAGGCTAGCTGATGGCATCACCTATGACTCCACTTTCAAGTCAAAAGTAGTTGGTTTTAAAACGTTAAGATTTAAGATACAACAACATTGTGTTTTTGACAGATCACACATCTGTTTTACCCAAGGAACAACTGTATGACACGAGACATTTCATTTTCCTCCCGTTCACTCATTCCACACACCTTTTTTGTGTTTGCCTTTTCATTAATATCAGAAGTACGACTATTACAACTGCCTTACTACCCTTTCACGATAGGGATCCATGGTCAACTTTTAGTTCACATGTATTCAATGAAGGGAAAATCCTGAACAATGTAAGTACAGAGATTTGTGTGTATGGAGGTGGTTTACTGTCTCCTTGAGTGACATTGGTGGAAACTGGCAGGTTTTCAGAACGTTACAAGCTGAGTCAACATAAAGTATTTCCAACATAAACTGCTTAAGTAAGGACGCTCCTAAACATCAACAGCAGCTGCGTAGACTTGGGATTGTCACCAGAGTAAAACGATATTCTGAAACTTCAGGGTGTTTTTGGGCATTGGTCACACTGCAGTATTGGTGCCACCATTAAATCAATTAGCAAATAAAGGTAAGGTTTTACAATCATGCATGTTCTTTCCTGTTATTTCATCTCCTTCCAATGATTTTCTAATGTTAATAAAGGATATAACACACACAAACAGGGTCTGTTTTGGAGACAGAAACCAGGTCCAAGTTTTTTCTTTTGTGAAATACTGGTCTGATGAAACGATGGTTAAATTCCTGAAAAGATGCTGTGGTTGAAAATGTTCAGTGTTCCTTGAGTCCAGTTATGCCTTTAAATGGTCATAGCCTTCCCAGAACCATCCCTGTTCCCTTCAGCGTGGTGTATTTCTGTTCATTGTTTTCCAACACTTTGGAGTCAGTAAAAAAACATTGTCATACTGACAGTGAAGCTTGTTGTGTGCCAGAAGTGACATTTTCTCTGTGTCCCTCTCATTTAGGATCAGATACCACTAACTGATTAATCTCAGATTAGGCAAAAGCTAAAGGCTAATGGGACACTTTACATTCATTTGCACAGCACATGGTGACAGATGCCAGCTTCTAAAGACAGGCAAATTACTACGGAGTGCTGTTGGCAAAACACAAAGCCAGTAATAATGTGCCAGAACATAAAAAGTGTAAACTACATAAATCAGATTAGAATAATGAAAGGGTGAAAGCTGTCTGCGGACACGGTCAGTGTTACAACCCAAAACACAATTCTAGTCATGAGTGTTAAAAACAAGTCAGGAAAAAAATCAATCATTAAACCTCATAAGTCGTTGTGGATCAATGGAATATTCCTGAAATTTAGAGTATGTTGTTTTTTCACAACAGTTTTTTTCTTGACTAGTGGTGTTTAAATAAAGTAGTTTGATATAACTTTAAACTCTCAAAAGAAGCATTGATTCTGTAATATCCTTCAATATGTACATGATGTCATCACACTAATTCGGTGGTTCTTAACCTTGTTGGAGGTACCGAACCCTGCCGGTTCATATGCTCACCCACTGAACCCTTCTTTAGTAAAAAAAATAAATAAAAAAAAATTTTTTTTTTCAAATTTAAGACATAAGTATATGTTTTACTGGCTTATTTAATGAATTGTTCATCAATGTCACCTTTTTCAAAGAACAGAACCAAGACAGTGCATGAACTCACATGAAATGACTTACCTGCAAATCAGCATGACTTCTGCTGTTGTTATTGAGAGACCAGTTCAGATATGCGTGGCTTCACCTTGGCAAGTGCTACTCTGATGTCATTTTCACAGCAAAGTCTGTTTCTTTTGTTTTCCATGGAGCTTAAGGAAGTGTTCATTTTTGCCAGTGTGAGACTAGAGTTGCTCTACTTGACATTGCAAATCATGCAGAACGCTGACTCCCATCATGTTTCGTTATACAGTACGTGTAAATTCACGTTGCACATATTCATCCAACCACTTTCTTTTTTTGCTCAACATAGTTACTATGAATTAAAATATTAAGAAAGCAGTCACATGACGCACCATCATGACAGGCGTAAATCGACTACAGAGCGCGCAAAATCCCATGTAGCACAGGTAAGCTAATCGATGTAGCGTCACATGATCACCTGCAGCCAGTGATGGCTAAGGGGGGTGTGTCATCACGAATTGACACGATGAGTCAAATGTACACAGTGATTCGTGTATGTTCGGCAAAAATGTGTCCGGTGTTAATTCGGTTCTGTGATGTTAAACCGGTTCCTGCTGCTCTCCCCAGAGAAAGCACCCTGTCTCCAAAAACACCCAACACGATGTGTCAGGTGTTTCGTCTTGACCTCCGTCACTGCCGAACCCCTGAGACCGACTCACCAAACCCCTAGGGTTCCATTGAACCCAGGTTAAGAACCACTGCTCTAATTGCTGACTGAGCCTGGACCAGGTGAAGGGCTCGTGAGACTTTCAATTAAAGAACTAGGCTATAGTTGGGTTAATTTTGGGGTTTAAATTAAATACAATGTACCCTTTAAAACTGAAATTCTTTGTTTAGTACTTCAACTACTTATTTCTCAAGAGAGAAAGAAGAGAAGAAAGGGAAATGCTTGCCATGTTCCTGAGATCCAATGATTGAAGTGGTCCAAAAAACGAATATTTCAGGGTCTGTTTTGTAAATGATTTATAATTTGTGATGTTTAAGGAAATGGTTAATTGAGTAGGAAGAGGTCTGAATCTTTGCCCCACTTACTCTTTCTGTACTTCCACAGTTGAATTGTATCAATAGCATAACACTTTGAAAGAGCTGAAAGAGCTGCATTCATCAGTCTACTGGCACATTATATGTAGGTATATTCCAAGTGACTCATTTTCAGGATTAATTGCCCACCGGTCCCCTATGGTCAATGAATGCAATTACCTACTGACCCAAATCATTCCTCTGGCAACAAGTTGGTGTCTCTGTCCTGGCAGAGTCACCTGGGAATGAGGTTTCATGTAACCTCACAATCACCCCTTAGCTTGTCTAGTGCAATGATTTACACACTTTCTTTGTCATAAGGTTATGAGTTGTTACAATTCAAATATGTCATCTTTTGTATTTGTGGGCCTACATTGTATCAACTGTACCAACAAACCTAATATGCTTTTGTTTTTACGTCTCATGTCATGTCTGAGTACTTATGAGGTTAAAGGTTATGGTCTAGGTCTTACTGATTTGCCCCAGAATCAGTTTCATTAATGGATTATCCAATTGTGCATGATGTAGCGTGCCTTGTGGATCATGTGCCAAAGTGCAGCTGCTCCACGCACCGACACACAGCCTTTACATGGCCTGCTTGTTATTTGAACTCTTTGCTTGCTTTTTTAGGTCTCCGAGGGTTAAGCTGGGGTTGAGCAGGGCCTTACGTGTCAGGTTTGAGGTCACTTGTCACATTAGATATGTTCGCTAATCCCTTAAATCCCTTTACTGCCCCAACTTTCATTTGTTATTGAAACATCAAATTAGGAAGAAACCAAGCAAATCTCTAGATTCATTACGCCACCTGTGAGGGACTGCACTTGTTTTTTTTCTTGTGCTACATTATTGTGAATGATTGTTACAAAGTGGTAAAATAACCCCAAAACACTAAACAATGACTATTTGTGTAACACCATTCTCATTGTTTCAGCTACTATGACCCAGCCTCAAGTTAATGGTCCAAAGTGGATTTGTAGGGAGAAGTCAAAATCAGTTCTATCACTGTTTTCACCACACTTGCCTTTTTAAGGGACATTGCTCCCCTTGAATGAAAAAAAAATTAAATTACTCTCTGCATGTACTGTATAGAGTTATAATTTTCTGATTTTTTTTTTTTTTTACTATGTTGGGTAAAATAATGGAGAACACGAGCGCTTTTGGTATTGGTGAGATCTATTCCATTCTAGAACATTTTCTGGTCAATGGAGTTTCAACAAAGCAACCATAAAACTCACAATCTCCTCTTTCTGACACTTTTGGCAGTTATGGCTGAGCCGTCTCAGTAACTTTTATCCTGCAGCGCTGGTGGAAGGCCTCTGCTCTTTGTAAAGACTCTGACAGGAACACAGAGCTCAATGGAGACACTGCGCAGTGTGGACACTGGTATCTCTGTATGTGCTCTGTAGCATAGAGAATTCACATGTAGACAAAATTCTAAATTGACAATGACTTTTGTGTTGAGATGTAACTTTTAGAAACGTGGGCCCAACGCATTAAAGCCTGTCGGACTTTCACATCATGATTGCAGTAGGATGCAAAGGCTCCCTGGGCACCTCTTGGGAAGTTGCTTGTTACCAGGGGCAAGGCTTTTCTGTTGCTATTAGATTTACATACTAAGATAAAATTCATCCATTTTGGCTCAAAAACAGAAAAATATCAAAGAAAACCATCCAAACTAAAGCTGTGCTTACTCTACTGGAGCTGAGAAAACACAAAATTCTTCTCTGAATCTTAAAATTGCAGACACTACGTGATAATGCTCCATCATACACCGCTGTAGTTCATCAAGATTCTAATGCTTGAAGTGGCAGTGAATGCACTGCCTCATGTATTCTCAGAAGAAGCAGCTCTGTCATGTAAATATTGTTAAGAAAGTCTTCACATACTTTTTTATTACCTACAGAAAATAAAAGTTGAGATTTAAAGCATTAGTAATTGTACGTCAGCTAACAGTAGCCAAAAAGGCTCAAATGTTTGCTGGTGCTAGACAACATTGTTGGTTGCTCCGGGATGTTTGAGACTGTGATGTTACAATATTGACACAGTCATTCAGGTTTTATCTATCCTCCTGAATATCAAACTGGGATGGTCCCAGTTGTCTAGACGAGCAGAAAAGGAGTTGTGAGACTGGATTGCATGAGCATCAGCTCCAGTATCAGTACCAGAACCAGCAAATTTCCATCTGGAATGCTTTGGGATTTTTCTGTGTTTGAATGTGTCTGACGCTGAAGAGGGAAATGATGTCCAGGGATCATGATAGTGAACAAAGCAAAACACTGAAGGACTTTGTTTTTTGAGCTTATTTTGTTGAAATTTATTCCTCTCTACATGGATGTTCTGACTGAAAGGTTAATGTAACGATTAACTGTAACGATATGTATTTATGCAAAGGACCTGTATTTTGGATTTCAGTGGTTAGAGATGAAAATTACAAGGCAATGATTCTTTAGAGAACCCCCCCATTGTGAAACTATGTGTATTTACATCTACAAGAGGTATAATAAAAAATTCAAACTGGGGCTGTGCCGGTGTCTCTGTGTCCTGTATTCCTGTTCCAGAGGAAACGATCATGAATGGTTCGCAGGTCAGGTATAAATCAAATGAACCACTTACTTTCTGTCAAGGTTATTTCCTGCACTCCAGACTACCCTCAGGCATATTCCTGTAAGCCCAATAGTGCTGTACTGTACCGAACTCAGAAAAGGTAGCATGCTCTGCTGCAATGCTTTAAGAAGTGTTTATAAATACACCATAAAGGGCAGAGAAGAGACCAAGGTGTTTTCAGAGATATGTATTTTTCATTGGTTTGGACTCTTTGAGGCTGTGAACATTAAGGCCCAATCAAACTGTTCTTTGTAAGAGCACTTTGAAAGCATGTGTCCACAGAGGAAATGGGACCACCACTCTCTACCTTGGTGTAACTGGATGAGAGTAATCTTTAGGTTAGCTGTAAAAAAGGCATCATGACTATTCATACACACAGTATATCTGAGTGTGTGTGAGTGTGTGTGTATATGTTATGTATAATATATTTATGTATAATATATATGTATGTACATAATATAAATGTTTGTATATACAGTATATGTATATATATGTATATACAGTACGTGTGTGTGTGTGTATAGACATGTGTGTCTATCTCTATCAATCTATACACACACACACACACACACACACACACACACACACACACACACACATATAATACATATATCTCCTGAGTGTGTAGGTAGTGAAGAGGGTTGAAAGAGGGATGTGTGACGGATGTAGACTTGTTTGCAGTGTCTTTCTGGCCGTCCATCATAACCTGATAAATAAAGATCTTTTCAGGGCTGAAATTACATTTCTTTGACAGATTCGGAGTCTTTAGAAAAGCGTTAATGGTCTAATGCACATGGATGATCACTTGTGTCTGATAGTAAATTACTCTATCTGAATGTTTAATGGATTTGATAATTTGACTTTCTAACTCACTGTGTATCTTTCCCTCATCTACAAGGCTGAAAATAGCTTAACCTTAGTTATAATAATGGATTTGGCATTGAATGAAATTGGCTCATTTTGTCTGACTATCAAAAAAAAAACTAGGGCTCAACACTTCTGAGGGTTTGTGGTGTGACAGCAATTCTTTTTGATTAATGATCAACTCTCACCTTAAATGCAGGAGGAACTGTTCAGCTGACTTTGTGCAATGCCTGTTGTGGGACTCCGTGATAGACGCAGTGGAACTGGTTGTTTATTGGTTATGGACCTTTGTTGTAGCTTCAGGCTGAGCGCATTGTTGTCTCTTTAATTTATTAATTCATTGACATGACCAGTGGACAAACTTGGTCAGCACTTTTGTTTCTTTTCTTTCTTGCTTAATTATATTATTTTCAAACCAATTGTAGCAACGTCATTGAACATTCTCATGAGTCATTTTAAAACCATCTCCATCATCCAACGTTTGAGTCTAACTTTCAACTTTTTAATTTATATTTGAGGTTTCAGGGCTGGTGCTCAGACAGCTACTCTTTTTTACATAAATAAAGGCAGGAAATATGACTGCTCTTATGTGTTCAAAATGTAATTTGTGTCTTCAACATAGACTGTGCAAAATCCATTCTACAAGTGTACATAATTAAATAATCGTGATGTCATATAATTGAACCACAAAGACACATCCTTTGAATATGATACATAAAACTGCAATCTTAGTTCTGCAATTTTAAATTCAGTATTGTCACTGTATTTGGCTTTAAGTATTCTTTAGTTTGTTATTTCTGTGCAGTATATTTGTAATTAAACTGTATAAATTGTAACAGAAGTATATTGATAAAATATTTCACAGATTAACATCATTCTATCGTTCCTTCCACCAGTGAATGTGGTTGACTTACTGTTCCTCAACAAGCACATCGTCAGTGATAAACTTGATCCTGCCACTCGCCGGCGTCTCTGTTCCTCAACCAAATCCAGCATACCATGTAACGCTGTACACAGTAGTATAATGCACGCTGAATGTAACTACATTACAGATGTTAACATATACAGCAAGGAAGGCTGAAGTGAAGGCTGTTGTGTTTGTTACCTTTCCAGAAAAGGATCACATGCCAGGGGCTCCACCGATCAGGGAAGAAAACAGTGAATGGTTTGAAGCATAAAGTTAATTTTCTGTTTTGATGGATCCAGACTAGAATCCAACCCAGATGTTTTCAAATTCGCATGTTTGCAGCTTTTCTCGTAACTGCAAACCTAACTGTCTATGTGTTTGTGAATGTTGCTTGTCAGCGTCTGACTGCTGTATATTCAGTCAAAACCTGAACACACTGAATGTAATTTCTGAACCAACATGTTAATCTATGTCGAAATCATTAAAAAATACAAGATTGCTAATTATCTGCAGGTACATTCAACTATCAACATACTTTTACTGACACCAGTTTGCAAAAATAATGTAAATAAATGTTTTAAAAAATTTAGATCAGATTTAGCCCATACCCCTATCTAACAATGATTTTAACAAATCAATTCCTGGTTACATGACTTAAAGTATGATTGAAACTCCCAGTTTCATAGCATGAAGGGTGGATAGAGAATGGGGTCAAAACACATTTGCTAAAAATGGTTACAGCAGCTGATGGTTGGCTGGAAATCATGGACAATAGATAGCAGTGTTTCTCCCAGAAATCTTTTTAGGCCCAGCGGCAGTTTTGGTTATTTTTGTGTGAAAAGCAAAAGAGTGATCAAAAGCAGAAGACTACTCATTAAATTGTGTTTAACTTCTTGCAAATAAAATAAATTCTAACAAGGGTAACGAAAAAAATGCATTTCAAAACATAAAAGAATCTATTATAAATGAAAATATATTATCAAATTAGTTAATATAAAAGACACACTTAGCACATCGTGGAGCACAGTTCACGTTGCTTATTGATCGTTCTTTACCACTCTGGCTTTTGACGTTTGTGCCTGTCGACTAGTTCAGGTTGACCTGTGTTAGCGACGCTTAGCAGCTGGTCTTGAGCTCTTGCGACCCTCTCCATCTTGTGCCGCTCTCATTTACACCCCGACTTCTCTCACTTTTTCCATATTTGTCGTCTCCCTTGTTTTGGATCCATTTTTTTAAAGTGCTATCCTTCCCCTCCTTTTCATTTCTTAAGTAGATCCAGCTAACACGACTGATGGTAAGCATAATAAATGGGCCACACGAAAGACAACCAACCAAACACTCCTTCATTCATCCTTATATAATGCCTATCAGTTAACTATGTGTTTGTATTAGTCAATTGGTTGGACATTTCAACACCAGGCACATGTTTACTGGAATTGACATGAGGCTTGTGTTATCTGGAGTAGATTTACTTGGTATCATGTGAGCTGAATGTCATCTGACAGCAGCTCCGATCTCACTGTGTCCTTACAGATACTGTTCTCCTGTCTGCATCAGTGTCATTAGAAATTCTGATTTAAATTTATGACTACAATTTGTGGTTGAAATACGCACCCTAGCCCTTTAGTTTGGGTGTACAGACTCATGGACTGGTACCTTTGCAGTACAGTATTGCTTCGTCTCATTTTTCATGTCTTGACCTAGAATGATTGTGTGTTTTAGCACCCACACAAAGTCTGACCAATGTGCTAAATTACGTTTTGTGTGAGGGAGGTTCTGAGAGTGAATTTGTGTAACTACCTGTGCTGCTGAAAATAATAATAGCACTCTGTAATTCTACCCTGGGTAAATAAAGGTATAAATAAAATATCCAAACCAAATAGCAATGGTGCACAATTTAAGATGATGGCACACATGCAAATAGGAAGTGAGGCATATTTCCTCAACACTTAATAAGGTCCCCAGTTAGCTGTTACTTTCTCAAACTTTTTTTTGGGTAAATGGCACAACAGTTCTGGTACGTGGAAACAGTAGAAGTTTGGCCTTTATGGTGGCGCTAATGGTGGTGTTACAAGAGACAACACAGGTTTTACTCTTTTATACATTTGGCTGAAGTAAGTCCCAGCAAAGTGCTGACATGAGCTCTGAGAAGTATTCTGAGTAAATGGGCCTTCTGAAAAGGAAAGTAGCTATAGAATTTGCAATGTCATATACAAACTCCATAAAGTTTGTAATTTTCAAAGCTTCACAAACAACAAATTAAATTTCATTTGTGTTTGGGCGACAGCAGAAGCCTACTTGGTATTCATCTAAAAGCTGCAAAACATGAGAGAATGTCTTCTTCAGGGCTCCAGTAAACATATTTCTCATTATTATTAATTCTTATCTCCATTAAGCTACTCAGAAATTACTATTCTTTTCTTTTACTTCTATTGAATGTCTTTAAGGCCATGACGAGAATAAAAGGTCTCATGAGGTCTTTAGTCTGACCGAATGTTTAATTTTCAACTAGAAAACCGAAAACACGCAAAATCTTTTTTTTTTTGTGTCATCAAAGTATTTCTAATAAACAAATCAACAGTTCACTGCTATTTCATGCACATAGTAAGTATTCATATTATATTAGATATTTAAAATATCTGTTTTTCATATCACCTGACAATATTTATCAGAAGAAAAACACTTTTACACCTTTAACAGAAACACATTCACATATTTTTGATGCTCACCACTAAAATCTCTAACTGAACAAAAGTTGGAACAGTTTTTCAGGGAATAATTAAAAGGTCTCCACACTTGAGGCTTCATTTTGAATAGAATAGGAGTGTCAGACTGCTTGGAAAGACACCAGAATAGAGGTTGTTCATCATCAACAGTTCCGTGGAGGAAAATGTCCCCGGCTGCGTGGCTGCTGGTTATTTTTCCTGAGCGTCCAGCACCTCTAAAAAGAGGGAGCATATGCTAGAACAAGGAATATCACTTCAAGCAATAGTTGTTCCTTAACATTGGCCCAGCAAGACACTGAAGAGAAGTTTAGAAAGACTTAGTTGTTAGTTACATGTTCTCAAAACATTTTATTATACTTGCAAAAAAAAGTGAGAAGGAGGCATGGATAACAATCCCAAACGCACCCACAAGTAATTATGATGTGGGTACAAAGATTTTTGCCTTTCTAAAGGGAGGAGGGGAGTGTAGGTGTATTAATTCCTATTCCTTCCTGCTTCCTCGACTTGGAAGTTCAGATTTAGAAAAATAGACCCCCTCCCTCAAAAGAAAAGAAAAAACAAGAACTGTCATATTGACTGACGCCAGTGGAATGAAGCATCTGTGTTCCCACCACTGCTCCCTATAGTATATGCCACACTATGGCAATGTGGGAACCTGACAATGTCAATTTATCAGAACAAAAGAATTCCTCAGCAAGAGGAATACACAATCTTTGGGCCCTGGAGACAAAAATCATTCCACCCCCACCATACCTGTATCTAAACAGAATGTAGGACATTCACAACACCAGAAATAGAAATTTCAGTCACAATTATCATTTTTGAACGTATCCCCTGCAGTCAAAAGTTAATGCCAACTTTCTCAAAGTAAACACCTGGGTGAAATAAGATGATTCAAAAATTCCGAAAACTGCTTAAACTTTTATCGGACCGTGTAAATTACCAGATGACAGGTGACCTATTCTGTCCTAAATGATTGCTTCATTGTGAAACTTCACTTTTTTCATTTTGTTTGGATTTTGCTGATTTTAATTTGGAGTTGTGTAGTAATGCTGTGTTTACTTTCAGGTGACTGATCCTGCAGTTCCCACTGATACTTAGGGTAAAGATTTGGGTAAGTACTCAACCTACTTTTCTCTCCTTTCCACAACAGTTCCTCCCTGTTTATTCACAGACCAGAGCTGCCCCATGGGCTCTGCTGCCTGTTTTTCTAAGTAAAATAAATTTTCTCTCACCTTGCGTTATTTCCTTGTAGACAAATATTGTTTCATAATTTTTTGTGACTTGGTTTTCAGTTAACAATGAAATTATGTGCTTCCACATTTATGAAAATTACATACAGTAACCTTCATTCACTTTGCCATTTATTGTTTCGTAGTTTGTAAAATGGGTTTTAAGTCATTTTTTTCCCAAAGACTTTATCACATACACAATAATACAAAATATATCAAACTTTTACGAAGCAACACACACACCACAAACACATACACACACACACACACACACACACACACACACACACACACACACACACACACACACACACACACACACACACACACACACACAAATCATCTTTGTTGAAAATGTGGAAACTTGAGGAAGTAGAAATGGAAAAAAAAGACGCCTGTACTGAAACGATATGAAGAACCTGATGTTCTTCTTACTTGTACTGTGCCTTTCAGCTGTAGCGTCAACGCTCATGACCCAACAGTCGTAATGTGCTGCTGTTGTTATGTATGAAATGGTGACATTCTGATGAGTCGTCTGTTAATCTGGGTTGTGTTTTGGTTGGGTGTGTTTAGTTTGGGTGTCCTGCAACTGACACACAGGAGAGAATGCTTCAATTCATTTGGAAAGGGAAAGAAAATATTTGAATAGCTGTTAAATAACTGTTAATAATTAAATATTCTTGTAGACCTTATTTCTGCATATCACATCTCCATTTAATGCATTAGTTCAGCCAACAGTAAGTTTTTGTCTTAATCTCCTGATATCAACTCAACATTATTTCTGATAAGATGCTGAAAAATCTCTGAATAGACACATCAAGATGATATTTGTTGGCTGTGATAATACTAGTAGTCTTTATTTTAATTGATTTAAGATGTAACTTTTAATGATATATTCATCCCTCTGTGTTTTAATGTCAAAATATGGACTTTATTTTTTTTCTTTTTGGTCCCGTCACTTCCATGTGTGTCATTAAATGGACTTCACACAGTGGTTTTTTGGTTGTACTTTGAGGCATCTTTATTATTTTTGCTCATTAGGTAAAGTTTTTGCTGGAATTCTTTTGCTTATGTTTCTCTGAATATATCTGACCAAATTTTCCAGAGTTGGTGTTAATATTTTCATGGTTGCCTTATCATCTGGATCCATTATTTTTTGAAAGGAATCTTTATCATTTTAGGACAACACATCATAGAAATGATGTGTAATCTTTCATGTGTCCAAAATTCTGAATTTATTAGGCGGTGGGTTTATTTTGAATTGCTTTTTTCAGTGGCAATGTGAACCTCTTTTGCAGTCATATTCAGACGTGCACATTCTGTGCTACAATCTCAAACAACTGACTGCTTTCAGTAACTTGTAGGGGAGGGTAGAATGTGTGTCTTGTGGCATTTGAAAGAGATTAAAAAAGAAGTTTACTTTCTGTTTTATTGTCCATCACAGGGCCATTAAAAAGTATTATACCCGCTCCTAATTACTTTTAATTAATTTTATGTGTAACTCATGTTAAATGATTGAATGAATGAATGAATGAATGAATGAATGAATGAATGAATGAATGAATTTTACACAAAACAAACCAAACAACATGAGCAACCACCAAACTTTAGATGATGATTTTATTTAAGGAGACAAACAAGTTATCCAATACCATAATCACCAGCGACAATTGTTTAACCTGTAGAAACTACACTTAAAACAAACCTACAAATTAGTTATTGACTGGTAGCAGTTGGACCAGACACATCCAGCCGGATCACCAGCCCTGTTCAGTCAACTCACTTCAAACAGTATCACACCAGCAGAAGGTTTCAAAGCTGCATCTAATAAGAGTAAAACTGCCATTAAGCTCTCTCACATCTGAGTTTTTCATTGTTTTCCATTGCCGCATATTTTGCCTCTATTAAAAGAGAAATCACATAAAATGTAATGAAAAGTAGTCATTTGATTATTTCCTATGCCCTTCTACTATTGGTCATGGGTTCTGCTCAAGGTTTCTGCCTGTTAAAAGGAAGCCTTGGTCATCTGGGACAAAATGGGTTCTATAAGAGCAGGTCTTCCCCTGCTCCGCTTGGAAAGTACCTTGAAATAGGTTTTTGTTTTGATCTGGTGCTAAACTAACAACAGTGAATTGAAGTGGTTTAGCTATTGAGATTGAACTAAAGCAAGACAGATGATTTCTGTGCATTTGAATAAGTGTAATTAATAATGATGTCATTACATGCTTATAGTCAATTGAATTCTTTCATTAAATAATATACCTCACACTCACTGGGTGAAGGCTAGTGGTTGACAGTTTCATTGAATGCTATGTCAACATGATTAATATAATCCCACATCCATAATGCACTGGCGTCGTGCCCAGAGTGTACCCTGCCTCACTCCCCCATTCGGCTGGGATAGGCTCCAGCACCCTGTGACCCGCGACAGAGCAAAAGCTCTGAATAATGTATGTAAAACTAAATGTCATTGGTGTTTTATTACTACTGACTTTAAGTGCATTATGCTGAGAATTCCATGGCTGACCCTATATTCTAAAATAATAATTTAAATTTTGGTCCGAAGCTTTAATCTTTTAACCTTTCCATTGATGTATTCTGGAAAAGAGCCCTTAGCTTTGTTTCATTTCCTCCCTGTTGAATTGTTGAAAATTGCCATGGAAACTATTGCCTCACAATATCAGACAGAATATGTGTGAGGGTTGTCAGTGATGGGAAAATGACTTTTTTCAGTTTGTGTTTAAATACTTAAAGAGCTGAGTGATCTTGTTTGCTTGTTTTACATTTTGTAGTACAGTCATATTATTTTAGACTGCATAGAGTGTGAATGTTCAAGAGTGGAAGAATTAGTGTACCTGGTCTAGATTTATTCAAATGGAATGCTAATATCTCAATCTACCGTCAGAGAGTTCCAAATTTATTCACAAAACAAATCACTTATGGAAGAGAGACATGGGGTGGTGCAATACAAACACAGAAAGAGCTATATTTGTATTGATTCATCTTGAACTTTCTGGCATCCCTTTGAAAACTGCTGACAACAACCCAAAGTGCTGTGCATTTGTTTGTTCAGTTTTTTTTTTCAGTTTTGATGTGGCAGTCTGTTCTATATCACCCCAATTTTGGATAAAACAAGAATAAAAAAAAAACATTATCAACTTAAGAAACAAGAATAAGCAGCAGCGTAGATGTTTGGTCAAAAATTATTAGCTGTCGCAACAATATAATACCTATCGATGTTGACATTCTATCCATCTGATAGACCCCATGAGTGTCACCAGCTCTTCAGTCAAATAAAATAAATTCACAAAGTTTTAAGAAAGGAACTGTTCTACACTTTTTACTGTATGTGATTTCATGTTTAACTCTGGAAATGGACTGATATGAGCACAAGTGCCTTGTTTACTCATTCTACAAAACACCTGTTTCAAAAAAGACAAACCAAAGGTCAATTTTCACAAGAAATAAATGTGTTTTGATGAGTTTTTGCGTGAATTCTTCCTGTAGTTTGCCAATGATGGTTCTTGGTTTTTCCGACAGTTTTTTTGGGCCAGGTTCTTGAAGCATACATCAAATTAACAATGACTATTGAGGTGCGGTGCCAGCTGAATTTCAAGAACAGTTTATCGTCACAGTTGAATTTAAAATCCTTAACTCTTTGTTTCACTAGAGGTACAGCTAAATGGTTTTCCTTGACTCAATGGAAGATTCCCTCAGTATATGCTAGACTCTCAGGAAAATTATATAATGGCCTTTTCTTTTCTAAGGAAATTTTTTAATCCTCTCTTATTTGATAACCATGCATTTCAGACGGACTAATGCCAGCCTTGTCTGCATAAGGTAAACATCTTTGAGATAAACCTAATTCTTTTCTCTGATTCAGCTTCACAGCCTTTCCCACCTGATAATCTCAGCGATATTCATGCATTTAGTGTTTAAACAACGTTTTCTACTCAAAGGAAAATCCATGTAGCGTCTTATCCAAATCTGAGTTGTTGTTTTTTTGCTTACATTGCAAAATGGAATGTGAAATTTTCCATATTTTGATTATTTCAAGTCAGTGCAATGGATACACGGGTATTCTGTTGCATATAACATACAGTATACCAGAATGTTTTATCATTCTTTTTTCTTTCTCCCTGGAAATAACGTGTCATCACAATGTTTGTTTGTACTTTGTTTGTTTTCTCCCTATAGGCCCCAACATTGACTGAATTTTACATGTGCTGTTGTTCACAGATAATAGAGTCATTTTAAACTTGAAAACTACATTTTTTCAATTCAATCCGGTATTAAGTATTAAGGCTGTAAATGAAGAAATCCTACAGGCCCAGATAAATTCTACAGAATGTCAAAATTGATATTCCGTACAATGTCAGTTTTGACATTCTGAAAGATTTAGGTTGTTTTTTCTGTCGCAGCAATTTAATAGATTATGGTCCAGTAGATTCTTTCAGATTCTTTGATGAAATCATCCACTGCTGTGGTGTTATATAATGAACCTGATTTATTATTTTGCCTCATCATTTTCAAAATGTTACCTAAATGCAATGTTAAAAAACTTATTTTCAATATATTAATTTATAAACTTAAGTTTTATAAATACTTTACCCAAAATAGTTTCCAAGCTTGGACAAAATGTAAAATTAAATCTAACCAATGTATTTTAACTTTTGTATGTCTTTTGCTCATGTACACACCAAACACTGTTGTTCCAGTCATAGTCGTGCAGTTTTTTACACCGCAGTGAATAACATTGTTAACTTTATGTCTGGCACAGGGGCACTCATATGAATTCAAACAGTGAGCACCAATCTATTTTATTTAATCAATGCTGCTTTGTTGCATGGGAGGACCCACATGCCTTCACAATAGAAAATAATGCTGTATTGAACTATAATTTACGATTAGAGCAATTGTCCCCTTTGTTTGCACCTCTGTAGATATGTCTCATGTTTGCTATCAAGTGGAATGTTTACACACTGAAGATGAAGGGCTATTCTTGAACAATTACTGTAGCTCTTAATGAGAAACAGGAGCACAAGATGATCTTCATTTGGACTTGCAAACACTTTCAACAAGAAAACTGAGGAACAAAAAACAAGTAAATAAAACATGCTTAAGACTGAAAGATTAAGACAGACCCCACAGTGATTAAGAGGGCTGACAGAGATACTCTGGTTGGGTTTACAGATGGACCAGTGACTGGCTTGGGTTGGGTTTAAGCAGTAGGAACGCATTAATAGCAGTAGCCAACAGTCAATTAAGAATAAGACCTTCCAAGTGGTAAAAACAAGTAGTTTCACTTTGCTTTTCAATTAATCTTCTTTGAGTGTCACAGAGTGTCACATTGCTGCAGAGTGAGCAGTAGGCAAGTGAAAGATTAAATAAGATTCCAAACAACCGGGCATGAGGTCTAAGACCCAGATCATTTAACCCAGTCCTGCTGATGCTGCACAGATGCTCCTGGTCAAAAAGGATTTTCAGCACTTTGTTTTTCTCTAGGAGCTAGACAAAAGATGTGATTAATTGTAAGGCATCATAGATGAATAAGCATTAATGTTTATGTTCTATCAAAGCCCTTCATAATGTCTAAATGTGTGAAAAACACATCTGTACACTCAAGTTTTACGGAGCGATTTCTACGAGGTCCCTTGTTTACTGTCCAAATACCCTGTGGAGTAAAGTTTCTCTGTGATGCTAAGTCAGTCACGAGTCGATCTAAACATTAAAATCTCACTATTTACTGCATCAATAAAACAAATCTTATTGACCCCTCACATTGTGAAGTGCTCTAGTCAGTTATTTTGACTTTTCAATGCAGAGCTTTTGAAAATTTGAGGTGAAAATGAAGCATTGGGAGGTTAATTGTTATGTCTTCTTGTGTTCTTGGTCAAAGGTGACACAACAACTTTGAAGAGTAAACAATGCAATGTTCCAAGCTCTCTTGCTGGTGCTGTTGATACAGATGAATTATTCTCTGAGGCCCATCTCTTGTTTAGATGGTCTGAGGACAGAAACAACAATGATCATCTAGATTAGCACCAACATCACGATGCTGGGAAGCTGCTGCATCAATGTGGAGCGCCATCTGTAGTGCTACGTGAATACAGACGTATTTAAATTTAAGGCTGTCTGACTGACTGTGTGCTACAGTTTTGTCATCTATCCTTCTGTCTGGATGTCCATCCATCCATCTTGTAGATCTTCTATCTCAGCTAGCAAGGAGAAAGAGCTGGGGTACACCTGGACAAGACGCCAGATTGTTGGGGGGGTGGTCACAAAGGTCAAACACAGTCAGACTCACTCCTGCGGGCCACTTGGAGTGATCATTTCAAGTAAGCTACATGTTTTTGGGGGTGAGGGGAAGAAGGAGAACCCACAGAGAACCCAGGCAGATGCAGGTAGAGCATCCAAACTCTGGTTGGAAAGGAACTGGGAACCTTCTAGTCGTAAGGCCACAGTCTTTATTGCTCGCAAAAGCAAATCAAGTTAGGAGACATAACAGGAAGTACAAAATAAAAAAACAAAGGTTGTATGAGGAGAATCTTCTTTCACACATGAGGAATTGTTTTGTGTAGCTCTAAAATATAGATGTTTAACTTCAAGCGGTTTAACAATATCTGTGGCCCACAATGCTGAGCCAGGGGTATTGTGTGTGTGTGTGTGTATGAGGAAACCCTGGCGCGGTGTGACATGATGACGCTATGGACCCAAAGCTCTTTATTGTATCTATGGACCTGCAGTCAAGCGCTGTAGAATAGGTTGGAAACTGCACTGCACCTGCCAACTGTTGCCCTTCTCTTTCTCTGCTCCTAAGAGTAGAGTGTACAATTGAAGCAGTACCTGCAAGTCAGGACAAAGGGGTAAAGCGGTCTGGCTTTCTGTGAGTCTCTTTCATTGGGCCAAGCTCATGATTTAGATACAATTGCGATCCAAAATCTCTGTCTGCAGCAATTGCTTAAAAGGTAGCTCAAGTATTTAAAAAAGCTCAGATGAAATAGTCACAGGCTTACACTCATTCTTTTCTTTATTTCCTGTGCTGTGCTACAGGGATTCTTCAGCAAAGTCATCTGTATTCAGTAAACAACGTGTTATTGATGAGTTGATTCTATGTGGCTTTGCCAGTGAGCGAGCTGGGGAAGGGATTATGTCCCCAAGCCAAAACCCAATAGAAGTTTCAATAAGGGGATAGATGTGCTGTGCTCATTGTAGCAGTAGAAGATAAGCTGTGTTCAACAGTAAAATAACAGCTCAATACCAATGATATGAAAGGTTTGGAAATCTCAGACTCGCTCAAGTGGAAAATATCTCCATTTACTGTCACAGAATGATAAATCGACCAAAGTTTTTTGGAAGTACAAAAGGCAGCAGAATTTAACTTGATGTTTGTGATGATAGCTAAGCATGCCAAGGGTCTGTAATTAAAGTAGCATTTTTGAAGGCATTTGATGACATTTAATTTACTAAAGACTATAAGTATCTTCTCTGCGTTGGACTGGAGAGGTGTAACTACAGCAGCATATGGCAGAGACTGCGAAAAATCCTTTAATCCAACATTCATACAGTATAGGGATTATTCCAACTGGGACTTTTTTCTGTTTTTATGTCTGGCTTTCATTCATCTCTGAGCATTTCACTTTCATCACTGTCGCTATTGAGCTGTGAAGGGTGTTACTTTGTACTTAATGTTGTATCTGGTCAGCCTAAGATCTTTACAGCCACCGTAGGATGCTCTTTTTACTAAGCGTTGTGATGGTTTTGCAAATAAAATCAAATCTCTCCTTGGATATCCTGCGTGGAGTGTATTTCATGGTATTATTTATGTTCTACTGTTGAAGACTGCTAGGAATAACAGATAAACAACGTACAGTCATCTCAGCATGCCTCAAGGCCTCTGAAAGTATTTGAAATTCAAAGTATTCCTCTATAATTTTTAATATTTGGAAATGCACAACAATTCAGGTTCAAATCTGGACAGCTGGATAGTAGTGTTGTAATCTTGAGCCATTTGACTGTTACTCCAATGGAACCTTGGAGCAATCTTGGCAGGAAGTTAACCTCATGAGATCGAACACAAACGATACAGGCCTGTAACAAAATGAACTGGCTTTATTACACTATTGAAATTTATCACATTATAGGAAATCACAAGCCTGAATTTTTATATGTATCGTTTCAAGACATTGTTACCAATGCACAGTCCTACAAAGCTCTTCAAGTGAAATCAGATTTTGTTTGAAATATCATTAAATCTTTTATGGTGGACAGAAAAGTTTCACATCCCCTTTTGTCTGAAGAAGCTTCAGAGGTGTGCAGACGTAGCTGGTGAAAAGATATCCTTAGAATGAAAGAATTTGGCTTTAACGAATGTGCCCAACACCTACACTATCTTGTTGTAATGATGCATTTGTGATTCATCAGTGCCTCCTTTATTTTGAAATGAATAACTACTGCTTTGGGTTCAGAAATTAAATTTTGAGTTATCACACCTCGGTCACCTCTGAGAACAATAATAGAACTGACAGAAAAGAAATGCATTCAAATTGTGTCAATTTATTGAAGAATTTTCTCTCAGTTTCTTGGGGTCTCCCACAAATATTTCTTTGTTAATTCACTCTGACTTCTTTAGATATCTGTCTGAGGTTTCTCAGAGATATGTTCACATCAAACAGGAATAGTCATATTGCGCAAATGTGAAGTTGTGAAAACCAATTACACTGCATCTAAGCTGCAGCAGTCAGACACACTGCAGCTGCTCCACTTCAGTCCATGACACAATATCACAATAAAGCATTAGACTCAAGCTCAGGTCTTGCGTTCTCTCTTGTCGTGTGACCCTTTGGACCCACACTAAAAGACACTACCTATTTGTGTTAGCCTGGGCAGTTCCTGCTGCTGTAACGTTAAGTTATTCAGATTGGCATTTTTAATCGGAAAGATTTGATGCCTCATGAGGCAGCATGATGTCAACACAAACCAATTAACAGTTACTTATCATGGAAATAAAGGAGTTATGTCAGATGCACAAACAATATTGAATATTTAAATCCTAAAACAACTGAAATGTTGATCTGCGTCAATGTCAAAAAATTCAAACAAACCCAAATCAACCTATCCAATAGATTCAAACTGTTACTTCTTAAACTAGGAGAACATCTGTTTTTTTCTCATCTTTATTGTCATGAGTTTAGATGAATGTTGAAATCCACAAAGAAGTTGTTTCCCTTTTTAAAAAAGCAATGGATTAATTTTGTTTCCATCTTCTGATTTCTGGAACAATCAAATCTTCAAGTTATACATGAGCAGAAATCTGTGCAGACGTCTGATGGTACAGAGGTTGTTCAGCAGCAGATGCCATCTTAAGAAATGCCCATTTCCAGAATATCATGAGTCAACCCCTTAAATCTGTCCTGAAATTTGAACAGATAGTTATTGCTTCTCTCCACTTCATCGGTTTATCAGGATTGACGCATGTTGCTAAGTGAGTCTGCAGGTTAGAATGGAAAATGGTCAAAAACATCTTAGAAACACTGCTGATTTAGACTACAGCTAAAGTTAAGAATAGCGAAGACAAAAAAGGCATTTATTCATAAATAAAATTTAAAGTCAGTAACAATAAACATGTCAATTTCCAGCTGTGCATGTATCACTGGTGTCTATTAAGATTAATTTATCTAATTGTCATGACTAGTTGTAACTGTTATGACAAAAAAGTACCTAGTAAATGTAGTGAACATGCTATTAAACAGATAATATCACTGAAACAACAACTTCATCAGCTTTAATAAAACAATGCAGCTCAGTTTCCTGAGGGTTGCATGATGGCGGTTCCTCAGAACTTCAAAAATGGACATCGAGTGAAGCATCTTCCATGTACTGTATCCATTACAGCTGTTCCCTCCTGTCTCCATCACCCTCTATGTTGGGTTTTTCACTGCTGCTGACAGCTGACAAAATGATTGATGTATTAGAGATGTGAGCGTGCTCAGGAAAAGCGTGTCAATTCTGACTGACTGTTCACACAGACATCACATCAGCATGAATCAGATTTGTGATTTGGGACAATAAATAAAAATGTCCCATCAGATTTCAGGTGATTGATGTTGTACACACTGTCCTGAAATAACATCTGAATCACATCTGAAAAAGGAAATCTGCTGTGAACATATTCTAATGTATGAATTTTGGACCAAATATATAATCGTTTGGACTCAGTTTTTGCTCTAGAATTCAAGTGTCCATTTTTTTTATTGTTTCAGATAATTGTTGTTTGTTGATGGATTGTTCAAGTAAGATCTAAGATCTGAATACTGGTGAGCATCTTTAAAAGAGAACACAATCACGTCACTATCATTACATCAGTGACGCACATCTTCTTTTGTCCATTCAGTCACTTTTAGGAAGGACAGATATAGCTCTGCTCTTCATGGACAGCATTTTGCAGCGGTGGTTAAAGACTGAATCCGATGCTCTATAAACCTGATGAAATGTGTAACCACAACCATATCCAGTCCCATCATCACTGGTTGAAAATAAAGTCCCACTCAACTGATTTACAGCTTCTACGCCACACACATACTGCTATAAAGATGCACACAAGTGAGAGTCTGAGCCCCCAAATTGCACACTTCAATCCACTTCACATTTCTTAGACTTATTCTTTCCCAGCACGACCAGTGTCACTTGACTTGTGTTCTGGATCATAATTAGCTGTCCAGCAGTTGCAGTTCATTATTCTCTTTTGACGCTTTTCTTGTCTTCATAAATGACCTTTTTAGGATTTTGAGGGAATTGCTGTCAATTATTACAGATTTACATCACAGACTGGCCCTGAAATGGCCAGCTATATTGTATGTTTGCTACAATGGAGGTCGTGTGGCCTTTCAGCATGGTGCTTCATCATATGACTGCAGAACAAATGCTTCCACCACTCTGAACAAATATTTTAAGCAGAATGAACAGCTCTTTCAGGCTCGCTGAGAGTCCCTTCCTCACATCAAGGGCTCTTTTATAAAGTGAAAGGCAGCAATTAGTGCGTCAAGGTTGAGGATGGCACCCAGTTAATGCAGGTAGCTTCACCAAAAAGTAAAGTCTTTGTGTTGATAAGCATGTCCTCTGCTGTGATAACAGGCCCGAGGTTAATGCCTGTTTGATGAGGCCAATTAAGGATTGCTTGATGTGATGTTTTATCTGTTTAAGGCAAGTCTGTGGCTCCCCTCTCTGTGTTGTTCCCTCCCAGATAAGCTTTACTTCGTTGACTTTGCCCCAATCTGTTCCAAAGCCAGAGGCACTTATTAGCTACCTATCCATGAGTGACATGCGTAGCTACAGGCCAGCGCTGAACAATGGCCCTTCACCTCTGTAGTTTCTGGATTAACACTTTGATTTAATTTTTTACTCGTCTGAGGGGCAACACAGCTGCCGGACGATTTTGGAGGCAAGGACCGATGTCATCCCTTGAGCTGCTCTGTGGATGTTAGATCACTCAGTGCACATTATTTATTTGGCACTACTTGTAACTGCAGTGTGTCAGAACAGACCATATGACATGATGTGTGATTGCTTTCCTGTGGTAGAATTTATTTAACCTCTTCCAATATTTTCAGCAGTAAAAAATGTTAATTTAACTGTCATGTCTTTGTTATATATAGAAATAAAATAACTGCTTATACAGTTGAACACATTGCTTTTGTTCTCTTCTTTGTAATGGTTCGTGCAATTGTGGAATTGCATATTTTTCATCAGTGAGAGTTCTAGCGTTCATGTCATCCAATCCTACGTGCTAGACGATGATCCATTACAATCAAGTGAAGGTAGATCATCTTCTGTCATTTCTTGTTGATTTGCTGAAAATGTAAAACATACAGATTCTTTTTCTGTTTGTTGATGCAAATATATTTTTTTCAAGTCTGCTATCTACCACAGCGGTATACGCAGATGGTTAAGGTTGTGTTGTGATATATTTACAACTGTCAGTCAGTAACCTCCTGAGACTCAGATAAGATAAACTCCTGGGACGTCACATCTTACCACTTGCAGTATCAAGGAGCACATACTCCACTCATGCAAGCCATCCAATTCTATTTGATATATCCCAAGCCAATACAAGCTGTCAGTCAGCATTAAAGTCAGATTCACATATTTACAGAAAAAGTTGTGCTGCTGTCATTAGGGAGCAAAGGCCAACAACTCAAGTAAACTACACAACAGCTGTTTAGAAAAGTCACGCAAATCCTGTTTTGAACGTAACTATTATCTAGTGGCATAAGTCACATTTTTATGCTCTGGAATGTAATTTTGGCTTTTGTTCAAATTTGAAAACCTCAAATAACTGATAAAATGTTTCAGCAAAAGGTATAGTAAGTAAATAAGTTAGTTCTGTCACTTGTTTGCCTCACAGGTATTTTGGCCTGAAAAACTTTTTCTGTGCTTTTTTGTGTATGAATTCTAATATATTCATTTTCTCAGCACAAATAGAAATTTCAAAGCTTTCCCAAGAAAAGGGAAACATGGAAAGTGTTTTTTAAGGGGAATCTCTCTGGAGAGAATCACAATTAGACATCCTTGTAAGAATTACTCTTTAAACAGTTAAAACATCGCTGACTGGTTTTTTAATAATGAACTGGCCCACATGGTACCAAGAGTTAATGAATACAAAACCAAAAGCTTTGGTTTCACATCTCCAGCAATAACAAAACATTCTGTAACCGAAGATGCAAAATGCCAATTTAACATCTCTGCCTCATTTTCCAACCAGTGCTCTCTACTGTA
Organism: Antennarius maculatus; assembly: GCA_013358685.1. NCBI lineage: Eukaryota > Metazoa > Chordata > Actinopteri > Lophiiformes > Antennariidae > Antennarius > Antennarius maculatus. The sequence continues at coordinate 12,099,012 of CM023610.1, read as the reverse complement.
ATGTCCAGCAGTAATTGTGTTTTAATTAAACAGCAGTGACCTACAGCGAAGCCAACACTAAAGTCACAAAAACTGCAAGTTAAAGCTGGCTCAACAAGTCAGTCTCCATAGACAATGTTAAAATGTCCAACATTACAACAAAAATAAATGTGATGGTAGCCTAGTACAAAACAACAACAACAACAAAACAACAAAATCCTGTTTTGGTCGCTATTTCCGTGTTCATAACAGATTTTAAATCAAGATCTTAAGGAAGAATTCTTTAAAGGCAAACATATTGTGTGTGTTTAGTGACGGCTAACCTAAAGGTGTTTTCTAGTTGTCATCTTGGTGAGTTAACTGAACATGACTGTTCAATCAGACGTTGGACTCGTCTTCATGTCGTCATGGAAGAGCAAGAGGATCATTGTCTGCTACGACTAAATAATTGTTGGGTAAACTTATATTTGATATACAGTAAAATATTTGGTGTATTTAAGAAAATAGGAGAGATTAAAAATGCCATTGTCCACATCCAGTAAATGGGGAGGCCTCACAGAATATGAATTTAGCTCAATAGCAGTTGTATTAAATTAGAATTATAATTCAGGTTATCATTTGAAGATTTAGGCTTCGGTTTTGGGGGCAGTTGAACTCTTGCTGGGAGTTAGTCCCTTTAAGAATGAAGAATTCAACTGCTCCTAGCGCTGTCATAGACTCTTTGACCATTACACACTACCTGATAATTGCTGCTTCCCAGTCTTCAATATGATCCATACACTAAAGTGATGAAACACATTCACACATTGATGTCACACACATATAGTACACACACTGAAACATGCACAACCCGACTGTTTCCATCAGACGTACTTGCTGGACAAATTATGAAAAAGTAGGCCTTTGGCACAGACAGACCGTAAAAGCCGCCATCCTCCTACACAGAGCTATAAAACCCACACTGAAAGAGACACAAAGCGACTGTAAAGTGTCATTTGTAGGTATTTTATCTCTTTGTGGTTGTTTTTTATCTCTCTTTTGTAAATGTGACTGTTGCTGTAAGTTTGTGTGTATTTGTAGTTGTCATTTTTAGTGTTTTGTGGGTGATTTGTATCTCATTGCAGTCATTGTGTGGTGTGGTCATTGTGGTTTTTGATGCTGTCCCCTGAGGCCCCATGGGCTGGTAGTTCATCCACATATCCAATATGTGTGCGTAAAAAGATCATACTAATGTCAACATATTTAATGACTGCATCCACATGAAATCCTCAAACACTGGATAGTGTTACATCTGCAGCAGCAACAGGAACCTGACAGTGTCTCACTGAACAACTCCAGTTTTCATGACAATGAACCAGGCTCCTGTAATGAATCTAAGTAGGCTCAGATGTACAGTAGCAGAGATTTTTCACACCTTGCTTAGCTCGGGGTGGTGTGTGGTTTTCACTCTTTGTAGTAGTCACAGCTCGAAATCTCATTTGTAATGCTTATCAGCTGGTTGGGGTCTTAACAATAGCTAATGGGAAAAACAAATCGCTATTTGCCGTGTTTATCATTTCATTAACCTTCATATTATACTACAGTGTAATTAACCTAATTATGAGATGCTTTACAGACTATTTGATAGCTCTTCACACAAATAAATCAGATTTTTTATGTACCTTTAAACAAATATTGTGCTCATCATTCTGTCTGGACCGGTGAGACTGCAGCTGTAAAATTACTATTATTATAAATGATGAAGGCACGATTTGTAAACTTACAATGCCGCCTCTGTTACAAATAATAGTGGAAATATGCAATAATTTGCTGATCGGATTGATGAATTCTTCATTATTAGATCCAAAACAAAGAGCACATCATCACACCATGTGTTTTGATGTTACAAGACACCGTTGATGTTCGTTACAACTCGCCCAACAAGTTTGCTCCTGCCTGGCTGGTGAACACTTGCTGCTGGTGAGACAAACTGGAATCAGCTCCCTCTGGTCGGGTCGCTGTCTGCGTGGAGACACAATGAGGTGTGAGTGAGACCCTCTTCTTTGCTGAGTGCTGAACACACTTGCTTTGACATCACTAGAAGGTGATTTGGCCTGCTAGGCTCGTTGTCATGGCTGGTTTGTGTTAGATGGTCAGTGCTGGTGAAAGCACCCAAAGCAAGTGGCAAGTCAAGTTAATGTATTAAAACCTGTTTTCAGCAGTTAAGTTAAAGACAGTGGTTTAACTTAGCAGATTTAACAAAAAGTGGATAAACTGAAAAGTGGTCTATGGATCAAATTTGGACAAAGCAAACCATTAAGATTACAGATTCCATAAAATCGTTTGAGGAATTTTCAGAAATCTGAAGTTAGCAGATATTAAATAATGTTAATAGAAATGTCATTAATATTAATATGCAGTAAACAATAACAAAGCCATGTTAGAATTTATGAAATGTACCATCTGAAGAAACACACACACAGACACACTTCAGTGATATAGAGACCAGTGCAAAAAAGGTCAACTGAATATTTGACTGGTTCACAAATGATTTTAATATTCATAAATTACCAATGACATTTATTTGTTTGGATATACTTTTTTACTGTTTAAATCCATTCATGTTAACAAAGTTATGTAAACATTCAAATATTTATGAAAAAGAGTTCACATTCAACATGAACTGTGTTTGGTGACAGTTTGTCTGTTGTCTTTGCTTGAGCATTATTAGGTTTTTTTTTTTTTTTTAAAGTGTGGCATGTTGGTGCATGTGTAAATACACATCAGAGCAAATAACCCAGAGGATCTCCAGGGATGAACTTTGACAAAATATTGATTGTTTTCATTAGTGATGACAGTAATGAAAATAATAGTTCATTTCAATTTTGCATTAGTTATAATTAGATATATTATTCACAATAGACTACAGTACTTTGATTTATTTTGCAAAGTGTTTTTACAAAAAAAAAGACAGCCCTGTGTCCTCCTGTCTAATTGTCTGTGAATTTGTGTATTTCACCTTTTCTCCTCTTTTTTGGTCAAATCGGCTCCTCGGAGAAAATGTTGAGATTGTGGAGGCACACGCTGTATTTTTAAAGATACAGTCCTGTGGCCTGAGACGGTGTCATTTGGGTGGGTATTCATGTTAAGGTGCAGTTTTGAACTACAAAAGAGTAAAATTAGCTTATATTTTCCCAAATTAAACTGAAAGTTTATCATCTTTACAGCTTTTTTTGTTCAATCATTTGACAGTCATATTGATCTTGGCAAACAAAACAATTATAATACTGGTACCATAAGAAAGTAATGAGTGTGTCATGAACAAATTTAAATGGGTTGGTTAGAAATTAGCATATAGCTGGAAAATACAGATTTGCCAAACTGCATCAAAATTGTTTTTTGGTCATTGTTCATAAAAATAGTGACTGGAAAAGTATTGATAGTTGTTAGCCTTGAAATACTCGTAATACCACTGTACCTGTGTTACGTCTCTTAGTGTACTTGAATTATAAAAGTCACTATTTTGATTAGGGCGACACGGTGGTGCAGTGGGGAGCGCTGTCATCTTACAGCAAGGAGGGTCTTTCCGGGTGTGAGCGTGTGTGAAGGCGGTTGTCTGTCTTTGTGTGTGGCCTTGTGATGAGCTGGCACCTCATCTGGGGTGTACCCCACCTCTTAACAGTATCCAGCTGAGATAACATGATTGCAGTTGTCTTCAAAGAGATGAATTCTGACTGGAGAGATTTATAAAACACCTCAGTGAGCATCAGTGATGGAATCTTCCCCCCAGTAGGTGTTGAGATGGTGTTTGTTTGCACTGGCTGTGTTTCAGAACATGATGTTTGACTTGCCTAGCCCTCTAATTCCCTGACAGTACTATTGCTCTCCTAGTAGTAAATTTTTTAACGCTCGAAAAAGGTCCAAAGCAGCTTTTTGCTTTTATTAATATGTCAACACACAGCATGGTGTCACACATCCGGCACTTTCAAGTATTTACCCATTTGCAAGGAGCGTTTTACGATCTGGAATGACCACTTGAACTTTTTGCTCTTCCCTATTTCCAAACAGCGGAATGTGGAGAAGGAGCTCTTGTTTGTGTAATGTGGCATTAACCCATTCAGCTATTCAACCAGCCTTCTGAAGCAGAGCGGGTCCAATACTTGGAAGCCTCGGTAGGAATCTTAAATTTTTAAAGCGTTTTCATTCGCATGGCTGATCCTCCGCACGTTGCGTCACAAACCATGAGTGCTAATCCCAGTTGCCCCCACCCCTCAGTTTGGTTTGAACAATCTGTCAGCCAAAACACATCTCCATCTTCATGTTTCCAGTGTCCCTGTGAAGTGATGTTTTGATCAGTGCCTAGTGATCCAAGCTCTGTACAGTTAACTGAAGTCAACTCATGGGATGAAACATGAGGTTGAACAAAAACAGCATAATTATCCTTTAAACAGTAGTCATCTTTTTCCTTTTATCACTGGCTTTATGATAAACATCAGCCACTGTTGTGTGTAAACCAGATAATTAGTTACTTTACCCTGCATAATGGTGTGCTCTGCTTCCTGTTTTCAGGTCACTAACTTCACTGCTGTGTTTTATTTGCTCAATTTTCAGCTTTTTCAGCTTTTTATTTTTCACGACAAGCGACAATACTTCCAAAGACACAGCTAGTGACGAGCTGGTGAACTGAGAATTACCAGCTAAAGACATCAATTACAGTACTGTACAGCTAAAAGAACAGAAAGACTTTAATATGACTGAATTTATTGTGTAATATGCTGGTGTAGGTATAAGTAGTTGCCTATATATATAGCGGGGGCTACGCTGATGCTACGTTGTTGGTTTTTTGTTCTGTTTTGACTGTTTTAGTTTTGGAACTTTCACTTAATGTCCATTAACTTGTTTATGTCAAACAGAGACGGTTATGTGGAGATACTGGTCCCACGCCTCTTTTCACCATTATTTTGTTGATGGTTGTTTTTAAGTGTGATGATATTCACACAATGTTACATGAACAAAAATGAGTCCAATCTGTTATCAAGTCTGAATGGAATCCATGATGCATCTTCTTCCTCTGTGCCATTAGAGCTCTACTGTTGTTCAAAAACCTAAAGATTTAGAGGCATGTTCTTTTCCTACAGTAGAACTACAGTATAGTTTTTTTTTAAATAGTATCATATGCACACCTTCCTGTTGCTAAATCCTCAAAAGAGCACTAAATGTGCATTTATACTATGCTGCAAATCTAATTTTAAAGGTAAAATACAATTGAGTCTGCTGCTGTAACCAGAATCAGCTCGGTGTTTTTGTTTATGTCATGAAAAGGTAAAGGAAAGAAGCCACTGAAGCGTTTTAAAAGCACAAGATCACGACTGCTGCCAGATCGGGTTCTGTAGTTCTGTTTTCGGCATGCATTTAGTCTCCCAGTCACAAAGAAGGTTTGCTAGAAAGCATGTCATGCCCCCCTCCCTAAAAGGAAATCTCTGAACCTTGCTATTTTATGTTTGGATTCTGTACTCTCTGTGGTCCTCTTTGGATGGTTTTGTTTGATAGGTTCCTCGGTGGATATGAAAGATTAATGCAGCAGAAACACCTGCAGCAGTTCCTCAATGACAGCTGTAAAAGTGCAGCGGAACAGCTGTGAGAAGACAGCCTGGCTGCTGCGCCCTCGTAAAGCAAACTGTTAAACATTGTGCCACAGCTTTGTGGATCATCTTGTAACTGCCCCAGCAATCACGATTGACTTTCCTTTCATGTGGTTTCAGTGCGGATGCAGCCTTTTGTTGCAGCCTGTGTGCTTTATATTGGCTCACTTTTAGTAAAGCATTGTTGTTGGCGGGTGTGCATTTGTACACTTTGTCTTGTGTGGTGTTCACGTACTGCTTCTGTCTGTGTATTTATATATATAACATATAATTATTAGATAGGTATGGGGGTTTCAGTTGATATGATAATGCACATCCAATCGAGAAGAGCCGAACTTCACACGCTGATTAAATATCAGTTAATTAAAAAGTAGATTTAGTTACATGAACTTCATGACATCACCATTTCCTGCAGCAGTTCATGTGCATGATGTATGCTGCATATGTTGTACGTGTGTGGGTTTACTTTGGAAGCTCTGGTTTCTTCCCACAGACCTGTCCACTGTGTACTCTGACTTGATTACTTGCAGGAATAGTTTCAGAAACCAGATGCATAGAAGAAGATGTTAAAACACAATATTTACTTTATTTCCTGGGGAGTTAAGCCCTGTAACTTAAACTTTAGCCATACATTATGTCTAGAGATTGATACAGATCAGGCCTGAGCTGTGAATACCACATTTTAAAGGAAAGGAGGAATGTAAGAAACTAGAACGTGAGATGAAAATATCAATAAAAGACCATATTTCATAAATAAGCATCATTATGCTTCTGGAATACAACACATATTGTTTTGAGTTCAGTGGAAGAAGCGAAAAATGTCAGACATAATACAGAACATAAACCTGCATTGCAATAAAATCATAGCGTAGATATACATAAATAGGTATGATATTTAAGTAAATTGATGATCTAATTGGCAATAAAATTGTTATAAATGTGTTAAACAAAAAATAATAAGCACATTAGGCATTGATTAATCACTGCTTTGCAAAATAAAGGAGTTAGTACATTATTTACAAGATTTAAAATCAAAATTATCAGTGTTATATATTATATTACTATTAAATGATTATTGTTATTAATAAAATATTTTGAAATCTCTCGCAAAATGCCTTGTAAAAAAACATGACTGGATTTATCAATTCAATTAGATAAATTCAAGAATTAAAAAAAAAATCTTTCTTTTTTTTTTTGCGTTTCTTCTATATTTTCCCCTAGGCTGTGGTTTCCCAGTAATCTCTTGACCAGTGTGTCTGTCATCTCTTCCTTTTAGCCTCTCCATGATCACCTGGTCACTGAGATTGTACAACCAGGTAGAACAATGGCAGATAGCCGCAGGTTTTCTTGGTGCATAACCAGTGTTGAAAAAGATATCAGGCATTGAGGTGGGCTCATCTTGCTAACCAATTAGAGAGCTTGTTGTATCTCATATTTTATTGTGTTGTATATAGAAAACTCCTCTATGGTTGTGCTGCTTCTGTTTCTAAAATGGCACAAAAATAACTTGTTTTAATAAAGTTTATTTTAAACAGGATGCAAACTGATTTGAGTGGGTTTAGGGTACATTGAAAATGACATCCCACTGTGGATTATTTGTCATCATCACAGAATATATCCACATCCAGAAATGTTCCGCATGTCATGTATTGAGTCGTACTCACACATGCTAAGATCATTTCTTCTTTTTTCCCCCCTTCTTTTAATTCATCTTTGATTTTGTTAGCCATTTGAGCACAGAGAAATGAAAGCATTTGCATTGAAAGGACAGGTGGGTGTGAGAATGTGAGACACCGGTGTGTGTCTGAATCGTAGCATTAAGAGCAGGAAAAAAATATCAAAAGTAAGAAACATTCAGACACGAGCAGGAGCAGGGATTTGAGCAGATATTAAAAGATGATTGTGCGTGGGCTTTTCTACTGTGCTCCAAAGAAAGAATGTAAACCCTGTATCAGTCAGATGGAGGATAATAAACAGCAGAAACATCAGAACACAGCACAACAAACAAAAAGATGGAAAAACACAGCATATAAATAGTTCAAATATTTCATGTGATTTCAGAATGCGGTGGTGAAATACTGGATGTTTGTGTCCTCAGACATAACAAGTTCTTTCACTGTGTTGTAGTGGTCTTTTCACTGTAACTGTAACAAGGCCAGACAAATACAGCATAATGGGTAAATGAAAGTCTTCATATTGATTTGCTGTCAATGTCAGCAGCACCTGGTTGTGACACTTTGTTACTTTAATCTCAGAACAAATAAGGATGACTTGTCGGTCGCTGTCTTGTTGCTGATCAAATCTAATCGTGTGTTCTCTTTCCTGGTGGCTGCATCAACACTAACAGTCACTAATTGACTTATTAAGTCCTTTGTGTTATGGAAGACTTTCAGCTCTCTTCTTCTCACGTGTAACCTTTTTGATTTGTTCTCATGTCGGCTTGGCAAGACAGGATGAGAGGTTCAAAGTGATTCTGTTTCCTCTTTTACTCTGTGAAACTTAAATTGGGCTAATGAACACATGTCAGATCTTTTTGTGTATTTTACCTTGTTTTTTGATGTTTTTTTTTTTTTTTACACACTGTTCTTATCTGCTTCTTAAGTGTGACTCAATAGATGAAATAGAAAAAGTAGGCTTGAATCATACAAACACTGTAATAATTATGACGTTTGTTACTTGTGGAGACAGAATAATAACTAACAGCACAAATCAGAAGAAATGTTGGAAAACAGTTTTGATAAAGATATTTTTCACTGTTGTTTAGGACTTTTTTAACTTGTTAATTCTCATGTATGAATCAGTTTTATGAAGGTGGAGGTCAAATAAGGATTTACAACCGGTAATAACTTCACCATTGAGCTGGTTTCTTATTTTCTATTCAGGCAAATGAGCTGATAAGGCCTAACAGTAACTTGTCTGTTTATTTCTCATATGGGTAGAACAAAAGCTGCCTTATTACTTTTTAGAAAAGCACAGTGGTTAAAAAGTGTTTTTCCACTCATTCATCTGAGAAAGTTTACAAAGTTATTTCTAAGGTGCTGGAAACTTAACAGATCCACAGTCTGACCCATTATCTAGAGATGAAAATTTGGAACAATAATGAACTTCCTGGAAGTGGCCAGTCTTCCAAAATTCATTTGGAAGCATAACAAAGGTTCATTCAGGCAGTGATAAAACATCTGATGAACTACGGGCCTTTGTAACCTCAGAGGTCAGTGTTCATGGCATCAGTTCTCCAAAGATGCTGAGGAAAAATGGTGTCCATGGCAGAGCAGAGAGGCAATGAACCCCAATGACAGTTCAGGCTCGTGGGAGTTTTCCACATGCACCTTGTTGACCCTTTGGGGGAATACTTCATGGTTTGATGAGTACTAATTTGAACTATTATGAAGACAGGAGTCCCATTATATCTATATAGCATTCCACAAAATAACATTATACCCATGGTCAGGCTTAGAAGTGGCAGTACAATGTAGTGGGGTTGCTTTGCTGCATTGTGGCTGGGAAAATCTTCCAAAATTTTGGGAGACATTAATTCTACTCTCTACCAGAAAATTCTGAAGGGCAATATCAGATCAGCAGTCGTGATCTTCTGTTAGTTGAAGTTCAAGTGGATCAGGGTCAAGCGGCAAGACGATGATCCCGAATGTAGGAAAAAGCCCACCTCTGATTGGCTCAAAATAAGTTTTGCAGTGGCCCTGTCAAAACCTGGACCTGAACCCCGTTAAGATTCTGTGGGAGGACCTGAAAGAGCAGTTCATGCTCACAAACCCTCCAATGTGTCTGCGCTAAAGTAACTCTACAGATAAGAGCAGCCCAGAATTCTACCACAATGATGTCAGTGACAGATCTACGGTTATCAGTTGGCAAAACTGATGTTGAATAAAAATACATTTGTAAAATGTGCATTTTGTGTTTACTCACGTGACCTTTGTTTCATGTTTTTGATGTTGTTTAAAGAGTTGACACTGAGGTCCTCACAAAAACAGAGAAAGTCAGGAAATTGTGCTTTGTCACATTTTAATATTAAACAGCCTATAAGAATTTATTTTCAGTTGAATAATACTGATCACAAATGTAAAAGAACTGTTTACAAAACAAGACCTTTATTCAATTCCTTTGACACATTTTCCTTGGATGGTACTTGCTCTACATTATGAGTGAGCATCCAGCTTGAGCTGGATCAACTGGTCAACTGGTCTGACATCTGTTACATGAACAAAAGTATATACAGAACTATAGGATATAAGAAATTGCAGGAAGATTCTAATAGGTCCATTCCAAAGCACATGAATTATATGTATTATATTGTAATTTCCCCTTGTGGGATTAATAAAGTGTACTTCTTCTTCTTCTATTAACTGAATCAATGTACTGTAGTCATTACATTCATGTATTACTGCTATCTGGTGTTTGACCGTAGGAGAAAACTTCTAGGCCTCTTGCTTCACCAGCAGCCTTACTGGTGCTCTGATCCTAGTAGAAACACATGTTGTGTCGTTTCGACTGGTGATTCCAGCTGGCGGCACCTTCATATTGACAACATGAATGTTGAGTTGTTAAAGCTTAAGTGTTGAGTACAATTCTTTGTTGCTTCATCTTCTTGTGTTCGATCATCACTATGCCTTCAGTGAATGTCAGACCTGTGTTTGTAACCTACCGTGTGTTGACTGATATTACACAAACCAGGATTTCACAGGACTTATCTTCAGTTTGAACAGCTTCTCTTTCTCTCATCTCCAGAACCATGTGGAACCCAGGGGACAGCAACAACCAGACGGGACAAGTGGCCGCCAGGATGGAGACGACTCCATCTTTGGGTAGCGCGAGCATCTCCATCTCCCAGCAACAGGCCCCCAAGAAATTTGCCCCTATGGTCGCACCCAAGCCAAAATTCAACCCCTACAAACAGATGGGAGAACCCACCCACTCAGACCCTGCAGGTACCAACACCACAAAATACTTAATGTCACCCAATAACACAACGCTATCACCTGTGTCACCCCATACACAGATTTAATGGGTTTCCTCGACATGTCCAACAATTTTATGCTCTCAACCCCCTTTGCCTCAGCAGATAATTTGTGTATCAAAACCAGTGACTTCATTGTGTTCCCAGCTTGATCACACCTGGGCCATAAAATTTTAAAAGTAAATCCAAACAATGTTGGTTTCCATTTTGGAAATGCATATACTGATATTATTTGTGAAAAAAAACAAACACTTAAAAACGATCCAACTTCATCCCATATAATATTTTTGACCTTTGGTGCAAAGCTTTCACAATCACTTGCAAAACAGAGAAGACTAGTTAGTATGGACAAAGTAAAAGAGCAGGACAAACACGACATGGTAATACTTTAATACCCCTACTTTGCGCCTAGGACCGTCAGACAATATTTTCACAGACTGGCCTTTAAGGTGTGGCGGATAAATACAACAAAATAAAATTATATAACCAGCATGAAAACTGTTTTTTTCTCTAAAATATAATAATAAACCTGAATCCAATGTGTATACAACTTTGTTTTACATGTTGGAGTGAAACTGGCGTCCACCTTCTTCACAACTGACAGATTGTTCAAAAATGTTTAATCTGTGTTTCATCAAGAGCACTTCAAAAGAATCGATAATTTATTGCTTGATTTGTTCAACAACCTGATGCGGTGGTGAGTTGGAAAGGAACCAGGTGTTTAGTGACTTGGTGTGAAGTCATGTGAGCTCAATATTATGATTGCACAATTTTGCTTGAAATGTTTTTCCAAGACTGGCAGCCTTACAAACTGCTCTGTCCTCTCCACAACTTTAGATGTTGTTGCTTCTGGTAGAGTATGTGCTTGTTTCTCTATAATGGGTGTAGATGTTTAATGTCGAATTAGGACAATGTCTTTTATGTATGATTTATACAGAATGAACGTGTACATTCTGTGCATAGATTTTAATCAGCATTGTAGGAATTGGTGTCACAGTTTCTATGTGACATATGGTACAAACACTGTTACCAGGTGTATGTGACAGTTGGTGAGACACACTATGCACATTAAATAGAAACAAAACTCTGTATCCTAACAGTTTGTGTTTTAAATTCTTATGTTTTATTGTACAAACCTTAGTAACTGTAGGGTGCCAGGGTTACGTAACTTGATCCAGAGATGGTATGCTGCTCGCACCTGGATATGACATTTTCAGCCTCTGTTGAAATGGGCTGACTTGGCTCATGTACAATTTATTATGCAAGTCCAACAACACAAGTCACAACAAGCAAGCCAGTCTTCCATACTGGTTCATCAGCAAGCAATCCAGGTCAATGTCCATCGTTTTTTTTTTTTTGTTTTGTGTTTTCATTTTACTTCTGCCAACAATAAAAACCAAAGTTAAGATCAATTTTGTCCTGCTTGCTGATTAGTCACTCTTTCTTAATCATCTTCTCTTCCATCAACATCCTCATTCGTCTCTTGGTCTCTGTCATGATGCCACACAGACTGCTGAGGTTCAGTTAGCAGCAGATAGCAGTTACTCCTGCAACAGGGAAAGTTATGTGTTTATCACGACACTCTTGTATCACAGCGAGCTGAAACTAAACATCCAAAAGATGTAAGGGGGAAAACCAGAAAACATTTTCACCATGATCCAATTTCACCATCATAGTGAGGATGTGTGTGACTTAGTGTGTTATGCATTTCTGGAGGGATTCCACTAACCCGTCTGTTACATAGTGCAAATACGAGCAATCAAGCTTTGAGACTGAAACCATTCACCCCGTCAGACAGACCCTACGGGGCTCAAAGGCCTTTATTGATGGTACAGACAAAGATGATGTCAGCAAAAGCAGGAGAGAGAAAGGGGAAGTCTTGTGACAGTGTGAGTGGATTCAAGCCAATGGCGGCCGCCAGAGCTTCTGTCCACTGGTCACCTCTACCGACTGAACTAAACTAAATGGGAACTGCATTCCCGTTCATACCATTTTGAAGCCTAAGGTACACATAATGCTGTTTTAAGCTCGGCTTAATTAGTGTAGTACTAAATGTACTGAGCAAGGCCTTGTTGTGTGTGTAAAGCCCAGTAAACCTACAGTGTAAGTACTGAGGTCTGCAGCTTGCGTGTCTGTCCGTTCTTTTTTGGCCTCTTCGAATTCAAGTTTGTATGTCTGAAAATATTGATAGTAATTCATCAGTAATAAATATGTTCAGTAACAGAATTTTCTGGCTATCATTTCTCATTTCTAACTTATTGAATTAGCTGTTGTTCCTTTTTTAATAGACCAACATTATTAAAGTTTACATTTCAGGCAAAGATAATTTATAATATTGTAAAATTAGATTGAGCCAAAACAAAGACTCTCTTCAACAGAGCATAAGTGAGTTTCATATAAAACAGTTAAGACTCCACGCTCAATTTATTATCATCTCTCATGACTAATAACAGTTGAGAGAGAAAATCATATTATAAGATTGAGTCTTTTGTTGCCTGTTAGAAAAACACTTGAAAAAATGCAAATGAAGACTCCTGGTGTTCAGACAAGTAAACAAGTTAAAATAGAAAAAACATTTGTGCCGTGAACAGACAGCACTCTTTGGCTGTTATAAATATATCAGGGCAATTCCACCTAAATCTTTTGGATGATCGGTTATATGCATGAAGTAAATAATGATTTAGGGGAAAACTAGATTCAGCTTTTTGTAAAGAATATTTTAAAACCCCGATGGATAAAAAAGAAATTGTAATTCTCTGTTATATCAAAAAACGCAAACAAGTACACATCTAAGTTTGCTGCTCTGTGAGTAATGTGAGACTGAACTTGAAACATCTCCTCTTGCTCCATTCACTACGTGTGTGAAACATCATCTATAGCGCTCCCCTCCAACTCCCCTGTGAACCAGATATTGTCAACAGGAGAGCATTTCAGACATTCAGAAAACAGGGATCACACTGTTAGTGTGAAAACAGCTGTCTGTGGGGGGTTTGGCTTGAATTGTGAACCTGTTCGGTTCTTTAGATGTAATTTTTGTAAAAGTTCTTCTGGCTCCTGCTTGACCTCTGCCCACCAGTGGGATAAAGTAACAACTACCACACGGTGTTTTAGTTGTCCAGAGAAGGTTTCATTTGAGAGGCTTCCAGTTTGGTCCTGATTTCTGCTTATGATATTATTTTTTAGTAGATTGCTTAATTGGCCTTCAGTAGAAATCTGTTTGGAGCTCCAGTAGATGAATTATACAGTTTCACCATCACTGCTCTTCTGATAAGGCTGAATTCACTGAAGTTCAGCATTTACATTGTACAGCATTACAACTGTTCTGTAAAGTGGGAGCGCCAGTCAGGCAGTTTATATTTATCTCCTCCGGGGAGGTTGAGTTTTGCCAGCGTTGATTATTTGATTATTTGTTTGTTTTGTTGTTTGATTAGTCATATATTTATGCATAGATATTTTTGGTGTTTTTGCAGAGACAGTTTGTGGATTGGTCAATTACATTTTGTTGAAGATCATTTGGATCTTGGATTTTTTAACAGGCATTCCTCACTTGATTCAGTTACAACAGTTTCACAGCAAACTACCACCATCAGTGAAATATAATTTTTCTTAAATAATCACAAAACCGTAGTGTTACCCATCCAACCCAACAAGTAATTTTAACTGTTGACATAATGTGCAAACGGAGCTTCACAGGTAGAGGTTTGTGTTCTGAGTTTATCATATTTAATCAAATACACTTTAAATAAAGAAATAAACTGTGGATATCATAGTTTTTGCACTTAACTTGTTATTTCTATCTCTTCCTTTTTTGGAAATTGAGATAAATACATTCACATTATTCCTATGGTGGTTTGTAGCATTGTTAAAATCATGTAATCCCAATATTTAATTTTAGGAAAAGCATTTAATCCTCAATTAATCTTTGTCTTGGTGCTAAGAGGATTAATGGAGTGATATAAGGTGTTGGTGATGCATTTGTGGGTGACAGAACAGTTGTAATGTTGTACTTTGTAAATGCTGAGCTTCAGTGAATTCAGCCGTACCAGAAGAACAGTGTTAAAATCCCATGACCTTCATGGCATGAAAAAAAAAAAAACCAAAACAAAAATGTTAAATGCAATTGTTTTCTTTTTCCCTGTCACTGCTCATTGACTGTGACAGTAATGCATACATTTGCTAATGCTTGGAATTTTCCTTCATTATTAAGATTTAAGTTTAGATTTAATTGTTGATTGAAATATGGAGTGAAAACTAACTAATACCACGGTTGAATCTCATAGCTTTTATCTGTCCATTCAGTTTCAACATTTAAAATGAGTATTCAACTTGTAAAATTCTTTGACATTTGGCTGCCGCAGGATTATTTTTCATTAAGACATTAATTTTAATAAAGAAGCTGATGACTGGTTGTTGTCTGCGTTTTGAACATGCAAATATGTAAAGCCATCAGGAGACATCCCCACGTGTCCAAGGATAAGACGTCTTTATGAACAGATTATCTGTCTGTATTTATTTATTTAATATCTTTTATATCAAATGTGTGGTCCATCTGACATAAAACTGAGGATTAGCGTAAAAATTAAGGACGACTCAATTTGGCACAGAGCCTTGATGTCCCTTTGTCTGGCAGCAGCCAGCAGCCAGCACCCAGCCCACCATGAACAGTGTGAGGTCATGTTTACCATGTGGACAAAGAAGCCGGTCAGACAAGCCAGGATCTTATCCAGGTCTCCCCTCAGAATTTATTTAGAAGTTGTTCTCCTTTAAGCCCCAGCAGGAGGAACTGAAAGACATGTAATTCTCAGACAGTGATCCTTCATGCAAGAGTCCTTGCAACAAATCATCTCGTGTGACATGTGCTGCGAGGTCGGTTGTGATCGCTTTAGTATGTAGAGCAGCCGGTGCTCCACTCCTGTCATGCAACTTTTTTTCTGCAACATCTGAACTTGAAGATTTTTTTCTTTGTTTGTGCAATTTTGATTTTTAGCATGATTAAAAGACAATGCAATTCAGTGCAATCGCCCTGCAATAAAATACTGACTGAACTGTCTTTCTAAACCATGTTAGGTTGAGTTTACTTCCAGCAGTATTGACACTCATGCGTCATTTATTATTTGTTGTCAGTGTTTGAAAAATAGTTAAAAAACCTTCATGCTATTGGCGGACAGAGGATGTTGCAGGTGCAATGCATTGTGGTCTACCCTGACCTCCCTTGAACCATCTTTTACCTCACACGCCTCTTTTATACTAACAGCTTTCCTTTTGGGTTTTATTTAAAATCACAAAAATTATATCCTTGCTTAAATGTTTTGCGCATGTGGTTTTGGATTTCTGTGCAGCTGTCTGCGTAGATCAACACACCCAGAGTGATGACAAGTTAACGTCTACCCAGCGCTCTCTGGGACTTCTCTATTTCAGTGGAAGCTACACATGGGAACAGAGTGTTAAACATGATGTCGAGGACAAGGGGTCAGATTCCTGAAACAGACTTGCAGTCAGTTTCTGATGACTCCAATCACTAGTATTTTCTTTCATGACACTGATGTCTCATGATTTCCTTTTTTTTGTATGTGCACATGAGATTCTATTTACAATTTAATGTCATTTGTTATTTGATTGACTAATTTCATCTGTGCTGTCTTTCTGTCAGCTTCTTAAAATTAAGTTGCAGTAATCGATTCTATTCACACATGAACATACATGTCCGCTGTGGGTCATAATTCACAGCTTCATTCAGAAGGTTGTAACATTATTATTTTTAGGGGAAATGAAGAGCTTAATTCAACTATATGAATTGTGTTGGGGAATCCACCAAACGTTAAACTAGTTGTGACTTTTTTTTGAAATTGTTTCATAATGTTAGTGCTGCTTATTATAAAGGTTAATAAGTTTTATAATAACAGCAAAATTGCAAACATCTGAGAAATGCCGTTTTAATCTACAAAGTTACCAGAATTCCACTAAGTTTTTACTCAGATCAGTTGAAAAGTGTTGAACGTGTGCATAAGCTGTTTTTATTCCTTTATTCCTCCGGCTGGCCACAGGCCAGCTGACTACCGGTTGTTATATCAAAGTCCCTCATCAGTGTCACCAGGAGAATTAACAGGAAATCCACCGATGACTGTGGTGGTGTCCCCATGGAAACCACAGTCTTATGCTCCGAGCACATGGACACTTTCTTTAAAGTAGAACACATTTATTCACTTCTTGTAGTACTTTTTCTGCAGTGTGCGTTAAGTCTGTGTAAGTAACCTTTGTGATTATGTTCATCTGCTTTAAAGTTTTTCTCGTCTTGTTTGTTGTCACGTTTAACTTCGGGTCTATATTGTGCAACATTTCATCTGTTAGTCACTTCTCCAAATCATGTAATTGTTGATTATTTTTGCCATATCCTGCAACGTCAGCACCCTCAAAGGAAGTATAACTGCTGAATATGATTTCAGAATGAGTGTGCAATGAAAAAAAAAACCTATTTGATTACATTAGTTCCTCTGACATTTAGAATCGTGATCATGCACACTTAATATTATAAAAAAATTCATTTTTGATTTTTGAGGAAATACCAGCAAAACAGCACAGTGGGTTTGTAACATAACTAATGGTTCCAAAGGACAGAAAACATCATGTTGAGTATGAACAAACGTTGGCGCTATACAGCTATGACGTGCTGCAGGCTTCAGTCTGGAAGATAACAGCACGTCTGCTAATAATAATGTCGCTCCAGTTCCAGTCAGCTGCCGTCATAAGAACCATCCAGAGGCTGGAAGCTTCCTTTAATACAATTTATACAAATAGAATTTATCCTCTTCGGTTATTGAGAAAATGTGTGTGACGGCTGTAGTATTGCTGTCATTTCTACTCCCTTTGCTAAAGGGTTAGATAATTTAGTCCTTTTGGTTGTACAGTTGTTGGTTTGCAGGATGAAACAAAAACCTGGTGAAGCCTGTGTGTGGCCAGGAGAGGACCCTGTCAAAACTGGTGAGGATCCAAACGATTGCACAAACAGCAAAATGAATGAAATTATTTAAAAAAAAAAAAAAAACTGTTAAATTTTGTTTAAAGTAAATAAATTGAATCTAAGAATTTGTAATAAATTTGTATGTCTTTATTTTCGCAGGAAATATTCTATAAATTATGAGCTAATGAAACTGCATTAGCTAATATTATAATATCTATGCATGAGTATTGTTTGGTGCAATTCAAGTCAACAATACATGGCTGTGGCTGGTTTTTATTCAGCTGCTCTATGTCAGGTTCTAAACAAACCTGATACTTTGATTTATCCTGTACCCACTTTTCTAAAGCAATGTGTAACCAAGACATTTACTGTCCAGAGGAGAAGCTATGGACAGGTTATATAATGGCGATACACATTTAACATTATGTCTGAGAAAACTAATGGGTCAGCCTAATCATTCAGCGTAGCTCTACTGTACAGCACACATTTCTTATTTGATAGTAAATCACATTATGGCAGTTCCAGCTTTTACATGTGACCTTGCATTCTGAAAACATCTTAGTTGTGACTGTTAACAAGTCTGTTTATCCATGAAATGGTAATTAAATTTAAATGCAACCATTTCCACTAAGCGACTGGACTTGTTGTCATGGGAATCCCCTCAGAAGTCACTTCAAGGCACCATGGAGTCATGGTGTTTGGTTGCAGGTTGATGTATGTGCAGGTACACGACATTGTGAAGAACCAACTCTGAGTTCATGCTAGATTCTCAGAGAGCAGGAGCTGCTTGGACAGGTTTCATGTCATGCGGGTGTTTACACAGCAGTGACATTAGACAGGCTTCATTTACTCTCTCTCCTGTTTGTTTGTATGACAGCAGGGCTCCCCTCTCTGGTGAATCACTCCTTCACCATTCTGGGACACTAATTGTTCAGCCCGACTTGAAGATAAAAAGGCCAGCTCTGGCTTTTAACCATTCACCTTTTTCAGTGTTTGTTTCTTTGCTTTCACACAAAAACATAATCCTCCTATTGTTCAAGATCCGAATTTCTCTTCCCATGGGAATTCTCTTAAGGGTAGCAGAAGCCAATTATGGTCTGCTTTTTTACAGTTAAAACAAGTACATCTCCAAAGACCTCAAATCCCTTCCTTGCATCTCTAAACCAAATGAAGTCATAAATCACTCTTCTATACATATCATGCTAATTAAGTGCAGGGCTCAGCTGCTCCTCTCCAGCGGAAGATGGAATAAAATGGGTCCATAATTATGTCAAAACAGTGTGCTCTCAACCTCTGCCACAGCACATTTGGAATGGGTTTGTGGAGATAAAGCATGCAGAGTGACACCCAGGACATAAAACACTTTGTCCATTTTGTCTGGAAGGGATTATGGATTTTTTTGCTACTAAATAAGAAGCCATGTCTCTGGTCTTTCTGGCTTTTTACAACAGATTACTCAAAGTTTGTGGAAATGTGAGACAATGGACATAAAGAAATTAGGTGCTGCTTAAGCTAAATAGCTTAAACACAAAGCATCGAAGTGACAGATGCTGTCACATGACACACAAACATGTCGTCTCATTCCTCTGCCCTTATTTTCATCATTGCAGATATCAGCAACTCAGGCTTTCAGCTTTAAATCAATTTGAGGGGGATTGATTGTGGTGTGTGAGCCCAGATACACAGAGACCTGCAAACAACAGGTTTCCGTTGTTTCCTCTCTGTGGTAGTACTCTGTCTGAAGTTTGCTGTTTGATCTCTTGTTCTTCAGTTGGATTTTCGCAAAAGGCAGTCAGTTGTGTCAGGCTTTGTCCCAACTCTGTCCAGACCAGATGGCCAAGTCTAACATACGTGTAACTGATAATATTGTACACATGTCAATCTGTAAACATATGCTCAGCCATCAGCCCCGGCAGAATTTTCTAATCCATATTACACAGCAGAACAATTTAAAATGTACTCGTCTAGAATCAGCAAGTATATCCGTTTTCCTTTGCTGCTTCTTCTGGGGGTGCAGTAACTCAATCCACAGGTACTTGGTTTGTTCAAGTCCAGTGTGGACCACGGTATGGAACTGGAGAAGTATCTGCCCATCTGTGGGCTTGTGTGTGTGTCTCGGCCTGCATGTGTGCAAAAAAAATGCATGCATACATATGCACAAAGAGTAGTACCTTGAGATACAGGCTTAATTTGTTCCGTGACTGAGCTCGTAAGTCAAACAAATAAATTTCCAATTTAAAATAACTGATTTCATTTGAATCTGTTTCACCCTTAAAAAAAATCCCCCAAACCCATTAATAATGAGAATAAATGGAAAAAAAAAACAAAAGACGTGCAGACTTTATCTGTGTATAATTAATTATATATAATTTAAGTAAACACTGATAGAGTATAAAAACCCCACAAAAGTCATGAGAACACAGAGCTATGTCTTCACTTCATGAACGAGAACAAGATCTGGTCTCAGCTGATGTATCCATCCGACAACTGTTGGTAAAGAATGAGATCCGGTCTCTTAGTGTAAAAATAGTTTCCTCCTTGGGATTAATAAAAACATTTGCATTTCAAAATATTAAAATCTGTTTTTCTGTTTTCAGCTACAAATTATAACAAAAGTAATTTTCTTAACTTTTCTGACAGCATCTACCAATGTAACCTCTCATGAACCTGATCTCTGAAACCTTTAACTGAAACTGAACCATGACGCATGACTTCATTATTTAAAACACAAATGCCTAGCTTGGTGGCGCTTCATGACACATGGTGACTTAACTCCACCCACACCCTTCGTCCACCCCCTGGTAATTGGATTACCTATTAGCTATCTAGAATTGTCAGTAACTGTCAATCGCTATGAAAAAACAAACGATTGCCAAACCTGAGCTCAGAGTGTGTACACGTTGACATGTTAGACCACTACAGCTGCCAGTCATTAGTCATATCCTGTGTGTGTGAAGTGTTTGTAGTGTGTGAATGTACCACTTACTCGAAAAACATTTGAATATTTGTCCTGGTGTCACAGCTGGATCCATCTCCAAGCTTAAACCCCCCCAACGATACTCTGGTTCCGATAGCCAATTATACTTCTCATGGCCTCTCAAATAACTTTAATCACTGATTAGGATTCTTTGTTCACAAAGAAGCTACTTTAAAGTAATTATTCAATAAAGAGAGGGGAAGTTGTCGTATTAAGTAGGTCTTCCTGCTGCTTCTCTCATTAGTGCTCACTTGGAGCTTTCAACTCCCTATTGTCACAAATGGAGCCAGCTTCATTCACAGCACAGAGGCTGTTCTCACCATGCCTGGCTTTAAAGCCTGATGGCAGAAGCAGAGCACAAAGTGCTTAACAGCTCAAAGCCATGCTGACTTTACATTAGGAAGGTATTAGTCTCATCGGTGATGCAGATTCAATACAGTTTCCTTGGACCCTGGGTCGGATACTAGATCTAAAAAGTGTTAAAAACATCCAAAACAAGCAGAGAAGAAGGTGAAAAGTTTTCTGTGTGTCACATGTACTTAGAAGCTCATTTGATGAGGACCCTTTCCAAAAGTTTTTCCAAATGTGTTGTTTTTTTTTAAAGTATGTTTATTATTTTCCAAAATTTGAGGGTTTTTTAAAAACTCTTTTTAAATAGCCACTTTTTGTTCTGTTCTTTTTTGCTATTTTTAGCTTTAATATGAAACCACATTGATAAAAGGAGCTCATGAGACACTGGATTCTCCCTGGGTGCTGACTGTTTCTTCATGCAGCATTTTTACTAGAATAGTCTTCAGTAACTGGTTGTAATTTACAACCACATGACTTCAACTTCAGTTCTACACACAACAGCATTTGACTAAAAGCAGCACTGTATATTTTTTATTAAATAACTGTTAAATTATATGGAATGGACACAGGTGCTACTCAGTTGAACAGTTGGCGGTGGTGATGGGCAAGTAAAAAGAAAAAAGCTGAAAAATGCTTTTTTGGACAATATTATTTGGAGAATAAATGTATTAAAAATATTTTTATCCTTCATCCTTTGGCTGTGAAATATTTTATCAGTTTAAACTTGTCAGCTTACATGTATCCCAGGTGGAGTTTGTGTTGACAGCATGGATTTCTGTTGCTCCTTGGCATCATCATTATTTAGGTTGTTGCTGCACTGTTGCGATGGTTCTTCTCTGTCTCATGAAAGCCTTTTTAGAGATGGTTAAGAGAAAAATTATTTTTATCATAAACACAATTACACAAGCATTAGACAGTTGTTTAGAGTTTGGTCTTTTTGTCCCTATCAAATACATCATTAACAAAATTAGCATTTTTTGACCTAGCCAGTGAAATCATCTTTAAAGAATAAATCCTATTTTGAAATGGTACTTCTTATGTCCATCATTTATTTTGAATCAAATTTTTAAAGGTAGAGAATTCCTTTTTTGAACACAAGGCTAATGTACTGAGAATAACGGAATCAGTTGAATTTGGAGTGCTGGAGCTCATGAGAGAAAAGAGTAGGACTGCAGGCAGCCGGCACCTCTGCTTGTATCTTAGAGCTGCACATTAACACATTTCAATCCTAAATGACTGGCATGAGGATGGATACTAGAAAAACAGGTCAAAGGGGAAATAACCAGAAAGATCCTTTCAGCGAAGATGCTTAATGACTCCAAGTCTTGCTTTCCACTGTTCCTACGGAACTCTAAGACCTTTTCAATAAATCATGCATCTCTGAAACATTTACAACTCTTGTTTCCTGAAATAATAAATCCCAAACATCTCTGATGTTCGAGAGAAATGCACATGAAACTTAATGTTTTAATTCTCTGAAAGCCACAAGTTACAAGTGACTTATACTCTGAGAACGAGGATCCACGCTGGAGCGAGATGGAAGGGAGGACAGGGGCAGAGCCTTGTTGTCGAGCAGCATATTTTATTTTCTCTCCCAGAGGTTTAGCGAAGCTGTGAGACTCTGGAGTTTTAGCAAAGGTCACAGGGTTATTATATAAACAATTCACATGGAAGCCTTCAAGCACCCAGAGGGAATGTTTAATGCAATGTTCACAATTTATGAAGTGTTGTAATGCTCAAGATGCACACGTGTCCAAATCTAACCATGCTGCATTATCTCTGGCTTTCTTTTTGTTCTTGAGCTGTTTCGTCAAGGCGAATGAAAACCAACCTTAATTAATTTGGTCAGCTGCCTCCGATAAACTACATCGATGACATCAATTAGATTCTAATGAAAACAGATAAAAGCTATGGAAAGCAAATGGAATTTCTAAACAGGACTCATCAAAGTCTTAGAATTGGAACAAATTCCCATTACGTCTCACAAAAGCCTCTAATTTGCAAAGCTCATGTCTGGTTTGGTACTTAGAAGTACATGGTCAAATGATTCAGTCTTAAATCTTGTGCCAAGAGAAGCCAAATCACAATTTAATTTGGCACGTAGCTCCTCATCCTGTCTGAAACATGTGGTTAGACGCAATCCTTGGATTAGCGTGGACTTTAGAACTACAAATTTGGCTTGTTTCTCTTGCTCTGGCAGAACAAACACCTAGTCTAACCCATTTGTAACACAACATTTACATTTCCAATCTCAGGGGGGAAAATCGCATGCTTATTCCAGATTAGTTCTTCTTAGTTACCAAATTGCTGCAATTATGTGTGTCAATCCAGTGACGTGCCTCCACTCCTTTATCTTTGTCTGTTTACGCTCTTAAATTTTGAATAAATTGTGATGAGTAATCCTAACTCCTAGTTTTGTGCAGATTAAAACGATAACTTTGAAGAAATGCTTTGCTTCTGGTACACATTAAACCGAATAAATTCGTCTTCTGCTATGTCTTTCAAATAATTTAAAGAGTAATGTCAATAAACATAAATAAAAGAACACAAACACTGTATTTGACATTATTGTAAATATTGGTACATTCATGTTTGCACCAGTATTATAAATCTTAAATTATATATCTTAAATCTAGTCAGTGTTTCTTACAGGTTTATTTTTCCCCTCTACATACTCCAAAGAGAAACAACTGACTAATAACTGCTAATCAAGAAAATGTTCATCCCAAATGCTTCAAAGAGCTGCGTCAATGTTAGCAGCTTTAATTTTATGTGTTAAATTATGAAAATCAAGCACTTGTTCTGATAGAAATTAACATCATATGTCTCGAAATAATCATTTTGAATTGTGCATCACACAAATCAATAAAAAACAACTAAAGGAAAAGGTTTATAATATACTACTGCAATACACATACTCGTAAAAAGTGAATTTCAGACAATATTTTGGTGGGTGGTTGCGTTCCAGAGGGATTTATTTGTGTGTTTTCCATTCGTCAGCTTGCAGACAGGTTTCTATCACTGTATCCATAGATCTGGACCTTTTAACAAATATTTCCTTCTTCTTTGGTTTATCTTTTTTTATCCCATGTTTCATGCACATATCACACTGGTATTAGAAATCGTCAACATATTGACAAAGATAGATTGTTGTCATTTAATATGTGTTTTAGTTCAGTGGTGTAGTGTCTCTTAAAACCCTGACCGTTTGAATGTAGGACAAAAGGGGAAGTATTTAACGAGCCGTTTTTGTTTCTCTTGATGTTTGTGTGTCTGTGTGTGCGTCAATCTCGGCAGACTACCCTCCTCCTCCTCCACCACCAACCATGGACGATTCATCCAGTTTCCCACCATCTTCTGGTTCCTTCCCTCCTCCACCGGTGAACTCATACGATTATCAGGTGAGGGAAAGTGTTGTTGTCTTTTCTTGCTTGTCAGTAACTCTCTGAAAGTCAGTGCAGAAAGCGAAGACAGCCCCGAGCTCTACACTGAGTTCATGTACCAAGTCCAGAAAAACTGTCCATTTGAGTTGTAGCCAACTGCAGAGCCGTCCAGCTCCAGATGCTGCCTGGAGCCAGCCACCCCTACTCAAGGACCCACACACAGCAGACTTCCTTCAGCTGGGAGAACTCCATATCAGTGAGGATAGAAGGCTGACACCTATTGGTGGAGCCCGGTCATTTGTCTTTGCCTTCCTTCTCATCAGCACGTGTTTCTCCCAGGATATGTGGCCTCTGCACTCTAACTGACATTCTCAGCACTCAAACTGTAATGTGAAATCCTTCGAGTGTTTCACATTCCTTTGTTCAGTGGAGCAGGGGGAAAAATGCCTCCTGAAGCTCCTCATTTGATCTAATCTGAGTTTCTATCCTAAATGAAGACTTCCTTTGTAAGTCAGGGCTACCACGTTACATAATTTAAGTAAGTTATGTAATGCAAGTAAATTTACTGCTTTTCTACACAAAGAATATACAAAAATAGAACACTGCATCCTGGGATTGGACATATATGTCAGCTCATGTGGTCTCATCACCTAAACTACAAATAAGATCACCTTGATTGTTATTCTAATAGGTGACACTTACAGTGATCAACTCTCTCCTAACTTCCTGAACCCTGTCAGTGTTACACTGAGCCACTCAGCACAGCTCATCTCTGCTAACACAGGCAGTCGGGTAAATATTAAATGAGACAGAGAAAACCCCTTCAACCCTAGAAATCCTTTCATTAGAAGTGATCTGGTTTTCTATGGTTTCTACATTCTAACAGTTATAATTCGAAAGCTCAGGATTTTGTCCAGTTTGGAATGCTCGTCTTGTGGGTGTGATCATTAGTCATGTATTGGGTTGCGTGGAAATCTGACCAAACATCCTGAAGTGTGGAGACACCACAATTGATTAAAGGTGACATTAAAATGTTGTAAAAGTATGAAAATGCGGTGTCCCGTCTGGCCTTTCGATCTATTTTAGCCTCACCTCTGCTCTCTGACCTCACAGCAGCTTGCCTCACCCCTCTTCTGTCTTCCTCTCTCCCCCCTCTCTTCTGTTTCACAACGTCCAGCACAAAACAACTGTCCCATTCTATAGTCACATTCAAACACAATTTTTTTTTTTAACCATAAGGACAGAAAACACACATTTAAGCGATGGTCATCAGTTTTTCCATTATCAGGTCATCAGCACCTGTTAAAATATTTGCTATCTGCCTAAGTCAGGTCAAAGTGTTGGAAACGCATGATGTTTTAGAGAGAGAGAGAGAGAGAGGACTGGAAGCACAGTTCCAAAAGTAGAAGGCTAAATGTGTCTGTTGATTCTGATTTTGTGGAAGATCACCACAAATGAATCTGTGTATGACAAACCTTGCAGAAGGAAGTTTTTGGTAAAAAGAAAGTTGGGGAAATATCCACTTAATTTGTGGGGCTCAGACATGTAAAGCGTCATTGTAGTAGAAGACGAATAATCGTCATAGTAGCAGAAGACCAGGATAATAACAGCTGATAACAGCTGTTATAACACAAATATGGGTAATGGTCTACCGTTGTAAGTTGAGGAAACATGACCTTTAGGCTAAAAAAAATCTATTGCTTAAAAATGGGGCTTCTTAGCTCAGTAAAAGCTGACTTTTTGGGTTGCATGTTTTTCACAGGACAACTGTACTAATTAAGTGGACTTAATAACAGAGATAAACAGAAAATGGCTGCGGTCGGTTTCTTTCCCTATTTAGCCGTGCCAGTTCTGTTATCAGTCATTCTCTTCTGAACACTGGAGACAGTAAAAGAAAAAGATATTTGAGGCTTAAAATACAAGAAATGAAGTGCTTGATTAGTTTTAAAAGTACTTTAGTGTTTTCATCTCTAACTTTTCTTCTTCTATCAATTTGGCTGAATCACTCTGACCATGCAATTTAATTCCTTAATACAGAGCTGGTATCTTAATTATGTGTCCTTTAGTCAGAGCAGAACTTTCATTTTAGGCGCCATTCAGAAAAGGGATAGATATCAATCAAAATGTCTTTGTATCATATTCTCTGTGCCTCAGCAGAGACATTACTCATACTGAATATATAAATGAGTGATGAAATGGTGTTTCCTCTGAACGAGGCAGAAATATTTTTCTCTTCTTCATCACCCTTACTGGTAGACATGTCTGGATCTTTAGAAGGGTTAGAAAGGAAAAGAAAGCATCTTGTTCTCATCCTGACTGTTGTCCACATTGTGAAGCCCAACGTGGCAAATTTCCTTTCATCCTCCTCGTTATCACCGTTAAACAAGTTTTTCCGTTTTCCATTTGTTGATTTGAGACAAGCCATTAGTGTTTTGCTTTGTTTACCCGCTCTCATGATTGCCTTAGATGTTTTTATGCAGCAGCTCTGCTCCAAATGGAGGCAAAGCCTTTCTCTAATAGATTGTGACAGGTAATCCAAACACATAACATTAGAATAAGAAGCAGTCACTGATCCAGCCAACTCAAGAAGCCCCCGCAGGCAATTGCAAGAAGTCTTCCTGCAGTTGCAGCATAGTTCAGAAGACTAAAAATATATCTGTCATGGAGAAATTCCCGGGAATTTGTAGAAAACCTTGTGTTACTAATGGTCATATCATTTTAACTACTTTCCAGATTTGCGTGCCACAATTTTGTATTTTTGTTTTTCAATTTATGTTGTGCCTTTTTGTACACGTTAAAGTTGTTTTGTCTGATGTGAAATAAGTCTGATGAATAAACCGGTGAGTGTGCTGAAGAAATGCTGTAACACCTCCTATGATATGAACTATTGATGGTATTTAGCAGTTCTTCTCATCAAATACAGACCTCATGTTTAAAACAAGGAATTAAAAAAATATATCTGATTTTTTAAAAAAAAACCTTTGTTTGAAATGCAGCGGAATGAGATTGAGATGAATCATGTATGAAGAATCAGATGCTTTAAATCCAAGTGCACTGAAAAGCAGGAGGTTAATAGTGCACTGCAAAAAGTGGAAAGTTGTCTCAGAGACAATACATTGCTTGTTATTTCTCACTGCATTTCTCTGAGTGAAGTCTCTACTATTGATGTGTGGCTTTAAAAAAAATGTGTAGGGTCAAGGTGAGACATGAACTCAAACACTATAATCCAAAGCATTAGAAGGGTGAAGACAGCAGGAGAGATGTCTCCCAGCATGACAGTCACAATCATTTGTCATTGGTGATTATCTTCCTTAACTTCTGTGCGAAAACGAGCCGTTCACTTAACTCATGTTTCCTGATTGTACTGCACATAAAGCATATGTGATGTTTGCTCTCAGATGAAAGGACCGGAGAAAACCCTGGAGGAGAGACGCTCCAGTCTGGATGCTGAGATCGACTCTCTTACCAGTATCCTGGCAGATCTGGAGAGCAGCTCGCCTTACAAGCCTCGGAGCGCACAAGTATGATACCAACACAACTTCACTCAAGCTCACAAATACATACTCACAAGGGAGGGAAATATTAAATACTTTTTTATGACTCTCTATACATCTACAGATTTATCATCATGAGTAGTAGGATTCAGTCTGACAGTGGTTGCATTAAACCTGATGAACAGTTTATTCCTGTTTTTCATTCGTTAGTAAAGGACCTGCGTCCCTCTTTAACAGTATTCATGTATTGTAACAGTATTTTACTGCTGTATGAAAAGAGGGAAACAGACACACCTTGCAAAATGTTATGCAGTGATGTCAAAGTAAGCCTTGACCTATATCATTAGTTTATATTAAATGGTATTAACAGCAATCTGAAAAAGTCAAAGCCTTGGGCATTTCACTAAATTGTTTGACACACAATAAATGTAGGACAGGCAGTAAAAAAAAAAAAAGGCTCTGTATGAAACAGGAGGACTTGCGAAGACCATGTCTCCAGTGAGACATTCAAGCACTCATTTCAATACCTGAAAGGTTGGTCATTGTAGCCACACTAGCATCGCCGGTGTATCAAATCCTTGTAGGTATTACAGTATTTATTGTGTGTTGTTTTTCCTGTGTAGCCACCACGACTATGTTTTATTCATTACAGATGCATATGTAACCCTGACAACAAGGTTAAGATGATAAATTATTGACAAAGCAATCTATTCATTTAGCTGTCAATAAGGTTCTGAGGTCTCGTACAAGACTCAGTGACTCATGGTCGAGGAAAAAAAGAAGGGAAATATTGTAACTACTTTTATATCATTTTTTTTTCAGCACATTTGTGAATTTTTTTTTTTCAAGCAGCGCAATCGTCATAAAATACTACTTTCTGAAAAATTGTGTTTAGAGCATAGCATTCTCTCCCCCGAGAGCCGCCACCTTATTGTTGTGGGGGAGTTTGAGTACCCGAGTGATCCCAGGAGCAATGTTGTCAGGGGCTTTATGCTCCTGCTTGGGTCTCCCTTGGCAAACAGGTTCTGGGTGACGAGCCTGACTAAAAGCAGTAACAAAACCCCTATGGCAAGTAAAACATCAAGGACCGTGACGTCGCCCAGTATGGTGCAACCGGGGCCCCACTCTGGAGCCAGGCCTGGGGTTGGGGCTCATACGCAAGCGCCTGGTGGCCGGGCCTCTGCCCATGGGGCTCAACCGGGATCAGCCCGAAAAGACGACGTGGGCCCATCCTCAGGTGGACTCACCACCCGCCGAGGAAACCGTAGGAGACGGGTGCAGTGTGGATTTTGTGGCAGTCATCAGCATGGGGCTCGACGATCCAATCCCCAAACAAAGAGTCTAACTCTCGGGACATGGAAAGTCACCACGCTGGGGGGAAAGGAGCCAGAGCTTGTGAGGGAGGTTGAGAGGTACTGACGAGATATACTCGGGCTCACCTCCACCCACAGCTTGGGCTATGGAACCCAAACCCTTGAGAGGGGCTGGACTCTCCACTTTTCTGGTGTTGCAAGGCGAGAGGCAGTGGGCTGGTGTGGGCTTGCTTGGAGCCCCACAGCTCAGCCATCATATGTTGGAGTTCACCTCGGTGAACATGAGGGTCACGTCACTGCGCCTTCGGGTTGGAGACAGGTGTCTCACTATCGTTTTGGCCTACGGGCCAAACGGCAGTGCGGAATACCCGGCCTACTTGGAGTCCCTGGGAGGTACTGAATTGGTCTCCTTGGGGACTTCAACGCTCACATGGGCAATGACAGTGAGACCTGGAAAGGGGTGATTGGGATGAACGGCCTCCCCGATCTGAACACGAGTGGTGTTCTGTAATTGAACTTCTGTGCAAGTCACAGTTTGTCCATAACAAACACCTTGTTCTGCCACAGGGATGTCCATAAGTGCACATGGCACCAGGACACCCTAGACCGGAGGTCGATGATCATCAGACCTCTGACCATGTGGGTTGGACACTCGGGTGAAGAGAGGGGCAGAGCTGTCAACTGATCACCAACTGGTGGTGAGCTTGATCCGCTGGCAGAGCACGGGGCCAGACAGACTCGGCAGGCCCAAACGTGTTTTGAGAGTTTGTTGGAAGCATCTGGCAGGTCTTCAACTCCCGGTCGCGGAACACTGGACCAACTTTACACTCTCCATCGAGTGCTCGAGGGTTCATGGGAGTTTGCACAACCAGTCCACATTTGTTTTGTGGATCTGGAGAAGGCATTCGATCGCGTGCCTCTTGGTACCTGGTGGGGAGTTCTTCAGGAGTATGGGGTTCGGGGCTCTTCGCTGAGGGTTGTCTGGTACCTGTATGACCGAAGCCAGCAGTAAGTCAGACCTGTTCCAGGTGTATATTGGACTTCGGCAGGGCTGCCCTCTATCACCGGTTCTGTTCGTAATCTTTATGAACAGAATCTCTAGGTGCAGCCAGGATCCGGGGGGGAGTCCAGTTTGGGGACCAAAGGATTTCATCTCTGCATTTTGCGGACCATGTTGGCCTCATCAAACTTGGACGTTCAGCGTATACTGGAATGGTTTGCAACTGAGTGTGACGCAAGTGAGATGAGGATCAGCACCACTAAATCCGAGGCTACGGTTCTTGTCTGGAAAAGGGTGGTGTGTCCTCTTCAGGTTGGTGGAGAGCCCTTTCCCCAAGTGGAGGAGTTTAAGTATCTTGGGGTCTTGTTCACAAGTGAGGGACGGATGGAACGGGAGACTGACAGACAGATCGGTGCAGCTTCTGAAGTGATGCAACTGCTGTATAGGTCTGTCATGGTGAAGAAGGAGCTGATTTACCGATCAATCTACATTCCTACTCTCACCTATGGCCATGAGCTTCAGGTCATGACCGAAAGGATAAAAACCCAGATACAAGCGGCTGAAATAAGTTTCCACCGTAGAGTGTCTGGGCACACCCTTAGAGATAGGGTGAGGAGCTCAGTCACCAGGGAGGAGCTCAGAGTAGAGCTGCTGCTCCTCTGCCTCGAGCGGAGCCAGTTGAGGTGGCTCGGACATTTGTTCCCGATGCCTCCTGGACACCTTCCTGGGAAGGTGTTCCAGGCATGTCCCACCGGGAGACCTCGAGGAGAACTTAGGACACGCTGTAGGGACTATATCTCTCGGCTGGCCTGGGAATACCTCGGGCTCTCCCCGGATAAGCGGTTGAAGATGGATGGATGGATGCATAACATTTTGCGGACAGCGTGCAGTGTTACACAAAAAAGTTAGTTGCAAAAGCCTCATCGGTTAGAGGGAGGGAAATCGGTTCTTTAAACAAATTGAAAGTACTGCTCACAGGAAATGTAGCAGATGTAGAGTGGAAGGAAGTCAAGCATGTGGCTTTGAAATGACACACATTAAAGCCAAGTTAGTCAAAGATTGGATGACTCGTAGCGTGTTTATCATTGCGGTGAGTGGTGATTGTGGTGCTCGTAATAACATTATTGACCCACTGAACTGAAGAACTCCCTTTGACCATTCAAATGAACCTACAAAGGTTTGTCGTTAATCGTTACCGAATATAGTGACTGTGGAGGTTGGTAGAAGGCTGGTATTTTTCTTTATGTAATCTTAAATGAGAAGATCTGGAAGCTGAACTTGTATCATTTCAGCTTTGCTTTGTTTATCATGGTTTGGTGTAAAGGCAGAGGGAACCAGGTTCAATTGGGCAAACATTTTTTCTGGCTGACAATTAGTACAGGTCAAGACAGAACTAGTTTTCAGAGATATGCAATGACAATGTTTTTATGCAGTGGTTCTTATTCCAGATTAAACACAGTTAAAAAATTTTAAAAAAACATTGTGCTAAGCTTGTAATAGCTACCTGCTGGCTGTCGCATTATAATTAGCTTTCATACAAACAATGGTATCACAGTCCTCATCTTACTAGTGGCAGCAATGAAAACAAGTAAACAATTTCCAAAAAGTTCATCTATTCTGTGCCTTAGAGAAAATTAAAAAACAATATTGTTTTGCATTCTTGAGTGCAACTAAATCAAATATGATATGCAGCACTAATAAACTTCTGGCTTTCAGCATTACACAATCTAATTGAAGCTTTTCTTGTATGGATTTGGGGGAAATTTCATGTATTTTACAAAGAGGTGAGCATCCATTGAGGCTAGCGTGTTTGAGCACTGCTAGCATTCAGTTCAACCTCAGAGCAAAAAGAATCAAAAGCAAAATGTGCAAACATCATGTTATCTGTGTTTCATGTAAATACACTGACACACACTGCCTCCCCACTCCATTGAGTGTGAGTGTGTGTGTATGTGTGTGCGTGTGTGAGTGAGAGAGAGATGTATAAAATGTACACAACCTTTCAGATATGCAGGGGCTGAAACACGTGGCACTTTCATAGGGATAAAGTCTGTGTAGGTATTTTATAGTAGATTCTGGGGGCTTTTGTCTACATGAGGTGAAAAATTGATGTGCACCTGTGTTCCTCTGAGCCCAGCTGGCGAATGAGCGGGTGAACAGTCATACTAACTAATGTATGGCTGTCATGGTGCTTTTACCTGTCAGGGTCAAAGTTGCTGCATGTTTATTTTTATCTCAACCTGCTGCAAGCTTTTGGAGTTGTGGTAGAGAAGACATCACCTGTGTGTCAGCGTAGCACACAGAGATGTTGTGACATGTATTAATCATGAAATGTTGTGTATCAGATATTCTGTCGACTTAACCCTGTGTATGCAGTGTTGCCATAATACTCATTATATTTTGCCATCTCTTTCTGCATATGGAAAAGATTTGCTTTCTTTTATTGTTGCATACTTCTAACACACACTCACTTTGCTGCTACTCTTTCCTCAGCTGATGCTGATTCTAGCTGATTAACCTCAGGTTGACCTTTCCCCCCCTCCAGCTGCTCCTGTCAGTCCCTGCTCTGCTTCTTTCCACATTATCCTATAATTTAACGCTGGTCTGTGTGTAAAGCAGGTTTCAGCAGCAGCACCACAGCTTCACACTTATCTTCTACGTGTAGAAGTGAGGACTAACCAGTGGTTTTGATTTACAACCTTCTGAGCTCCAGCAATCACAGAGCCAGCCCTGCAGGATCAATAGGCCACCCTGCCCTCTTCCTTTGAAACTTCTAGGAGAGGAATCCATCCAACAATACATTTGGAATCCTCAAAGGGACCTCAAGTGTGCTCACCTCCCAGATAAAATTGAAATGGACATCGCTGCTCATTCATAAAAATCTAAGTAGCATTCCTGCACACATTCAGCCAGCACTGATGCTTCACAGACATCAAAACAATTTTGTTTGCTTTAGTTGGTATTCTCTGTGGCATAACAGTGGGTAATGAAACGTGATCATTATATAATTCCCATTTGTTCTCTCTCCATTTCCATCTTAGTTGCCATTTGTTTATTTGACACACTCATTTAAGTTTGTTTTATTGTGTGTTTGCTTTAAAACTGAAGCAGAAAAAAGAGATGCACTAGTCGGGACAGGCTCATTTTTTCCATTTGAGATTTTTGTTGTATAAGATGTGAATATTATTCCACAAAACATCCTGAAGAGTTTTTGACGTATATAAAAGTCTTTGGTCAGCACTGACTTAAGGCCTTTGTCCAAAAAAAGAAAAAAATGTAAGAAGAAAGAAAAAAATGTCTAAACTTTTTCCACAACACAACATTTTGTCTGCCAAGATACTGCTTTTGTGAATCATCTTGACAGTTGAGATTCCTTGAACTACTGTAGTGCAGATCCTGTTCAATATAGGTTGATGTTCGACCTCTAATTTCACCACTCTATTTAGAACAGATCACGGCGCTCATGTTCTACATTGATTTTTCTTGGACTTTTAGCGACATACCTGAGAGGTAGACGGCCAGGCTTTTTTCAGTTAATTTCTTGTTATCTTGTCATCCCAATGAATATAAATTACTCCAAAAGTTGAAAAAATTATTCCTCAGAATGTTTTGAAAAAGATACACCCTATAAACATGTCAGTCTTTGATTGCATCGATGTTTATTTGAAGTTTTGTTGGTTTCTGAAAAGGTTTTGGACTAAACGGCTGCTTTGGTTGATCTTCATTGTTGGGAGACGGTTAGAATGGGTTTAGTTCAGTGAGTCTCTGAAATTCAAACGAGGTTTGAGGTTGGTTTTAAAACAGATAACCAGACACCCGAGCAGACACCGTACTTAATCCTACCTCATCGCACCCATCCAGACGAAAGTTAAAGTCAGCAGCAGCCGGCTGAGGGCCTCACGTATAGTTAGCAGATGAACTGTCACAGCTCGACGTCACGCATCGTTTTAAGGTCACATTCTTGGTGTTGGTCATCAATTTTGATCCTGGGGCTGTGATTGGAGGAAACGCAAGAGAGCATGTCCATGCTAAATTTTTCATATGTGCTACTCTTCAATCGGAGCCCAAACACTTGCCCTAACATGCACCGTAAAGCTGTCTAAACACATCAGATCCGTTTGGGGGACTTCACAAGGAGCCCCAGATGACAAAATAGTGCTCCTCAAACACCAGAGCAGCACCACTGCTCATGCTACTGAACCATCGACTGCCATGACCTCTTCTTCACACTGACTTTTTGGGTCCGTTTCACGAAGGCAGGGTTAACATACCCTGAGGTAAACCTGTGGTTCTGGGTTGCTTTACCCGGAACTTGCAAAAACCAGGGATTTCGGTTTCACAAACGCGTTTCAGGGTTAGTTTTTCTAACCCAGAGTAAGTTGACCCGCAGTTTAACAGACGCGACAACTCGAAAAAAAGCCATCATCAATGGAGCCCCGATTCGACGATTCACCATGACGACGGACGAGACGCGCACCGCAGCGCTTTTCAGCAGTCGGAGTACAGATTTTAATTTATCAATATGAAGACTTTGAGGACATTTTCAGAAGAGAACACCGTTGCAGCTGCAAAGAAGAGCGAGATGTCGTGGGAATGAATTGCTGCACAAGTCGATGCGTAAGTTTAAATGTAGTCCGTTGCACTCACGGTAAAAATACGTAGGTATTTATTTATAAATTTATAATTTTTTTTTATTTAGATGCGATCCAGTGGGGGGGGGGGGGGGGGGAGAAGCGCACGTCAGCAGCTAAGAATGAAGTTTATGAAAACATTGTTCACATTGTAGTTGTTTTATCGCCAACATAACACTCTTGTCACGCGTATAAATGCGCTGTCATCAATATCAAGTCCTTTTCAATAAGGAAATTTATTTTTTATTGTTGAGTAAATAAAACAGTAAATCGGAATATGCACGTTACAAAAACAGTTGAGAAGGACATTCATACTATTGCGTATACCTATATTATATAAGAACTGAAATCAAGAGCTGACATCTAGCTCGTTTGATACAGTAATAGCCAAAAGTGCTTTAGTTCTTACATCAGTGGCTGTGACATTGTACTGCTTAGAAGCGCTCTAAGGTTTTCCGAGTTTTATTTTCTGTCTGTTGTAGTCACATGATACACACAGGAGTTAATAATTGATAAAAAGAAAAAGAAATAACAAGAAATTAAAGAAAACAAAGGTGGTCAAATATTTTATGTTACTAATTGTTCTCTTCCCATTGCTTCACATTGTGGTGGAATACAGAGTGTGACATTTATCCTCTACTAAAGTATTAACAAATTCTCATCCTTTTTTAACAGAGCATGAATGGACAGTAGCAGAAGAGTCCCAAATGCACAGATTATCTCAGTGAAATAGACGCTCAGTGGAATTCATATGCAACTATGTTTTAATTTCCTCCTCATGTATTCTTATCTATCTGCTGAAGAAATTTATAGAATCTACTTTCTAAAAAAATACAGAAAATAGAAATGGTTTACTAGAACCTCCAGATTTGGAGGGCAGTTCTGGATAAAGAAATACTGGAGAACAAGTTAGAGGTGGGTAATGGTCATAGGTGAATCATGTTAACTATTAGAATGTTAAGTGTTGTAACGATACAAAAACTAACAAAAACTACAAAAACTAACTTTGTTTGTATTTGTCAGAAATAAAGATGACCACAGGAAATGTGTATCGTATGTTTTTATTGCCCACTGTGATGGTGGTGATGGTGACTCTGAAATGACTCTGGCAGATGGTGTCTGTCACTGCTCCGCCGTCCTGGATAGCAGGAATCATCCTGAGGTGTCGTAGGCTCTCTCCTGTAATGTATAGTAGATTCATTAGACTGGATTACACAATGAAGACAAGTGAATTATTGTGCAAATCTTTAGGTTACTGACCACAATACAGTCTGCTGCTCAGGTAAGACCATATATCCAAGAGTCAGGAACAGACCCAGACCTCCACATCAGAAATGTAGTCTGTAGCATCACATGATCTGGACAGATGGTTGTTTATCTATGATGCAGTCTTTAACATGTTGAAACAATGTTCAGTCTATAAGTACATAGATGAGAATGACCATCTGTGCAGCCAATTACATTGGGAAATCCTAAAAGAAATGAAAGTTAATAATCCAATTCTGAGGTTGTAGCACAATGTCATTAAGAGAATATCATTTGAAATTCATTTATCAGATTTCTACATCATTCACCTGCAGTCCTATGGAACTCCTCCTTGATGATTCTAACGGTTTTCTCTCCAGGGAAATAGAAAAACTGGGGTAAGAGTTTAAAGGCGAGGTGCACTGAGCATCTCCCACATTGTATAGGAAAATTACTGTTTCCAAATAAAAAATGACCAACTGAACGGAGCGCTACACGCAGCGCTGCTGCAGATGTCAGGATGGATCAGGCTAAGTGTGTGTGTGTGTGTGTGTGTGTGTGTGTGTGTGTGTGTGTGTGTGTGTGTGTGTGTGTGTGTGTGTGTGTGTGTGTGTGTGTGTGTGTGTGTGTGTGTGTTTGATCGGGAAGTGAACCGGTATCGATCATAAAGAGAACTGTCTGGATTTGACTGGACATCTGAATGCGATACAAAAATATTTAATTCTCTGTGAATTAATGCGGAAACTCCATCAAGGGGCTCCATGTCAAGCGAACATACCATGTTCGCCTCTAAAATACGGAGTTATTTATAAAACCGGTCAAACTCTCCATATGACAGAACCAGGAAATGAAGCCGCGCGAGCGGTAGTGAAAGGGGGCGGAGGCAAAAGAAACCCTGGGTTTGTGGAATAAAACCTGCTACCAACCAGGTTATGTTAAGAGAGTCTGTCACTGCGGTAACAAACCCAGAGGTTCAGTTTATCTCGCTACGTGAAACAGGTCAGGGTTACAGCTCTAACCCTGGGTTAAGTTACCTCCCTTTGTGAAACCGAAATCCCAGGTTTTCCCTGCTTTCAGGGTTAACTTACCCTGGGTTTCCACTGAACCTGCTTTGTGACATGGCCCATCCTCCTGACCAGGCTTGCTTAAGAGTCTGTTACTGTGGTAACAAACCTAGAGGTTCAGTTTACCTCGCCTCATGACACAGGCTAGGTTTGCTCCTCTGACTCTGGGTTAAGTTACCTCCCTTTGTGAAACCGGAAACGCTGGTTTTCCCTGATTTCAGGGTTAACTTACCCAGGTTTTCCACTGAACCGGCTTTGTGTGCCCCTTGTGTATTTCTGGTAAACAAAAATCAACACCCCTCCTGTTGAGATTCTGTCGGTTTTCTGTTTTCTGCATCATCGACCATAGACACGTCCATCATACACAGAGGTTGACAGTTGTGCCTTAATAATTTTAACAGGTAAAAAAAGAATAATTCATACATTTAAACACACGCAAAGCTCCAGAACATTTATCTGGTAAGTCTTTGTTTTTTGTGTGTTTTTTTATTATGATGACGATGACACTAATTTGATCATTCGTTATCATTCAGTGAATGCGTTGAGAAGATAACTGCAGACAGTGCTGATGTTCTTTAACAGTTATTCACTATACAACCAATTGAACAACCACATTAAGCAGTGACATTTTTGTTCCAATTAAACTCTAATGCACTCCCTTCATTAAAGCTGAACCTCGTTCTGATCTGATTCAGTCTGGTGTGAAGAGATCCAAACTGAAATTAAAAAGGTTTTCCTGTCTGGAATGTCCACATGCTGTGAAATGAGTGTGCAGGATAATAAATAAAATACTGACAGCTTTGCCCTGTATGTGACATACCCTCACCACCACAATAAACTTCCCCAGTTGTCATGCACTGAATCAAGAGACTAGTGTGTCTTTGTGTTTGCTCTGCCACCATCATTTGTAGTCACTGAGTGAAGCGTACCAAGGCCAAAGTGTGTTTGCTAATACAGTCAAGAGAACGTACAGAAACTGCTCCCTGTGTTCTCTGGTACTTCTTTTGAAAGAGGTTGTGACCCTGTGATTTGGACGTCAGATGTCATGTGTTTGTTACACAATTCTCGAGTTTTTACAAGTAATTCTAAAGGTGTACATTTTGTTCCTAGAGAACTTGAAACATGACCTGGGGTTTGGCTTTGGGTCAGCTGGCTTAGGAAGGTTCTTGTTCTGGCTCAACAGTGCACATAGCTTTTTGCTAGTTTGCCATCTTTGACTAAGTAATTGTAGATATTATGTAAACATAGGACAAAGAAAGAAACTGAACTCAGACGTAAAGCAGTTTAAAAACCTAAAATGCATTAGCCTTGGCTAGAATCAATGCATGAGTTGTTGAACTTGTGGCATGTTTCCACTGGTTAAGTTTTTTTTCACGGTGAAATAAATTTAAATGAACCAAATTGCGGGCGGCATGGTGGCGCAGTGGGTAGCGCTGTCGCCTCACAACACGGCGGACCCGGGTTCGAGTCCCGCTCTGTGCGGAGTTCGCATGCTCTCCCCGTGTCTGCGTGGGTTCTCTCCGGGTTCTCCGGCTTCCTCCCACCTCCAAAAGCATGCGCTTTAGGTTGATTGGCCGGTCCCAAATTGCCCGTAGGAGTGAATGTGTGTGTGAATGGTTGTTTGTCTCTGTGTGGCTCCGCGGTACACTGGCGTCGTGCCCGGAGTGTCCCCCGCCTCACGCCCTGAGACTGCCGGGATAGGCACCGGCTCCCCCGCGACCTGCATCAGCGGATTAAGCGGGTTACGATAATGACTGACTGACTGAACCAAATTGCTTCACTGAAAACCATCTGTTCAGTCCACACACTTGTGAGATGTGTCTGGGATATGAGAGAGAATGTAAACACAGGAAGACACATCAATATGACAACATTGTTGGATAGGTCCAGGTCAGGTTCAATCTCTGGCTGACGGTGTATAAACAATTTGTTTATTTCCCTCATCCACATGTCAGTCAGTATACAAAGTGCACCCGCTATGAGAGCTGTTTAGCTTGTGCTGTACCATGTAGTTGGGTCACATCAAGGTCAGACTGAGGTCAGATCACATTCCCACCACAAAGTAATAGTCTCAGAATTTGTATGAGTCTACAAAGACACGGTATCAGGGGACAATTTCTGTGTTCTAATCTGCCCAAACAGATTATACTACTGAGGAAAACAAACCAATTTCTGAATGCGGAAATAATGTTTAAATAAAGTTTAAATGTGTTAAAGAGTTCTCGTGAAACTTTGTATTTGCAGGTCAATTATAGACATGTGTGAAAAGGCAGAGATAAGTGAATGCAGAAGGCTAGATGAAGCCAAGCTTCTCTATAATACATTTACAAAACATTCGTATCAAAACGTTTTTGTAATCTGAACCTTCATAAATAAAGGTTTGGTTTTAAGTATGTAATAATAATCATGATTATATACGTTATCACAATATTGTATCTTGTGGCAGAAATGTTCAGATGAAGACATTGATTTGTGTCATCTGTTTTAGAGAAATCCTGACACATACTACAACTAAACAGTTGCATTTACCTTTTAAATATTTTTAGATGTAAATTCAGCGTCCTTGGTTTCTCCAAGTGTCCGAACACAGCAGGTATATTTGCAATTCAAATGAGTAGATCAGTAGCAGGTACGTTATGTTTCTTTTTGATTGATGCTATATGAATTAACAAAGAGAAGGGCATCATGTTATTGTCACCTCATCACTGTCAGCAGACAAGCATCAGTACTGTTCACATCGATCTGTTTTTTTTTTTACTCTGTCAAAGAGCTTGATGTCTGTGTAATAAGTTGCCATGTACATACAAAACAGATGGATATTATTGAAGTTGGCTGACAGTTTATCTGAAGCCAAGTGCTTGAAATGCTGCTGAGATGGATCCTTCCACACGAGTGCCCTAAGGAGGCCTCACTTCACACTGTGCCAGTCAAGCCATACAGTGACACTCCCATCTCTCAACTGGCAGAGCATTACAGATGGCACCCTCTGTCACAACAAGGAGAATGATAGGCCCTTGCTGCTTGCTCCCACGTTTTCCAGCAATCATGCTGAATGATCAGAGAATGCAGACTGTAGACCATCCTGGCAGTGTCTTGGAAAGTCTGGTGAAGTTGGTGACTTTTCTTCTGCTCCTTGTATGAAACTCAGCCTGTGGAAGCATCTTAAGAGGCATCACCTTTTCAGTTCTGTCTTCATGGTTACTCAAAGTCTGAACTATTAAATTGTCAGAAAAATATCATTTTTAGAAAAAAAATGTCTTAATGGAACCTTCTGACAAATTTTTCACAAAAAACTTTTTTTTACATAAATTTTTATACAATCTTTTTGTGTAATATTGTGCTAATTCTGGAATTTTTTGGCTTGCAAAGTGCAGATGCATGTGCCTCATTGTAAACATCATTTTTTTTCAAGAAAACAATATCAAAATCATGATGTAGAAGTCTCAAATCCTGAAAGTGTATTAAATATGATACACTGGGCTCTAAAGGGTTAAATTGATTTAGTCTAAACAAAGAGCTCTTCAGTGAAACTTAATCCAAGGTTGAACCAGTGAACGGCCATCATTTGGTTGATTTTCATTTAGCACAATATTAGCAGATTGCCACATTTCTAGCTAATTACTTCATTAGTTTCTCTACCAGCACTCTGTTAATCTTATCTTTAAATGTTGTTGTTTTTTTTGTAGTCTTTGTTCTTTTAAAAAAAACATGTCTCTGTTTTAAACTCCTTTTAAGCTTCCGGGAATGGTATTTGTTTTAGGCTATTAAAAATATTTAAAATGTTGCTTAATGTACCTGTATTACTTGGTGTTTTTCAGGTCTTGAGTGCTATCAGTGAGTCAGTGCAAATTAGGGTTTATCTTATAAAAACTAAAAAAAGCCTTTTATATCATTATCTTGCTCACAATGTTTACCTGAGTTCCCATGTTCCTGTATGTCTAATATTTTAGGGATAACTTTTATAGGTTGATTTTGAGAAAACAATGTCTCTTTTTGTGTGTCTTCAGGAAATATACTTCATTATTTATGTCCAAAAAGCCCACTTTATCTAGGACTGATGTACTGAACTGTTCTACCTAACTTTACCATTAATCGTATTTGACCAGTTAGATGCTTTACAGTCTGTATATTAAAACATTGTGTGCTCTGCTGTTAGCTCACCTTCTGCTGGTGTTTCCATGTGTAATACTTGTGTCAGGATCCCTGACTAATGCGAGGAATCCCCTTCACATAGTTTTGGTGTTGCAACACTGAGACACTTAGTATATAAGGAACTGCATGCGGTAGCCATGTTGTTCATATGATCTGTGAACAAAACAGTGAGTCAGTAAAGGAACAGCTGCTGCTATGTTTTTCGGACAATTCTGTTGTTTGCCCTTTCAACATTGGGAAAACTTGTGATGGTTTCTCTCTCTGATGATGACCTGAGAAATGTGTTTCCAGCTTCTAATGTTGTCACCAGTATGGCGCTGGTATGCTAGCCATCCTCTTCGATTCCCTTCACAAGGTCAATGGCCATCTATTTTTGCAATGGGTAGTTTATTCTACGGGGCTCTGATGTTAGAAGTGTGCAATTGAGTGCTTTTGCAGCTTGTCTCTAAGAGCTGCCAGAACTCCGCAAAGATGACACTGCAACTCTGTAATTATAGGGCTTGGTGGTGTTTAACTTTTCCCTCTGTTTGTGTCATATACGGCTATTTTCTGTAATTGCTTTGTTGCTCCGTGGAGCATAGATGTTGCCACAGTGCCAGTAGCTCCCATTGACCTTAAGGTCAATCTGGCAGCAGGTTCTGAGTTTTGACAGGGGCAGCCAACTGTGGAGAGACAAGCATGCCTTGGGGCAATCATTGTGTTCCATCAATGTTTGTTAGCCAAACAAACTGCACGTATCATTGTCTTTCATCAGCAGAGTGAACCAATGACAAATTTAGTTGATGCCAAGAAGCTGTGACAATCAATGTATCCTGCCTCTTTACATCATCCTGGAAACAATGCTAAAAGCCTGACCATCAACTTCTGTCATTGCAAATTATCCCTGATCCATACAATGTGCAAGCTTGCAGTACACACCCACACACAAACACAAAGACACACAGCTTCTGAGAGAACAGTTGCAGTTGTCCATCTCTGGGATTGATGACAGCGACACACTGTAAGCAATGGACATTTCAGCTTTGCAGTATTTAATTTCTTCAAGCAGAGGGTCATAAGTGCATGAAAGCCTCATTACAGGGATGAGTCAGTTGTGTTTGTGGTGAGAGACCAGCCTGTAGTACTGCAGGATAAAACAATTAGTTTCTGTGTGAGAGCTACGAAATGCACATTTCCTGCTTTTTTTAAAGATTGCTTGCAGAAATGCCACAATCAGGGACTTTTTCCTTCACGCAGTATCTCAGAACAGCATTTTTAGTTGCATCATTGAGTAACATACTTTAATTCTTATAATGTTGTTACATCATTTTAGAAATATTACGTTTTTTTCTGATGCAGTTTTTCAGGAGACGAACGTAACTGAAAATGAGAAGAATCATGGACCTAATGTTCATCTAGATTGTCTTTGGGTTGTTTTGGTGGTGAGACCAAGCAGTCTTAGTGTTGTGGACTGCACAGTAAATTACTGCTACCTGACTCATTTATTGCCTCACATCTCTCCCTGCACTTTGAGTTACTGTATGTCTCTGTAGTGCAGACTGAAGAAAGACAAGATAGACAGAGTTTACTGGTTTTAGTTCAAACACATAATTCCATTGCTGTTATTTATTGTTGTGAAGGTTGGGCATTTTTACTGCAGAATGTTCTTACAAGGAGTGCGTTATTTTAAAGTATTCTGAATGACGGAGATGTACTGATGACACAGCTTTGTTTTCAAGTAACATTTTTTGAATTGTGAAAAATGTTGAATATCAGGTCATAGTTTGATTCAGTGACACGGTATGGGTCACATGGCTCAGACTAGTTGTTGGTCAGTCCAGAAAATTGCATTACAGAACTGCAGTTT
This sequence comes from Antennarius maculatus, assembly GCA_013358685.1. NCBI lineage: Eukaryota > Metazoa > Chordata > Actinopteri > Lophiiformes > Antennariidae > Antennarius > Antennarius maculatus. The sequence continues at coordinate 12,056,026 of CM023610.1, read as the reverse complement.
TGTTCACTGGTAGTTTGGTGGATCACTGGACTTAAAAGTTTTCTGTAATTATCTCTGTCCAAGTTTTTTATTTCCTCATGGAAGATCACTGTTGACATTGCTTACATACTTACTTGTTTATCAGCAGATTTGTCAGACTTTGTAAATCAGTCTGTTTGTATAAAAAACTTGAACTTTTCAAACAGAAGTCAAATCACAAATATTATATCTTTTAAATTATCAAGGGAGTATACTTGTGGAATGGGACACTAAATTTGTAAAACAGCTCTTTATTTTAGCTTCTCATTGCCTCTTGAGATTTCCTCCCCTGTTAGTGTGCCTTATTTTTCATTCTTCAACAGTTTGTCTTATGTGTACAGTTTGGGATGTACTTTCTGAAATATAATCGGATTTCCAAATTTTCCAGTAATATTCCAGATGCAATGATTCAGGTCGCATGAAGGACCTGATGCAACCTAATAGTGGGGTCAGGTTCACATCCAGTGAGACTCACATCCAGTGAGTCTCCAGGGGAGACTGCAGTGGTTGGACGTGGTATTATTTAAGGAAGAAAGTTGAACATTTCTAATGTGTCCAGTGAAGGTTAAAGCATTGCTGAAATATTTAATGTGAATGTCCCAAACTACTTGAGGAACAGTGTTGGTATCCTCAGACTGGTTGTATTGAGGCTGGTGATGGAACTATGGTGTCTGATTGTGCAGGGAAAAGAGGGCAGAAGTTCTGAGCTGGTTTGTAGGTAGAAATCTATCCATGGCCACATCGTAACAGCTGGAATAGATCGATGAAAATAAACTGTACAGCCAACAGTCAAGACCATCAGCTTCCAATGAAAAAGTTGTGAGAAAAGTAACCAAGGTCTTAGATGAGTCTGAAAAGATGCAGAACTTCTTCCTCTTTAGGGGTTTTCCCCAAGCTTGCTTAACCCCCACTCCCCACCCCCTCTTGGTTTGAAATGCACAGTTAACAGTTTTACTCAGCACCCAGAGGCTTGTATAGTCTCTCCTAATCTTTTTTAATGTGTCAAAAGGCTTTCTTGAGAGTCTCTGCGAAATTTCACACTTAAGTTGTTTGCAAAGTCAGTCTGAATCAGTGTAGAGTGAGGGTTAACTTTTCTGAAGTCTTTAGGGAAAACTTTTTAAAACTGTGTGTTTTTCTTTGTGTATGGAGGTGGTGTAAGCGACATCAACATAGTATGCATTCAGACTGATGTTTAATATCAACTGTATCTTTGCACGTAACTAAACCCTGTCATTTTTAGCAGTAGTGCATGAAAATAAAGGGGTCTATGTTAGTTTCATTTGAACCCACTAAAAATCAATATAAGTCCCCAAATACAGAACGCATGTTTTCTAGATTAATTAATAATTTGATCTAAAAATCAAATTAAGAATGAAAACCTTAATTGAATTGTACGTATGATTTGTAATACTGTGCACTTTTCATACCATGGAAGTTTTTTCTTATTGTGTTGTAGCAAGCTGTGTGCTATATTGATTATATTGATTTTGTGTAATGGTTAGACGGAGTTCAAATATACAGAAATATACATGTGAAAAAACAACAAATCCACCATATGAATGAATGAATAAAGTTTATTTTGGTTGGTTGTTCATTTTTCATATTTAAAAACTATCTATGTCTTGCTAAAAACATTTGTACATAAAAATGAAAAACCAATCAATTTTCTTTTTGTTATGTTGCAGCGATGTTCGGCCTTATTGTTAACATTTTCTAATAAATTATGTATGAATGGCGACCTACAGTATAAATATTACCACACAGAATCTGCAATAAAAAATGAACCTCTGTGTAATAACACATAAATAATACATTAAACTAGAGAATGGTGTCTGATCCATCCTAATTGAGGCTATTAAGTATGAATTGACTGTACTTTGCTTTAAATAAATACAGTAGATGAATTGGCCTCTGGCAGAATATACACAGTGTATCCCAGGAAGCTGTGACTTAAGAGCCAAGTAAACATCTTACTCTTAAATGACAAAGTCATATTATCATTCCATATTGTCAGCGTCTCATTTATCAGTTTCTTCACTTATCAATTATATTACTTTAGACCACACTCATTAGTACTGACCTGTCAAAGGCAAGCCACAGCTAAAACGATAGTTAAGTTAATGTGAAAACTGCTCTGATATTTTCTTCAGACTATATGCATTTGATTAGTTTCATCACCCTCAGAAAGTGGTGAATCTATTCATTGTAATTTGTGGAAAATGTACCATGACAGTGTAATTATTTTGAGGGACCAATTTGCATTTCCAGTGCGCTGTTAACTAAATGCTACTGTAGGTTTTAAGGCCTTAAAGATAAATTAATAATCTAGAGTATTTAAAACCCATGAAACATTTAAATTAAGTAATTTCACTTCCTAAAGGGCATACTGGAGATTTTACCATACATATGCAGACAGACGCACTTTTTAAATAAACATCAGCACTAATCAGCAAGACTGAAATCAGTGTGAGAGCAGAAAATATTTTCTGGAGCTTTTAATGGTTCCTTCGGGGCTCCCCTCTGATTTAGATTAGATGGGATTTAGACAAAGTTGATGCTTTCACCTCTTACCAAAACTTGGAGCTAATTTTATTTTAGTACAGTTTTAGGTTCCAAGACTCAAAGCTACTGTATTAATTGACAGACGACACAAGAATCTGATTTAAGCAAGAAATTACAAAGGAGTGCAGCAGAACAGCAACTCTCTGCAGCAGGCTTTGATCAGCTTTTAAGGCAAATCGATTGCAATTGTTTCTCTGCCCCAATTTAGAAGATATCTCATCAACGTGAGTTGCAAATGGTCTAAAGACTACAAGTGTTCATTTTGGTTCCTGTAGTGCTGCAAATATAGTAATTGACTCTGATTTTTGGCTGCAGGCAATAACCTAATAAGGCCATCCAAGGTTAATGACAGACCCTTTTTAGACTGGTTGAACATCTGACACCGATATGTGGTGGTAGTGAAAAACAATTATTACTCACACACGAGACACTCAGGGCAGAAGCCTCTGACAGTTCGGTGAAACATAGTTATTCTGTGTTACTTGCTGCCATATTTTGTTATAATAATACCCGTTGTGCCAAAGTTGTTCAGATGGTGAGATTCCCAGCAGTTGGTTGTGCTATTACTTTGCAGCCGTCTCTTCCCAAGAAACCAGGACCACAAATCTCAGTGATTTAACACCTTTCTCATCCAAATAGCTGGAGTCAGCACAAGTGTCATGTGCCATTGCCAATCCGCTGTCATGGCGTCCTCTTCCCAACAATTTATCACTTCCCCTCCTATTTTATTAGCCATAGATTATGGGTGGTTGTGGACAGTGCAGAGCCTCTGCTGTCGAGGTAGCCTTGTAATTGACTCTGGGGAGGCAGGGTGGATAATCGTTTGAAGTGTAAATCACAGTATCAGTAAATAGCTGTGGAATACTGCTGTTGTGTATTCACCATTCAGCATATATTTTAGTTTTTCATTCATTGCATTGCTGCTATTCTCAAGATGTCTGTGTAAGTCCTCAGTCATCCAGGTCATGGTTATCCAAAAGCTGTTGAGTCGATCCACTGGACGTTTAAGAAAGTTCTTGAAGACGTTTCGTCTCTCATCCAAGAGACTTCTTCAGTTTAGAGAGTGGCTGATAAAGTCCCAGCTTATAAACCCTGTGGGGTGTGGTCAGTGCTACTGTCAGTCAGTCCCCTGTTCTGGACCACATATTCAGTGTATCTCAACAACAATTTTATGGTTTTCAATCATGTTTTTAATGCACATTAAACATACACATTAAGTAATTTCAGAAGGTGTATCCTTCTTTGTGTTTAGATTTAAATTTTCACCCAAACACTTCAGTTTTTCATTGAACAATATTTTGTTTTGAAAATTAGCAATTTTTAATAACAAATTTCTGCTGTTTTTCAGAATGCTGGATCTTCTACAACCTCCACCCCCAGTGCTCCAGTTACTGGCTACAAGCGTATGGTCATTCCAACCCAACCACCTTTGACTGCTACCAAGAAGTCCTCTACCAAACCTCAGGCTTATGGAGGTTCCACTATACCTCCTTCCGCTGCCAGTCCAATAGCCAAACCTCCAAGCCAAACAGCTCCTCAACCTGTCCCTGCTTCCTACACCACAGCGTCAACCCCGAGCCAGCCAACCTTCAATGTCCAGGTGAGGTCAGCCCAGCCAGGCCCCCAGCATCAAGTTCCAGGTGGACATCAGTTTGGCCAGCAGCCTGGTCGCAGCCCTGCACAGGTGCAGTACATGCCTGCCCAGCTAAAGGGTCCTGACTTTGCTTATGGACCACCGCAGCCTGGCTTTTCTCCGATGCCTCAGGGTGCATATCAAGAACAGAACCTTCCAGGAGTACCTCAAGCTGGTGGCTTCAGCTCCAGGAGACCTGAGCAGGTCCCCAATCAAGCATACCAACCTGCAGGCCCTAAGAAGACCTACATCACAGATGCACCGCCAAGCTTGTCTCAATATACCCCTGGGCCAGCTATTCCTCCAAAGGTAAGGTTGTTGTTGTTTTTTTGTTCATTACACATACAACATACTTTCATAAGCTGCAATTTTGTTTTGTTTTTGGAAACCTAATTTAGGAAGATTCCATTTAATAAAAGGCATAAAATTCTCTTCTGGATTTTGGCTAACCATACTAGTCCAGACGTTTGTTTCCCCAGCCACATGCCGTAACTCCCTCTGGATAATTCAGAAGCTTTCTCAGACCAACCAGGAGAGCTAACTAACTAATTGCTTCTTCCCACTTAATTACCCCTGGAATACCTCTACATGGAGGAGTCATAGGACATTCTAATTGGTTAGTAGAAAGCAAAGCAGTCTTCATACCTCTCTAGGACATTTGGCTCTGCTATCCCAAAGTCTGAACTTTGACACCAGGGGAAAAATTGTGTAGTGAGAATTTTTAACTTGTATTCAAAATTATGTCCTTTTAATTACTCATCAAATTGTCAACAATAGGTAAGTTGCCAATATGTAGAATGAGACATCCCCCAGCCTCCTTTCACTGAGGTATTGAACCTCTTATTTCCAGACACTCATCAATTCTGACTCATATGCCCTTCATGTTACTGGTTTTCCTACTCTGAGTCAATGTTTTTTAAATAGCCAGTATGCCAGCAGTCTATAGGTGAAAGAGGGTTAATATGTGTCACAACAATGTTTTTCATCTAGGGTGACGTATAACACATTAGGTCACATTACGCAGTGCTTTTCAGACTGAAACCATGAGATCACTTTTTGGAGTTTGCATTTTAAAACCAGTGGGGGAAGTATAGGTAACATGTTGTCACCACATCAAATCCAAAGCCCATCCTGTTGGACCTCTCTCCATTGTAGTCCCTTTTTTACACATAGCAGCAATGGAGAATTGTGGTGCAACATTCTGATCTTCAACATGCAGTGTAAGTTACAGTTAGCTTTGTTTTATGTCAGCATCAACATGTGCAGAACTGAAATGTCCTTAGTCTGTAAGTCCTTTGCCATTTTATATCAGTAAGGTTGATGAGGAGCTTTTTAAACACTTTCAGCTGCATCAGTTGTAGGCAGTGAAGTCATCAGGTCAAGTGTAAGCATCTATTGAAACCTGGATGGACTTTTCATTCTTCAGGGTCTTCATTGTTGGGGCATCTGGGACATTTTTCAGTACTTTTGTACTATTTAATTCAACATTTAAGCACATCTCTGTGTTGGTGTGTATGTATATATGCTTACCTGGGCTTGCACTAGGAGCTAGTATAAGGAAGCCACTGTGGCTCATTGTAAAAGAATTGAGTAAGCCACAAAAAGCCAAACTCTGTGTACAAGACAGTGCAGCAGCGCGCAGACATCCAACGCTTGTTGCGAGGGGACGTGGAGGGGGGTCCTTCCCCGGGAATTTTTTTAGAAATTGGGGTTGTTTTTCTGCATTCTGGTGCATTCTGATGGTAAAATCTTCCGTTCAGCTTACCTACAAAAATACACTAAAGTCAACAGTTCAAGCTTAACTATCTTTATTTCTATCCTACTTTATGCAGGTATAAATGTGAGATTCAACAATTAAAAACTTGCGTTCACTATGTGAAGATACAGTCATACAAAATATTACTCCATGTTTACTTGTAAGTTTTACTTGGACCAGAAGACATTTTAACTTTTACCATCACAACCAACACCATTGGTATGCCATAGTTTAGTTTAGTTTTTGTTTTTAATTCTATAACATGATTTTTCATTTCAATTTAAAAAGGCATGAAAAATAGCAAGCGAGGTGAATACACATTTACATGCATCATGGGTTATTCCTGCCGGTCATAGGGATCAAAAGTCTAAGACTATAAAAAAGTATTGATAATATCTTTCATTTACCTTCTGATCGGTCTGTCACCACTCCTACCCCCTCTCAGCATTCACCATTTGTTGTTCAATTAGAATTTTAACACAAACATTAACACTGGATTCTTAATTTCTTTCGATCGATCGTCCTCGCCTTGTCATCACCAATTCGCTGGTTTAACTTGTAACAATAGAATCTTTGTTTTTCGAGAAGAAGTCATGAGAGGAGTGCATATTTAATGATCTGGAGCGTTCGGGTCACTTCGGCTATTTCCATTGGCTATTTCTGTCGGCATGCGCCGACTGAAACAGCGGCGCTAGCGAGAGAGAAAGTTTGTTATCGCTCGGGGATTTTCGCGAGTCCAAAAACGTTGATCTAAAAAAGTTTTAGCCTTTTTTTCCTAAAAATACAAACGCCTCTGTGGCTACACAGGTTAAAAACCTTGCAGCCAATCTGGGATTTACTTCGCCTATGGCAACGTGGCGAATGGCTAGCGCAAGCCCAGCTTACAGCATATAGCACTTGTTCAGCATGAGATGAGAATGCTTTGGGGAGCTGAACCATCTTTCATTGAAATGCTCAGAATAAACAGTTGTTTTAACCTTTATGCATTTTTAAATATCCTGTCTGTTGGGGATTTACACCATCTGATTTCATTTGTCTCATTAAAGGCAGCTCATATTCATGCATTTATATTTACACTCTGTAAACTAATGCACATAGCCATTCATGGTATATATTTTTAATTTGATTTCAGTTCACATCCACAGTTAAAGGTTTAAAGGTAACAGCACGATTCTTTATTCTTATGCTGATGTGTAGTTGTGAGTGCTGCATGAGTGTACAGTTGTAATTTGACAGGATAAATGACATTGAAGATAGCATGAATTTACAGAACTCATTACTTTGTACTCATTTTAACATTACAAACTAAATTAAATTATTAAAATTATAAATCAATCAAACATGGGAACTAAGCGAAAGTTAAAACATTTAAAATAAGAGTTTAACATTAAATATTTTCTTATCAAACGTACCATACTAGGATTAACAAGTTTGACACTGTAGTACAAGAATAATACTATAGTTTTCCACATCTATATGCAGTGTTCCCCTGCTGAGGATGATATTTTTAGTGTTTTATCAACTATATAACAAGTGAAAATTTGAAATGTTTGGATTTTTTTTTTTTTTTTTTTTAAAGAAAGTCAGCAAAAAACTTTAAATCTGCTGGATACAGTGTTGTTACCTCATGAACATAGTGTTAATGGACTCAGAAAGCTAGCAGTGCAGATAAAATCTCCTTGTAATGCATGACAAAATCCTTTTGTCAGTTCCTGTTTCCTATCAAGGACCCATTTTTCAAAAACACTACAAAGGATGTGAAGTGGTAAATCTCTTTTTTGAAACTTCATTTTGAACTTAGCATGTACAGTACTTTGAGAGATAGGAAAGTTTGCCCACTCATTTTGTTATCCTGCGTAAATATAACATTTTTTTATTTTAACATTTTTACCAGAGCTTAAATTTAATAATCCATTTCTAAACAGGGTCAAAGGTAGTACATGTATTCACACAGAGGAACTTCTAGCTACCACTGAAAACATATTAATAACAAGATTAACAAGAATTACATTTGATTTTGGCAAGAGAGGTATAAAACTGTCATAGTCCAGGCCTCAAGCCTTTTAAATCATCGTAAAAGCAGCCTTTTTATAGAACTGTCCATGACTGAGAAGACAAATTCTGTCATCCTTTGGAACGGAATAGTGAGTGCCAGAGAGACAGCTATTCTCATCTCAATGTATCCAGCCTTCGACAATCTCTGGAAAGTGAAAAGCCCTTGAGTTTTGTTTAATTCAAGGATTTTATGCTGGTTCAAAATACAAACTGGGCCTCCTTGCCTTCGGGAATAGCTCATCAAGGACTACATTTTACTAAACACAAATTAGCTTCAACATTGCAGAGTATCTTAAGAATAAGTCTAATTATATTTGTTCAGAACAAAAGTCTACATTTTGCTTGAAAAGCTCGCTTTGGTCCCAGTATGATGCATTATTAAAAAACAAAAGGTGGCGTTTAATGGATTTGTGAGCGTGTCTTTGATTTGAGATAAAAGCAAAACACAAATTTTACAGATATAGCCTATGCTATATATATTTGTCTCTCTTTCCCAAGGATATATGGTGTCAGGATAATAGGCTCTGTGCCCCTACTGCTTTATTTGAATGCGTTGGAACATATCAGAAAACTTCATGCTCAAACATTCAGCCAGATGATGTGCCGTAAATGACTCTGTGGTGTCACATCAAGTTAAAAAATAGCACCCAAACCTTACTTCTATTCGGACTTTTTAAAATATATTTATGCCCATTGCAGCAGATCTTTAATGCCAAAATAAACCAGATGCAGTATAAAACCAAGATTAAAATGAAAGCAAAGTGTGTCTGCTCTCCCTTAATGATCATCACTCTGCTTGACCCAATGTCATGACATGTTCATAACATTTAACAATTGTTGTTAAATCTGCTTAAAAGAAGTGACTTATGCCTCTTTTAATCCGTTGTGGAAACACACCAAAACAGTCAATTAAAAGAACTATTTACACATTTGTCATGAATATACAAAATTATTTCCAGTCACTTAGAGCTAATGGTTATTTATGTAATACCCACAGGGTTCTCTGCACTGGGTCTGTGACTTTGATTGAGGACTTTATTAAAGAGATTATTTCACATAATTGAGGGTATTCATAGAAGGTCAGTGTCATTAGAAGTCCAAGATGAACTCCTTGGATTAATTTCTATGACCCTAGACTTCTTCTGATTAGCTCATTGCTCTGCCCCATCTCAGCTATTGCCACTCAGTACCCACTGCCCTAAAGTGTTCTTTCTCACAGGTAAAGTAAAAATGTAAAAACATCTTTTCACATCAACAGGCACTAATATACTTACTTAACCAAATCCATCAGTGGGCAAATGCTATTGTACTCCAAAAAGATATAATGGCAGCTGGTTAACTTACCAATTTCCACAAGTCTCAATGTATTTCCTGATATTGGAAGAAAGCTAAGCTGGATGTTGTGTTCTTTCTGAGCTTGAGTGACATTTGAGACAGGAGGATTATTTTGAACTGCTCAATCCCCGCAGCCAGTGAAAACCCCCTCGAAGGTCAATGATGGTTTCAACTGTCAAACATGTTAAAATATCTGACATTTTTCTGCCTTCTGGTCTTGACCACTTTGCCTTTTGCCCTGCACAAATACATTTGCATATGACTCCATCGGAATGAGTCCAGAAGAGCCTCAGCTCAAACATGTGATCCATCACAAACAAAATAGTCTGTCTTAATATTAAAAAAATAGTTTGATAATGTTAGATCTTATATTTAAACAGAAGTTCCTGGTTCTGTCTGTTTTTACTGATTGAATCTTGAAAGAGTTTATCAGCTATATTGTTAACAAATGCAAAACCTGGGGTCTGTCTCATACAATGAGTTCATCAAACAAGCCAGGCTTATTTAAATTAGCCTGACTCTTTGACAAGAATTCAAGTTCCATGAAGCAAATTCATGACAGTTTGAACTACGGAGTCAGCCTTGTCAACATCAGGCTAATGGTCTCTTAAACTTTAGTTTCTGTGATAGTGGAGCATTTTGTAATGATAAGATCATCTGACATCAGAATAGGTCAAAAATACATCCATATACTTAAATATTTAAATACACAGGTATGATGATAATTAAAAACTATGATATCAAATTTAAACTAGATGTAAACAAGATGTCAAATTTGTAGGCTTTGACATAAAATAAGCCCCAATCAAAATGACCCAAATTTAATTAAATCATAATCAGTAGTTAAAGAATGTAGCCGCAAGAGGGCACAAGCCAGTGTCTTATTGTGCCGGTCCCAAGCCCGGATAAATACAGAGGGTTGCGTCAGGAAGGGCATCCGGCGTAAAACCTTTGCCAAATCAAAGATGCGAATCAAACATATGACTTCCATACCGGATCGGTCGAGGCCCGGGTTAACAACGACCGCCATCGGCGCTGTTGACCTACAGGGCGCCGGTGGAAATTGGATTACTGTTGGTCGAAGAAGGAGAGGAGGAAAGTGCGTTCGCACGAAGAAAGAGAAGAGGAGCACCAAGAGTATAGGACTAAGAGTAGGGACGTTGAATGTTGGAACTATGACAGGAAAAGGTAGAGAGTTGGTCAACATGATGCAGAGGAGGAAGGTAGACATACTGTGTGTCCACGAGACCAGGTGGAAAGGTAGCAAGGCTAGAAGTTTAGGAGCAGGGTTCAAGTTGTTCTATCATGGTGTAGATGGGAAGAGAAATGGAGTAGGAGTTATCTTGAAGGAGGAGTTTGTTAGGAATGTCCTGGAGGTAAAAAGAGTGTCAGATAGAGTGATGAGTCGAAGCTAGAAATAGAAGGTGTGATGTTCAATGTTGTTAGTGGGTATGCTCCACAGGTAGGATGTGAGCTGGAGGAGAAGGAGAAATTCTGGTTGGACTTTGATGAAGTGATGCAGAGCATACCTAGAAGTGAGAGAGTTGTCATTGGTGCAGACTTCAATGGACATGTTGGTGCAGGTAACAGAGGTGATGAGGAAGTGATGGGCAGGTTTGGTATCCAGGAGAGGAACGCAGAAGGACAGATGGTAGTTGACTTTGCAAAAAGGATGGAAATGGCTGTAGTGAATACTTTCTTCCAGAAGAGGCAGGAACATAGGGTGACCTATAAGAGTGGTGGTAGGAGCACACAGGTAGACTACATCTTGTGTAGACGATGTAACCTGAAGGAGATCAGTGACTGTAAAGTGGTGGTAGGTGAGAGTGTAGCCAAACAGCATAGGATGGTGGTGTGTAGGATGACTCTGGTGGTGAGGAAGATGAAGAGGGCAAAGGCAGAGCAGAGGACGAAATGGTGGAAGCTAACAAAGGAAGGGTATTGCATTACCTTTAGGAAGGAGTTAAGACAGGCTCTGGGTGGTCAGGAGGTGCTTCCAGATGACTGGACAACTACAGCTAATGTGATCAGGGAGACAGGTAGGAGAGTATTTGGTGTGTCATCTGGAAGGAAAGTAGATAAGGAGACTTGGTGGTGGAATGAGGAGGTACAGGAGTGTATACAAAGAAAGAGGTTAGCTAAGAAGAAGTGGGACACTGAGAGGACTGAGGAGAGTAGACAGGAATACAGGGAGATGCAGCGTAAGGTGAAGGTAGAGGTAGCAAAGGCCAAACAAGGTGCTTATGATGACTTGCATGCTAGGTTGGACAGTAAGGAGGGAGAGACTGATCTATACAGGCTGGCAAGACAGAGAGATAGAGATGGGAAGGACGTGCAGCAGGTTAGGGTGATTAAGGATAGGGATGGAAGTCTATTGACAGGTGCCAGTAGTGTGATGGGAAGATGGAAAGAGTACTTTGAAGAGTTGATGAACGTGGAAAATGAAAGAGAACAAAGACTAGAAGAGGTGATTGTTGTGGACCAGGATGTAGCAAAGATTAGTCAGGATGAAGTGAGGAGGGCACTGAAGAGGATGAAGAGTGGAAAGGCAGTCGGTCCTGATGATATACCTGTAGAGGTTTGGAAGTGTCTAGGAGAGGTGGCAGTAGAGTTTCTGACTGGGTTGTTCAACAGGATCTTAGATAGTGAGAAGATGCCTGAGGAGTGGAGGAGAAGTGTGCTGGTGCCCATTTTTAAGAACAAGGGAGATGTGCAGAGTTGTGGCAACTACAGAGGAATAAAGCTGATGAGCCATACAATGAGTTATGGGAAAGAGTAGTGGAAGCTAGACTAAGGGCAGAAGTGAGCATTTGTGAGCAGCAGTATGGTTTCATGCCAAAAAAGAGTACTACAGATGCAGTATTTGCTTTGAGGATGTTGATAGAGAAGTACAGAGAAGGCAAGACGGAGCTGCATTGTGTTGTTGTAGATCTGGAGAAAGCTTATGACAGGGTGCCCAGAGAGGAACTGTGGTATTGTATGAGGAAGTCTGGAGTGGCAGAGAAGTATGTTAGAGCGGTGCAGGACATGTATGAGGACTGTAAGACAGTGGTGAGGTGTGCTGTAGGTGGGACAGAGGAGTTCAAGGTGGAGGTGGGACTGCATCAGGGATCAGCTCTGAGCCCCTTGTTGTTCGCTATGGTGATGGACAGGCTGACAGACGAGGTTAGACAGGAATCTCCATGGACTATGATGTTTGCAGATGACATTGTGATCTGCAGTGAGAGTAGGGAAGAGGTGGAGGAGAAGCTAGAGAGGTGGAGGTTTGTCCTGGAAAGGAGAGGGATGAAGGTTAGCCGCAGTAAGACAGAGTACATGTGTGTGAATGAGAGGGACCAAAGTGGAAGAGTGAGGTTACAGGGAGAAGAGATCAAGAAGGTGGAGGATTTTAAGTACTTAGGGTCAACAGTCCAGAGCAATGGAGAGTGGGGAAAAGAGGTGAAGAAGCGTGTCCAGGCAGGATGGAACGGGTGGAGAAAAGTGTCAGGTGTGATGTGTGATAGAAGAGTTTCAGCTAAAATGAAAGGAAAGGTGTACAAAACTGTGGTGAGACCAGTGATGTTGTTTGGTCTAGAGACAGTGTCACTGAGGAAAAGACAGGAGACAGAGCTGGAGGTAGCAGAGATGAAGATGCTGAGGTTCTCTCTGGGAGTGACCAGGAAGGATAGGATCAGGAATGAGTACATCAGAGGGACAGCACATGTTAGAGGTTTTGGAGATAAAGTCAGAGAGGCCAGACTGAGATGGTTTGGACATGTCCAGAGGAGAGATAGTGAATATATTGGTAGAAGGATGCTGAGTTTTGAACTGCCAGGCAGGAGGCCTAGAGGAAGACCAAAGAGGAGGTTTATGGATGTAGTGAAAGAGGACATGAAGGTAGTTGGTGTGAGAGAAGAGGATGCAAAGCACAGGGTTAGATGGAGGCAATTGATTCGCTGTGGCGACCCCTGAAGGGAAAAGCCGAAAGGAAAAGAAGAATAATCAGTAGTTAAAGGCGGGATTACAAAATTGTAATCACAAATATAACATTTAAATCAATGTGTCTATCTGTTATTACTTTATTTCTCTGAGGGCTGACCACAGTCATTTGATAGTCAAATTCTAGAGCCACCAGTATCAGACAGTTACATGTCCACACTGCTGCCTTGTACCAGAACCTGCTGAACATCTGTTTGGTTGTGTAAACTTAAATAGACCGTTTAGTACTTTTGGCTAATGATAACTGAGTTATTAGGTTTATTAAAATCATAGCATGCTTTATGGAAGAGGCCCCAGGTTCCGACAAAGGAATCTAGACAGCATGTGAATCTCCCAATAATGGGACTTTAAAGATATCTGATTTGAAGTAACTTAATAATGCTCTCAATATTTTTAGACATGATGGGTGTATTAGAAGATTAGAGAAGTCAGTTGTGTAACTGGATTTCTATGTGGGAAATGCTGCAGTATGGTTTCATCTTTTCTTGTATTCCTCTAAACAGTGGTGTGGTGCAGATGTTTAGAAGTAAAAAGTTTAGTGTAAAAAGGTGTTTGGAGATTGGTTGATATGAGTGATTGATATAACACACATTCACTTGTTGTTTGTGACTGCTCAGGCAATCATTTCACTTCATTTCTGTCACAGATTTATAGAGCCAGTGAAAACCATCCACATTTCATTGTCTGTTTTTCTACCATCTAATCTACAGGATTCCCCTCAGGGTAGATGATAAAAAATAAACTATTCCTCATAATCCTGAGGAGTTCTTTAAATCTATTTTTACTAAACCTTGTTAACACAGCATCAGAAACAAACAGCCTTAAATTCTCACTGCATATGTACTAGTATATCAACACATTTGTTGGGTTACCTTCCAAATCCCACCGTGTCCAAAGTACAGAATAACATTTTCTATTTCTGTCCAATATACATAGATTCGAGATTTTAGAAAGACACATCTAAATATGATTTTTCTTTTGTTTATGCAAACATGTTCATAATTAGAGTGAAAGGCATTAAATCTGATCACACAACTAAAATATATGTTTCTGTGTTTCTCTACAGTTCCATTTTCTTCTCATACCATTAAAAAAATGCAGTTCATTCAAAGTTGCCTCTTTCCAGTTACCATTCTGTTTAATTCTCTTATGCAGCATCAACTTGTTTTTTACGTGTTAGAAAGTTTCACTTCACACACTACATATGTTTATATCCCTCAGATTTATTGAATTCAAATTTTCCATTTAAAAAGGTGATTATTTTGAAATTTTGAATCTTGCACTGTTTTTATTTACTTTTCCAGTCCTCTCCTTTATAACACATTAATAGTTTTTTTTAGGTTCATTACCATAGCCTTTTTTTTTTTTAGCAATTGTGTGCTTCTGTGCATTTCCTGATCTGGATGAAAGAAAACCAAACAGTGACACATCCATGTACAAGTGATATGAAACTCAGTTTCATATCACTTGTTACAGAGTTGCTAGGTGGCCAACAACATTTCAGTTATGATTCTGTGACCTCTGCTATTCAGTGTCACGATAGCAACAATCCTCAAATCATCATCATGCATTAAGTGGGAATGTGAATGTCAATACAGTCTTCATGTTTTTAAACTAGGCATTGAGGTGTCATATGATAAAATATTAGTTGGGGGGGGGGGTTCAGGCCAAATTGGTAGGGAGCCAGGCTTTCAAATTGAGAAGTCTAAAAAAGTTAATGAAAACTCTGCTGTTACCCATTCATAAATCAACTCACTATTAGAGGACTTAAAAATACTAGGAATAGAGAACATGATGTGTGCCGTTTAAATAATGACATCATTTGTATTCTCATAGTGTAGTGTAGTCAGTGTATTCCCATTGCAGAGAAAGTGCTGCTTGAGGTAATTTAAAGGGGTCTTTTTATGAAAAACACATTTTTTCAGGTCTCTACATATACATAGTGGTCCTCCCTAACCTGACCAAATCCTAGAATGTGGAAAACAAAAGTTTCCTGCACCAATTGATATTTGGAATCCTTTGGATTCATGGCTGGTGGGAATCAAAAACGATCAGATTCATAAAGTGCCGAACCTTACGTCATCTCCCGGGTGATTGATAGAGTAAATTCGCCCACTCGGATATGGTTGTGGTCGTCCCCAAGGGGGAGTTTGTTCAGGTTACGGTAGCAGTGTGTGGTAACGGCGTGGCTCAGAGCTACACAAGTTCCCCACAAACTGTTGAAATCACCTAGCATTTGGCTAACTAGCTAGCCTCGCTCCAGTCGTGTGTGTGTGTGTGTGTGTGTGTGTGTGTGTGTGTGGGTGTGTGTGCGCGCGCGCGCGTGCATCTGTGTGGCTCGTGAACAGGCTGGTACCAGTGTGTGATAACGACCTGGATCAGAGCTACACACTGAAAGCTCCTCACAAGCTGTTGAAGTCAGCTAGCATTTGACTAATTAGTGCCGCTTCAGTCAGATGTATTTGTGTCCTTCCGAGGTTATTTCCAGCATCAGAGCGAACACATAACCAGTTACACATTAATTACTAATTCAGAACAATTGTCTGTTTTTTGGTGAATGAAAGCAGCTTTAGCGGTTCTAAGTGATTGGAGAGCAGCGTTTATACACAAACACACACACATGAGAATACAAGAGAAAAACTTGGTCTTACCGGTAAAATCCCATGTTTCATTAGTTTGCGTTAGCTTAGCTCCCGTGTTATCCACAAGCTCTGTTGGAAAACACAACTTTAATTACCTCACCGGCCGATCTTATTGGGTTCACTCGAGCGACGAGTCTTTGTTCAGCAAACTGAGTAAGCAGCTCCACGCTTAGTGCCAAAAATCAACCGTTATATCATGAAAAACAAGAGTGAAAAACACGAGAAGAATTAGAGCGAAATACGTGGAAGCAAAGTTACTGAAAGTTAAAAAAGTTCCAGACTCTGATGATCTATCGATCTGTAATGTGGGCGCACGTAAACAAAACACACGTGAACGCAAGGGGGAGGGAGGTGTTGACAGAGGCAGCTCAGAAGGGGGGGGTGGGGGGGTGACTGAGCTCACAGGCACACCCCATTAACACCGTGAGTTTCAGAACAAAGTGATTTTAACCATATTCAATCAAAGATATTGAGGACTTCGGATCACTTTGGGGCTAGATATTTCAAATACAGTGTAGTTGGACATCTGGCAGCTGAATGACATGAGTTGAAAAAAAACATAATATGGGACCTTTAATTACCTCACCTCTTCATGTCATTGTTGAATATAAAATGTTTTTTCACATATCAATTGACAGACTTATACCTTGTAACACATCACACATCCTCCCAGTAATCATCACAAATGGACTGGGACACACGGATCCAAGGGCTCCATCTTGTGCTGCCTGTGTAAAAGCCCCTATATATAATTAGTGCTGCTTCTACAACCATGTTGCTGGATTACTTGGGGTTTGGTGTTGGTCCTCACAGGATCTGGTTACTAGATGCTTCATAGACCAAAGGTCGAACCACTTGACCTAATCCTTGAGGTCAGTGTTGGAAAGTGAGCCTCATGTTCCATGTTCTCATGCCAACACATCAGAAGAGTTTCCTCAGTAGCTGCCCTCAGTCTTTAAACAAACTGGTAACAAAAGTTAAAAATAAATAGAGCTTCAGGCGAGAGCAGAGACTGATGAGGCCCATTAGGAGTAAGAGGGAAGTCAGTGTTGAAAACTATGAGGGACTATTGTGTAAAAGTAATTAATAACCAAAGCATCAAGCATTTCTGATAGGCTGTTGTAAATCTGACATCTTATTAAATATTATAGTGGTCACTTTGTGAGTAATTTATTTTCATTGTTTTTGAACACCTGCACAACATGCATTGTCAGGAGAAAACAAAGGGAAATACAAACTTGCTCCAAATTCATTGGACCTATGGTAATATTTGAAGGAAATTAATGGAAAACTTTTTACTGTTAAGCCATTAGTGGACTGCTCCATTTATAAAAGATTGTAAATTAATGTCGTTCTTTAATTATTCAGCAGCATCCATAACAAACTCATAGGGTGGATTACAGAAATTACCACATTTAGTGTTAAATTTTTAAAGTCAACAGCTGGAAAATTAAACCGTTAAACATTTGCTATGGGGAAGTGTTCAGATGAGGGAATTCCTCCATTGTTAGTTTTTTTTTTGGAGTCATGTTCCTTCACTATCCCACAGTTAGTCGGTGGAGCTATCTGGCTAAAAATAATGTTATCATGACTTTTGGCAAGACAGTATCTTATTAGGAAATTGATTAGTGAACTTTTTAGGTCTCATCTAGCATCACAGAGAGCCTGCACACTCTTAAAATTGTTACATTTTGCTGTTCACAAATGTCCTAAATTGCTGTTGGTCATTTTGCCTTTGTGCATCACAACAAATTGATATGTAATACTGTAACAATTAAAGGCTTTTAAGAGTATTCATTAAAGGCCATGGTTATGATGAAATAAACTGGTTTCATCGAAATGCTTCATATTTTCTTACATAGTTGATATTTAGTAGTGTAAATTGTAAAATCTTTACATAGGATTCTTGAGATTTCACTCCATAAATTTAATATTACTTTAAACATAAACATATCATTCCATGAATTATGAACACTATTTTTGAATATTACTCACATGTTGTGACAAACAATAATCCCTCCTAAAACCAAAAAACTAAATAAAGCACAGACAATTGCAGCATGGGGTCATCGGAACTGTTGTCTTCATTCTAAAACAGCCACCTTTGCTGATAAAACAATATTTAATCTGGCTCAGCAGAAATGCTCACAGGAGAGAATATTTGAGTTTTATTCCAAACTACTGTTATTCATGGGCATTGACTTCTTTCCTCATTGTGATAATGAAGCACATAAGAAAAACATTACAAATATACACTAATGGTTTGCACAAATGCTGCTTATTATATCTTTAAAAGCTAAAATTGAGAAGGAAAAACACATTTGTTCTCTTAAAGTTACCACGGCCATGTAGTTTCTGGGGAGTGTTTGACAAATGGACCAAAAAGATCCAGCTTGTTAAGAGATATTTATTCTGACACATTCTACTTTAGTGTATTATTACAAGAAAAAATTTTACATGCACAGATACCACTTGCCCATTTTCCGTCTTTTTCAATCTTGAAACTGAGCACTCACGAGATGCTACATGCTAGATTTTAGGAGATGCTTTCTGAAAAAAGCACTCCTATCCTGCCTTAGATCGGAATCCATGAAACGTGTGCCCGCTCCGAACATTTCCTCAATCAAGGAATCATCTTTAAGTAGTTCAGGCTTTACATATCTTTGGCTGCAAACATGATGATATTAAAGGGCTTCAATGTATAGAGCTTGAATTATCTCCAAGAATTTACATAGTGTCTTGTTTGGAAATGGACTGGACACTTACTTCGTACTTTAATAAGGAAGGACGTCAGTTAAGTCCTTATTAAAGTCTGCTTCACCTTTCATGCCTCTCAGGTTCTGTGAGGTTGTTGATTTGCTGGTTCATTTGTCAGGGGTAACCCTTGGTGGAGCAGAAGTCTTTGTCACATAGCTGTTCATAAATAATAGGCCCTGCCAACCTCCTCCTCTCTGACCCCCTTGGAGTCAAACAGCGGGACTGGTAAATAACTGGCCGGATCAATATCTGTCATTACAGTTCAGTGAGCGCCGGCAATCTGAAATGTCTGAGCAGTTAGTTTATTTTTCTTGTTTTCAAACCCTCCTTCCTGGGCGGTAGCGAAAATAGTATTCTGCATCATGGAAATTTTTCTGCTTCTTTAAGGTGTGTGACACGTGTGGCGCTGTCAATCACATATCAACTGCATTTATGTAGCAGGAATTCTACAATATTGCCACATTTAGATTTTTTTTAAATTTTATCAATATGGTTTTGGAATCAATTATGCCAGTAATTAAATTACTTACTAATGAAAAGTCACCAGTTGACTGAGTCACACTGTTTTACTGTATTTGTGCTTTAATCCCTCGTGTTCGTCTACATGACGAGACCAGGCACTGCACAAACAGTGGCCCCTGCTGGGTCTTTGTGGACATGGTCTTCTCTTATTTCCACACACTCAACTGACTATTGTTGAAACTAGACTTCTTTCTATCCTCAGAAGGTTTTCCATCTGAAAAAAGCACTCCTATCCTGCCTTAGATCGGAATCCATGAAACATGTGCGCGCTCCAAACATTTTCTCAATCAAGGAATCATCCGTAAGTAGTTCAGGCTTTACATATCTTTGGCTTCAGCTTTTCAGTGGTTGTGTTTGTTCAACAGATGTCCTTCAGGATGTCATCCAGTTAAACCATGTAGTTATCTAAATGAAAAGGAGAGGGATACAGCATGGTTTTCTTCAGAGGCAAAATTACACAGGGGATGGACAACACTCCGTGAAGTGCAGGTTGCCAAAACATTGACTCAAAGATGTAACCTGTATGAATCTTCATTATGTCCACCGCATGTGTTTTAATATAGATCTGTGCTACCACATAAGGAAACAGCTGGGAAACCCTTTGAGCTCTCACCCAAACCAGGGAAACCTGCATCCTGTATAATATGGAGTTTCACAGGGTTGATTCCAAAGACCCAAATAAGTTCATCTCCATCACAACAATTTGTGCAGTTATTTGTTGTTGATTTTTTATTTTTTTTTAGATTGCTTGTGGCTCCCTCTCTACACTCTCAGATTTTCAAATATCTGTTTGTAGGGGGATGTGTCAGTTCCGAACATATGACCTAGTTTTTACACACGCAGTCTTACAAACATAGAAAGGCCTCTCTACATACATGAAATGTTTTTGAGCACTCTGAATTGTATCCTTGTATATGAATTCAGTTTACAGCAAAGAGTTACGAGGCTATGCAGTAGTAAGAGTGGAAAATGTCATTTATGGAATTGGTTAATTTTTAATTATAAACTGCTCTATATACTGCTGCTTTACAGTTCAGTATTATTTTTTCTTAGCATTTAATTGGAGCTGAAACAGCGTGACCTATTTTGTTTGTAGAAAATATATACTTTATCTGTGCCTCCTCAGAAGGTGGCCTTGAGCTTAATATGCTATGCGGTGACGGCACCTCTCAAATCCTAATGCAATACAGATTACTAGTTACACCGCTAAGCGAACACTCATCAGCTGGCTGGATCAACATGATTCCCATCATAAACTTAACAAATTCTTCAATTAAACACGCATCTACCACAAAAATGACAAAACAACTGTTCCACAACTGTCTGCGATCCAGACCAACCACTTTTATTGAAGTAGGACTCCTGCTGTGTCTTGGTGCTCCTGAGAGTTGCATCTTAACATCACCTGTGTAATTGAAAAAGAGAATCCTCTGTATTATCATCAGCATAAATCTGTGTGTTCTGTGATATGACTGAATCACAGTAATGAGGTGCTTTCCAGAGCTTTTATTGAAGAGTGTCACAGTGACACATACGGTCTTTGGCTTTCAAGCAAGTTGAGAAAACAGGTCACTATAATGTGGAATCAAAAAAAGCCAGCCAAAATAAAGTTTATTAAAAAAGTCTTTGTGTTAAACCCATACGTTCTTATTCTAGATGAAAGATATATTGTGACCCCCCCTCTCCTCAAAACACACACACCAACACACAACTCTGAATGGATTGTGACTGATCCAGAAATCCTTTCATTGTTTTGGTAAAACTGACTCGCCTAAGCTTCTATAATCATCCATTTAGTGTTGCGGCAACAAATGCTTTTTTTAGATTTACCAATCCAATAATAAAGATAAAATCCGTCATGAACCTCCTTAATGCAACACTGCATTTGCTGTTGTGAATATTACTATTATTTTAATAAGCTATTTTTCTTTCAAAAGCTCTGTGCCCTTTTGAATAGTAACAATACTAATAATAATGCCATTGTGATTTAGGGAGACATAAGCCATGTTGCCTGATTGAAAGCTGACTAAAGCTCCTCTTTAAAAGCCTGAGTTAAAGCTGCAGCTCCATTGACACTAAAGAGAATTTTATATTTTGAAGTGTCCATCATCATTTAATCTGTGGATAAATGTCCTCGAGTGATTATGTCTTTCTTTAGTATGTGCTGATCATGCAAGAAATATTACGCTTTTGCCAAAGGTAAGACAATTGCTTGGGTTGAAGTAAACCAATAAGTAAAGTAGGAGTCATACTCAGCCAATAAACGACTGCAGGTTTAGATTCAGATTAGTGTTGTTTAGCAGTTGTCTTTCATTGGGCTGTCTCTGCAGCATTTGTACTTTTTCCCTTCTTGGTATCACTTTCAGCTCAAGTTTTATTCCATTTACGCAGGGGCTTGTTGTATTTGAACATTGCTTTTGAACTGCGCAACTAAAGTTCTGGCCTAAATATGAGAATACAGCTCATTGTTCCTCAAAAGTTGAACTGAAAACTGGAAGTATTGTCAGTTTTTATCCAAGAATATAAAGTGTAATGATAAATGTGTTTCCTAAATCCTTGTTTTCTAATTGAATATAAAAAGAGGACTTCACAAAACAATCAAGTTCTGAAGCGGTGCCTTTTGCTGTGGAGGAAATGTTCTTGCTTTCTTTATGATTATAAGTGAACTTGGTCTCATTCTGTGGCTTGGATTTGTCTTTATCTTGGACTTCAAAACTTTAATCATTAGTTTAGTTGCTTTGGGAACTCCTGTACAGCATAATTCAAATGCGGCACTTCTTCTTCTGTTTGCTGTGTTTTTTGTCTAAGGATACATGTTTTGATAGTAAACGATGAGACTCCTAAAACATCTATAACTGTGCAGTTCTGTAATGTCTGTATATGTTCTTGTGACTTTTATCCTGCCATGACACTGAGCAATACGCAGAGTGATAACATCAGAGATGAGACTAAGGTAAAAAGTTCAGACTGAGGCAAGTTAACTCCCTCTTTGGCTGCTTGAGCTAAAAACAGTTCACAACAATTTTTAGTCCCTACCCACAGTCTCATTACACCAATCTTATCCCAGAAATTCTCATGGCGAGAACATAAATATAATTCAGATTATATTTTGAAATGTTTTTGCATTTTAGTTTGACTTAAATAGGATTCTTTGTGTCTGTCTTTGTATCTTTAGTGAGATTCAAGTCCTCTCCTTGTTCAGTACCATAGTAGGTGATGTTGATGTGGGAATAGTTCAAGCGTCCTTCTACTTGGACTTTATTCCACCTCCCTGATCAACTAACGGTTTAGATCTGATGGGCTGACAGCAATTGTCTCTCCTGTTCACTCTCTATCAGCATAGTGGAAACAACACAGAGCCTCGGGTTTGGTTCTTAGCAGGACATAATGCTGTCAGGACATCAGGTGAGAGTTTGTACCAACCGTCAAATGCACCCCACTCCTCTCCTCACTTAATCAGTTCTGACACAATGCCAATTCCACAGTGGGTGGTGCGCACAGCTTTATTCATAGATGTGGCAGTTGAGCAGTGATTAGCTCCCAGTCTGTTTGTCTGCTAACCTTCCACTGTTGTGCTGTATCAGGCAGTGCACAGCAGTGGTCATTTACAGATGTTTTGTTGCTTTTGATTTGAAGTGCTCTGGCATTAAACAACTTTCTGATAATCATTTCCCAAGAGGATGGCTTTTGTTGGCCTGTCAGGGTGTTTTTCAGAGGTACTAACACAGATAGGATTTCTACCAATGAAGAGCAAATGGCAGATGATCTAAATGTATAAACATTTATATAGTAGTAAAAATGGGAACTAGGTGCAGTTTTTGACCTAGTCACCACTGAATTTAAGCAATAACTTCAATGAAACTGTGTATGAGTGTCCTGAGGGCACTGGCAAACAATTTACTGAATTGAGCCAGACATAACTGAAAAAGCATGTCTCCAGCACGTATAGCTGCTGTACGGTTTCTATTGTTGCCTTTTAAAAGCTGAAAAGGAACTGCGAAGCAATCATAAAGCATGCAGAGAAGCAATTTCTTTCTCTTATTCAAGTGAAAAATTATTCCATGCTGTCACAAAAGACTTCCTAACAAGGTGCTTTAAACTCTCTGGCAGTGCCTTGCTGCAGGGTGTCAAAAGAGTGGATAAGGTGTAAATGAAGCTTAATCTCAAAAGTCTGATTCTAGTAATAGCAGTATTTCATTCCCTCACCAATGTGCTTTTGATGTGGACCTCAGATTAACGGTGTTAAATCATCCCCTTCTTTTTCTCAAACTAACAACACAGGAATAATGATCTGGCTGTTGACAACAAGAGCACTTCTTCAAAACATGGGAAAATTCTGTAGTGTTAATTTCAATTCTTTAATGTTGGTAATTTAATTAGAATTCAACCCATTCCCTTTATACTTAGTTTAAGCACTGTACATTCAAGAATAAAGAGCTGTATACTTGAAGCAACAACAGAGATAAGATTACACCATTAAGATACATTTCTTTTACATTTTTCTTATCATCCTTGATGTGTTCTCTGCCAGTTCTGGTTGAGTGGTCAACAAGGTGCAAAGTGTCAGGAATTCCACACACTCTGGCCCAGCTGTTTTCTAGAGAGCTCTAGCGTGGCAGACAGATTTGCACATTGAACGCGTCAGTCCCTTTTAGTTAATGAAGCCTACTGCTTGGACTCCCAATATCAGATTGCAGCATTCTCCGACAAGCCAAGCCGATGCTACACTTCATAACATGCTAGATGCCATTTGATTACTACCTTTAACATTAAGATTCCAACCGTAAATGTAAAGCCCTGAAAACTTAGCTAACACAAACAATGAGTCAAAAATTAATTTAGAAACATATTTAGTCATCAATAACACCAGACTTGTTTGTTATTAGTCTTTCATTCTGAAAACACAAAAACATTCTTCACTCAATCAACTATTGACAAATCTGAGTCCTTTGTGTGACACAGTAAACCATGGATAAATTAGTACAAACCCAGACTGGTCACTAACATTCGCCCTACTCCCAGATGCCACAATTAGGAACACCTCAAAGGTCAGCTTAGATTTCGGCCCCCGTTACGATATTGAAAATCAAATCGACTGTAAAGATTCACCCAGCCCCAGATGTAGGGAGGGTCATCTGAGTGTCAGTGATTTATGAAAAAACTCATCCATTCAGACAGAAAAGAGTTAAGTTCAGGTCTCCAGGGTGCCTGCAAAGGACACACACATACAAACGCATACACATACCTATGATGGGATTCCACCGTGAGCTGAGGCTTTGGGAACAGGGAAGGTTGTGGATGATTGGCAGAAAATGTCAGGCAGAAACATCAGCCACATACAGTTCACACAGCAGGCAGATGTCAGAGACAGTTGTGATAAGAAGGAGGGCAGGCTCCCAAGGAAAAGGTAGTGGCATCTTCAGAGAGTTATATCATCCTTCTAAAATCCTCGCAGATTTGGCCTCAACCCAGCTCACACTTTTTAAGCCTTTGTGTTCAGAGTATGGCTAAATAACTATCTCCTGAACCATTCTACAAATGTGCAAGACTTAAAAAGTAGCTTTCTTTTCATGTTTTGCCTTTTTCATTCTGTTATCATTTTCCAAAATACAAGGATTAGTCAGGGTCATAGTTTTTTTTTTTTTTTTCAAACATGATTGTTATGCACAAAAGGATACGCACAACCCCTTGAGGCAACAGCAGCACTGGGGCCTGAGCCAGGGTCACATATCTCAGAGGGGGAAGGCAGACTCAAGACCATCCACTGCATGTTGATTAGAGTCAATGTGTTTTGTTTGACCTTGCAAGCTTCATCCTAGTGTTGTTAATCGATATATTCTTGAACTTTAATTTTAGTTTCAAGCTGCATTTGTAATGCCTAGACTTCAGGTGTTATTTATCAGTACATGAAGATGAATGGAAAATCTTCACTTGATTTTGAGTCTTTTATCCCCCCTTCTTTTTTCTCAGGGCAATACTCCCATGGCCCACCCCGAAGATGAGCTGGAGCGCCTGACCAAGAAGATGCTGTTTGACATGGACAACCCACCATCTGAGGAATATTTTGGTAAAAGATTCATGTTCATCTTATGTACAGTTGTACAGCTGCTGTATTTATTTATTTACATATTATTTATTTATTTATTTATTTATTTAGATGAAAATTTGATATGCATATAGGTGTAAATGGTCAAATTAAGGATTTCTGAATCCTTAATTCTGAATAAAAATAAATAAAAACAAGACATAACACCTAGTGAGTGAGGACACATTAGGATGTTATCTTCATTTTTAGGAAACACTGTTGGTGAAAATTGTTGTAGCTGTCATGAGATTATTTCAGGAAAACAAAATTATTTATTCACGTATATTAAAAACTGTTTTCTCGTCTTTATTCCTCACTCTATGACTTATCTAAAATCCTGCAACATGCAGCCAACTAAAACTTAGCGTGTGAGCAACCAATCTTGTTTAATATCGAATATTCTATAATACAGAAGTTGTGACTGGTCCATACAATTATGTTATCACATCTGGCCTGTAAGCGTGAGCTGGTTTTTAACAGGTTTAAACAGATTTAAGTTGAAACCAGGCACACCTTGCGTACAAGGTTACTTGTGTACAAGTAAATTACTGGCAGGCCACATACCCCTTTCTCTCATAAAGAAAGTTCTGTTTGTATTTTTCCCCTGAAAGAGATCATTTTTATTTATGCTTTCTGAACATGCCAATGTTTTTTACTTGAAATTTAGGCCTTCAGTTCTTTAGGCAGGGACGTCTTTAATTTACGAGAAAAAGGGTTATTCAGCTCTTTTTACACTTTATTTTTTAATTCTGAGGTTTGTGTGTTCTTCATTCTAATATAAAGGCTTTAAATTTATTTGCCTGGGTCTACTTTTATTTATAGTGAGGTAAAAGAGGTAGCTGTGCTCTCACTTAAACATATCCTGCATTGAAAATTGATAATAAATTATAATGTGTACATAGGGAACAGCTACAGTGTAAGACACAAACTGGACTTGGGTTCGGACCTTTTACTCTGAGGAAATTTTTATAACCCAGGACCTCCGTGACTTTAATTGAATACCCCCTGGTCTAGACCCTTCAAACAGGGATGGAGCCTGCTCTTCTCCTGACTGCTTGACCTCCTTCAGGGTGGGCTCAAAGATGGTAAAGCTTTCCAATTATTTGATCACTGTCAGTAATAAACTGTTCATCTAACATTTACAGTCTGTGTTTGCTTTAGGAGTTGGGTAGTAATAAAATATCACTTACAATATATATATTATTAAACAAGATTTTCAGTAATACAGCATTTCTGGTAAATCATAAGTAGGTAAATTAGATGATGTGCCAAATGAAGAATGAGTTGCTTCCTGTTTTCTTCAAAGTTGAATTTATTAACATTTATTTAACCAGGAAAAGAAACACACACACACACACACACACACACCACACACACACACACACATACACACACACACACACATACCCAACTTTTGCTACCTTGTGGGACAAGTCAAAAAACAGGCAAGGGGCATATTAGGAGTGGACTCTGAGCCTTCTGCAATGAAAAACGTTCTGGGGTCCATCATTTTGGGGTGCTTGATGTTTTTGGGCCCCACTTGGTAGGTCTTATCCCAGGCCGAAGTTAGCCTAAGGTAATATAAGTAAGGGCACAACTATACAAATGCACACACACACACACACACACACACACACACACACACACACACACACACACACACACACACACACATACACATACACACACACACACACCAAGATACATCCATATACATACATTCATTCATTTATGTATCACAGGTGTTGCAACAATGTCTGCCAGCTGTGGTACATTACAGGTGTTAACCTTGACAATAGTGCTTCTCTTGTGTTGATTTCCAAAAGCAGCATATCTGCCCGTTTATGAATCAGGCCTCGAGATACAGTCTGCAAACTGTGATCAAATTAAAAGGCACAGCACACAACTCAGGATATATTAAGAATGACAGATAAAGGCTTTTGAACAGATGAAAAACATCCTGATGCAAATAAAACTGTATCTTGTTTGATTGTCCAGTGGTATTTTTTTAATGTTGTTTCAAAGCATTTCATATTAATTTAGTCTTCAACAACTGCCAGGATTAAACAAAAGACAAATTTTAATACCATTTTGCAAAATAGGATTCTGAAGACCGGGATTCTGTGCCTTTTCATTTTATTTCTATTTTTCTGCCCTCTGTACCTTCAGCTGCTAGCAAGCGACATCCCAGTGCTGCTCTCTCTTCTCTAGCCTTTAATCCCCTTTGCCCTGGAATTAGTTCCTATGCCCATTAGATACCACTAAATACATTCAGTCGAGCTGTGAGCAGGTCTTTTTATCAGTACATAATAACACAGCATACCACGATAGCATGTGTAGGTGTATTATAGCTGCAAGGACATGTATTTAACTGGCATTAAGGGATATTCTGCTTCATGTTGGTGCGCACTGATGTAAAAACCTTAATTGGTTCACATTAGACATAGGTCAAACAGATCTGTTGGCTTAAGCAAAGTGTAGCCATTCTACACAGTGATGGCCCTCAAAGCCTTGTCCTAATTTTTTGGATAAATGTTTATGTGAAGTAGACCTGGCATGAATTCAACAGAGTGCTATACCATGCATGCACTTGTCACTATTTGCCAACTATAAGTCTGACTGGCTGAAGCCTGGTTAAATAAGGACATGGGAGAAATGGGTCATATGTGAGCTGAGGTAGCCAGAACAAGTTAGGGATAGCGTGTGCGTCTCTAGCTGACAGCAGCTGGCTGTTACTGGAGAGGAGGGAGTAGGGAGGGAAGGAGGAGGGTCATCTTGTGGTTAAACAAGGCGACAGCTGAATTAACTGAGAAAAAGATGGAGGATGAGGGCAGGAGTCTTCCACTGAGGTGACTGCAGGGACTCATTAGGAGAGAGTTCAAGCACAGGCACATGCTGCTTTGCAAATCCACAGAGCCCCTGTCCTCCCCCGCTGAATAATGTACATAGAGTCACCGCACTAATGTTAAAATTGATTTTAGTTCCCCATATTCCTGTTTGTATATCCAGGGCTGTGGGAGAATCAGTCACAAGACATGAGACTTTTATTATTACAAAGGATCTAATGGTACGCAAGCCTTTTTCTTTGGTGGAATTCAGCGGGAAGAGGGTTTGGAACCCTAAGGCTAGTAATTAACAAGATTAATCAAAGTGGGGTTGCGATCTGTAGCGCACTACTGGACTGGATCAGTGTCTTCCTATAGCTAAGTTTTATTGGTGTCATGAACGCCTTTGATGATCCTCTAATCTAAAACAGCAACGGCGAGCTTTCATTGGTCCAGACAGGGTTAATTCAATTGAATTAATGTAACACTCTGGCATTGTGATTCCACAAAGAAACTTTGCGTTCAGCTCATCTGAGTTCCATCTGTAGACACACTATGTTATTATTCCTTTTTACAACAAGTCCAGCAAGTAAACCAGTCGTGTCTTTTGCACACATTAAAAGCAGCTGCTCTCAAATGCAAGAGCCCTCAAACTGCAAAAAACCTGAAAATGATGCACCATAAAAGAAAGGCTTTTCTTGTGAGAAACCCAGTTTGCAAGCCAGAAATTCCTCTTATGATTGAAGCTTCTTTGAAAAACAACCGATTAGTCCTGATTTAGAGTTCCAGATTAGATTTGAGTAATCTGAAAGAGCCTTTTCTTCAAATGTCATCATCCGTCATATTTAATCCACTTAGGTTGTGCGTAGGTGTACTGTGTTTGTGGAAATCTAATAAGACACAGCTATTCAGCTTGCAGTACAGATGCCTTGGCATCAGAGGAACTTACAATATTTTGTCATCACTACATTCCTGTCAACCAAAACCAGGACATAAAGCTGAATAATTGAAAGGATGAGATGCTTTGCATTATTTACAATTAGTGATGATGATACTTACACAGTGTACTTCATTCTGCTGCACAAGATCTGTTTTTATTTCTTTTAATACCAAAATGACAAGTCGAGAGTTCTTTCATGCAATCCCAGACTTTCAGTACTCCCCTGTATAGAATTAAGGATGATGGGAATTTTAATATCCAATCAATATTTGCTGAGCGGATTCTGCAGAAACAATTTATAGCAGTGGCACGAATGTTTCTGTAATGTTATTGTCAGATACTAGAGATCAGTTGAAATAAGAGAATTTAATCTGGGCATTCTAAACTTTGCAAAGGCCAAACTGTTTGAAAAGCCTTTCCTCCTGGTTTGAGTTAGCCTTTGTTTTATGATAAGAGCCAGAGAAGGAAAGGCTTTGCCAATTTTCCTCATAACGTCAGCTGAAGGAGCACTTATAATTTATAAGACACCTCACATAAAATGTTCATGAGGAATCTTGGAAGAGATACAAATGGCGGTGTAGCTCCAGTAATTGTACAGGCCAGAGGAGTCAGAACAGATCAGTTTAGGTAATTAGGTCAGAAAAAAAGTTTATGTTCACACAGTGCGCTCTTGTGGAGTGCCTCTGTTTCATTACAACTCTACACAGCATCCTAACTTAATGTATTAATAGTCTTCCTGTTAAGACAGTGCTGTGCGTTGTCTAAGTTACTCTGGTGGAACTCATTAACATTTTACTGAGGTCGCCCTCAGCAACCTCTTAGGAGTTTGCTTTTAGATGTGTCTCTGCATGTCATAACAAGTGGAATGTGTGTCAGAGTAAAACCTTAAAAAGACACACCTCCACCTCAACCCAGCTTCCACCTCCACAGTCTCCAAATGCCCTTGGCCAATCGTCACCCCCGATACAGATAGCTGTTTCTGTCTAATGTATGAAGGTATTCCTGTCAAAGCAACTTAATTTTTTATATTCATTCGGCATCTAGACAGAGACAAAGCAAAGGCTTTCTGCAATGTGACAATATGTTTAAATTTACAACCTTTTTAAATCATTTTAATCTTTTTAATTCAAGTAATCCGTATCTTCAGTGTTTGCTCTCCTTCATACAGCTACTTACTGCTAATGCTAACCCAACATTTATTTTATTTAGTTTCATTTCTACTTTATGAACAAATATAGACTTTTTTATGATACTTTAAAAATTGTAGTTTTAAAATGTAATGAGTTTTAACAATCTGTCCCCTTGAAAGATCACAGGCTGTGAAGAATGCTTGGACTATTACAATTCACATCTTTGAGCAGCAGGTGTTTGACTAACTAGGTGTCTATTCTATCTGGTTTACCACAAAACCTCCTCAAATTCTTTTTCTGAGTGATGATTAAGCAACAACACTAATGGTGATGTGGAGTTACTGTATTGAAATAAATTTCTTTGTTGTGTCAGTAAACTTAACTACCATCTTCTGGATTTTAACAAATGTGACACTTGCTCTGACAGAGTCCAAAACTCCAATTTGCTGTCAACAAAAGTGAGAAATTATTTTTCAGTCCTCTCAAAAATTTAATTGGTTCTTCTTTGACCCGTGCAACACACTTCCTCCAAGTTTCAGGAAAATGTATCATCCTGTTGACAAACGAACAAACAAACCAATATTGAAACATAACCTACCTGGTCAAGGTAAAGAGCAATAGAATGGATGGGTTTTCATTTATCTGCGTAAAAAATTAACAAAACTAATTTGAGTTTGACCCTGCCTGTTTTTTTTTTTCCACACAGTAATCTCTTCATAGACCCTTTAACTTGAAGAGCCTGTTCCCTCCATCACTCAGACAGGGTTTCCTCCAATCACAGGCTGAGTGTTGCCTCTTTGTTGTGTTGTGTTGTGTTGTACTTCATGTCTATATGTATGTTGCAGCAATCTCAATCAGACAGAAGAGCATCATGCTGCTAGAAGCAGGTCAGGGACCACCCGGGGGCACGGAAGGGGGGAGGGCAGCATCATATTAAACAGTCTGGTGACATGGCAACTAGTCTAAAACCCTGCATAGCTATACCACCTCAGTGGATTAAAACGCATGACTGAAAAAGACTGCATTATACAACACAATAGCCACCGATGATCCGTCATTGCTTTGGTAAGAAAAAAAAACATTTGAGCTGCACATACCACTTCAAGGCCCCTTTGACTGGTTTTGTCTAATTTAATACACTCTGGAAAAATTTTTTAATTCAAATCATCGAGTAATGTTTGTTCTATTATCGGCAGATGTTTTTTTCAGCACCTTGCTTTTCATTAGTCATGTGCTATTCTCAAGTCTTGATTATATTTGTTACTATTTTCAGCAGTGGGGAATGTTTCATGAAACATTTAGTATTTTACGGGTCCTCTTTGCCTTTTTTTTTTTTTCTCTCATTATTTCGTTGCAGAACTGACCTCATAATGCTGCTTTCTAGTTTCTCTGAGGATACCGTGTGCCAGCATTAGGCTTCTTTTCCCAGCGACAGAAGCCTGCTTTTTGGCAGCAGTTCACGTGAGGTGACCAACCCCCTCCCTCCCTGTCCACCCCCCAGCCCCCAGGCTCGACGCTTGCTATCCTGCCTCGTTGAGACAGCTCCACTGAGGCTTGCAAGATCAGCTGCCGTGCGAGCCCAGCTGAGGCTTCCGGGCGCTCACGTTGCTAGATTTCATTTGTGAGTGAGCGTTTGACCTCAGGAATGAGTAGACGTCCGCATGCTCATGCACACAAAACATAGTTACAAGCACACGGGTGCGCACGGATGAGCAGCATACAAACACGGAGCCCTCTTTGAACTCATATTATTGCCATACACTCTGCTCTACACACACTCACCTGTTCCCTCGTCTCCCGCCTGTCTCTCTCCACTCTCATTCACCCCCGTTGCCAGCCTTGCTCGCTCCCCGACACCCTTCCATGCCGCCACTGCCAACCTGCTTCTAAAAAACGTAACCTACACTGAGTTTCCCTTGCTTTGCCTCCGCGGGCCCTGACAGGCCGAGCGATAATGCTTAGTGGCACAGGCTCGCCTATCCTCCATCCTGTGCCATCACCGCAGCGGTCCCACAGATTGCTATTGCTGACTTTGGGAATGAGATTAAAGGCAAGGGTTAGGAAAGAGGCATTCAGAGAATGAAATGCAGCGATGACAGCTATTTGTCTCGTCATCCTAGGGCAAGTGAGGACCAAAACATCGTCAGGCTGTACAGAGGGCAATGTGAAGCAACAAAGTAGATTAACCTAGAGGGGGAGGAGATAAAACAGTGCACAAATGACGGCCTGTGGCGGTCACAGCCAGTAGTTACACTCGTAATGTGTCTGACAGACTTTTTCTCCATTAAGTACTCACTGACCTATTGTTTAGATTTTTAATTAAGTGTTAATAGTTCATCACAACATTGTGTGTTTTTTTTTCAACAAAATACACCATGTATACACATCAACAGCCTTAAACACATGAAGTACAGTAAGGTAATTAGTTGCAACCACATGTCTTTTTGATTTAATGCCCTCCTTACATAATTTTACTTAGGTGGTGTTACTTCTTGAGGATATGCAGTTGCTGAATGTAGTTGGTGTATTTACTACCTTATTTTTTTTTTATTCAAGCGGAAAACTTTAGTTGAAGTCCCAAAATGGATTTTTTTGGTTCTTTTATTAGTTTTGGATACAAGCTACAGTTCCTGGCTTCGCCTTTGGGGTTTGCAAGGGTTGCACCAGCAGAATTGTATTCTTTAGTAACATAGTGTGAAAAGTTTGGTCTCCCACAAAAAAAAGTTCGTTGCGATCCTTCTTTATATGCACAATCTTTGATTTCTGACGATGTAAGATCAAATTGAGCTGCAAGTGTGCTCCCTCTCTGCCTTTCATGCTGCTTCAATATCACGGCGTGGAAAAAAAAAAACAAAGAAGGCAAAGACTGGGGGAAATCTGAAGCGTTCTGCCACTCAACATCCCCCATTCCCAAACAACAGTGTCTCACTGCCACTACAAATACATTAGAAATCAATTATTTATGGAACAGAGTCAAGGCCTCTTTAATCTTTTCCTTTTATCCAATTAAATTGTCTAACCATCCTTAACCTCTATAGCTCACAGGGAATGTGCTTCTTTAAAAAAAGAAAATAAGAAAAGATTTTGTCTTCAGTCCTTCTTTTGACTTTCGATGTAACAGAGAAGAGACACTTCTGAGGGCTGAAGAATGAAAGGAAAGAAAGTGAGTAAAGTGTAAATGAACTCCCCCTCCCGCCCCGTCACCACTGCATTGGTTCTACAGGAACTATTTGAAGTTTTGATGTTCAGACTCTGGTTCCATTCCCCGTGCAAAAGGACACTGGGGAGCAGTGAGGTCTTTCATGATTCCTTTATGCCCAGCTGAAATAGTTCGAAAGTATTTGCGATCATCTCCAAGGGGGTAAATATGCTGTTGCTTCAATTGCTGTCCTGTATTATTCAAGAAGTCAATTGAAGTAGTGTCTGAAATTGAAAATGCTTATTTCCAAGGCAGACGTGTGAAATTATTGATGTCAAGTATTGTAAAACATGCCGCTTTATTATCAGATAGTAAGAGTGTTCGAGAAGAAAACTTACAGACTCACTCAAAGGCATCATATTTTTCCCTTTGTTGAATCGTTTCAGCACCTCTCAATGAAAGATGGCATAATAGAAGTCTACTTTAGAGATAAATGTGTTCTTGTATCTTATTTGATGGAACACAAGGTCTCTGTATTTAGTGCTTTCGGTTCAAGTGAGAAGATTTCAGCCATAAGATGTTAAAAAGATATTTAAATACTTAAAAATACTTAATTGACAATAAAGCATAAACGTAATGATTTTGTGGCTGGTTAAAACAAACTTTTTGACATCACTTTGCATTTATGGAAGTTGGACGTATGCTACTTTCTGAAGTTTTATTGATGGAACAATTATTAGAGTCAGCTTTTGTGAATTGTCTGTGAAGAAATTATCCTCGTTGGAGTGAATGATCCTTTTGGGAAATTGGGAAATATAATGAAATAATTATTTATTAGTGGTACTTGACAAAAGATTAAGAGCTAAAACCATTCAAATGTTTATTGAGAGAACACTAGTAGTGTCAGATAATATGTTGCAGAAGACCACATTAAAACATTTATAATGTATACAGTAAATTGTTTGTAAAGCAAAGCCTCATTCCAACATTGGTGCCGACCGCTCCGCCTTCACCACCTTTTCACTGAGATGTAATTTGTGACTTTGAAGACAACAGTTTCCTTCAGGTCTCCGGTGTTATTGGGCATCCAGTGTATGGTGATCCATTTGACGATTACATCTGGTAGCTTTTTTCACTCTTTTGGCCCAGCTCCACTCTGCCAGTGTAGTTTAATGTACATAGATTGGTCTGGTCTGAGAGGCGGTGACTTTGCATCTTTGCTAACATCAGCAGAAATGATGATGATACTTCAGACGTGTTGTATTTCAACCAAAAGACAGCTCATGGAGGAAGAATGGGATTTTTTAGAATGGGATTTGACATTTAACACACATTATATCTCTTCTGTCAGTGTCTTTACAGTGTATGCCACAAGTTTATCTAATGTAAAAAAATTTATAATTTGCATTTATAAAAAAAAACCAATGTGTTAAAGCTTCCAGATGAATCATGAGCTTTAACATTGTAGACAACCATACACACACACACACACACACACACACACACACACACACACACACACACACACACACACACACACACACACACACACACACACACACACACACACACTGTATATATGATTCAAACAACCTCAGAGCTGTGAAGTCATGTCTGCTTCTGACATGTCTGGCAGAATGCATATAGAATACTATAATGTGTCTGTTTGTGTATACTGGTCTACATGTGTGGCACGTCTGGTGCAAAGAGATGCGCGTGTGTGTGTGTGTGTGTGTATACTATATGCACGGTCGCACACAAAAAGCTCCTGAGGGCCCTCCCGATCACAGACTGCCAAAAGGAAAAGGATTTCCGAGAGGTTTCCTTCTCGCTATTTAAAGTGGGAGCCCTGTGGGACATGTTTGGCATTCTCATCCACTCACTGAAGATGGCCTGTGATCTGAAGCCACTAACAGGCTCAGCATGCTCTGTCGCTGTCTCTCGCTCACTCTCTCCTTTTTTTCCTTCCCTCTGGCTCTCTGAAGTGATTACCCTGCTTGTGATTCCATTGACACCCACATGTCCCCCCGAGACGTGCCTTCACTAGTTTGTTTAATCTGCCTCCCTGTACAGTAGGTAACGCAGCCATAATTGAGGTGTGGATAGAGCTGTGGGAACAGATGAAACCGATAGCAGGTTTTATGAAGACTTGTCTGCATTATGAGTCGCCAAGCATGACAACAATCACTAAATTAATGTACAAAATGCTGCTTTGATATGAATTCAAAACGGTGACTTCAAATAGCAATTTGTCAGTCCTTTGTTTCTTAATTTGTCCCCAATGTAACCCACTGAAAAAAAGTCGGTGTTTTAGAAAGAATTTCGCAATGTTGCTGGAAAAGTTGGGCTTTCAGTCATTTCTTAACAAGTTTCTGACAATAAGATAATGGATTTGCAAAGATTATAATATCATTAGTCTCACAGACCGGCAGATTTTTGATCTAACCAACATATAACTTCCAACAGTTGCTGATACCTGAAACAGATTCAGCTTTACACACTTTTTGTTTGAATTATTTGATATGAACACAGAAAGTGGAACTGTGAAAATCCGAGCATCAGATACTGCAGCGGTTAAAGTCTCGCTGCTGTCTGTAACAAGCTTGAACTGCTTCATTCAGAACATAAAATGTCAATCATCAGCCAAATCAGACTTAAGATGAAGCACAAAATAAAACCAAAATGATCCATACAACTCAACTTGAATTAATTAAATATACTGTATCATACTTCCTTTGAGAGATTGCATCTGTCCTCAGATGTGTAAAAAATAAAACATTACGAGATATCTTTTTAAACCCTCTTATTGTAAGATACCAGTAATTAAATTGACAGTGTTATTAATTGGGTTGAAGATAACTAGCATTGAGTCGAGGACATCTTAAACTCAATTAATGATATCTCCACTCAATTAAAGATATCCAAATGCCATGTCCTGCAAAATGCAATCAGGCTCTCTCTGGCGCAATAATATCAGTCCACTTGTGCCCCTGTTACAAAGACTTGATTGTACTTCTAAAGTTTTCTTTTTATCATTTAAAGCCTGATTTTTTTTAAAAATAAATGTCACATGTCACATTTTGGTGATGTGTATAGTTTCTTTAATATCGCATAATTGTCCCATTTAATCTTTCCTTATCCGGAGTTTGAAATAGAACTGAAGATTAGACATTTCTGACATCAGGAATTAATGCATTTAAAGAGAAAGCTTGAAATGTTTTGGGAGAAGGTGAATTGAAGCACGGGTTCCAGCTCAGCCTATTGATCCGACAGTTTAACGGGGCGGCAGTGTCGCACCACCAGCTTGTCAGACGGAACAGAACTTCTTTAATTAGCAGAAAGTTAATCAGTGATTAATTATCAGTTAGGCTTTATTTCATTACTTAAGTAATATTCAAACAATTAGTGTAAAAATATCTATTTTTCTCAGTGTTAAAAAAAACAATCACCTTCAGCTTCTGCCTTTTTCTAAAATTTTCTGATATGCCAGGTAGATAAAAAAACTCAGGAAGGTTTATGACACTTGCAGATTCCAGTTTATTGTTCAGATTGATACCAAAGCCAAATAAAAAGAATTACCAAAGCTTCAGACTCAAAGGAACAATCTAATAGTGATGTGTTTTTATGGCGACTGCTAGAAACGTTTGAGGAAACGTCTTCGGTCACCATGTGGTTCATCCTGGGCTACTGAAGAAACATGTCATTTCAACATTGTGAGAGAATATGAGCTTGAAAGCTCTTCAGAAATAAGAGACATAGTAAAGTCATGGAAACAGCAGGTTAGGGCGATGAAGGTTAGGGATGGCAGTCTATTGACAGGTGCCAGTAGTGTGATGGGAAGATGGAAAGAGTACTTTGAAGAGTTGATGAATGTGGAAAATGAGAGAGAATAAAGACAAGAGGAGGTGACTGTTGTGGACCAGGAAGTAGCAAAGATTAGTCAGGATGAAGTGAGGAGGGCGTTGAAGAGGATGAAGACTGGAAAGGCAGTCGGTCCTGATGATATACCTGTAGAGGTTTGGAAGTGTCTGGGAGAGGTGGCAGTAGAGTTTCTGACTGGGTTGTTCAACAGGATCTTAGATAGCGAGAAGATGCCTGAGGAATGGAGGAGAAGTGTGCTGGTGCCCATTTTTAAGAACAAGGGAGACGTGCAGAGTTGTGGCAACTACAGTGGAATAAAGCTGATGAGCCATACAATGAAGTTATGGGAAAGAGTAGTGGAAGCTAGACTAAGGGCAGAAGTGAGCATTTGTGACCGGCAGTATGGTTTCATGCCAAAAAAGAGTACTACAGATGCAGTATTTGCTTTGAGGATGTTGATAGAGAAGTACAGAGAAGGCCAGACTGAGCTGCATTGTGTTTTTGTAGATCTGGAGAAAGCTTATGACAGGGTCCCAGAGAGGAACTGTGGTATTGTATGAGGACGTCTGGAGTGGCAGAGAAGTATGTTAGAGTGGTGCAAGACATGTATGAGGACTGTAAGACAGTGGTGAGGTGTGCTGTAGGTGTCACAGAGGAGTTCAAGGTGGAGGTGGGACTGCATCAGGGATCAGCTCTGAGCCCCTTCTTGTTTTCTATGGTGATGGACAGGTTGACAGACGAGGTTAGACAGGAATCTCCATGGACTATGATGTTTGCAGATGACATTGTGATCTGCAGTGAGAGCAGGGAACAGGTGGAAGAGAAGCTAGAGAGGTGGAGGTTTGTCCTTGAAAGGAGAGGAATGAAGTTTAGCCGCAGTAAGACAGAATACCTGTGTGAATGAGAGGGACCCAAGTGGAAGAGTGAGGTTACAGGGAGAAGAGATCAAGAAGGTGGAGGATTTTAAGTACTTAGGGTCAAGAGTCCAGAGCAATGGACAGTGTGGAAAAGAGGTGAAGAAGCGTGTACAGGCAGGATGGAACGGGTGGAGAAAAGTGTCAGGTGTGATGTGTGATAGAAGAGTTTCAGATAAAATGAAAGGAAAGGTGTACAAAACAGTGGTGAGACCAGCGATGTTGTTTGGTCTAGAGACAGTGTCACTGAGGAAAAGACAGGAGACAGAGCTGGAGGTAGCAGAGATGCTGAGGTTCTCTTTGGAAGTGACCAGGATGGATAGGATCAGGAATGAGTACATCAGAGGGACAGCATATGTTAGAGGTTTTGGAGATAAAGTCAGAAAGGGCAGACTGAGATGGTTTGGATATGTCCAGAGGAGCGACAGTGTATATATTGGTAGAAGAATGCTGAGTTTTGAACTGCCAGGCAGGAGGCCTAGAGGAAGACCAAAGAGGAGGTTTATGGATGTAGTGAGAGAGGACATGAAGATAGTTGGTATCAGGGAAGAGGGTGCAGAAGACAGGGTTGGATTGGAGGCAATTGATTCGCTGCTGTGGCGACCCCTGAAGGGAAAAGCTGAAAGGAAAAGAAGAAGTAAAGTCATGGAAACATAGCCTTCATTGGCAGTCGTATCACTGATTATTGGTAGAATGATTTAAGAAGGACATAGAAATGTCTGTCTCTTAGCAAATTGTCATTCTTTTGTGGCTACTTTTGAGACCTAAGTGTCCTGAAGGTGTGAGGAATTCACTGAACACTCAAGGATGCTTCCTTTCAGGGTAAACTATTTATCATGACCAGAATGACGGCCAATTTATTACTGAATCATGTGAATCTCTTTCATTGAGTGTGTCTGTTTGCTGATGGACTTTATCTGACCTTAAATATGTGTGGATTTCCAATGAATGTGTTTTCAGCTTCCCCTCCTCTTCCTCTCCCCAGGGCGCTGTGCCAGCTGTGGAGAGAATGTAGTTGGTGAGGGAACCGGCTGCACCGCCATGGACCAGGTCTTCCATGTCGACTGCTTCGTCTGCATGACCTGCAGCACGAAGCTGCGTGGCAAGCCTTTCTTTGCTGTGGAGAAGAAGGCGTACTGTGAGCCTTGTTATATTGTAAGTAACTTTCTGTCTCAACTCCCACCATCTCGCTCTGGTTATCATGTAGGTTGTCTTGTTTTAAAAGTGCTGGTTGCATTGGTATTCCTTTGCTAGAATGTATATACTTTTTCAATTCATATGTTTTCAGCTCACAGCATTTTATTTCAACAAAGCTAACTGTCACCTCTTGGTTCATGGTTTGAGGCATTTAAAATTATTTATTTTGTGTGTTGTTGACATTGATATCAAGCCAAACATTGGTAGCAGCTCTGGTATAGATCAGCATAGCTCCACATATAAAGGGCCGGTGACTCATCTAGCAGGTGAACAATTGTTCATTACTTCTTCCACGTCACTGAAAGGCAAGTGGTCCTCTCCATTTGATTCATTAAGATAACAGAAACAAAATCATACTTTTTTTCAAGTGATTACAAACTAGTGTAATGACAACTGTTAGATTCACTTGATACCAGTTGAAGTTCTGGAAACTAGACCTTTAACTTCTGGTCATGACTAATTTTAATTTCTTAATTTCCCTTCTGGTATCAAACCAGTATATTAAATTTAAAAAAATAATTTAAAATGATTATAATAGTTGAGGAGAGTGTAATCATAGTTGAGTTGTAATGTTTTCACGTGTGCATTATTTAATGATATGATGCAACTATCCAGAGAAACGCTGATAAACAACCTGAGATCATTTAAGTGCACTTTTTTGTATATTTAAGTAGCATCAAAATCATGTTATATAATGAATAAGTCTCGTCATGGATTAGGGAAAGCAAAACGTTCTTTGTATCTGTTCCCCTTCTAAGACACCCCTCTGCACAAAAAGTAACCAGTCTGACAAGGAAATATCCCAGAAAGCATTCAATATGTTTAATTTTTTGGATTCCATGACATTATTATTACAACAATCTCATCTGTTTTCCCGTTGTTTTGTTATACAACGCACCTGAAAGAATGTTTTTTCCAAAGTGTTGTCACATCATCTTGCAACAGGGAAATCATTTTGCAGAAGTGCTTCACTCTTTCAGTTTCATTAGAAAATGATTGAGGTTTTGTCGACAGTCCAGTCAGTGACTAAAACAGTGTCAGTAATGTCACGGGTGGGTTTGTGGCTCATTCCTGGAAGCGGAGGGGAATAGTTGTATAATCCAGTAAGCCATTGCTCTGCTTTTTGTTTGTTTTGTTGTTTTAACCCCAATTTAAAAATTGTTAGTTTATAGGTCTTAATTTTGTACAGCCATTAAGATAAATGTTTTCATCAAATGTGGTCCACATTTATTTATACATCTTCATGATTACAACTATTACTGTAAAAAAAAAAGATTGTACTTAGTGTTTTAAAATAGTGAACTACAGGAGAGCTACACAAAATAATTATTTCTATATGTGATGTTACCTGAGTTGATGACCGTTGGATTGAAAACTGAAATGTCAAAGCAAAAACATCTGGGGTTAAGGCCCATTTATGCCCCCTCCATATCTGTAAATGGAAACATTCATCCCTCCATCAGTGCCTGCATACATCCCGTTTGTCCTCTACATCAACATCAATGCATCACTTAATCATTTGATAAATTGTTTTTTTTTCTTCTCCATTGTTTCCATTACACAGTTGTCACGCCTTGAATGAACTGTAATTACACTTTTCTCGACTATTTCTAGTCATATCGCTCCGTTTGATCGTCTCTTTCATGTCAGCAAGGTTTGTAACGTACCAGTTACATACAGGATGAAAGGAAATGTACACAAGGCTTGGCCCGTCTTTATTTCCTTCCTTAACATTGAGAATAAATGAGCCTTTAGAATAAAGTGAGTGTACCAGACCTCCGTCTGGGAGGCACAGGCTACATTTGCCTCTGCTAAACAAGCTCCTAATATAAAACCCTGACTGCCTCCCTGAACAGTCAGGTTGTAATGTGAGTAAACAGTTTGTCACGTGTTTATTGTGGAAAAATAGTATTTGAGCTCATGTTCTGGGCCATAGATTTGTAAAACAAATTTTACTCCTATAGCAAAGTAATAGTGTGCCGTGCTAAATCAATGACACTTTATGGTTGTTCTGACCCCAAAGTGGTCCCCAAACTAAGTCCTGCGGGCCAGATGTGGCCCACCTCCACATTTGGCACGACCTCCTGAACAGGACCAGAAAAATCCAGAACTAATCGATAAAGAATGGAAAATGGCACCTTGCATTTTTAACAGACGTGACAGAAATGCTGAACAGCCTTAACTTGCAGCTACGAGACCAGGGGAAACTCATTTGCAACATATATTTCCAAATAAAAGCATTTGAGGTAAAACTTGCGCTGGTTTTGGAACAAGTGAAAACGCACAACTTCATCCATCTCCCTGCTACCCAAAACCTCTGCAGAGAACCCAGCGGTCCCATTCCCAGCTGAAGTATGTGGAAGCACTGTAAATGCTGAAGGCGGAGTTCCATGTGGGATTCCTCGATCATCAGTTTTTCCATCACAGACTGACCCCGGCCCCCCATCAGAGAAGAGAAAAGTTATGTGGCCCTTGCAGTACAAAGTTTGGAGACCCCTGATGTAGAGTAAAGCTCTGCAGTTCCTCTACTGCACACATAGCATTACTGTCGTGGTCAGTCACTCTATGTGTGAAGACTTGGTTCACTCCTCCTTCACGCTAGCTTTTAACATTAAAACAAACCAAAGACGTGGGAGGAGGTCTTCCTCGTTGGACAGCTTTCATGACATATTTATGACTTAAGTCGCTAACTTCCTAAACAAAGTGGTATACTAGGCTAAATATACTTTCACTCTTTCTTGTGTGTCTATTGTTACAGGACTGAGGACAGCAGAACCATCTTAAAACTATTTGCAGGAAGTTAAGGCATTTTTCATGAGCGATGAAAACTTGTGTTTGTTAGTAAATGACGAGAAGCATATTGATGAGTAAAGCAGTTTAAAAAAAGATTTTGACATACACTGTAGATACTTTTTGAAAACACCATTGAATAATTCTACTTTTACTCAAGGAATTAGGACTGATGTTGCTGATTCTTCTGACCAGCATATATTAGCACCATCCTTATTGTCACTTATAGGAAATGGCGTGTTATGTACCTTACTTGTAAAATCTCAAAGTTGAACTACATGACGTTTAAATCAGTGGCAGGCCATTTCTTAATTCAACCTTTTTCACAGGCACTCACTGTGATTGTAGTTGTCTTGTCTGGAAGCTCTCCAACTCTGATGCATGCGTGAAAGAGGAACGGGATAATTTAAGAACTTTATTTATGCATTTCATCAGCATAAATGTTCTTCTGGCACAAGATCAAAAGGATGTGGAAATCTGAATTTCTTAATGAAAGTAATTTCTTATTCTTTTATTCCCATCCTCAGGGTCATACGCCTCTGTACGATTAAAGAATGAATGTGAGAGCTGAGTCTCTGAAGAGAAATGTCATATCCCAGAGAGGAATAGGGAAACTTCAAGATAGCCTCCAAGTCAGTCAATCTAGGAATCTCTAGGAGCGAATGAACATTAATGACACACTGTGAATTTTTGATAATATACTGTCATACTGCGCTCCCTCTATAAACTGTCACATTGTATGAGAAGCAAATCGTTCCAGCTCCTTGTTTCGCATCTGCTTGGGCAAATGATTAACTCTCTTGCATGAGGTTAAGGAGTACATAAAAGTTAGGTTTAAAGGGTTTAACTGCTCTTACGAGTTCAGTTGGTGAGAATTATATAAC
Source organism: Antennarius maculatus (assembly GCA_013358685.1). Taxonomy (NCBI): domain Eukaryota; kingdom Metazoa; phylum Chordata; class Actinopteri; order Lophiiformes; family Antennariidae; genus Antennarius; species Antennarius maculatus. The sequence continues at coordinate 12,013,003 of CM023610.1, read as the reverse complement.
TGAAATATTTAGTTTAACTGACCTTAAATAAATAGTTGGACACTCTTTTTCTTTCTTTGCTGGAGTTAAATAAGGAGCTTGAGCTCACCCTCTCACCTGTAGCTCAACAAGTCAGAACAGCAGGGCCTGACCTGACTGGACCTGACCTATAGTCACACTTATTAGTTTACTGTTGTGTATCGAAGCACATAATCAGTGGTTCCCTTATCTGGACCGTGACTTTACATATTCTGAGGACCAATGTCAGCATTTGATTAGCAAATTGGATCCTTCCCACTGGGTGATTTGCCTCACTGACATGTGTTTGGAAATCATTCCATTCCTTTTATTTTTTAGTTCCTGTTATCATCATGTGTCTATTCTCTGATTTTACCAGCTGCTATCTCTCTGACAAACCAGCCTCAGTCACACAACCATCCCACAAATGTGCAGCGTGGCGTTTACCCTCTGTTCTCAGCGCCTCCCAAGCCCTTTTCCTCAGAGGACCATTCGCCGCCTCTTTGAATGCACAGCGATGGTGATAAACTCTACAGATGTTCAATTAGTGTCTTGTTTTGCATGGAGTGTTTCATAATCTAGTTAACATAACAATGTTGTGTTGCTTTTTTTTTTCTGTCTGAGGTATCCCACAGCTCCCCCCATTTTGCACACATGATAAGACTTCATGTATGAGTGTGTTGGCAAACGCCAGCCAGCAGGCTTTCCATCATTGTTACCCAGAGATAGTAGTTTTGAATTTTATTACCACTTTGTGTTTTCCAAGAAAACCCTCATGTGAAACATTTTCCAGCAGATTCAAAGTATTGCTGACTCTATGTTTTCTGCAGACTGGAACAAATTAATCACAGAGCAACTTGAAATTCACAAATAGGAGAACAACCCGTTGGGGTTGGATGATATTACGAATTTTCCATAACAGCAAGGAATCTTGACTGGGTTTCTTGTAATTGGAGGTCCAATCATGTAACTAAATTTATGATGATGTTTTTAAAATCCAAGGACTGGGGTTTGTTGGTTTAGACCAGGACTTTACAGATTTTCACATATTTTTAAACCTTTGTTAGATTTAATTCACATGAAGGTGCAGGATGTTGATGCTTCATTTTGTTTTTCAGACACAGTTTGCAGAGTGTCTGGATATGGGACGTAATACATGAAGCAGAATTTGAGAAGCTTATACCTGTTGTATGTGAGCACAGTCAGTTGTTCTGATTACATTCAGACATGTGCTGTTTGGTCCTGGTGTTTGTGAGAGCTACTCTCTGTAGTTAACATTACACGTATAATCCTTCAGATCGTCATGTTATTGTAGAATTTTCTTTTGTCCGTTCCTTTCGGGGTCGCCACAGCCTGTTTTCTTCTTCTATTTAGATGAACGTGCACATTTGTTTGGCAAAGTTTTTTTTGCAGGATGCCCTTCCTACCGCGACCCTCTGCATTTACAAAACCTGAATCAATCTAATGTGTCAGAGCTCTGTTACTAATACCGATGGCACGCGTGTTCGGTTCTGAGCATTATATTGGTCAGACACAAGCTGGCTTTTATTGTGAAGTAATGACAGGAAGTTCATTGTATTTGTTATTAAAGTTTACAGTGACTAAGATCATTTATTAAAATTTCTGCAGGAAGGTAATGGAACTGTCCTTAGTGGCCACAGCAGGGTGATGAATGAGGGGCTTCTGGCGACAAGCTGCACCCTGCAAATTCTACAGTGTGCTGCTCTGGTTGAAAACTAGTAGCATGAACAGTTGTATTTACATAACCCCCCCCCCCCCATTTGTAGCTGTAATTATTACTGACTTTGTAGCTGATTAACTATTATTTGGTTTATTGGAATAACGGTTTATTTAGCTAGACCTCTTCTGTTGAAGCTGCTAAACTAAACTGTCCCTTTATATTTAACGGCACATGCAAATACCAACAGATCTAGAGACAGTCTAGAGACAGTGTCACTGAGGAAAAGACAGGGGGCAGAGCTGGAGGTAGCAGAGATGAAGATGCTGAGGTTCTCTTTGGGAGTGACCAGGAAGGATAGGATCAGGAATGAGTACATCAGAGGGACAGCACATGTTAGAGGTTTTGGAGATAAAGTCAAAGAGGCCAGACTGAGATGGTTTGGACATGTCCAGAGGAGAGATAGTGAATATATTGGTAGAAGGATGCTGAGTTTTGAACTGCCAGGCAGGAGGCCTAGAGGAAGACCAAAGAGGAGGTTTATGGATGTAGTGAAAGAGGACATGAAGGTAGTTGGTGTGAGAGAAGAGGATGCAAAGGACAGGGTTAGATGGAGGCAATTGATTCGCTGTGGCGACCCCTGAAGGGAAAAGCCGAAAGGAAAAGAAGAAGAAGAAGATGCAAATACCAACAGATCCCACTGGAAAAGCCAACCAGATACACCTTGAATGTGTCGTCTCATAGTTGCTCCGTTCTTAATTCTGTTAATATAAATATGAGACCATACAAGGAAATGTAGGAGTTAAGACATTTTACACATTCAAAACAGCATTGCAAATTAATTTATAATGCTCCAGCAGTCATCAAATCTTCTTTAGAGTTCAAACCTAAATGTTCAAAATTAGCAGCATGAATGAATTTGCTGCATTCATTTTAAATTGTTTGTTTGATGTAAAAAGAAGTGTAATGTGTCCTGTCACCTGAGGAAGTCTGCTTTAACCACAAGGTTACATCAGCAGACAGAATATCTTCTAGCGTTGTGTTCTATGTGGAGGTTCAGCCATGGGATGGGATGTCACAGAGGCTAATTACCTATACAAGATATCATATGTACTGTTTATAAATCCATTCTGTATCATCCATATTTGCTTTCACAAGTTTCTTCACTAATCCTATTTGTCTCTTAGGTAATTTACTTTAAAATGACACTTCGCTGTGCTTTGCTTTAGGTTATGTGCTGGTAAACAGAACCATTCAGTATGTTAAACTGACACCAGTGAATAGTAAGCTCAGTTCCTTGTTTGAGACACATCACATTCCCATTTTCCTGTGTATGCTACAACTTCCTATGAATATAGCTCATCTAAAGTGCAGCCGGTTTAAGTGTACTGTAATGAGACTGATGTAAGGAACACAAGGTCACGTCAGGAGCAGCGCTTCATATTGAAAGAGCAGTAATAAAGAGATAGGGATTTGCCCACACAAAAACCTGAAAAAAAACTCAATCTATTTCCGCTTCTTTTGACTGAGTTTCAGCGACCATCAAGGTCACGGACGCCAAAGTTGCTTTAGTGTAATTACATTCATTATCTGGTGTTGTACTATGGCTCTGTTATTTAAAATAAATGGGTCTTATTGGCTACACTCTCCAAAGGATTTTCCATTCTTTTATTGTAAAGGAAAAGGTGCAGACAGCAGCCCTGACCTGCCAGTCACCAGGAAACATGAGTTTTCTCTCTGGTTTGTCTGGTTTGTCATTGGGGAAGAAATTCTTGAAAATAAAACATTTTTTTTTTTTGTGGGGGCACGTTTGCACATTGAAAAGAAATCCAAAATTTAAAAGCAAGAAGTTACATTTTTAAAAGAAAATTGTAAAAATTTTTGGATATGGGACCAAGACAACCTTGTGTTTCCAAATACCTTCTTCTCCTGACCTTTAGTATCTGTATTCTTGATGTATTGAGATATTTTGAATCCATATCTATGTAATTTTAAAAAATCAAGTGGTTTTACTCAAATATTGGAAAAGTAATGAAAAGTAAAGGCCTCACTTCCTCCAACATGCCAGCGCACTAATCAATACAAAGCATGTAATACTCAATAATATTGTCTAAATTTTCACTCTACAACTCTACAACAAGTTGCTATTTTAACTGAAAAACATTAATTAATACCGTATTTGAAGTAATCACTTATTTAAGGTCGTGTTTAGGTGATGGATTTGTGAATTCATTTTATCAGAATTTCAGCACTGCAACTATTCCACGGCTGAAAAACTAACCTTTGCTTAGTGATTCCCCACCAGCCAACAAGAGTTATACCCCAGGGGTTATGTGGAGGAAGTGTATAGAGCAACTTAATGTTTAGGTAAAAAGAAAAAAAGATTGTGATGTGGGGGTACGTCAGACGGAGACAGTTAGGAACCACCGCAGTAGCTGTCTTTTACTGAATTTTAATAGTGAGTTCAAACACACCATACTGATAAAATCTACGTGGCAAAGGGAAGTTTTCAAGCACAGCCCCCAGAGGGGACAGGCGTGGTGCCATCTGTATTGGTGCTCCCGGTGATGGATGTCCTCCAACATCATACTAAACTAATCTCCTACCTAATATCGGGATATCCCCAAGAACTTCCCCAGAGCCTCCATTGTCATTGAGAGATGGGGTACGATCCATCCTATCAGTCTGATCTCTCCCCTCACATCCTCTCACACTCAGACAAACAACACAGACAGAAACTTTGTCATGCTGACAGTAATACGAGGCTGCTATGAAATGACTGCAAACCAGTCACACACCTCACTTCTCTGTAGTGATATCCAGGTAGGCTCATCCAGAGGTGGTGTGATGCATTCAGGGCCCCTTACGCTTGTCGCTTTGGCGCCGCAGATCACAGTCTGTCGATCTGCTCGTCTGCAGCTTGTGCAGGGAGAGTCGCTGCAAGTCCTGATGGAAGGTAAACACCAGTCGTCGTCGGCGGAGGTTCGCTCTCAAACAGAATGGTTTGGCTTTCTTCTGACTCCGTCATCAAATATTCATGGCAGTCTGCATTAGCTTGCAGAGTTCTAATTGAGTTCTGTATATTCAGACGTGATTAACTCGGTCTAATTCCTCAAAGGAGTGAGCCAATTAGATACCACTTGCATGAATAGGATTTCACATCTTAGTATGTCTCCAGACTTGCCAAGACAATTATATATGTGTGTGTAATTGTGCTGTATAGTCAGTGTGAGCCCACTAAACTCAAGCAGGTCATTATTTCTTGTTACTCTACGCACTGCAGGAAATCCAGCTGTCTTATGCATTGCAAATAAGTAAATGAAAACACGGGTGTTATTATTAGAGTGCACTGTTTGGACAAGAGAGGAGAGAGTGATTGCAAACACCGGGTCTTCTAATCCTTCCTCATGGTCTTTGTCTTTGCACATTTCCTCCATCCAGCAGTGAGCAAGAGAAAAAATATCTTCTACCCGATGCTGACCCACCACAATGTCACTCCAACTCACGGCATGAGAGAACTACTGCCGGGGTCTTTGTCAGTTTCTCTCTGTAACCAGAGCAGGAGACATTGCCCAGAGTCCAGAGGGGTCACATTCTGCTGCGGAGCTGAATTTAAGGCATAGAGGCAGATGGGGGGAAGTGGGCGGCCATTTCGCCTGAGCGTGAGAGAGCCATCGGACCCCAAGTGCCACCTATTATTCCAGAAAGAAAGGCCTGAGCTGGCATCATCCTGCCAGTGTCTCTTCCCCGTCCCTTCACGTCGGCCACAGCCCGATGTCGTCACGTGGCGAAGACATAAAGCTGCTCCGCTGAGTGTAATAGAAAGCATGAATATTTAAATTTCTTCTGACGTGTACAATTCTTCATACTTTGTCAAAAGTCGTGTTCTCCAGTGAACAACGTGAGGCGAAGCAAGTGCTGATGAAAAGTATCACAGGGCTGAGGTTGCTCGTAAAGCTTTTAGGCAGAGATATAAATTCAAAGGGGGGGGAAAAAAAAACAAATCATGATAGGAGGCTCTGGCAGGATGCCACCCGATTCCTACACGCCCTGGTCATCCATAACCCAGTGAGAATTTATAACGCTGACAGACAGACTGAGCTGAGCGTAGCAGGTTAGAGGAAGCACGGCCGTTTCAGGTCAGAGACACCCAAACCTCCCGTCTGACTGGCACACACACACACACACACACACACACACACACACACACACACACACACACACACACACACACACACACACACACAGAGTGTTACAAACTCACACAATAATTTTGAGGTCACTGATCCTCTGAGTTAACCTAACCATTAGAAGAATCACTTTCCACTGCATGACAAGCTCACTCCCACACAAACGCACAACACACACACATACACACACACCTCAGTCATCTGCATCCAGGCAGCACAGAGGATATGAGTGGGTGATTTACATAACACACAGATGAATGACAGGATTTTGTAAAGGAGTCAAGTCGTGTTAATATATCTTCATATGCCTGCACTGTTGCCCCGGTGCTTCAGAACTGCTCTGACAGACAGACAGAACCAGGATACCGAGGAGCATCACTGGAAAGCAGTCACTGATATGTAAAATCAAAGTTAACTTTAAGGACCAGAGACCAGATTGAGTTGGACCGGAGGGGGGGACACACGAAAGGGGGCTGCTGACTTGTTAACCTTCACGGGAGGGGTTAGGAGATGATCACTGAACTGCACCAGCTGTAAGGAAACTCCACATAAACACACCCACAGTTACACACAGACCTCTCGCCGCAGATCAGGAAAGGTGATTCTCCCATAATCCAATTGAAGTGTGTGGAAATTTAAAGGACATCCAACCCAACCAGAGCAGAGTTCTAGCATTTTTAAAAGGACAAGACCTCCTTGATTTAATGACAGAAGGTGGAAACCAAGTTTATTTCTTTTAACCCTGACTACACCCTGGCGTTGTTAGATGTTTTTTTTAAATAACTTTAAAAGATTCTCTACACTAAAAGTGTTGCTGATTGTGTTTTGTGGATCCACAATCAGAAACATTGGCATCGGGACAGTTCTGCTTTTTTAAATATGCATGAACAGAGGGTGGTGCCAAGTCAGCTGTGACTTAGGTAACATTCATTCCTCTTCATGACAGCGCCAAAATGCACTCTAAACTGAGTACTGCTGGGAGCTTTTTAGACACGACCTTTTAAAGAAATTTTCGTACGTTAAGTGAGAATGGCTTGATGAAGAGATGGAAGCAAGAAAACAGGAACACTCCAGTGAGGTGTCTTTAGTGTATCTAAGGTATCTTTACTGATGGGCTAGATGGTTCTTAAATTGTCTGTCCGGTGGTCAGCTGCTTTATTTTAATTGTGTAGCATTGTTTCATATTCTAGTCACGAGAATACTACAATCTGAGATAGTGTGTCTTAACCCTTTAAAGCCTGAACTACTAAATAATAGGCAGAAAAATAAAAATTTTGGAAAACAAAACCATAATGGAACCTTATATTTGTATGTCTGAGTTTTAATTTGTATAGTTCTTGCTAAATACAATTTTTTTTTGCCTGCAAAAAGTCAGGTTTTTCAGGAAAAAAAGTACCGTATTTTCTGCACTTTAGGACGCACCTAAAAGCCTTTAATTTTCTCAAAAGCCGACATTGCGCTTTATAATCCAGTGTGCCTTATATGTGAAAAAAGCTTTAAAATAGGTGTGCCTTATAGTGCAGAAAATACTGTAATAAACTTATGATGCAGAAGTCCCAAAATCCTAAAGGGTGAAGTATCACATCTTTGGATATATCTGTTTCATCTGTACCAAACAATCACGTGTATATAATAAAACTTACCAAAAAGTCCATTTAAATACAGTCATCAGGTTAGTCTTGACGCTTGCTACATTTATTTTACATTTGCTCACCAGGTAGTGCTGAAATGGGCTTGTTGCTGCAGCTGAGTCTTACGAAGGTGGGTAGAATACCTCAGACCATTCAGAAACTACCCTGCGCCTTGAGGACCTCATGGTTTTGTAGCGTCTGGATCATCCTGACACGTACTCTGGACAAACATTCTTTTCTTGCAAACAGTCATTAAAACTCTGGCGGCTGTATAACAGACAGCTCCATGTTTCTGCTTCCCTAAAGCCGTAGTTTGTGGTGTTGGATTACGCTGCTTTACGTTTGTTTACCTATGCTGAGTTTCTCACAGTCTCTATACCATTACCTCACTATGACTCACAGTTCCTTAAACTTATTATTTCCCATTTCTTGCTTCTCTAATTCCAAAGCATTTCACATGCAGATATATTCTCTTTAGCTAATGTGTCTTAGTCCTGTTTGATTGGACGACATCAGGCGGTGAAAGTGAGAGAGGCTGTATGTCGAGCTTCATTAAGTCAGAAGATACTTTCCCTCAGGAAGGACGAGGGTTTGTGATTTGACTCATAGTTCAAAATCAAGTCTTATTCAGTGCACCAGCACGCTCAGACCCGTCTTTCAAACTGACTCTTGTCCCAGTATGATACAGCTAACTCACACAGCATGGCCTGGCACTGACCGCTGCATTCTGCGAAGGTCTGGACACACACACACACACACACACACACACACACACACACACACACACACACACACACACACACACACACACACTCAGAATCACACCGTCAGTAAATCTGGCCCAGTTTGAGTCCAGCATGCCGGGTCATAAATCACATGCAGTCTCATTGAAATCGTGGCTCCTGTCGACCTGACGTGGCCACATAAAAAAAAAAAAAAAGGAGTAGATAGGTGTAAATATGTGTGTTGAAATGTTCAGAGGAGACGGTGAACAGCTTAAACTTTACGGCACGTCACAGCAGATTTCCAACGATTTACTGTTTTCATCTTGAAACTGTAAAAAATGTGTTTTACCTCCAGCTTAATTTCACATGGAAAAGTATAAACCAGCTGCATTCATTCTAATCACTGGGTATGATTACTTGACCCGTGTGTGTGTGTGTGAAACAGTTTAAAAAGTGTAGCAGCAGTACAGTATTTAAATATCATTAAACCTATTGTCATAATAATAGATAATAAAGGATGATGGTTATATTATAACTCAAGTTTGGATCTGTGTCCAATCTTTTTACACACCAAAGCTTAAAAAATGCACTAAAGAATAGCTTCTCTATTTTGTTCATTTAGTGTTAGTGTACCTGTTTAACTTTTAAGTGTCATGTGATCCACTAAAGTCACAAACTAGCAGCTGGTTTACTTTAGGAATGAGTTAAACTGAGGCCTGAGTCTCATGCCCAGAGCGGAGCATGAAACCTCTCAGCTCCCCATTACATGCTTTGTTTGCCATCACGCTCCTCATTTCATCGGACAGCTGTGTCAAACGTTGTTAGCGGAACAGTGGGAAGCTGAGCCGGACTGTGTGGCCATCGGTGTGTTTGGTGTGAGGCCGTGATCGCACTTTGGAGCAAAAAAGAAAACGACTTACAATGAGGAGAGGGGGCCACAATTGTCTTTAACACACACACCACTCACCCCTCAGTTCAGCAAGAGGCTGTCTGACCTAAATTCACTTTACCTCATCTGCCTAGACATTTGTTTAGCCTTCTGGGCAAACACTTAGAGAAATGTATGCGGGAGAGGGAAAAAAAGAATACATATGCTTGAATACATCATGTTTTGTCAGGGGAAAAGTGAAACCCGGACATCTGCAGACGTATACAGCCCTCTAGTGGCAAACTGCAAAGAACCTGGACACCGAGGGCAAGGAGTGATTTCTTCAGAATTGCACTCAAACATCTGTGGAGATTGAACCCAAAATCTAGACCAAAGCTTGTTTTGACATCAGACACACATTTCTGTCACCGGCCTGGTAAATGTTACCTAATGCCAGATAAAAGGAGTCAACGAGAGAATAAAAAGACAACAGCGGCTGAGAAAAATGAAAGAATTGAGGTCATAGAATCTCACCATCAGAGAGGAAGAGAGAAAATTTTGTCTTTTGAGTACTGTACTCATTACAATGGCCCGAAGGAACTGTGTGCTGTGAAATCATATGCTCTAGTTAAGCTAAACAAGGGCAAGGTATTCCCACATGAAGGGCAGATGAGAATAAGTAAGTGGAAATGCAGACAGATGAGTAAGAGTTGGGGATGGTTTAGCTGTTTGGCCCTGGTATCTCTCTCAGATTCTCAGGTTGAAAATATATTCTCTCTCTTTTGTACCTCTATCTCACTCTCCCTGTGTGTGTGTGTGTGTGTGTGTGTGTGTGTGTGTGTGTGTGTGTGCGTGTGCGCGTGTGTGCGAATCAAACCTCAAGGGTTCAGCACAGCAAGCTCATTAAAGGCTTCATTCCAGGATTGAACAGGATTGCAATATGGACATTGTTTATACACAAACGCTGCCCTGGGACATCTGTTTATTTCTCTTCTATCTTGAAGGGAGGAAAAGACAAATAAAAATGCAGAGCTCGTCTGCATACGCGGCTTTTCATGAAAAAAAAAAAACAAAAAGAAAAAAAACAAGCCTCTCCAGGAGTGTTTTGAAGAAATGGCCATTTTTCAAACCACCTCTTCCCAGCCTTGAGTCATCCTTCAGCAGCTCTCATCTCATGCCCTCTTACCCTCCAGTGACACATGACCGCGTTATGAGGAGGCCTGACAAGCAGAAGTCAGGCAGCTCGGAGAATCATGTCAGGAACATTTTTACATCCCAGCCTCAGCGGAACCTCATCCCGTGAGGCTTCTTTGCTCATTAGCATATAGACTCTGAATGTCAGGGCGTGTACTCCAAAGCTGGACACGGGGATGGTCGCGAGTTTACCTCGGCTGAACGGTCACAGAAGTGTCATTTTTAAACGGCCCGGCCTGGCGGTGTGTCTGGGAGGCAGCCGATGACGCAGCGCAGTGTTGCTACACACCTCGAGCTGTGTTTGGAAACACTGAGGCAGCTTGTTACTACAGCGGGAGCCAATGGGAACGACTGAACTGTGAACTCATTAGCCCAGCCAAGCGTTAAAAAGGGGAGAACAGAGACACGGAGATCCAGGAAAAAAAAAGGGCTGAATGAGAAGCAGCAGCAACAGCAGCCGGGCCCATCAGCTCACACACTGTCACATCAGGTCGCACATTGATCACCTTAACCTCACATGATATATCCCTCCCCTGTAATTGCATTGCTGTGTGGAGAGTCAGTCATTATTCATGAAATATTGAAATAACAAATAGCATATCCTGGCTGATATTAAGAAGAGAGATGCCACAGATAAGTCAGAGGCAAGCGGCTGCTGCCCCCCTCCCCCCCGCGGGCCGCTTGCTGAGTCGCCTGGCTGCAGAAAACCTGCAGTCATCACAAAGTGGAAATATTTACTGCTAACACTTTTGCATATGGGAGGATGGAGAGTAGATGAAGGCGGCTGAAAAATGACTGTGTTTGTGTATCAGGAGGAGCGCTAATCAGATTCCTTCAGTGTCAGAGGCATCTGAGGACAGACGAGCTCAAGGTTCGGAATTTATTTGTTGCAAAAGCAGAAGCCAAGAACCCCGAAGAACACGAGCAGGAGGAGATCAAGAGATCCGTTTAAAACCTGGCTGAATCTGTCATCCCGGTTCAAATTTGTTTGCGAACAACAAGAGATAATTGTTCATCAGGTTGGTTGTGTAATCACGTGGGTGTCTGTTGTTTTGTGTGTTTGTGTCTGCAGAACACCCTTGAGACCTGCACCATCTGCAGCAAACCTATCATGGAGCGGATCCTGCGGGCTACAGGCAAAGCCTACCACCCTCACTGCTTCACCTGCGTGGTGTGCCACCGCAGCCTGGATGGCATCCCTTTCACCGTGGACGCTTCCAACCACATCCACTGCATCGAGGACTTTCACAAGTAGGCAGTTTGTGCTTTAACCAGATTTAAATAATGTCTTTTTTGTGTGTGTGCGTTAACAATGCATCCAATGTCTTCATTTAATTTGCTTACAGTGACAAACTCAGACAATCTGTGTGCCTCTCCATCTTGTTTATCATTTCTTTATTTAGTTTTTTGATGGCGTACAGCCTTAACTACCTGTCCAGTACCAAACTGCACTCAAATGAGACATCCTGCTAGTGAACACAATGGAGCTTTTAGCAGCTGAATAGTCAAATATTTCTCCCTGGAGTCACAGCAGACTGAAGCGGATCTAAATGAGGAGTTGTCACCTTCAAATAACTCCACATTTCTTTAATTTACTGTTCTGCATTGTTTGCCAGAAAATAAATTTCTTTTTCATTCATTCCTAGAAATTCCTTAATTTTATTGGTGTGAATCGAGCCGACGGGTCAGTGAAACAAGATGTTTGACCTAAACTCGCCATGTTCAACTGTTACAACAGTTCAGATCAAACACATTTTAATACAAATCGAGAAAGTTTTTAGGACATTTTTATAGAAGTGTGTCTCAGGCTTCAAGCTAAAGCTAAATAGAGAGTAATTATTTACTTTTGTTGTTGTCAGGAGAATGGAAACACATTCAGTTGAATGCTAATGTTGTTCTGACTTCCGAATGTGTAAATAACAGTCCAGAACATGTCAGTGTTGTGTTTTTAGCTTTTTTGCTCAGTGTCTAAGATCAACTAATGGTTCTTTAAATCCTTGCCTTACCAAAGAAAGAGAAATGTGAGCCAAATCAGTGCGATCTTTGAATTCTTCCTTTTCTGGGTGTATTGCAGGCACAGCGACGTTATAAGATGCAGCCGGAGGCATTAATAAAATAATTTCCTGTCATCGTATCACAATCCACCAATTGCATAACCTTACAAGAAAAGTTCCTCTAATCAGAAGGGAACCAGAAGTAAGCAGCAGTGTGGCTGGAGTTTTTGCTTGGTGATGCGGTAGCACAGAGCCAGGTTTAATTCCATATGACAAGTGTAACATCAACAGTGCAGCCCTTTGTGTGGAGGGACATTCACACCCAGGCTTCAGCTCTTTCACTGGCGATCGCTGTTTGGCAGTGGTTCCCCAAAGCCACGCAACACCTTCACTTCCAGATCCCCAGACATGGAAACAGCCTGTGAAGTAGAACCGTGTCGCCGCCATCACAACAGGACCTGAAATCTCAGGGAGAATCTTATTTCCTCATTGATCCTGTTGTTAGATAGACTTGTTTCTAATTGAGGCTGCTCGAAAGTGATACTGTAGGATTCAGGTCTGGTTTCGATAGAAGCTAGCTCAGCTATTTTTAGTTTCCTCTAAAGCTATTTTATGAAACATATAAGGCAAGAGGAAACTAACCTTTTAATGTTCCCTTAAGGAATGAGTGATTAAACTATCAGACCCCCACCAAGTCGACTACATGATGATTAAAGAGTCACAAGGACATTAAAGGTTAACAGTAAAAAAACATTCTGTAAGTATTTTTTGAGACATTTTCCTTTTTCTCATATTTGTAATGGATAATATTACTCTTTAGAACTATATGACTCATTCATAGAGGAAGCAAAATATACTTGGTTTGAACGGTAAATCAAGTACAAGGACGTTCTAACACTGCTAGTGGTGTTAACACAACTGATCAAGGATGAAGAGCTCATAAACATCAGGGCTGAGCGGAGATCTTTTCCAGGAATTCCACAATACCCCCACCTCGGATGTAGGCCCCTGTATGAACACGGCGGTCCAGCAGCAACGTAAGGTCCAGATCACATCCTCCGTATACGCCCAGCAAATTGGAACACGATGGAAATGGATGTCAGGCAAAGCAGCGTGACAGCTGGGAAGCAGTGAGCGGACAGTCCTAGACCCTCAAAAACAGAACTAAAAAAAACACATGCAAACTATCTGAATGTGGTTTAGGCGTTAAAGACGATCAATCAGTTTACTCTCCAAAACTGTTTCCCTCAAGTTCTTAGTTTAAAGAAAGGCTTCCAGGCACTCATCACTTCATAGATGTAGCCATGTAGCACTTTTATTGATGTCTCAGAATCATGTGATCTAAAGACATAATTATTGATTGATCATTATTGAATTGTTTCTGTTACTGTCGGCTCTCCATTGCAGGAAGTTTGCTCCTCGCTGCTGTGTGTGCTCTGAGCCCATAATGCCAGCTCCTGGCCAGGAGGAGACCGTACGCATCGTGGCCCTGGACCGTGACTTCCACGTGCAGTGTTACCGCTGTGAGGTGTGTCTTCTGTGTGTTTTATGTCTTCAGCTCTATAATTAGTGGTTGTTACATTCCAGCTGCCACAGCTCCAGGTGACTGTCATCACGGTATAACATTAAACGTGCCCTTCCCCCCAGTCACCTTTCTAACAAGACGACTGAATCATCCCTGTTTTTGTCCTGGAAATAGCTTTTCACCTCTCCTCTGAAAAGTTCATGGACTTACATAGTAACCCTGTACATAGTAACATAGTAATCTGTCAGGCGACACTCGGCGGCTGATAAGCGGCGTTGAGACGTTATGTGGTCGCCTCAAAGTGAGGTAACGTGTCACATTGTCACAGAGCGTTTGGCAAACATTAAGGTCAAAAGAAATATTAGTTTGGCAAAGAGGTCTCGACAACAAGAGAATTCTGTCACCAAGGAGACACAACTAAATGGAGCTCTGTGCGTGTGTGTGCGTGTGTGTGTGTGTGTGTGTGTGTGTGTGTGTGTTAAAAAATGTGTTTGATGAAAGCCTGTAAAGCCCTGCTTGACAGGTACCATGTAAAAAAACAAGTCAAAGCCTGGAGTCAGACTAAAGATCTTGTAATTGTACTGTCAACCAAATTTACTTGATAGATGTTCATATTTTAGTACCAAACCTAATTTTAATCCACTCCTATTTACTCATTTTGCTTTAGCGTGTTACACAGTTCATGCTAATTCAATGCTTCCTGTATCTGTTCAACATGAAAGCCCCTCCAGCTTTTCATGATACAGAAAGCCTCCATTTCTGAACAGAGATTGTAGTGTGAAAGTTTGCAGCAATCCTTGTGTAACAACAACTATTAAAGATCAAGGACTGTCAGAATAAATCAAACATAGTGCACCGTGTTGTAGTCTACTCCAGTAATGATAGCATCTCATGACTTACCTTCATTGATGATGATTATGATAATGAGTTTCAGTTTTTGGCCGATGAGCTGCAGTCTGATGAGCTGTTTATTCTAGGTGGTGTTGGTCTGAAGGTCACAGTGTCGTCCTCTGAAGCCTTACAGGCTGACTGCTCGGCTAACAGAGTGGATGTTGGGCCCAGTTGGTGCAAATTCACACTGAGGGTGCACTGGTGAAAACCACTGCTAGATACAAAACCTTCAACACTCCCCATCGAGGAGTAGATCTCCAGATCTTCATTCCTGGGCCAGGACCACCAGTGAAAAATGAAATTCCACAATATAGCGACAAATGATTTTTTATCATTTACGGTAATTTAAACGTTTATGAACATTCCCCAAACTGATTTTAGACCACCTTATATCTGTTTTACCTTTTCCCACACTCTTATCGACCGTTTTAAGCACTTTTGTATCAGAGAAAAGTGTTTCTTTAATACACGGAAGTGTGCTGCGTTCCATGAGTCTTGCATGCCCGTAGGGTGTCACATGACTACCTACTTAAAATCTGCGATGTAGTGAAGCCGTGCATCTTGAAGTGCGAATAAGCTAGAGATTAGTGAAGTGGTTACTCCTGTTTGCTTTTTTTAAAAAAACATATTTAGATACATTTCAATTGAAGGCAATTTTTATGACGTCCTGCTGCCGTTCTGCTCTAACAGAAAAAGACTTGACTCAGCAGCAAACGAAGGATCCACTCTGATTGATCCTGTTCTCTCACTTTATTTATACTTTCACAATTAAAATTGAAAACACAAGACAAAATGATGTTACAGCATGAAATGTTTATTCATTTATGTGAGAGAGGAAGTGATTGAACCAAATTTTATTACTAACAATCCAATAAATGATGGTTAATGACATTTTAATGAAAGCCACTAACATAAAAACTTGGTCCATAAGAAGTTGGTCCATAGCTTGTTGCTCTGCTTCAGTCTGGGTTGTGTGGCTCACGGTTCTGCTGTGTCCTGCAGGACTGTGGCTCTCTGCTCTCTGAGGGGGACAACCAGGGCTGCTACCCTCTGGACGGACACGTCCTCTGCAAAAACTGTAACACCAGCCGCATCCAGGCGCTCACCGCCAAGGCCACCACTGACCTCTGAGCAACCCGCCACCCGGTCACCTCCACTGTGATAAACCAACACTCCCTTTTTCCTTCTGTTTCCCCCTTGCTCTTTCTTTCTCTTTCAAACATTCAGATTGGCATAAACTGTGCCTTTGTCTCTTTTTCATATGTATATCAACTATATTCACGTTCAGTTAAAGCAAATGGCATCACGTGTCCACCTGCACACATTTATTATTGACGCGGTACAATCCTAACAGAAGGGTGTTTAAGTGTGCTGTTGTTTTGTCTTGCCAAACTTCAGATGAGAGCCTGATGGATTTTATGTATTTATGCTAAATATGAAGCTGCAGTCAGCAGTCAGAGAGATTAGCATATCATAAAAATTGGAAACAGATAGCCTGGCTTTGTCCAAAGTGAAAAGAAATTCACCTAACTGTATCCATAAAGCTCACTAATTAGCATTTTGTACTTGTATTTGTATTTTTATGGGTTTATGAGCTCTGCTTGACCAAGTTAAATCCCCCGCCCCACCTAGTGCTCTTATATCTTGCTCTTATGTTCAATCTTTATGCTAAATTAGCTTAAGGTGTAGCCTTAATGGACCATATAGAGCATAAACTGGCATTACTTTTCTCATTTTGCACCCAACTGAATAAGAACATTTCCCACATCAAACTATTGCTAATGCTAAATGCTAAAATTACTCCAAAACCACCATTTAACAGTTTCAACGTATATCAATGCTAATAGCATACTGTATATTATAACCATTTAATCTGCCACCTTTTAGCCAAGATGCTCAGCAGGTTTATGCACTCAATGATAATAATATCCAAGCTGAGTCCACCAGAACATGTGAATGAGATCCGACCTGCAGGGGAGAGCAGGTGGACGTGACCCCTCTGTAGCTGTTACGTCATGAGCGAACAGCACGATGTTAGAACATTCATTTTATCCTCTATTGTTACACACTGAAGCTCATGAATGAAAACTCTGCCCGACTGAGCACCAAAGAATTAACTTTAATTGCCGTATTCACTGTGTACGTGTAACATATACAATAAAAGTCACATGAGTTTTAGTGGGACCACAGGAAACACAAACAGCAACATAAAAAGTTGTCAACAGACAGCTGTTGGAAACCATTCATTCTAAAGCGACTCTCTTTCTTGTTTTCTCCAGTGGATGTTGCTTTAGGTCAACAGTAGATCCCTGTTGGCCTCAGCAGTACAATCATGGCTTGACATTCGTGGAGAAGCCCCTGTAGGAAGCGGAGGCTCCTTCCAGAGTGTCTGAGCGGGAAACATGCAGGTTTATCACGCATAGATCAGATTAGTGTGAGCAGTCAGGTAGTGATAAGGGATTTGAGATGGCTATGCAATTTTAAATATTAATTGCATTGACACTTTATAAGATTTTTTTGTTATGAATAAGGAAATATTTTACCTGTACAGATTCAAGCATAAGTGTCCTTATAATAATCCTTTAACCAAGCCTGTGCTGTTGGTACTGTGTGACTGTGTTTCACTGAGCTGCTTGTCAGTATTGATTGTACCATTGTCTCTAGAATATTCATATTTTGTTAAAAGGTGATGGGCTAAGAAGGGACCATGAGAATTTATCCAAAATTATTGTATTACCCGTTCCATCCAGAAGTTATTGATCAGTAGTTTTGTTTACTTGAATATGATTCCTAGAGAAACGTACGTTTAAAAGGTGATGGTGATGGCAAGTTAAAGGTAACCTGTGGAGTTTTTCATACCCCCATTTCATTTGAAGCAGGCATTCATGAGTCAGGTCATCACAGGCAGAGAATCTGATTAACATCCCTGACACACAGATTTGTTAGTATGGGATGTCTAAATGGCTGCCTGAAAGAGAAGTACGGATGCAGGGACATCCACGAGACCACTAAATGAGTCTGTAACATGAAAGGAGTGCCCTATTAAAACATTCAAAAAGATTATAGGATTGCAAATACAGACACAAACGAAGCCGGATTCTGAATATGCAAACAATCAGAGTCACTAATAATTCATGAGGAAGGAATTCAAGTAAACAAATGTTCAATTTATTTACAGAAGAACTCCACAGGGTACTTTTAAATGAATCTGTTTGACTTAACAGTCACAATCGTGTGGATGGAGACCTTAAGACCTTAATCATTCTAATTTTAAGAAGTGTGTTTTATATCAAGCAGACGTCTCTATACACTATGTTTGCATAAATCAATGAGGACACGTCAGACTGTGTCGGTGTTAACCAGAGCAACACACTGTGAATGACTGTGCTAATAAGCCTGTGAATAATTAAAGAGTGAATAGTAATCAGACATTAATCACTTTCCCAAACTAATTTTCTACATAAAAGCAGAGAAATCTGGGGATGATTAAACATAATTGTATAAAAAAAGCATCTGAAAAATAATTAGCACAATTTTTTCTCTATCCATGTTTGAACATTGTTTGTCAGTCAAAGAAACCAAAGACAACAGGACTGTGATAAAAGACGAGTACACCTCTGGAAAAGAATTAGTTCAATGCAGTTTTTATTGTCTTATCAACGATTCACACTTAGTTTTTAAAAATACATCAAGCTGCAGGAGGAAGAACATTAAGAATAGGTTTTCTCTTTATTTAAAGACATTATTTTTAATAATTTTATTTCTGCTACTTAAAATAGATCCTGCAGTAGGAAACAGTGGGTAGGTACAGTAGATGCTTTGCATTGAATTAGGTTGTGAAGCACTCACTACGGCTGCAGCTTCCAGTCTATATAAAAAATATAATCCAGGTAGTTTTCATGGTCAGGTGTTTTTTGTTTTTTTCTTAATAAATATGTCACCAGCTCAGAAATGAGTTCACTGGGTTTCTCCACGTCTCTTCCATTTGTTGTAGATGTCCTTTCAGGCTTGAGCAGCAAACAGCTGAATCATTCCAGTGCTGTGTTTAAATTGGTGACTGTGAGGAACAGCTTGTAATAATGACCTGCAAACAGCAGTATCTATTTAAACCTCCAGCCTGCTTTCCACAGCAGTTTCCTGTGCTCTGTGTCAGTTTTAGTAAATGTGCAGCTAACAATCAAACATGCTTTTATGTAACTAGAAACCAGAGCAGTCTGTGAGCGTGTGTTTAATTTGCTGTGGCAGATCCATCTGGTCCTGTTCAGATGGATCTGACTCCATCCTGGGTGGTGACGAGCCAATCGCAGGCACTTATCCATCGTGCAGCAGCTGTAATAATGAGCCCAGATCTGAACAGACACATTAACAGTTGATGTAAACTTCCTACATCAGCGCAGCAGCAGTGGTTTGACAGACCTACATTATAGAGGTGGCAGAGATGTGTTCTGTCTGTTCACATGAGCGTAGCATGGACAATGGCAAGTTTTCACTCTGGAGTTGTTTTCCAAAGTTTAAATCACTCTTGTCGCGTAAGCAACAACAAAAGGTTTTCACTGTGGGGTTAAAGTTCATCGTGTAAGTGGCCCCTGAATGCTGCTCAGCCCAGCTGATTACAGCTCTTGAAGACAAAACGGTCAGAGAGCTTCCAGGTGAAAGTCTCTGAGCAGTTTGATGAATTATTCGTCACCTTTGACCTTTTTTTTTTTTGTCAACACATGAGATATGAGCTTAATATAAAGCTGCATGTAGCAACAGTTTTAAATCAGAAACGGTAAATCAGCAAATAGTAATATTACACTATTCCTTATTTATTATTTTCACTTTTAAATTCCTAAATCAAATTTTTTAAACTTGTGTCAGTGGCTTATTAGCATGTTTTATTCACAGTGTGGCTGGTCTGGTCCATGAACACAACTTGACCTGGTATTGAGGTCGGTTTGTCTGACATTATTCCTTTCCTGGAGACTGATGCCTCAGCATAATGACCACCTGATGAGTTTTGTACTTGTTCGGTGTGTTTTTATCTCCGGTCTTATATATTTGTTAAAGTGCCTTTGACATAGCAGTATTAACGACAACTGCTGGTCTGGATTGCCTCCCTCAACATTTTTTGCCATGTTTATTTGTCCTTACCAAAGTAAACAAAGAAGATGCAGTTACTCTGGCTTCACTGAGCGTCTTCACAGTGAATGTTTCCATCAGGGTGGGGGCTTCAGCAGCCGAACCTTGAAAGGTGTTGGTGTGAAACTCACCTGAGTTGATCTTCAGTTGTTCAAGCATATGATTTGTTCTCAATCTTTGGATAAGGGCATGTAATCGACTGTTGTTTTTTCTTTCTTCAATAAAAGCTTTGCAGTAACATGATGTCTATGTCTGTTTGGTTTTCCTCTCCTGTAGTATTCAGCACATGAAATATGAAGATCTTTGTGGTGATTCTCTCACTGACGCACCTCAGTGTGTAACCCACGGCTACTTTGCTCCTAAGACGTCATTTAAACCCGCTCAGTCGCAGCAAATGCTCCGTGCTTACACAGCTCCCACTCAAGGTCTCCCGTGTCATTCTGCAAGTCCCAGAACAGTCTTTACGCAAACTGGAATCACCTGCTTAATAGAAATCCTGCACTTGGAATATCCTTTCAAGTGTACGTCTGGGACAGCGGTTTAATTACAGGAAGATACCGTGTGCAGCCTCATTTTTTTTTTTTTTTATCATGGCCACAATCAGCAAATGCACCGAACTGTGAAGTCTGTTTACTGCTGGTATAAGCATGATGGAGTTGTTAGGATAATTTAAAGACCTCCTATAAGCTTTTTTTAAAAATATTATTATTTCCAACTTCCCAAGTCTGTCTTGATTTAACCCTTTGCACGTGTCATCTATACTGCAGATCAGCAGTAAGTCACTGAGCATTTCAGCAGCATTTCAATCCCTCCAGCAGACTGAGGGATTGAAATGGCAATCAAAACAGGACAACGCGTTTTTAGAACAACAGGAGGGCTTTGGAGTTATGTTTATCCATTAATGCTTCTATCATCAGCTTTCTGCTCTCCAGTCTCTGCTGTTAAACAGGGAAGAGTTTGGAATGACAGCATGTGGCAGTTTCCTTGTAATAGTTTCCTTCATATGCTCATGGCAACAAGGGAGAGAGACCCCACCCCCACCCTCACCCCCCAGGACTTCCTTTACTGCACATAAATCTGGTTTTTGCAAACAAATTGCTGAGTGATGGGCCCTCCGGCCAACATGATGTACCCTCCGATGTCTTCGTCTGCATAAAAATCCCGCATGGAGTCTCCAGGGCCTGCATCTGCATTTTTTGAATGTTTTCCACTAATACGGAGAATTATGGTTTGAATTATTTACCAGAAAGCAGAGATGAACACGAGAGAGCAAAATGGGCCACTATCGTGCATAATCTATCTGCTCCCATTAAATGAAGCTGTCATATGGTCAGATTTACATAACACTACAATGTGGGCCCACATTGCACTGCTCTGAGCTTAATGTTATTGGCTTTAAAGTGAATTCCCACTGTGCATTTACATCAAGAGCATTGATTTTCGGGTGTCCTTGAGCTGGCTAAAGGAGTGATGTAATCTCTGAGTCAGACTTGCGCTCACTCTGAGACACAAATCTAAGCCGTCCCAACGTACGCTGCGTGAAACTGTTATTAGAGCTGTTTCTATTCAACAACTGACTGTGAGCATCCAAGGACCAGCCAAGGAGTTGGAGTTGGAGGGTGCCAGCCGTCATTTTGACTCACTGTTTGTAATGTCAAAACAGTCTAAAGAGAGCGTTGTGTTGATTCAGTGCTTCACAAAGAGAAATGGTTCTGCACAGATGTGAAGGTTTAGTCGTCTTCATCAGCGCAGCGGATGCTGTCACAGGTTGATTGTTAGCTAAACTTTTTACTCTGTTATTGTGCCTCCATTACAGACTGATGGGAACATCTGAATGTTGTATGACTCATTCACCGCTGAACATTTTCAAATCCATTCACAGGAGTCTCTAAAAGTACTGCAATCATGTAAAATGGATTTTACCTCTGGCGGTCACTCTGTAGTAAAAGCCTCATTCAGGCTGCTTTATGAGAGTTGTGTATTCTGCTACAGGGGACTACAGCACTCCACATTGTTATTCTTTTACCAACACAGAAACTTTTAGCATTAAAATGTTAAATCAATTATTCTCACCCATTGAAAAACTGTGATTTGCACTGGGATTCGGCCTTTGCTGCTTGTCATCCCCTCTTTTCTTGCCTGTCTCATCAGTTGTTGCCGTCAAATGAAGGTAGAAGCTGCTAAAAAGCTGCTCCAACCTCTAAACCAAACTACTTCTAGCATGAAGGTTTCACACTACTGTCTAAACCTGTAATTATGTCTCAGAAGATACCAAGCAGGATCTGTTTCCATCGACGTCTGTCAGCAGAATGTCTCACAATGTTCAAAAAGATTTCATCTAAATTTTGTACAGGTGTTGCTTGGAATGGGAGATTGAGCGTTTGACAACACAACGATTGAACAGTTTGTTGCACTTCAGTATCATTTGATTGTGTGAGTATCTGTGTGTGTTGTTTGTCACTCTAATGTCTTTGTAGTTGTCATATTTCATCTTCATTCCTGCGCCGCCTCTTATCCTCTCTTCACATTTGATGTGTTAGTTCTCTTCCTTTCATAATGCTGTATTGATTTGTGCGTTTATAAACTGGTGTATAGAACATAACTTTGTCTTCTCTTAGCTGTTGCCTACCATTTGTTTCGTTTCAGTTCTAAAGTATCCTGACATAGAATGATCCTGCAGATAATAAAGCTTGCTAATGTAGTCCTTCTGTCCTTTGTGTTTGCTGGCAGCGCAGCCTCAGATGTCTTTCTGAAACACAGTCTAGTTTCTGCATGTAGTTCTTTTTACTTTGGTTATTTATTTATTGCACATTCACTTACCTTTTACATTTTACTACCATTTTCCCAACTGAGGGTCAACACAGGATATCATACTTACCTTGTGCATTAACTGACAGCTTTAGAATGATACAAATACAGATCAGAGATTTTAAATGGGATCCATTTAGCTCAGGCCTTTTCTTCAGGTATCACAATTTGTGTACAGATTTGGAAGCAGATTCTTCAACCACTACTAATTCAATCTTACACGTTGTATTTATTAACTGTTTTTAATGACCAAACACACAAGAAAACACAAGAACAGTTTTAACAGCTCAATACCTCAGATTTTAATCAAGATTCATCGTACAGCCTTCAGCGATCTGAATACTATCCCTCATCAGAGACACTTCTAAAATTATGGGATGTTAAAATTCTGTGGTCAACTTACATTAGTGGCAGTATTCCAAAGAATTCTGTCAAAATATTAATTTGCATCAGGGGTGCAGAAGCTCAGAACCATCCCAGCTCAGAGGGCTTGTTTCCAGAAGAAGGTCTGAATCATTCAGTGTCACAAGATCCCACACAAAATCTCTGGTAAGTCGGATTTCAGGAGTATTCCTGATATTGAGGCCTTCCTTATCAATGCTGCCATAAGCTGGATCTACAATATATTATCACCGTAAGAGCAGGTCACAGCAGCTAAACGTTCAGGAACCAGAGACAAAGGTATTTAAGGGGTTAAATCCTTTCAAAGCTGCAGAGATGGTGTAGGTAATGTATTTCAAATTGGAAAAACAAAAAAAAACACTTTTATAGAGATATTTAAACTGACCTTGATTATCTGTCTGAGACTTTTTGGCCTTCTAAAAATCAAAGTACTAAAGAAAATGTTTCAGAAACTATTTTGGTATTTTGGAATAACTTGAACACTTAATACTGTTTAAGTTTATATCACACATTCTACAGGTTAGCCTGAACAAATGGATGTGATTTACACAAGAGGTCTGACCTTAAGACGTGGCGAAAGGTGTCCAGGCGGACACTGGTGAGTCCGTGTAAGGGACTGAACACGGAGCATGAGAATTTGGATTATTTGACTATTTTTAATAGTGAGTCTGACACCTGAAATATATTACAGAAACACCGAGGTCATCTAATGGAAGTTTAAATTCTGTTGATTCTACTGTCATTCTCCTCATCAGCAGCATCAAAGTGAAGAGCTCTGAGAGGTTTGAGTCAAAATCTAGTCTGATTGTAGCACCGGGTATGAAAGGATTTACTCTCACATAATATCAGAAATGAAACATTAGTTTAACGTGAATGTTTTACGCTTTAAAAGGATGATAATGAGCCGCTGCTTGTTGCCCGTTGGCTCTCTCCACATATCAACCGTCACTCACCCTCACCTCTGTTACTAGATCCTGAATGTCTCTCCCTGCACCCACAGTCCAACCAAATGATGACTGATTTATATGCAACGCAGGGAGTGGATTCAGATTCTCATAAGTCCACAGTCTTTACTGACTTAGTGTAGGTGCGTCTCTGCAGCTCCACTGAAAGGTAAAGCGGTTCTCATGATTTAAGGCTCTCTTTGAGCTGTCACCTCTTGACCTCAGGGTAAGAAGCAGAGAGTCGTCTGTGGATTTAATGCAAACCTTGTGTTTCAGTTTGAACTTTCATTCTCACACTAAAGCAGGCCGACTGATTAAGCCAGCCGAGGATATCTAAACGCTCCAACAGTGGGTGCAAAATGAATAAATGAACACCAGTTTCTTGTTTCCTTGACAGTTGGCGAGTTCGTTGAGTGCTACCAATTATACCTTAACCTCCACGCTGGAAGCTTTAATAGAAACAGAGGGAAGTGTTTCCATGTGAACAGGACTGTGTTATATCACAGTGCAAACAAACACCCCAATGGATTCTGGTTCTGTACCCCAACACCTCCACCATGTGAGCTCAGACATCCTCCATCACCGTCACCTGCCATTTAAAGTGGATGCTGTCGCTATGGTGATGTCATCATATTGATTGGGTCAGTTTGGTCAGGTGTCAGTGGAAGAATGTTTAGTCCTAAATGATTATTTCTGTGGAAACTCCAGAGGTCTTCCTGTTTGGTGATCAACAGGCTGAAATTACACTGCTGTACAAAGCAAAAGTGCAGTATCTGCAAAAATGCAACACAAATAATTTTTCATCAG
Organism: Antennarius maculatus; assembly: GCA_013358685.1. NCBI lineage: Eukaryota > Metazoa > Chordata > Actinopteri > Lophiiformes > Antennariidae > Antennarius > Antennarius maculatus. The sequence continues at coordinate 11,988,228 of CM023610.1, read as the reverse complement.
TTTTCTGCACCAAAGAAAATGAAAACTTAAATAACTCCGGAACATGGAATTCTGGAGCAGCTTTGGCTTCATTTTCTTTGTGACTGGGATGGTCTGTGATTGACCACAGAGAGGTCACCCTTTGCCGAGGCCTGCTAACATCCTGCTAGAAAGCGCTCAGCTTCTGGACCTTTAATGAATGTGAGTCTTAGTGTCTGGATTCTCTCACGAGAACTGGAAACTCCAGTCACCATGTGGTTCATCCGTTGCATCGCAAGATCAAAGATGTTTCATCACTTCAGTTTCATTTCTGTATTGGAATTCTCCCTTGACATACTTTATCACCGTGTGGTAATTACTCTAATATCACTTTACTAATGTATCTCAGAAGGTCTTTTTTGTTTCTTCTCTCAGACTAGAGTAAACTTTTAACATGGTCTTCTACCGTTGCTGTCTCTGTCTTTAAGGTGATTTTATTGTAAAATACAAAAAAGGACTGTGGATAAAGATTGCATGAGCTTGGATTAGGATATCTTACTTGAATGCACTCCCTGCACAACAAATCGATATCAAACAAAGTCTTGGAAAACAGATTAAGAGTAAACAAGTGAAACCTACTGGATCCAGCTGTTGTCTCCAGCTCAGTTTAATAATGTGAACTTTTTATCAAAGTAAATGTTTGAATCAATGAATGATTGAACACCACTGATAAGTGTATATAGAGATACCACAGATGCTGTGTGTTTTACACTATTAAAACTGGAGGGTGAAGCACAGAGAAAAATGTGCTATACCCATGTGGCCTTAATTACTTACATTGATAGAAAAAAAGAAGCAAAGGAGACTTATTTTTGAAATCCCAGGACTGAGAATTATTTGATCATGCATAATAAGTCCAGGCACAAATGCTACTAAAGCTTAAAACCCGGATCTTTTGGACAAGGAACAAAGGCAGATGAAACATCAGTGATTAATTATTCACATCAAACTTGTCACCTCCTCCCCCATCACTGTTTCTCCCAGACGCTCCAGACTAATTCAAGTCCATCTCTTTGTCTTGAAGAGACATCCGATGTCAGATCTCTGCAGATGCTGTGCTCCTTTTCCACGGTTTTTCCAAACTGGAGTTACGTAACGTGTTGCATAAGCAAGTTGAGCAAATATCCATTGAACAATTTTCAGTTTGCTTCAACTACACCACTGCTTCAACTACACCACTGTAGATGAGCTACACTGTAGCTCATCTACAGTGGTGATAAGAGATATTGGGCCGTGTTACTTCTCTTTCTGTGTAGCTTATACTAAAACCATCTTAACATACACCACCCAAATTAACGAACGATGCCAGATTCAGTTTATTTCAACCTTCATAGCTATTTAAATTTCAACAACTACATGTAAATTCTTCAGGTCACCGGAGATCCGTCTCTGAGATGGGTGTGGTAGAACTTTGGCCGAGTCTTCTTCACTGCTGCTCTGCAGCTATGTTTGGGGTTTGTTTGCATCATCTGCTCCCCCAGGTCTAGCCACAGCATCTAAGTTGGGTTCAGGTCCAGACTTTGACTAGAACACTCCAAAAGGTGCAAACACTCTTGGTGTTCCTGTTCTTGAACTCAGTCTGGTGACCTGACATCACCTACCAGTATATTCCAGTGGAGAGCAGAATTCATGTTTCCTTCAATTATGGTATGTTGTCCTGGCCAAATGCTTGCCTCACTGTTGACCTTAACTATAAATACTATGAACTACTGAATGCAGGTTGACATCAGATGTAAAGGAATGCTGTCTTCAAGCAGCTCAACTTCAGACTCACCAGTTCATAAATATTTTCCCAAAAGTTCTGAAGGTCATCAAGTTCTTTCTGGTCAAAATAAACCTTAGTGTTCTTCTGGGTTCTTTCCATCACCGTTCTCCCATTGATAACATTTTTTTCTCTGTGTCTGAAACATTGGAGCCGTGAACATTTACCTTCACTCAGGTAACAGGCCTGCAGGATACTGGCCGTGTTCTTTGGATCTTTTTCTGACTTCCTGAATGACTGTTTGCCGTGTTCTTAATTAAATTTGTCAAGGTCAGACACTTCTTAAACCATTAAACTGCATCATCCTTGGTTCAGCCTGCTGTCTGCGTCTGGGTCCTTCATTCTGCTAAAGCTGAGATGTAGCAGTGGAATCACGTTGCTCTGGTTAAACTTTATTTGAAAATCCAAGACAGCAGACAGTCCAGACCTTCTTCACATTACTTTATTTTAATTTTATCAGTTATCCAGGGTGATATTTTAACATAGATGTGACGAATTGAAACTAATTTTGTCCAAATATTCATGATTTTCAGCTGAGGACTCAGACGGAACGTGTGGTTGGGGTTACCAGACTTAATTTGTGTTCCATCGGTTTGAAATTCAGACAGAATCATCTTTATTTGTTTGGCATTTCACACTGGAGGAGTAATTAAAGTAGTTTGATTTGATATTTTGTTAGTTTTTTCTGTCACATTTGTCACACATATTTCAACACAAATAATTACATGATGAATAGGTTTTGTTTTGTTTCTCCTGAGCTTTCACACTGCTACTGAAGGCATCCCAGTGGGACGTCTTTAGGAATCGACAGAGTCCTTTTGGATGAAGGACCTTGTTTGCTCCCTGCATGGATGAACTGCTGGATGGGGCTCGTGGAAGGAAATGGAACCGCGCCTCAGACCCACTGGACCACTTTGTAAGAAGATATCCACCTATTAATACATCTGGATGGACGGGACTCCCGGACAGGTGGCTGAGAGCAGTCAGAGCATTTGACCTCCCTATGTGTGGTCTGAGCTGCCCTTTGACCTTCAGGACCCCTGGATTCCCTCAGAGCTCGCTGCTGTCGAGCTTTTTCTGTGTGTGTCGATATATTAAACATGTGAGTGTCTGTTTTGGGCAGTAGTCATTTGTGAGTTCAAATGACTACTGCCCAAAACACAACCTCCAATCCTGCTTCGGTGAATGTAGATGTGTGGATCTGCACTGAGCTCAGTAAAGACCGGTTTGCTGCTGTGAATGACATGACTCCATAAAGCGGCTCCAGCTGGCTGCCAGCGTCCCATCTCCGCCTGAGGTCTCCGTTTGTCAAACGCCCCTGAACGAGAGATTTAGACAGTATTTGGTTCAGGATCAACCAGCTGTGATTAAGGGGATTTGGGGGGATTTTCAGGATTACCTCTCCAACATTTGTGTATAAACAGCTGAATGTCACAGGTTGTGTGTTGCTATAATGACCGAGTCCATTTACTTTAGAGTGGATTAAGTGAAAAGGTATCAACACTACGTTGCTGCTGCAGAAAACAGCTCCTTTTTGAACATGCTCAATTTAATTTTTACACTTTATAGATGTGTTGTTTTAATGTGTTTTCAAGCAAACAAAGAATCAATCAAAAAAGAAATAGATCAAGTAAAAAAGCAGTTTAAATGACGACTGTTTTCCTTCTGTCCCTGTTCGTCTGAGTGTTACGACAGTCTAATCAACATTATGGATTGTGTCTTCAAGGTTGTGTGTAGCGTCTTTAGACACGGCCTTGGACACACAATCCATAGTGTTGACATAAATATATAAATATTAATGCTGTGAATGTACCACTGTTCAATCTGGACGTCATTCCTGTCTTACACTAAAGTAATCTGATGTGGTCATCCGACCTCCGGCCGCAATCAGCTGTAAATCACCACAGCGCTGCAGACTCGCCACACATTTTTTTCTTTATTATGAATATGTATGTAACTACTCATGGTTCAATATGACAGGATTTAATGTAAGAAATTAGAAACTCAGCAGGTAATAGGCTGAAAATGAAAGAGTAGTATATCAAGTATAGGATTTGTATTAGTTATTGATTACTTACCGCTATCGTCCATCCAGTGTTTTATGTAACATTGATAGCAGCTGAACTTGGACCACATCATCACACAGTAACAGCAGCAGAGGGTATCCTCTGATTTTCATTACTGGAGCTGATATAAATTCAAATATATTTATTTTGAATATTATTTGACTGTTATTTTTTGCAAAGAACCTGCATTATATTATTTTTTTACACATTTAATTAAAAATAGGTTTTTATAGTGCCATGTTGTTGTGCAAAATATTTAATAATTTTTATCATCATCAGTTTTATGTCACTTCTGCAAGATGATGTCCTAAAATGTTTCTGTTGCCCCAACAATTTTTCTTCTTTCCTGACCTGTGCAGCTGAACCGTCCTTCTGAAATGTGCTGTAATGTAATGTAGGTTTGTTTAAAATGTAATGCATCGCATGTATTAACTGGTGTATTTATCAATGTATATATACATTGTATTTACCAATGTATATATTATTAGCAGCGCACGATGTGCGCTGCTAATAATGTGTGTCTTTCTGGGTCACCGCTGAACACTTCTGTGACTGGAACAGAATGGAAATATCTCCTGTTGTTAAGTCCTTTAAAGTTTGTCCTATTTACAGCATAGAGGTTTGACTGAATTGGAATCAGCTGTATAGCTTGTCAAAAAACACACTTTCATTACAAATCAGTACCTGGTTCTCTCGTTTGTTAAGGACTAGTAGTATTTTAAACTCATTAAATTAATTCCAGTAAAATGTCTGTAAATGTCCAACATGGTGTGGATAAAAACCATGTTAAACAAACAAACCGTTAGAGTTGGTGCAGCCTTAAAAAATAAATCCTGCTCGTTCTTTATCCAGAAATCCATCAGAGAGTGAGAAGCAAAGTTTATTCCCTTCTGGTCATGCTGCAACATAGAAGTGTGTGTGTGTGTGTGTGTGTGTGTGTGTGTGTGTGTGTGTGTGTGTGTGTGTGTGTGTGTGCGTGCGTGCGTGCGTGTGTGTGTGATCACATGCCACTGAAACAGATTAATGACCTGATGTGAATAGGCTCTGGTGCAGCAGCACCAGATAAATACACATCTGCGTACAGTTCACCTGACAGACTGACATGCGGCGCTGGTGGATGTTGGTGGAGACTGTCCTGCTGTTCCAGACCTGGTTCTGGTCCTGGGGACAGCAGTGAAACAAGACTTTGATATTAAGTATATATATAGTTATACATATAGTTAGTATGTGGCCCTCAAATACGTAACCAGAGGCACAAGAACCTCTTTTTTTAAGGTTTGAAGGTGTCATAGATTACTCCTCAAGTCTGGCTGACAATAAAAGTCAGGCCACATGACTTTAGTTGATCGACTTAACATTATTGATGAACTGAGAAATGTAAAGCAAGTGTGGTGGAAAGTTTTAAATACAATAAAATAATACAATAAAATAATATAATAAAATAATATCATCTCATTGAACCAAAGATCTGGATTGTTGTGTGTGCGCTCGTGAAGGTGGCCCCAGGATGTCTCGAGGTCATGAAGACGCTGGATAAAAATAATTACTGTTAGAACATACTTGGAAATGCTTGCATGATTGTCGGTATCCTTGGAAGAAGTTAGACATTGACAGAAGCAGCTGACCAGATCATTTCATATACTGTACCTGAAATTAGAATGTATGTTTCTGCACAGGGTCATCCAAAGAATGTCTGCAGCAGATGTGTCCTCACAGGGTTCACGTGACTGATTATATTATGTCATCAAATAGTTTTGTGAAGCTGTCGACTTGATATTTTTGGTAACGTCTGGAGGTTATGACTTACCAACTGAAAGCCCGTAAAGAACTGGTTGAAAGCAGATGGGCCGAGGTTAATACCTCCCCCTAGTCACACCTTTAGGGTATAAATGATGTGTGATCCTTTTCATATTTTGTACCTGGAACCCCGCTGCAGCTCTCGTCTGTAAAGTTTTTCCTGTTCCCAGAATATTCTGTAACAACACTTCCAAGGACTGGTCATCGTCTCCAGAGCTCTCATCATAATTAGATAAGTATTTGTTGAACTTGTCTGTCTGTCAATATCATCGATGATATTATTGGACTCATACTCAACCTGTGAATGATATTATTGTACTGCTACTCAACCTATGCATGATTTGAATTGACAAATAAATATCTTGTATCTATACACTGTCTCCTGTCCTTAAGAGAAACGAAACCCCCACCACACAAGTCAGTCAAGCCACAGGGAGATGTTAGTGCTGTGGCGCTTCTGTCAGTGTGGCTCCTTGACTTCTCATCACAGCGGGATGATTTACGTCAAAAAGGTGATTTCCTTTAAGCTACAGTATTTTTGAAGTCTTAGATGTATGGTATGAACAATGGGATGTATTAATTTCCATTTCCTTTACTTGTCTTCTGCTAAAGGTTGTTATTAATGCCTTCCTTGAGCTCTTTCTGAAACTGTATCCTAGCAACCTGTTTGTACTTTGACTCCTTTCATTCGAGGTAATCACAGTGAAGAAGGTGTCCTGGCAGCCGCTGCAGTCGGTGGCCACTAACTCCAGTCTGAACTGGAAGACATCGCTCATGTCTCGGTAATGATATGTAGAGCTGAGAGGAAGTGTTATCTTTCTGTCATTTGTGGCTCCAAATCAGACGCCCGACTCTCTGTACTGGGTTCAACGTGAAACGGCATGTCTCCTACGTCTGAATTTATGTAGAAGTCAGTGTTTGACTTCAGAACCAAGGGGGACCAATTGTTAGGACCGTTTTATGGTTTTAAACCACTTGTAAAGTACTCGACTGTAGAGGGAGGCACATGGGCTGCACATCAACCAGCCCAGAGGGTGTTGGACCTGTGACTGACAAATACCCACCAAAACATTTTGTATTTACAGTAGAAATTAAGAGAAGTGGTTCTGTAATAAATGTAGAGTTAACCTCAGATCCATTCTTATTCTATAGATATGTCCTCGGCCAGGTATCATCTCTCCTCAGCTGTGAAGACTCACCAAGTTCTTCCTGCTCTCTGTGCTGAACCCTACAGCCTCCGTTCCCAGCTCTTTCTATTACAATACAGAAGTTTTAAAAATAAAATATGTGCAAAGCAACAGTTGACTTCAGACCAGTAAAAGTAAGAAAGATGGGTCCATTCTTAGCTTGAGACTAGATATACAGTACGTACCTAGTAGACGTGATGACAGTAGCTGAAGTTATATTTAATTAAATATCATCAGCTGATGCTGTCAAAAAGACGTTACTGTCTCTATGATCAAACTGTACAGTGTGTCAAATGGACGGTTCATTCATTTATTCACAGTCAGAAGCAAGGTAGCTAATGATGGTTAAAAGAAATTTGTTATCTCATGTTTAGGCTGAGTGTCCTTCAAGCAGCAGATACTGAGTGAGGAACGTGCAAACCCCGCCCACTTTGCACAAGCGCAGACTGGCTTCAGTTGATGCTGCTGGTTGTTCAGAGCAGGACTCCTTTCAGGTTAAATCTACTTTAACAATATGAGTTGTGTAGCATATGGGATTTAGACCAAATGGTAACTTGAGTTGGGTTCTGAGAAGATAAATCACAAAATCGAATGGCCTGGCAGATCTATTACAAATATAAGAGAATGTCAAATTAACAAATGACGAACTTAAACCTCCAACTAAAAATTGAGCTCTTTGACTTGAAGAAAGTAGTAAATTAAATGAATAGTGTCCTCAGTGTATGGTTTCCTTTTTCTATGAATCTCTTTTTCTTATGATAGTGATTCTCTTTTTCTATCCATGTGTGGAAAGACGCATATGGATGTCTTTCTAAAATGACATCTCATCAATTCCAATTCTAAATACTTATAATCATACTTAAGTGTGTTTTACTGTCTGTGATAAGGTCACCTCAGCTCTTGTCCAAGAACCACCTGAACTCCTGCTCTTTTTACAAGAACGTCCGCAGCACAGGACAAAGACCATCATGTTGGGTTTGACCAAATAACGTGAGCTCAGTTCCATCCCAGGGTGTGATCTCATAGCGTGCTGTACTACATAGTGCCATGGAAGTAGAATAAATACGATGTACGACAGAACAGAACTCATGATGTTGAGTGGGTTCAGCCACACCCCCAGCAGTCCTCCCATCCTGTTTTCCTGCTTTTTCTAGGCTGAAGATGTGCAAAATGGCGTGTCAGTGCGACTTATCCTACTTCAGGGTCCTGGCTAGCGATGCTATAACCCCACTGTCACACTAATGGCACCATAGACTTTGCTCAAAGGTTACTAATCCTTTAGTTTGGACAAACACCTCCTTGAGGGTTGATACTCCATTAAGGCAGAAGCTGTAGTTTTCTCTAAACCTGTTCAAAGCCAGTTTTTCCTTGCTGTCTTTGCCAAGTGGTTGCTCACGGGAAATGATTTGTTCTCTGCAAAATAAATATGCTGTTTTAAATCTGCCTTATAATTTTGTTGTGATTTGGCCCTATAAAAATAAAATTTTAGTGGGCTTGACTTTATGTAAAATGCATCAGTCCTGTTGTTAATTCACCCTAGACTGCAGGTCAAAAAACGACTACATGTGTCAAACTCAAGGCCCGCGGGCCAAATGTGGCCCGCCACATCATTTTATGTGGCCCACGGGAGCATAAAAGGTCATTACCGACAATGCAGAAATTAATCCCATTTTAACTTTGGCAAAAAACATTTTGAACGAAGTTAATGTCCTAACTTGTGTTGTTTTTCTTTATTGAATTGGATAGTTTGATATTTGATTGATGGAGTTCTGTGGGTTTCATAAACTGAAAAATTTGAAGGATTTTTTAATCCTTTTACAAGCAAACTTATTTTTTTCTGTACAACTGTAATGTTTGTAACTTGAATAAAAAATAAATTCAGATCATTTAAGAGTAGTTACATTTATGTTACATTTATCTTGTATTTATTTTACATTACATTGAGTTACATTTAGTTTATAAGTGGCATCTGGCCCTTTTTAGGACAACCATTATACTGATGTGGCCCTCAGTGAAAGTGAGTTTGACACCCCTGATCTACAGCATATGGAAAAGTCTTCCAGTGCAGATAAACTGTAATAAAAATTACACAGTGACTACTTTGCTGCTGTAGTTTCATGTGTTGCACACAAGAATTAATTTGCTAGCATATGGTGATTAATACGTTTACAATCCACTTCAAAGAGGAGCTAATGAACATTGAAAATAAGGAAAAAATGGTTTAATACTGATGAAATTCCCTGTCCATGCATGTCCATGTAATTTTACTTTTAAAATAAGTTGCTATAGAGAGAAGGAGCTAACAACTGAATTAAAATTGATCAAATTTTAAAAGGCAATAATTCATATCATCTTTCTACATCAAAGATTTTAAATATTTATGAGTAAAGAATCATCTGTAGAAATGAAATGAGATCAGATGAGCTGTACCTTTACTGTTCCCTCTGGAAAACACTGTCTTGACACGGAACTACAAAGTAGAAGCATGAAGTAGCAGGAATTATATAACAGTAAAACGGAATAAAAATGAATAGGGGTGGGACAACAAACAACAGAACTTTTAGTAATTAGCAATCTTTAGATCGTTATTATTTAGATAGGTACATGTAATGTGTCTAATGTGTGTTACTATACTTGGACACAAAAGACTCTCTAGAAAATAATGTTGTCAGATTTCAGTACCTGATTGAACCCCCCTATGTTAACTTTGCTTAGCTCTTTTGAGGATACCCACGCTTTAGGTGTTTCTTGCATTTGCTTATTCATTGTTCTGTGGCCACGCGTGTTTCTCATACTCTCCAACTCCCTGGTAAATGATTCAGAGCTACGTGATCAAAGCCATTTTCCAGGGGTTTGCATGGCAGACAGCACTCTCATGCTACTGGCATACTCTTCCATTCTCACAGTATCCTCGCACGCTGCCTGCGGAAACCTAATTTGTGGATTAACCTCGGATTTAAATCTTGGAATGTGACACCTTCTGAGGGAGAGTGTGAGCGATGCTGCCTTGCATTTGAAGAAATCATTAACAATTAAGAGCAGGAGTAAGGGATGACTCCAAATGGTAACAGAGCAGCACGGAAGGAGCCACGCCGGCTGAAATAGTAATGCGCTTTCCTGTGTATCTGTCAGCTCTCTTATCTCATATCCTTTGAGTGGCAAAGACTTGACGTGGGATTCTAACAATAAGGATAATGTTCTCTTCCTGCTCTCGGAGACAGTTAATGGGAAAATCCACCCAAACATAGATTCCATACATGTTATTCCTCTGTTATTCCACAGTCGCATCTGCCTTTTAAAACATTACTACTGTATTCACAGGACAGGATGTCTGTCCCTGGTGACATGATGTTCTCTGTGCAGTGAGTGGCTCTGCTGTGTTCTTGTGTCTTGTTGAACCCTACTACTGTCACTGTAAAGACGATGCTTTTAATCCACTTTAACAGGATTAATAGAGTAAAAGTCAACCAACTTCTCTTTTCAATTATTTTTAATGTATTTTAGCAGCTTAAAATCCAATGGTTAAAGGGTTAGGAGGTCATAAATCAAACATTCGTTTTATATTTAGTCTATTTTCCGAAGCCGCTCTCGGTGCTCACCTCGCCCTCCCAAACTGCTCATGTTTTAAACATGTCAACCTTCACACTGTGTCTTCATCTCCCAACTTCCCCAGGCACATGTTGAAAAACTGGAAATCTGTTTTGTTACTGTCAAATGTTTTTCTCCAGGGCAGAGATTAGGCAGCGTAATGATTTAGGATATGAGGAGGAGAGACGTCGGGTCCTTGAACACATAGGAGCTCCTCCACGGGCCGGTGGTGATGCTGGAGACGCTTTGTGTTGACTCTAAAGGAAAACCAATTTATTACTGCAGAGTTGCTTTTTAATATAATGTGAAGATGTTAAGTTTTTTATGCACAATTAGGCATCTGAAATTCTTTCTCAAAACTGTGGTTGAGCTTTTCAAATCTTGGCCTTCTAAAAGGTACGTGACGTGTTCTTTTAGACATTTTTTAAAGAAGTCGTGCGTTTTAACTGGCTTAGTTTCAAAAGGCTGGCTGAAATGATGATGATTTGCTACGTAAGCATGATGCAGTGGCAAACAACAATGACTTTGTTCAAAGCAGTCTTAAAAATCATTATAATATGAAGCAGTTACCATTGATAATCACTTTCTGACAAATTTTAACACCCAAATATTAGATTCAGAAGTCTTTATTTAAGATTTATCCATTATGCATTGATGGTAGAATGTAAAATATTTCAGTTTGCATTAAAGGAACTGATATAACGTTACATCAGCCGGTTCTGTCTCAGGTGACCCTCAGGGGTTGTTCTTCTTGTTTGGTTGTTTTTGATTATTATTATTAGTAGTAGCAGTAGTAGTAGTAGTGATAGTAGTAGTGGTAGTATTCTTTATTTGTAATAATGTTCAACCCTCCTGTAGGGTGTAGAGTTACCAGACTCATTTCACACATCAGTGCTCCTCTGGTTATTACGACACAACTACTAGACAGATGAGTGAGATATGATTTGGTATAATTATGAAGAATTTACTTTTGTTAAAATATTGAAAACCTTCTCTCTCATACGTATATTTTACTGGGGTGATGTCCCGCTCTGAGTCCACACAATAAAATGAGGTTTTGTGTGATGTCAAACTTTAATGTCTTTTTTTTTCTGAGCTTGAGTCATTTGTCTCTCAGATCTTTGATGAGTTCCTTCCATTTATAAAAATGAAAAGTGTTGGTCTGTGTGTTACATCATGACATGGAGGGTTAGCTTATGCAGATTTCAGAAAATGGGTCTCACACAGTCTCCCTGCTCCTAGAGCTGAACATCTGAAACCGTTCTTTCACGAGACAGATCGATTCTGTCAAGGTGACCAGATTTTCAGCGGTTTATGTGATGTTTATTTCATTGTTTGTCGTTGGTGGACTGTCCTCACCTGGTTCACAGACTGAAACAATGATCTGGATGTTTCTCCTGACGGATCCTTCATTGTGAAGTCCTGATCGTCTCAGGCTTTATTCAGTCTGAACCTCCTCTCTAAAAAGGTCTTATATTGAATCAGTTTTCTGTTGTTATTATTGTCATCCTCTACCATAGACCACCACAGTCATTAGTTTGCTTCTGAAGGTAATATTGTGCAGCCAGTTGAACTGAGGCTCACAAATATGTCTGTAAACTGCAGGCTCATTTTTCACTTCCTTAAAAATGGTTTGTGGGGTAAAATTAATGTTTGTATTAAATCATTCAGATTATTATTATGGTAATTAAACTAGTCGTGTCTATATGGAAACATTTGAAAGCCACTTTTTACATGATGCCACAGTTTCGTTCAGTGGCTGGGCCCCCGTCCTACTACCCCTATAAACTGTATAAGAAGTGTGTTTTTTTCATGTGTGTGAAGACAATCAGCAGAGTTTGTAGAAATCTGGAAGAGGAAACAAAGCTGATGTGCTGCTTCGCCGCTACACAGATGTTTTGAGTCTAATCTGCCACACAGATGGTTCGACCACAGCCTTATGTCAGGGAATGAAGCAGCACATCCCTCTCTGTAGATATGATCTCTGCTTTCAGCTGACATTATGTGGAATTTGATGGAAATATGCTGGATGCTCCGGTTTCTTAAAAGTCCTGATTTGCATCAAAAACACGAAGTGGAAAGATTTCATCCGTTGGACAACCAAAACGATTTCTCATTACCATTTGGTGTTGGTTTTGGCCCCTTGTACATGTGCTTCCAAAAGCATCAGCTCCTGGGCCCGGATCCCAGAGAAGATGAAGAATAGATGAAATTCTGGACTCTCGAGCTGCACACATATGTTTTTATTTTTACCTCCAGACTTCTTGGGAGCCATCTGTTCAAACGTTTAAGGAATACCTTGTTCTTGCCGGCCAGTGGGAGGAGAGCAGCTTGACCAGCGAACGTTGCGACTGTGCTATCGAGTAAATACAGCTCTTATGATGGGGGGGTAAAGCAATTTGCTTCCAAGAAAGCCGGAAATCAGAAAAATGAGAGTGCTGCAAGGAATTTCTGACAAACACACAGACTCATGGTGGACGTCATCCTGTTGCTCAAGAGCTTGTTTTCCAACATGTTTTATGTGTGTGCAACAGACCAGCTGGGATAACTGCTGGTTTCACTATAAAAGCCTCAATTAACACATATTTGTGGGGAACAACTTGTTCTTGGCATTGTGTCACAGGACCGTCATGACAATTAAATGATGTAAGGGCAATCCAGAGATCCAGGGACGAAGGGCTGGCCTGATTCCTCTAAACACAGTCTTCCAGTTCATATTCCCGTAATACACCATCCTTCAATGACTGTTTAATCAATTCTGCATTAAAGGTCAGAGATAAGGTAAAGTAGAAAAAGAGCTCCAGCCATATTCATACATGCGTGAACATCGCCGAAGCTCATTTCTGAAGTAATGTTATCAGGTCTTACTCTTAAAGACACTTTTTCTTCCTTTATAATTGGCTTTTTGAAGAAAATGACACAAAAAAGCCCGTATTGAGTCTCCCTCTAGACTTCTCCGTTGCCATTTTCTGAGAAAGCCTCTGAATAGATCCCGACAAGCCATTACTGCTCCTCGCTTCCCCGTTTATTTCTGTATACAGCAGTTAATACAATTATTGCCAGTCGTGACCTATTTAAGCGGTGCATGCTACAAGCCATTAGCATACAGCAAGTCTACAAAGTTACGATGCTGATGGATTTGAGAAAGGAGGTTGTGTTTTTTTAGTGTGAGCGTAGGTGGCAGTTCAGAGGCCTCCTGTTTGTATTCATTTAACTGATTTTCTGTTGCCATAGGAGCAGGCCCCTTTTTTTCTCAGATGAAAGTGCAGCACTTGAGAGCACACCGTCTGGATCCAGATCTACAGCAAGGTGTCAGGGGAGTTGTCCAGGATTTACACTTATCATCGCTTCCATTAGATGACTCGCAGCTCTCTTTGGAGACAATGTTTAGTTCAGAAGTTCTGTATTGTTATAGAATCATTCATGAGAAGATAGTAATGTGGATTTAGCAGATCTTAAAAAAAAAAAAAATAGCATAGCACGGCAGAGGAGCATGTACCATAGGAAAAGATCAATCCTGTGTGGATATGAAAAGGTGCATTTGTCAACCTTTAAGTCACTTTCCTTCCTTGATTTCGTTTGGAGGATTTTCTAAGCTTCCCTTTGCCATTTTTGATTTTTCCTCAAGAATTGAAGAGCCTCTCAGTAAATCAACCAGACAAGAGAAAAGCGAGTGGATTATCCTGGATAGCTGTCATTTACTGCCCTCAGCTGCTTCAGATCATTCCTCACCCTCAAAGCTCGACAACTACTGCAGTTCACCTCACCGGTCACTGTAGGTCATCGGCTACCATTAGCTTTGTTTGATCCACTCATTCCAGTCTTGATGCACCTACACCAAAAAAATGTGGTAGTTTTTTTTTTTACCTCTTCAGGCACAAGAAGAACCTTGAGTGACGGAAGTGTGCCGTGATTGCCTGAATTTATAAGCCAATGCAGCGCTGTCAAATTATTCTCAAATGCTTGTGTGAAATGTTTATTGTGTAAACATCGGCATAACAGTAGCGTTAAGAAACACAATGAAACACAGACTAACGTCTGTGGAGCTGACAGATATTCGAGCCAGTTAACATCACTTCCTGTTCACCGCTTTGAAGCGAGATGTAATAAAGTACATGTGCAGGTGTTTGTACCTGTATATGTATATGTAGTATGTATATCTACATATAACATTCAGAGAAGGTGAAAAGACAGACGATAACTCCACAAACATGACGGTAGTTTCTTTTCTGTCCTCAGACAGATCGCTGACGGTGGAGAAACCATTGAAACATTTGGCCTCTGCTCCAATCTCAAACCACAGCCTGGCAACGGTGAATGTAAAATAAACAAGAGAATACTGTGGACAATTTCATTTTAAACACTTACACTTACATTACACTGAAAAGACGATGACTGGATGTTTCTATTAAAGGTCTGGTGAGATGTGATCTACTCCTTTTAACAATGCCAGTGAGTACTCCTGAAAAAGTGGGTCAATGGAGCTATTTTTAGTAGCCATTGCACACCCTTTTTACAAACAAGCAAAGGCACAAATTCTGGGTGAGGCGTCACCTAGCTACATTGAACAAATATTCAGGGGGGAATGAAGGCTTTCGGCTTGCCGGTAAATGGGGTGAGCTATTTATCTGGTTTCAAAACTCCCCTCTTTGGAGAGATGAGGAGCTGTGTGATAGCATAAAATGACTGAAATTGTGTGTGGGGGGGGTGTTTTGCCTCCTGGATTGACTTTGATAAAATGGGGACTTGTGAGATTTGTAGGGCTCTCTGTTCTAAAGTGGGCCTCTGTTTCATCATCTCCCGGTCCCGGTGTCTTGCGTGGCTACCTTGTTGTAATTCCTCCTCATTTTCTGGGTTTCTCTCTCACTTTGCCTTTCATTCCCAAAGAAATCACTTCACAAGTGTTTGCTGCCGTCTCCCCTGTTAGAAGTGACACTGTGGGCGATGATGTGATGGAGGTGTACCAGAGACAATGCCGCTGCATGCTCCTGACTAGTTTAACGTTCCACAATTGCACACATAAGTTTATCAACTAAACATAGCATGAAGTGGAATATGGAATATGAAGCCAAGCTGTGCTGAAGCACTTTTTCAGCAAGAAATGAAGGGAATGAACAATGAAAATTAGTACTGTTTCAGGATTATACACTGTTAATTATGGCAGGGAAGCGATCAAGCCCAATAAATCACATGAGGCTGTGCACTGCCCAAACAAACAGGCTGGAGAATATTAGTGAAGCAGAAAGTGATTTCGCGGCAGAGCAGAAAACACACTGTATTCCTACAGGCATTGCATGACAAATCTGTGAACTTCTACTAAGAAGAGGTTGAGAATTGTAGGAATTCCTGAATGACTGTTTCACCCCAGGCAAACCAGAGACAAAGGAACATTGTGAATTAGGACTTGTTTTCGCCCTTCAACTGAAGTTTCACTATGACATCAAATTCAGATGAAATGTTGCTGATGTTTAAAGAAATGCTGCCGCTTTGCTTCACGGGCGTTTGCAGGAGTGGCTGTTTATGATTATGTTTCCCAGAGGATATATCGGAGACACCTCGGCACCAGGGGGAAGATAAAGCCAGTCATTACCTACAGGGAAATCATTGTTTCTGCAGCACCAGAGTAGCAACGTGTTCAAGAGAAAACCTCAACGCTTGAAGACTTTCATACGGTCATGGTGCCGGAGGTGGAGTGTTTCCAGGAAAAACCACCATGATTACTGACCTCGGGTGAAATACCTATGATATAACATCCAGTTTAACACAATACGAGTTGAGTTTGTTGTTTCTGGGGGAAAGTGAGTAAGAAAAAATAATCTTGCGTTCCTTTTGAGGAGTTTAAAGGCAAAATACAAATTTCTTGAGATTCTGAAATGTCAAATGAGCATGTTTGGAAATAAATCCCCAAACAGGCTGCCTATGTGTGAGTTGCCAACCATAATTTTTCAGCTCTGATTTGGCTTTCCTTCTGTTAGTAGCACATATTGAAGGGATCATTTTCTGGCTGCTTTTCAGTTTCAGTCTCACACAAGCTCAAGGCTAAAGTGTAACTCATGCAATTCAGAAACATCACATAGTACGATGAATTAAGTGATATCTGGATTGTCCGAGTGGGAGCAGTCAGTCCGTCCAGGGTGACGCCGTACGTTCCAGAGAAAGTTTGGATTGGAGATGACATGTGCCACAGAGGCTTGTCTGCTTTACAGTCAGAGGTGATGTGAGAATGACCAGACAGAATCAGGATGGCAAGAGAGGGGAGACAGCGAGCTAAGTCATGTTGACATGGATGCATTCCTTCTCAAGTGAACAATCGGCTCGAAGGATAAGCTGCATCATAATCACATTATCCTCTCTGCCAGTCGATAGCTAATAACAGAGGGCTGCCTGGTGGGTTAACACATGCTAAACATGTTGTAGTCACACATGTAGAACATGCTCCCTCTGCTCTCCTTGCTCCGCTGCTGTGGTATCATCACTGGAACAACACTGCCACTCAGTGGCCGGACTGTTTCTGCCTCTGGACAAACCGCATTACAAGGTTGGCTGCAGTGCATTTACACAGCTCGTAGCCCTTTGTGGTATTTGCAAGTGAACTCATGAGGACAGCTTGAAGGAAAAACACTTTGAATGCTTAAATATGGGGCATGGGGTTGAAATGTTTGGTTTGAACTGCTTGCTTCCTGTTCTTATTTAATACCAAGATATATTTTATTTCCCAAGCGGTACTTACATGGTCTTGCACCTCCAGTGTCTGCAGAGCCCACTGCTACTTGTCACAGGTAACTGGTGTTAGGTGTCAGCCTCAGGAACATGGTATACTCTTTAAGAGCTTCTAACACCTTTGATTTACTCTGCTCTGACCTGATTCAATCTCATGTTCAACACTGCTGCACGTCCTTTAGCCCTGATTCCACTGAACACCACCATCACCCACTGCAGGGCCACAGCAACCACTTTTGTTTCAGTGTTCTTGTGCTACATTTGTACTACAGTGTCCAAGATGTTTGATAATTTGATCAAATCAATGCAGGAATTGTTTAGTAAAAATGGTTGAAGATGGTTGAGCTGAGCAGCCTTACATGTCTATTCGCCTGTTATATTTTAAAGATGCAAAGGACAAAGGGAAGTGTGAAGAATAATAAGTCATAACTTACAAAAACAAGGAAACTTTTTGTTTGTTTTTCACTCTTTTCACTAATTATTGAATTAGATTAGAGAAACCTTGCTAGCAGGATTATTTTAATCTAATACACTAATCTAATCAAACCAGATGGAAATAGAACCTTTTTTGCAGAGGTAATAAAACCTAGAAGTAAGGTATTTCGGGGAAACACACCTTATCAGTATTTACATGTCAAAACTGAGACCTGGATATAAACATTCTCAAACAAATTTGTTACATCCCTGCGAAGAGGTGATGTATTGTAATTGTCAGTGTTTTTGTGTTCGTCTGTCTGTCCGTCCACCAAATATCCTCACAACCGTCGCAGATAGAAAGATGAAACAAAAAGAACATTACTCGGGCGGCAAAGGGGATGTAAATGAGATGATGACCTTGACCTTGTGAAACCTAGGTCAAGGTCAGATTTCAACTTTTGTACATTTTTTTCCACATATCTCAGGAATAAGATAGAAAGACGAAACAAAAGGCATTATATTCAGGGAGGCAAGGGAATGAAAATTAGATCACAACCCTGACCTTGAAAAACTAGGTCAAGGTCAAATTTTCACTTTTACACCTTTTTAGGTATAAATCTCTGAAACCTGATGAGATTTAATCACAAGACAAAAAGCAACATTTTCAGGAAGCCAGAGGCACAAAAATGTTATGATGATCTTCACCGTTGGAAAACTAGGTCAAAGTAGGTCAGGGTAAATTTTTGAAATCAGGGGTGTCGCAGGATGTTGTAGTCTCTGACTGCCTTTTTTTGACCTCGATTGAGGAAAACTCCAGTTCTTATAAACTTTCACAGATCTCATCACACATTTTGCTTTCTGGCTGATAGTTCAGGATTGATACTTCTGAACGTGGTCAGTATGTGAACTTTCTTTCAAAGCAAAACTTTAACAAATATTTTTGTTTACTGCTTAAAACACATATATTACCAGTTGCACATAGCTTTTGCTTTACATGGCAGCTCTTAACCTCAGATGTGACCCTATGAACCAGAAGCTATTCGTGCAAGTCTTTGTCTTAGATCTGGATGAAGAGTCAGGATCTCGTTCCTTTCATCTCAGGGACATGACAGCCACATGTCACACTGATTTATGTGTGTACTATCACTTTCAAGCTTGCCAGACAACAAACAGACTGGACTGAGTCCCTCCATCACCGACCTGAAGCGTCCCTGTGAACCATACCTGACAGGTCAGGTCTCATCCTGCTGGTCATAACGGCCAAGGTCAAGTGAAACAGTTGTTTGCAATCATCTGGAAGTGGAGCCTCTAGGCAGTAAACACAGTGGTCAACTTACGGTCAGTATAAACAGCTCTCCCACGCCACGCTGTCAGCTCCAGACTGCATAGAGCAGTCCTGAGTTACACATCACTGTCAGAAAGAGTTCAGTGTGGACAACGGAAATGTAAAACTTCAAAAACTCCACAGTAAAACCGTAGGAGGGGGCCTAAAACCGGTCAAAAATATTTAATACACATATTCACACATATGTGTGTGTACACACATACACACACATATATATAGTATATAGTGTATATTTTCTCTCTCTCTGTACATACTGTATGTATATATGTATGTGAGTGTGTTTGTACATGTGTGTATACACACAAACAATATACTGTATATACGTGCATATATACAATAAATATCTATATACATATATCCATATATACATACACATATGTACAAACACGCTTTCTTGCCTGCTTTACACACGTGTGTATGTGTGTGTGTGTGTGTGTGTGTGTGTGTGTGTGTGTGTGTGTGTCTGTCTGTCTGTCTGTCTGTGTGTATCAATTATTGAAGATGAGAGAAGACTTAAACATCCCCCCTTTGACATGCTGTGTCCACTGTGGAGCTTTAACTGGGCTACAACGTTGAAGGTTAGAAGTTTTCCAGCTCATCAGGCTTCAGCTGGGTTAATGAACCCTTGTGGCCCAGCCCCCGCTCTCTGGTCTGAGCATTAGTCATGGGCTAAGGAGGGGAAAAAGAAGCTGCCAGTGTTGATACGCCTCAACAAGCCGCTGCACACACACAGATCATGACTGTGGAAGTTAGGGGGTCACCAAGGTCTGCACAACATCTGCAGATCCAGCGTGATATCTCAGGAGTGTTAAATCAGGCCTCGCTACAATATGGATAGACAAACACAAACCTGCAGGGGTGTAATTGAATTACTTCCATCCACCAAGAAAACCAAAGATGAATAGTGGGTGCCCCAGTCATGTTGGTGTGTGTGTGTTTGAGTTGTGAAACCAACTGATGCCATCATGAAGAGGATTCTCCAGCAAAAGTTTACCCATCTTGTGTTTTTACAGAAGTGTACAACATGATCATCATGAAGAAATCTTCATGTCATCTTATTAAGTACGGTCTTTATTCATAATATGAATCAATTCATGAAAGCAGAAAGAAAACTAGAATGCCACCCAAACCAACATGTAAAATGTAGATGTAATTTCTCCACCTGTTGGCTGGCGGAGCGTCCAGGGTGTACCCTACCTCTTGCCCATAGCTAACTTTTATAGGGTCCAGCACAAGACGGATAAGCGGCTGAAGACGAGGCGTTTATGATTGTCTCATCTTCAAGAAGATGAGTGAATGAATGAATTTCACCTGCATACTGATGGCAGCTCAATCAGAACTTTCAAAATGTCTAACAGCAGAAAAATATTCTAAAACCACTATATAAAAAGTATAAAACCCAAGCCTCGTTCACAGGGTGTTTTCTCCTGCTCTTTTATTCCACGCCATTGTTTTGTAGGGCCTCTGTTTGTTCCATAGTTATATTAGGCTTATATCACTTATTCTTAGCTTAGCTTCTTTGAGGACTGAACATAAAGAGTAAATTATGAGTCAAAACACCTCGTGTCTCATTCAAGAGTGCAGGAGTCAAATCCACTTCTCTTTGTTTAACAAATGATCTTTGACTGAGAACTGGACACACCACTGGTGTTTTCTTTCAGGTCATAACATCAAAGTTTTCTTTTAATTTTTTAAAAATTTTTATTTGTGCTTATTTATTTATCTTTTAAATCTTTCATTTATCTTGGAAGCAGCAAGCAGTGTTAGCAACATGGGTATAATATTTACTTGATTCATCCCCAGTTTGGGATGAAGAAAGTAAATATCTGATCTTTTCTCTTATATCAACGGAAAGGAGGTAAACATTTTGGTGAACAGCTTCCTCTTTCCACATTCATTAGACAAAGAAAAGTATCGTTTGAAGACATGATTCTGGAAGCATAACCGGTACCATAGGTCTAGTTTCGAGGGAATCCTTCCTCCATAGCTGTTTTGTGCTCTATTGATTTCTCAGTGAACAGTGTTTTACCTGCAGCGCAGGATTGGCTTGGTTCACAGTAAATTAATGACATAGACACGAGCAGGGTCATGTAGAGCTTTGAGAGTAATCGATAAAAGTTTAAATCCATACTATGATTAACACGTAGTGTCCCAAGGATAGTGGCCTTAACTCTCAACATCTGTCATGAGTCCAGCAGTTGAATTACGAAGGAAATGCAAATGGAAGAAGGCCTGAAGGCAGAATCAGAGCACAAAGAGTTGCTCTGGTCCACGTATGATGAGATGAAAATCCAGCGTAAAATGAGAAAAGCTATTCTATCAATGTTCCTAAGTTGGAGGACGCATGCTGTACATTACTTTCCATGTCAAACCAAAGGTCAGTATTAAAGATCACTCCCAGATTGCAGGAAGATTAGTAATTAGTGTTGGAGAACAGAACATTCTTTCTCAGGTACAGAGACAGAGAAATATCAATTTACAGTGTTGCTTATTCATCATTTGGTTATCAACAGTGCGTGGGTTATTTTTAAAGTCTCAGATCAGAATTATTAGGACATACAAACTGTTAAACACAAATAAGCACATTTGATGAAAAAAAACATTGTTATGTTATTACCTACATGTTTGTTTATATGTTACGTTTACTTATAAATGAAGTTCATGCGCCGCTCCTTCTGAACAAAAGCATCAAAAAAAATTTGAGTTGAGATATGTAATCCTCCATTTTTATAGTAAGGCAAGGCAGGTTGATAACAAATGAATGGCTGTTCTTGATTCGCTGACTAAATCGTAGTTTTGCTGTCACTTCTTCTACGGCCGAGGAAGAGGAATCCTCGGCTGTATCCCCGGGATCATCAGCGCCCCCTACCATGAGGCGCAAGAACTGTGTGCCTCACTGCGTGCCTTATCCCAGCGGTTTCAGGACACATGCAGTTGTTGAAAAAAAAACTGTAAATTATGGAGATTTAGTTCATAGAGCAATATATATATATGCAATATATGTGAAATATGTGAAATGTATGAAATATGGATAAATATTACCTTTTAATTTATTTCTTCCATTTTTCATTTTTTTCTTTCATGATGGCAGGTGAGACCGTGCCTCACCTGCCTCCCATGACCGCATGTCACTTGTACAGTATGTTCCTGTAGTATGAAATAGTAATACCAGTTTAAAAAAATGCCATGACGCCACACAATTTTATGAGCTGTATTTTTAGCAGACTGAACAAGAGTCAAAGAGGTTAATAAAATCAGCAAATCCACAAAAGCAGGGGCAATAAAAATGCATGAGAAAAAAACGTAATAAATAAAAGCTCTGAAAATTCTTAAACAAAACCAATATTTTGTTATGGAGTATGGAGCACTAATGTGAAAAAGTTGATCATGACGATGGTTTTGAGCACACCAAACTAATCAAACACACCAGATGAACTTAGATACATGGATATGAGATTATACTCAAAGGGAACACACGCTGCGTTACCCACCATACCATAATAGTGCAGCACTGTTTCATTTAAAACATCCACTGGAAATACTGCATGTATTATTTAAGCTATTATTAATTCATGGTAAATTCCACTTGTAATAAACATGTATATCTTCAGAGAGCACCAAAAACCTGCACTGGGAGACTGAAGCGTAAACTTAAGGATAAGCAACACCAGCTGAAATGCTCATCTTGGCAGCAGTGAGCATGTCCTGTTATGCAGTGTTGATTATTTGGCCTAGATACAACAATATGGATTATGCTTATCCTCGCTTCTATGGTGATGTGAAGCATCACGGGGCAATGGGTTTCTAAGTTCGCTGCTTTACATAAAGCATGCAGCATCAGAAATCCAATGTTATGGTGCAGTCATGCTGAGATATTTCCATTAAACTACCACCAGGTCTGTGATTCAATTATGCTCTGCTCTTTAGTTCGTAGTCATCACAGAATTAAATAAAAGAACAACAGCAAGATTTAAGGCTTCATGGATATTTTGAGGAAATTCCAGCCTCTTCTTCCTGAACCTCTGTGTGAACAGAAAAATAGGAAAATCTGAACATACATTATTAACCCACTGAAGAAAGAAACCTCCTGACTGAATAGAAGTGTAATTACTTGACTGCAGACCAAAAAAAAAAAAAAAGAGAAGCTTAAATGAGATGTGAACTGAAAGCTACTGGCCATTCACACAACACTCAAGAGCATTAAAATCTCACTCTGTGGGAGTAGCTAAGCAACCGTGCAGAAAAAACTGCTTTAGAAATGCATCTACATTTCTTTGACGGCTGCAGATTACAACTGGATTGGATTTGAACTACCAACAAGTCTTTGGGAGCGATCCCTGACAGAGTTGTGATTGGGAATGAGTGATCTTACTGTATGCCGTGTCAGAATACATTAGCTTACGCAGACTGATGTGGAAATGGAGGTGCTATTCAAGGATTTGTGGGAGGGAAAAGTCTTTTTTCTCATTCGCTGATCTGGTTTATCCCACAGTGGCTTCATTGTGTTGTTGTCCGGTTCAATCCTGGATGCCATTCACTGGTATTTTAGGAAAAGATGTCGAGATGGGAACATAAGCCTGACAAAGGAATTCAAAGCAAGTGAAATGTTCCATAAACAGATGGAATCCTATGTGACAAACCTGAATGTTTAGTAGAGCCAAGAGTTACTGGCCTGGTTTGTGTCTTTAGTGATGATCCAGTGCTGACAGACAAGAAGTACCATCCAATGATTAATATGTGGATTTAGTTTTTAAAGACTGAAAAAGACTTATATTTGATCTTAGCAAAAAGTTTTTTTGTATGTTAAGTAACTAAATGTTGTGTCATGACAGTGACTGAATTTACAAGATGAGTTCTCTATAATTAACGGAGGATCATCATATTGGTATGATGGTACCCTAACCTGTTTGTTGACACACACACACACACACACACACACACACACACACACACACACACACACACACACACACACACACACACACACACACACACACACACACACACACACACACGTGATTCCAGGAACACAATTTGTTTATTACTAAGGTGAGGCTGACAGGAAACGGAAGGTTTCTATTCCAACATTCACCATAAACATACTTTCATTTCTCTGAAAATGATGACATGATTTGGTTTCATCGCTTGTCGTCCAAAAAAACGTGACAAATCCCCCGGGGCAGTGGACGTCATGTGAACTTCATCACTGTGGATCAGGACGGTGATGAAGGACGTGGAATCTAACGAAACGCCGCGGGTAACTTCAGTGCGTTCCATTTACCGCGCAGGTCCGCCCGGCCGGCGGGGATACACCCGAAGCTGCGGAGTGACTGCTGTGAAGTCAGACACGGAACAAGGAAGTTACACCTGCCGCGTCTCTATCCTCCGGTGAGCCCACGTCACGACACAGATCACGAGTGGTACGTGAATCATTTACTCATGATTTAAAATCACTTTAAATATTGACCGATAGTTACGTTTTATATCTGGAGAGGCCATAGTAGTCACGTGTTACCCGAAAAAATCCTCAGTAAACAGACTACTGTATTATGTTGTTGGCATGACAGGCATTGTTTCATTCACCCAGACAAACAGGTCTGTCCAGAGCAGGGAGGTCCATGAAGGCCTCATAAAACACACCACAGAAGGGACGGTCAGTGAAGGCATCATAATACACACCAGAGGAGCTTTGGTTTCACTTGATAAACAGACAAACATCAGTGTTGTTGTTGGTTTGAAAAGCTGTTGTGGACAAACATCATGTCAGAGGCAGAAGGGGAAGGAATGCCAAGAGAACAACAGCAGCAGCCCAGCTCCCCTAAGGGCGACACGGAGGACACCCCACCTGCTGCCGGCTCAGAGCAGCGGGCGGAGGTCACTGAGGAACAGGCGGAAGTCACTGAGGAACGGGCAGAGGTCACAGTGGAACGGGCGACAGAGGTCACGGAGGAGAGGGTGACGAAGGCCACAAAGGAGCAGTCGGAGGTCACCGAGCAGCGGGTGGCGGGTGACGTGGAGGTGCCCACCCAGTGGGCGGCTGTCTCCGAGGACACACACCTGGAGCAGTTCAAACTCAGGAAGTTCTTCGTGTTGAGGGTAAAGATGTTGATCTTCCTGTCACGGTGACTGGAGCTTGTGTTCCTGTGATGTAAAAAAACAAAAAAAAGGAAGGAAGTTTTAGTTGTTCTAGAACAAAAAAAAAAAAAAATCACACAAGTTTTATATTTTTTAGTTTATTTTATTGAAAGAAAATATTTTCAATGCAACCGTCAGATTAAAAACCTCCTGAATAAATAATGTAAAAAACAATTAAAATAGCTGTACAGGGTAAAGACTACTGCATTCAGTTTAAAATACTTCACATATATTTTGCAGGTTAAATTTCTACGTTCATTGTCGTAACTTTTGAAAGATTTTCGCTAATTTTACTTATGAAGAATCATTTCTTCTCCCACTATGTCAATAACTATCAAAAAACCACTAAAACACCAGAGGAGGTCGTACCCCCTCCTCAGGGAGTATCTCCTGTAGGTGAGAACACACGTCTGACATCAACAATGTTGGATGTGGCAGCGTGTAACTTGGACCGTCAGTAGAGCTCACTATGAACTTTAAAGTTAGAGTTAGAGCTCCGCGGCGCTCTTGTGTCTCCATACGGTCACTCTACCTCTGCAGGAAGCTGCGTGTTTGTAGGTTGTGATTGTGATTTTCACACAGCCATGTTGGTGACCCACCAGACACTGCTGCGTGTCGGTCTCAGTCTGATTGTCACTAAGGACTATTAGGATGTGACACTGTGTGTTGTTGTGTCCTTAGCCCGGGACTCTAAATCAGGCCATGAGGGATGTGGAGGCTCTGGTGGATAAAGACGTAGACGGCAGCGTTCTCAGCATGTGGCTGATGACAGAGTGAGTACACCAGATCTGTGTTACTACGGCTTCATGCAGTCACATACGTGCTCAATAAAAAGCCTGGTAATAATACATCACATGAACGACACCATCACACAAACTATCAAACTGTTTGCAAGCAAAACACATGAAGATGGTAAAAAAAACAACTAAAGAAAACAAACCAACAAAAAACACAATATTACAAAAAAAAAAAAAGCTGGATTCCGTGTGTTATCTTCTAATAGACAATAAACAAACAGACACAAATGAAAGCATGAGGACACTTTGCTATTGAAATAAACTTTGAAATGTTAGCATTTGTTGTGACTAGAATTTTTTTTCCATTATTTTTCTAAATTTTTTTTTTACAATTTTAATTGACTCATCGGTAAGTAATTCCTTACTGACGTTTCAAGAGTTGATTAATCATTAATGTATTTGGGGGTTTAGGGCTTGAAGACCCGATCTCAGGACAAAGAAACTGTCTCTTGGAAAAACCTCTGGACAGAATTCGGTTTTTCACACTCTCTAGGATTGTTTTGTTCAGCTGGCTTATTTTAAGGTTTTAGGCACATTGAACCTAAGACATGCTCACCCACCTTCAGTAGAGGTCATGATCTCTCCACCACATCAATTCCAAATAAGTTGGCCCAGAAGCAGAAACAACTTCATCCTTGGACACAAATCATCTGCAGCAACAGTAAAAGTATAAAATGTTTTACTGCTAACCAGGATTTTCAAGGATTCCAGCTAACAGGAATGATGCAAACTTAAAGGAGCGATGAATTTGTGGTTTCATGTCTAGCTCATTGTTCATGCATCAGTATCATTTATGCTGTTTTGTCTGCCTCGTGGGAGACCGGGTGGTTACGTGTCTTAAATTCTATGCATATATCATAGTACAGTACAGACCTATAGTTAACCCAAATCCCACTGTTCTCATCCAGAAGATGACATGAATCAATACAGTGCTGGTGATCTCACAGCCTGGAACACGGAGCAAAATGAAGCCCTGCAGGGCATTAACCATGTGCACTCTCAGATGTCAGCTTGTATCACTTCTGCAAAGGCTTTCATTTAAAGGGCTGCACATGTGAGAATGAATAATACATACCATTTATGCTGCTCTGTCAAACACGCATTAATGTTTGTCCTACATTTGGCCTGCAGTTACCAAGGCTGAAGGAACTGTTGTAGGATTTCTTGCTACAAAAAATGTATTTTATGCTAATGCAGTAACACTTCCTCTGACTCTGCCCAGGGGTGACTAATGTCAGAAAACCTTGGGAAAGTTAAATCCGTCTTCCTCACCAGCTCTAGAAAGAGGCAGATTATCTCACTTCATCTAATTTTTAAGATTCTGACAGTTCTTCTTGTGTTTTTATTACTTGGTTCCAATGTTTTGATTTATTATCTTTGCTAGCTGGAGTTCTATTAAATGTGTCAGAATTTTGCTATATTTATGAAATTGAATAAGCAAATCAACACAAAGATTACCAGTCAAAACAATTCAAATGGAGCTGAAAGTAGGGCAAGACCTTTATCATTTATCATTTTTATTTTATTAGTATTTTCCAAATGCCTCAAACTGCTTTTTTAAAAATCATATGTAATTTGCAGTCGCATTCCTCTGCAACAATGTTAGTCTTTCAAGACCTGCACCTTCATTATGTTCCACCTTTTGGTAGTGAGAGTATTTGAATTCATACATTGCTCTTGAACTCTGCTGTTAAATGATCATATTGTTTTTTCTTCTTCTTCATTCAGAGTTAACTTCTCACTACATCCAATTGTGTATTTTGTCCCATGAGCTGCCAGCAGCAATAAAGACTGTTTGCTGGCCACGTAGACCAGGCTCGGCAAGCTGTAGGGAAAAGAGTCCTGCCGCTTTGAGTCAGTTGTGTGCACAATGGTGAGGAAGAGTAGAAGATGATCTTCCTTGAGACTTCAATTAGTAAAATCTGTTTTCTGAACACACTTCAAGGGCTTGAGAGCAAATAGATTTTAGTTTGTTATTTTAAAGGTGTTTCTTTGATTTGATTTTTCTTTCTTTTTTCGGCTAAAATTAAGAAACGTGGAAATGCTTACATGCATATTGTATGAACTTTGCCAAGAGGACTTTGGAGGCTTTTAAAGAACATAATTGAGCAGCATAACCATACTTGTTTTTTTATCCACTTCGAATAACCTCCTGCATAGCACTGACATCAGATTTGAACCTCACACAAAAAGCGTCAAATACATAATAGCAACGCCTCTTTAGACTGATTCATTGCATACAGGATAGGCCATCTACAATGAATCCTCCACCTGACATATTTACAATGGCAACTTTCCCTTTTACTTATAGTTTTTGCTTTAGATTAAATTATCAAATATCAAATGCTTTTTAAATTTTTCCCTGTTTCTGGCATTTATGCCAAGATTAGCTCGCAGAATGTACAGAATACAGATTATCATAGATAAGTATGAGACTAACATATTCCTCTGCATCTTTATTTTTTTTTGACAATGCAAAAAGCTGATCAGATCGAATAAAAAACCCTCAAGGCTGCATCAATAAATTGTTGTATCTGAGGTGCACTCACGCAGGCCTGATTACTACCAACCACGTTTGATCAAATCATTTTATAGAACAATTCCAGAGGCAGGAAGGTAGTCATTGATGTCGCAGAAGAAAGGGTAATTGCACATCCGCTACAGTAGGTGGCACTGACGCTATTACATCTACATGTAATGTGTCATCAAGCGTAATTAATTGAGTGAGAAACAACTGAGAAGCAGCGCCGTAGATCCCTGGTGAGGAACATTATCTACAGATAAAAACTACATAAAACAAGTGAACCTTGCCAGAAGGAGTTGACCTTCCAAAATTCCTTTAGAGCATGTTGAATTCTCATTCAGGAAGTCACAACAGATCCGTAGGAACCAAAAGAAGGAACTTCTCTCATCTGAGTAAAGACTAGTGGTCAGGGTTCCTACATCCATGGGAGAGTGGCGAGGAAAATGTAGGCTTGTCTGATTTTTACCACAACACACCTTGATGAGCCTTTCAGGAGAACATTCAAGGGTCTGATGAGTCTAAATTAACAATTTCTTGGAGGCCAGAGATCCTGTCACATCTGGTGTAAATAAAGCACAGCATTCTACAAAAAATTATACCATTATAACCTCAGTGCTGTGGCATTGTTGTCTTGCGAGCTCAGACACCTTCTGGTACTAGTGATCTTAGTCTTCAGTATTTCTCTGTATTTCTAACCCCCTCTGGTTGTTTCAGGGTGGATCACTGGAACAATGAAAAGGAGCGTCTCGTTCTCATCACTGACAACTCTCTCCTGATCCTGAAATACGACTTTGTCATGTTCTGCTGTGACCACATACATAGGATCCCCCTGAACTTTGTGGATCGAATCTGTCACGGATATTTCAGCTTCCCAAAGTATTCCCTGCTCAAGTAAGTGCCCTCATTAGCCTATGACAAGCCCTTCCACAGGAAACGTGTCGCCGCTACATCTCAGATGGATAACGTCTCATTTGTGGTGTGAAATGATAATCAGGAAACTTCTGCTACTTAAACTCAAAGCTCGTCACTGATTTTTGAATTTAGATCTCCTCTCATTTTTAGTCATGTTCAGAAAGTCTGCTTTGAAATGTCTTTACGTAATAATTTCAGAACTTATTCTAAAGAAGTCAAGTTTTTTGAAAACTTTGAAGAGAATGAAAAATGTAACAAGCAGCCTTTTTAATGAATTTCAGTGATTGGGAGAATATGCATGATTTACTAAAGAGTATCGGCGGTGATCTGAGTTGTCAGAGAAGAGAGAGTGATGCGGGGCCGAGGGCAGCATCAGACGGCTCATGGTGGGGGGTGGGGGGTGGGGTGATCCATGCAGGATCACAACAGGGATCAACCAGGGACACATGGAAACACGAGGCCGAGAGAGGGAGGAGTGTGCAGAGAGTGGATCGGGGGTAAGGAGTGCACGGCTGTGACTGGAAGCTGTCGCTTGACTGATTAGTGGCAAAATTAATGTAGTCCTTTCATCTAAACCTTTTAAAGATGGCTCAGGGGATACCAAACCAACTAAAACTAATTTGATGAATAAAACGTAATGTGCTGTGAAGAGCTTAGAGAGGGCTGCCTTTATTGGGGGCTTTATCTCTGCACATTACTTTAAATTATACATAAAACCCTTGCAAAAAGCCACCCGGGAGTGCAACAGTAAAGAGCCGGTTTGAAATACGAAAGACTGGATCCTCAAACATTTTCTCTTTCTATTTTCATCTCCACTTCTTTCTCCCTCTTTCTCCTTGTCTTCGAGCTGTCGTGTTTTTTTGTTTTTTTAGTTTGTCTAGGTCATTGTGTCTTGTTTTTGGCAGAAACTGATAAACATTAAAGTTGGTGTACATATAAAAATGAATCCTTCCCACCACTGTAATAGTACACAAAACTTTTCCTCATCACAAAATCAATGTGAGAGAAAAGTACCGCAAGTCAGGTTCTTAAAATTATTCTGCTGCTATGTTAATGTTTTGGGTTGTTAACATTTAATTTAACCTTAACGCCCTTTAAGTTAGGAAGGGTGGAACTTCTGCAAACAACTAACTGTTCATTTACATATCTGGTAGACATGAGGCAACATAACTTATCATATCTGAACTTCTTTTAACGCTGCTGGTCTCCTTACTTCAGTCTGGACAGACGGGATGTAAACTGCAGTTTGACTGCAGTGGTGTTCAGTCCTCAGGCTGTAATTGTAGGTTTTGAAGTTTTCAGTGGAAATAGCAGCTTGATGGGATTGTTGAGACAGGAACTGTGAAGTTGGAGACCATAAAAACCAAAATGCTGAGCTGAGGGGAACCGTCAAATATCATCATGACGAGAGATGTTCGTTATGTGATCCGTTTTGAGACATAAATGTGAGGTCAAACTATTTCTTTAACTGTTAACTGCAGTTTGACATCTATTAGCATGTATGTCAGTGTATCTGTTCCACATTCAAAGTGAAATGTCCATTAAGACTCAATATGCTGCTCAGATTGCTAACTAAATTGACAGTTTCATATGCTGCACAAGTCAGAAACTGTCTAAACTAATGAATAAATAATTGTCGCAAGAATAAACTTTTCCTGGCGGAGTGTGGAGGAAGAGTTCAGGAGTGTGGCAGCCTGAGGGGAGAAGCTCTTCCTCAGCCTGGATGCTTTTGCGGTGGGGTGAGCAGGCTGTGGCAGTGGTGGGTGTTGTCTTTCACTCCTCTGGACCCAGTGGCGACTCCTCACCTCACCTCATGGGTACCAGTTGTGTTCCGGGCGGTTTGAATCACCCATGGCAGAGTCCTCTTGTCCCGGGCCACGAACAGACCAGTCGGTGATGTCACCAGTTTGAATGCTTGTTTTGCTCCTCGGTAAAAGTTTAAGAATTTCCCTTCAGATTTCATCCTTCCTGAGTTTCCTTTAGAATAAAGTAGTTTCTGAGCTGCGTTTGGAGAGCAGCTTTTCTTCAGTGTAGATGTTTGACAGGTTCAGCCTGACGGGGTTCAGCTGTTCCACCTCAGTAATAATCCTGTAGACGGGATTACAACTTTTTAAATCAGTTCCATCAACAGCTATCATTTGACGTGCTAATGACGGTTACTGTGTGTGACAATACGTGTGCGCGGCTGACAGTTGTGATCTGACCACTTGATGTCAGTGTGCACCCTCAGTGGAGGTGTTTGAAGGCGTGCGCTGCACCTCGTTCATCTGTTCCACAACGCCTTGATGACTCTGCAGCTGCTGGTGAGTATCAGCGCTGCTAGAAGGTTCAACACCGCCAACATATTCCACACCTTCAGTTACATCACATTTTTTGACCACATTAAAAAAATTTTTATTAATAGCGCTTTCCTCAGTTGCTTTTGCTGTGGCTAAACTACTTATGAGTTAAGACATAATTAATGCTGGAGCTTTTTTTCAGAATCTTTGTTGTCATGTTTGTGATATTTTAGTTTGTATTTATTGTGTTAATTCAAAAAAAAAAAAAAAAAATAGATTAATAGAATTAAATATGTTGAAGTTAGAATGAATGTATGTTATTTCCCGCAGACCATCAACTTTAGAACAAAGATTTTAAACTCTCCCATAAGCAGCATCTTATTTAGCGTTAGGAACCTCATCGTCCACTCCAAAACTTTTATGATGTCAT
Source organism: Antennarius maculatus (assembly GCA_013358685.1). Lineage (NCBI taxonomy): Eukaryota > Metazoa > Chordata > Actinopteri > Lophiiformes > Antennariidae > Antennarius > Antennarius maculatus. Next base: position 11,956,251 of record CM023610.1, on the reverse strand, counting down.
TAAAAAGTGATGAGGGAATGTCAGTGATTTTGTTTTCATCACACCTTCTCCAGGTGAAGAAAAGACACCGTATACTTTGCATCTGTTGGGAAAGATGTGCCGTCTTTCCAAACTGTCTAGACAAACTAATTACCCAGCATATTCCTATTTTTTTTTATTCCTGTCTGAAGTAGTTGGGTGTGGAGGTTTGAAGAAGCCTCACCAGAAGTTGCTTCAGTAATTGTTGTGAGAAATATATATTTATGAATGTTGGACAGACTCTCAGCTGCAATTCTTTCTGTCTGAGTCAGGCGACAGAGGGACGAACGCCTCATTTAACCCCCATCTTCAGCTTTAAGGAGCTGAACATCCTCCTCACTGACAGCAGTTCCACTGACAGGAAAGGGATTCTTATTGATTATATATAGGTTGAGTTACTACACTGATCAATGGGGTGAAAATCTCTATCCTAGCTGTTGATCTGTTTGGACCAGGGTCCTTTCTTTCTGCAGGTTTTACACCACACCTAAAGAGCCGTGAATAGCTGGAAGCAGCGAACGCATCCAGACAGCAGAGGGCAGTCAGCTCACGGCGGCTGCATGAGCCCCCCTCAGGGGGTGAGTCCCTCTGAGTCACATGTGTGATGTGAATCAGGCCAAATACACAGTGAAAGTTGAGCGTGATATTTGTAAAAAGATCCTTCTGCAACACGCATGCACACGCACACACACACACACACACACACACACGTACACACACATGCACATAATTTATCACTCCGTTTAAGTCCTGAATCAAATCAAGAAAGAAAAACTAGATTCAATAAATCACAACTGAACGTTAAGTAAATACACGTTTGAGTGTAAAACACCCGATGTGATATATTTATTAATGTATTTATTGTGTATTTCTGTTTTGCATGGCCTCTTGATTTACTTGTTCCCTGTGATTAAACTTTGCTTTAGTGAAATCAGTTAGGATAACTTTAGGTCAGATCAGATCAAATTTAGATCAGATTATTCTGTGATCACTTGTAAAAACAGTTTTTAAAATGACTGAATACAAATTTAACATCTCAACAGAACTGAATCTGTTTTCATCCATACATAGATGTTTGGTTGCTAAAATAAGCATTAATGTAAATAAATGTGTTAAAGTAAGTATATATTTCATTTTATAAGAAATGAAATTTTACATTTTATTTTACATTTTACAAGAAAGAGGACTGTTGATTTTCAGTTTTTCTATATTTTTCTGTATTTAAGTGGAAATGTCACAGATTCTTAATAGAGATCCTCTAATTTTCTCTCTATTGAGAAAAAACATGTTGCCATAATTAATTTAGAAATATGGCTAAATAATGTAATAATAATAATAATAAATTTAAAAACTGACAATTTCGGAAATATTCAGTCTCAAAACATGTCAGGACCACATTTCCTTTCTGCGACTGTCATTAGTCTATGGGTTAGGTCTGTACAAAAAAAAAAAATGTAATTATTCAAATTTGTTGATATATTTGCATTTTGCCCTATATAATTTAGTTAAACCAAGATATGTGTCTGTGTTAAGTTTCTATGAGATCAGGATAAAGCAATTGATCTCTATCTCTCCTACATCTCCCATAATGCCTTGGATCGTACATCCTCACAAATGCCCACTACCCCATGTCTAGTTTGTGATACCAAATCTCTAAATCTCAGTCCGACCTGAGATTACCCCGATGACATAACTATGGCCTCATCTGGGTGTTCTTCAGCTTTGTTGAGATTTTTGTTTGCTTAAACATTTTCTGCCGTGGCGACCCCTGAAGGGAAAAGCCGAAAGGAAAAGAAGATGATTTGTGAAGCAGGTGGGGTGAGGCTAACAACATCAACCAAAGACCAGACATCTGTAAAGCTCCATGGAATTAGAAGCTGACCAAAACTGGCTTTGATTCTTGTTTTAAATAATTAAATATGTAAAGTTAAACACTGACTGATTATACTGTCTAACTTAATGTAATTTCATGTCATTGCACGTAACTAATAATAGGGATCTAAATAAACATCAAACCTAATAATCTTTTGGGTTATTTTTAAAGGCTCCGTTGTATTATGACAGCTGGTTTAGGACATGCACAGTCCTGTTATTAGAAAAAACTTTAATTAACTTTAATTAATTTATTTAACAGTCCTAAAAAAAACGTTGCAACTCTAATACATGACGTTCACCACATAAATTGCGAGACCACGATAGTGTCTTCTGCCTATGTGTCCCATTTGAGGTTGGGAACGTCTCCGTCCCCCAAAGCAGCAGCGATCTGGATCTGAGTCTGTTCACTGCTGCCAGTTGTGTGCCGCGTTGCTGCAGAACATCGGCAGCCGTCTGCTGCTTGGGCATGCTGCTCTGAATACATCCAGCCTGGGTGCAGCTTTCAGCTTGTGGACACTTTTCCCAGGTGGAAACGTCTTCACCAACAGCCTACAGCTATGATATCACAGCTCTGCATCGCGACAGTAACATGGCTGCAGATTCCAGGCCTTCAGCTGTATCTGAATGATGCATGCGTATGTCTTTTCAAGGGTTCAGTGATGAAGTGAAGTGGTGTGTAACAAGTGAACGCCATTCTTTGTGCTTGTCTTTGTTTTCTAGCAATCCTGTTTCCCCCTTCAGCCCTGCTCTGTGTTGTCTTGGATGGATATGATTATGGATGGCTGACAAACCTGCAGGCTCTATTGAGCAATCAAACCAGATTTGTTTGTTCACCCTGAGACAATGTGGGACACTTGCCATGACGCACTGGAGCAGAGCGTTTTGTTTGTCTTGTGTGTTGACTTATGAGTCTGAAGCGGTTGAAAGCCCGGTGAATAATTTTCGTCGGTTGCTCCGAAGCTCAGGATACAGTGTTTGTCCTACGCATGCTTGCCTTTTGTGCAAACCCTGGGTTGTTTGGAACTCCTCTGCTCAGGTCAGCTGAGGGTTCCTTCGTTTTAGCCTCGATCTTTCTTCTTTGAAAACCTGACACAAACCCGTGTCTTCTTGAGAAACGCATGAATGACCAAAGTGTGGCCTGTTTTTCCCTGTTTCTTTGTTTTGTGACGACATGGAAATGAGGTGCAGTGAAAGTCCAAACCTTCGCTCTGCCACATAAACACAGTGAAGACTTCCAAGGCCTCTGGCTGAAAAGCCCAGCCCTGCTCTGCCTGTTTGGGCTGGTCCCTCTCCTTGTGATAGCTTACCTGTGGAATTTACCAAAGCTTTTTAATATCCCCATTTATACAAGGGCACTAGTTGTGCACTCCCACAAAGGGCAATGTGTACAAACATAACCCCACCATCCTCACTCGCTTTTGCTGAAATATAATCAGTCTTTCAGTCTGGGCTTTGCTTTTGTACCCTTTTCTTTTTTTTCTCTCTCCGGCTCTGGAGGTACACAATGTTCAGCAGCAGCGTTGTCATTCTCAAAGTACTTGTGTAAACAGGGATGATGGTTGCATTACGATGCCGCCCCTCCCTGGGACATTGACATATCAGCAGATACACAACTATTGTTTAGCCTCAGGTGTAAAATTCTATTTAGCAGGAAGTGGTCTTGCACAAGATATGCAGTAAAATGAGCGCGTCATGGTGACAGATCATTATGGAAATCAGAACAGTGTTGGGAAATTGCCTGCTTCATGATTTATTTATGTCCTCTGTTACCTCTTCCTGCACACAGGCAGGTACACCAGAGTGGAGTCTTTTTCCACGGATGCACACTGACATACCATCAGTGTGTTTGATCGCTGTAATAAACTTTACGCTATTTAAATTGTGCTGTACAATCTATATATATTAGGATGTCTTAGCATGATGTCTTAGTTACCTCATGAAAACTATCTACAAAGTCTACACACATCATTGAACACTAAGCAAGTGTTTACACATCCACTCATAAGGAAACCAGGAGATCTTTATCTTGGCACCTCTGATATTAAATCACCGTCTTCAGCTGATTTCTTATCTTCTAAACTGGAATCGCCTAAAGACCACGGATCAAATGACCCCTCAGAGGGGTTGAGGATAGTGTCATCAATATCTGATGTGTCCAATAGAGAAAAAAACATCACATGTTGGAAGAGAATAAATCATGTTAAATTCAAGTTGAGATCATAATTTGCCTTTGATGCGTGTACACTGAGGAAATTACCACCAACTTAACTTCTGTGTGAAGGGTAAATGAACCAGGCCTGTGGAGTTGGCGTTCACTCAGAATTTCCATCAAGTGCCATCTCTGTGTGGCGACGCCAGTAGGTTTAGGTTGGGGAGACCTACCCTGAATAATCATTGATGACTGATGGATAGAAGGATGTAAAAAAAACTATTTCCTTTATTGATTTATGTCAGCAGACAAAAAGGAGAAAAGCCTGCCTTTTCCAAGAAGAGGGGAAAAAAAACATCAAGTATTTCTGGCTTCTGTTTTATAGGATGAGGAGCTCTACTATAACAATGTAGAGTAATTATGTTGGACCGGTGACTTCAACCTGTCACTACTGGTTCTTTTAGCTTCTGTTTTTAATCTGGGTTTTTCCCAGATGTGTTTTTCTGTTTTGTTAAACAGGTGAGGATAAACACAATTACAAGGAAAATGAACTCCACCAGGAATTGATTCCATGTTCAGTTTTTCCTGTTCCAGCATCAGGATTTTTACGTTACACTTCCTGTGAAACGATGGCTGTTCATCATGAATACGATAAATAGAATTCTGCGTTGCCCTTCTTATGGGGTTTTGTAAGATCTTCCTTCATGTCTGATGGACTGTTGCTGACAGACGTGAGGCTGGATGGTGTTTACTGTGAGGCTTTCAAAGCATGTTCATCAGACATGGTTATATAATAATTTAAAGTCGAACTGGTACAAAGGTTAGGGAGTTCTCTGTAGTTCTGGTTTAATTCATAATATTCTATTTTCCTACTCTGTTTTAATTTCCTTGATCCGTAATTTAATGTTTTGGGCTATACATTATCAGCAAGAAGTGATTATTGTTGCTATAAAATTTTCTGAAAGTGCTACTTGACATGTGAATAGTTTTATGAAGTCTCATTTCAGGGTTTCAGGGTGTTGTGAAATTTTATAAATTCCCTCAAGTGCTGCTTATTGAGTCATTGTTGGCTGGGTGTGAAGAGGAAAAGTCCAGCGCCCAGCGACTCCTGCAGCCCACTCATCCCTGCTGAAGGTCTGGTGGCTCCAGACTGTAAGAACTGCTGCGAGCAGAGCAAACCTACACCCCCAGCTGACGACAGTATAGCATTACTTACAGGAAGTGGAAAGCATCAAATAAAAAAACAACATTTGATTCCGTATTTGTACGTAACCTTTTTTTTAATGTTCATCAGTTTAACAGTTTCATCAAGAATGCATTGAAAACTTTGTGAAACGTATATAGGCAAATTTCAGTTAATCAATGGACCACGTGAAAGACAAACAAGCACTCACACTCACATTCATGCCTAGGAGAAGCTTAGAACCACCAGTTCAGTCCCAGGAGGGTTTGAATCCAGGACCTTCTTGCTATGAGGCCAACTCGTTGCCCGTTTTGATGATTCGTTTTCAAAATGATTTCCAGATTTTCCCATAAATTTTTCAAAGAAACAGCATCCGCGGAAGTTGGGAATTATTCTTTTAAAAATATTTGAAGTGATTGATGGATTATCAGTATAATTAGCAAAATGTCGTCTGATTTATGTGAGGAATTGTTCTAGAAGTTCAGATTGCAACTGTGTGGTTGTGATGTCTGATATGTTGGCATTTTTTTGTGAGCTTTGATACGTCTTATTGAAATTTTCTGCCGGATGCTTTGCCTAAGAAAAGATGTAGAGGCGGGCGAACCCCATGTGAACCCCATGTGAACTTGTGGCTTCAGAACAGTAACAGAAACTCTCTACCCCCCAGATATCACACTGTTTTGATGGACAAACAGTAAAAAGAGAGTTGTAAAGCTTTTCACAGCCGTAGATCAACTCTGGCTTCGATTCCAAGGTGGGATCTGCATGTGTTCTGACGTCTTCTGAGGTTTCATTAGACCGACGAAAGATATGACCCCAGGGTACTTTCATTAAAACCTATGGCATTTAGTTTAAAAACGACTACAGAGAGCCCAACTGTGATGAACACACTACAGATTAAATCTAAGACCTGTAAACATTAGATTCTCCTCACATCAAATATTTGCCCTGAGGACAGATTAGTTGCATTTTTGAACATCAGAAGGTAGCTATACCTTTTTTTTGTGCACACAATTCCTATAACTGTCTTAAAGGTGTAGAGCTCATGAATGGGTGAACCTGGTTTTCAGGCTGGCCCACACAAAGGTTTGGAGCATGTGTTTTTGCCTTTCTGTGACTGATGGGTTTTTGAACTCAGAAATAATTAGAGTAGCCTGGATCACTGGTCCACAAACATTTTTGCACCACAGACCGGCTTAACAACACCCAACATTTTCGCAGACTGTCCTTTAAGGTGGAGCGGATAAATACAAGAAAATAAAATGAAATGACCAGCATAAAAAACTGGTATTTTCTTCTAAATATAATAGTAAACATGAATCCAATGCATATCAACTTTAATTATCAGCATCCTCCTAACATTGCACCGTTTGTTTCTTTGGGGGTTTTACTTGCTTGGGAGTTTTACTTTAGCAGTAACGTATTCTGTGTTAGCGACTGGAGCGGATCCTTTAAGAAGGTAGTCATGTGACCGAGGCAAACATCTTGACAAGCATAAAGAGTGACTCAATGATAGATGTGGAGGAGAGAATCGGCTTATTTTAAAACAAAACATCGTTCAGAATCAGATAATAAATGAAACAGAAGTAATATAAATTCTGGATTCTTTCTGTGTGGCCCAGTACCGGTCCCTGGCCCGGGGGTTGGGGACCACTGACCTAGATGGAACACAAAACCACACCACATTTTCACAGCTAATGGATGAGAATTTTGAAAAGATGTAAAAATATGAATGAGATCATCTTGGTTTAGCTCAGCAAAGAACTTAGCTCTTTTCTGAAGGTGCAGGTTATTGTGGACTAAACATAATGTATTTAGAATGGAAAGTTAAATATTTAGTTTATTTTAACTGCTTTATTCAGTCTGCCCTTAATATTTGCAGGCATCTAACCTCAGCAGGGAGGGCCGTTTTGATCAATGACGATACATAACCCACTTCAACTAATGCTAGCAGTGATAGACTCACTAGTTGGTTTTCTTGCCGAGGAAGCTTTGTGAATGAAACAGACTAGAGGCCACAGCTGTGTGTTGGCAACAACCTGGTGATGTGATTGCAATCAGGGTGGGGGGGGTTACAGCAGAATATTCTTCCACAAAATGTGAACCGATAGCCAAACCTAATATTGTTTCAGAGTTTTATGGTCTCTAACTTAACAATACTCAGTTGATAATCTTACAATTAAGCTTAAAAGTGGAAAAAAATTTAAAACACTGAGGATGGACAACAGCACTGCCCACCTGTGGTCAGGAGCTAAAACCTAGTGTAAAATATGAAATAAGGGGGGGCAGTAGCTCAGTTACTAGTTCTAGCCTGGGGGCCAGATGGTGGCAGGTTAAAGACCAGCATGAACCATAAGTACAGTGTGTGAACTGGAAGCTGGAGAGCTGCCAGCTCATCTCCTGAGTGTTGCCAAGGTGCCCTTGAGCAATACGTAAGCTTCTCATAGGGTACGCTACGCTATGTTTCCATGTGTGTGTGTGTTCTAGGGCCTGTATATATGTGAAATATATAGGAGACTGAAAAAAATATTTTCCAACGGGGAAATTATAGAAAAAAAATGAGCCGGCATGTCAAACGTTGACAAATCCTTTTTTTTTTTTACATACTCAAGTAATCCCCGAAGGGAAATTAGTGGCACTCTAGTTAGTCCAGATGAAATCACATGAATGTTTGTTAGTGTGTACAGGCCCTGAACACACACACACAAGGGGCCTGTACTCATGCAAAGGAGGTAGAGTGGCGGGCAGCTCCTGCTTGGTGCGCCCCAAATGAGCAACTTGTAAGGGGGACGGCGCCTTGCTCAAAGGCGCCTCGGCAGTGCTCCAGAGGTGAGCTGACACCTCCCACTGTCAGCTCACCTCCGGGTGTTTTTTTGGGCGGGAGCAGGAATCGAACCGCCAATCTCAAATCATTGGACGACCCGCTCTACCGCACGCTCTACCACTGAGCCACTGCCGCCCCATCCATGTTGTGGTTTTGAATATCGAGACGGTGTGATTTAATAAAGTACTACAATTGGCTCGTTTGAAAACCTTTTTATACCTGTACTCATTACTACCAACAAGGGTTGTTGCTACATTTTGCACAGCCATGCTGCAGTCAGTACAACTTGTCTGTTCAGCACCACAGGTATGGTATGTCACTACTCCTGCATGCTGCTTGGGATAAAGCCATAGGTGAACGCAGCTCTGTGGTTGTCATTTACCAGCTAACCGCTCACACAGCCTGTAAGTTGTTGTTGATCAGGATGTGGCCAGAGGCAATGTATAACTCTCTCACTGCCTCCTGAAAGGGACTGATCTGCCGATAGCTATCGAGTCAAACGTGTCGCTGACAGAGATTGGTTTTGTTTGTGTGTTTAGGAGGGAGGGAGAGGGGCTGAGGATCTACTGGGACCGGATGAGGGAGCCCTCCTTATCATCCAGGTGGAACCCCTTCGCCAGTGACTACCCTTTCATCAGCTTCACCCACCATCCCGTGAAGAATGTCTGTGAAAAGTTTGCCGCCCTCTGCGACGTAAGTGGTGCTACGTAAGGGTTAATGAAATGACTTTCTGCCTTCCATACAACGATGAAGAGCCAAGCAAAAAGTTTGAAGATGTTTTGAAATGTCTGAGAAATTTACCACAGATAATTATTTTTTAAACCCAATAGACAGACGTCACATTTAAAGGCTTGAAAGTTTGAACCAGTTTTAAAGTCACATTTCCCAAATCATACTGGCACAAAAAACTGCCTGTGCCTGGGATGACCTTTTAATTTGTCAGAACAAATCCTTGGAAATATTTGATTCTATTTAATTATATGCCTAAACCGGGTAGAGGTGTGTCCCCCTAGAGTTATGGAGACATAGACTTTAATGGTGCGTTGAGCTTCATCATTAGATCAGTGAGTCACTCCCATTGGAACTGTGGCAGAGATCGTTCCATCTGTGATTTGCAGCAGAATAAATTACTTATGACACATGAGACCCAATGATCAGATATAATCTATAAAACCAGCAGTCAAACATTTGAACTTTTATCAAATAAATTGTGCATTTTTGTAAAACTTGAAGTTTGAAAACGAGTGAAAACTTTATAATTAGTGAAAAACATTAATGGTGCGATACATCCCCTACAACGTGTGCTTACATTTCAACACGGTCACAGTGTACATGCTGTTTCAGCTATTTTGAAGTCGGAGTGAGGTGTAATTATACACATTTCTGTGACGGCCACAAATATAAACAGCAAACAGTGCCATTCATTAAGAATGTAATGAAATCTTAATGTCTTGCCTTTTGGGCAAAAACATACTCACTGTAATTGGTTCAGTGATCATAGGAGAGGGTTTTAATGCATTTGGAAACAAAATAATTCAACACCCATTCTACATTAGTTTTATTGTCAAAATATATTAATTGCCAGCTGTGTTCAATCACCACATCAAGCAATAACAATTTAAATAAATGAATTCAACCACAAGGGATTTTCCCAAATATGAAACAACTACTTGTACTGACAATGCTGTCTCAAAAAAACTGAACCCGCTATCAGAACCAGCATCTGAGCTCCACATGGGCCAGGCTCCATGCCCCATTTGCATCAGTGAACCTTGGGCAGCATGACACTGTCACCTCTTCGCTGGTTTTTCTTCCTTGGACCACTTCTAGAAATGACATGCCATGAGAGCTACAGTTACAGAAATGCTCTGACCCACTCTTGTAAACATCAAACTCACCAAATCATTACAGTTGCCCTTTTTTCCATCCCAACATGTCAGCTTTGAGGACAAAATGTTCACCTGCTGCCTAATATATCAACCCACTAATGGGTGTCATGACAAAGAGCTAAATAGTGATACTCACTTCACCTGTCAGCGGTCATAACGTTATGGCCGATATGTGTAAAGAGCTTGGAACTAATTTTTAATTAGTTTGACACTCACTTGAACCCTTCTCTGTTCCACAGATTGAGAAATTTCGTATGCAGCTCACAGAAGCAGCACAGAAAGCTCACGTCTTGAAACCAGTTCCTGGGAAAGCCAACGGCGTCATGGTGTTGAATCACAACATCCCAGTCGACGTTTATGTGGGTGTCGTGTCGTTCTTGGGGAACCAGAACAAGCTGGGGTACTGCATGGCTCGAGGAAACGTGGGCTTCTAACCCTTCCACATTGTCTTGTAGTTTTATTGTTGTTCAATTGGTTTGCTTGTGTTTTTAATATTTAATTCATGTAGTCTTCATTCACTTTCTTTTTTTTACGTGTTCTGCTACATTGTTACTCTGATTGTCAGGATTTCTGTTTTAAATAACTACCCCACCCCAACCCCCTACTTATTACCAGTGTGTGGTGTCTAAGTACTCTGAAATTTTTACATTTCAACACCGCTCTTCACTGGATGATGGATCCCCGCTGCTCTCAAGGAGCTTTGTATTTGCTCCTCAGTGATATGGTAATTCAATGCTTTCGCAATGGGACTCCTTTCTTCCTCCCCCAGTGTCTCTGTGTAAAGCTCTTCCCCTTGCCATTCTGCCCCTCAGAGATTTACTGGAGCGTTGGGGCACATTCGTCAGTTTAATTTTATCATTTGTTCTGTATTTTTACAGTGTTGGAATTTCCCCTTGATTTTGTGTTTCCTCTGTTTCTGCCTTGTGTTGTTATAAACTTTTAGTCACAGAAAAGAAAAGAGCAAGATTTAAAAACGTACACATGTCTGTCTCTTTATTTTTAGTGACATAAGATTTGCAGTTGGTTCATGCATCTTCATGAGCGTTTTTTGTAATGTACACATAAATAGTGCGTTATGACAGCCTGCTCTTGTGTATATTGTGTGTTGTGCTGCCGTAAAAATAAAAATGTGTTGTAGAGAAGGTTTTTATTGTGGTGGTGTTGAACAATAGCTGTACTGAAAGTGACAAGTTATTCCTTTGTTAGTATGTTCATGGGGTGAGTACCTGTACTTACCAGGAGGGGGCAGCACCCATTAGGTAGTTCCAGATGCCAAGCAGTTTATGTAAGTAAATGCTAAATATTCTAAAATAATTCCATCTTGCAATGGTAAAGAAATTGAAATAATTTTCTGGAGTAGTCCCTTCCTTTTTAAAATCTGATACATTTTTCCGTGACACAAGCCCCAATCCTCCACCGAGGTTTACGGTAATGTGTGAAATAGAATATATTGTTTACCGGACAGTACAGTATGTTCAAAAGGGTCTGGACTCCTTTTTATCCACATGCACTTCAAATTTTAGATTTCATCCTTCCTATTGTCAACATCTTTTAACATGTTTCATCACAATGTGTTGGGTATTTTGTGTAGCACTGGTGCAGTGATTTAAAAAAACTAACATTAGTAATGCAAGTAAACAATGGATTCACATCAGAATTTAAAAGGTTTTTCCTTGTTCCACGTCCAACCCATCCACCAAGTTTCCTTAACATCTGTCAGGTAATTCTTGTGTTCTCCTCCTGACAGGTAGACAATAAAACCACAATGGCAAAACATTTCCTCAATGTCGAACGTTACAACGCATTATTACTCATAAAAATGGAGGGAAGAGTAAACTGTAGCACGATTATGAATTAGAATAAAAACAGTCATGTAAGGCTGGGATGTTTTCACTCTAGCATGAGAATAGCTGATCTGTCAGTAGCCATTAAAACTGGTAAATAGACCACTGAACAGAATTTAAACATTCAATGGTTAGTTAAATTAAAATATTGACTATTAAATCAAAGAATTTAATGTCTGAGAATGTGAAATCATTCACTAGTGTTGAGAAATTAGACAAATAGGAGAATAATGCACAGCTAAGCCAGCAGTATTAGTCTCCTCTGAGGGTTTGTCTTCCGGAAACAAGGTTAAGCAGGTGTCTTCTCAGAATACATTCAGCTGCTATTACACCAGTTAAAGTATATGGTTAAGTTCAGCACCTTCAGTATTGTGTGTCACAACCTTAGGGTTTGAAGGGTTAACTTGTCTCCTCCCAAAATGAGGACATGTCTTTAATCCTGGATCAAGCGCTGCTGTGGCCCGGAGCAAAGCGCCTCATCTGTATTTCTGCTCTTCAAATTGTTAAACATGTTCAGAAAATAGGATTATCTATCAGATAGATGTGCTCTCAGAGTTGTGTAGTCCAACCTCTGAAGAGAGTGTTTTAACACTGAAGTCACCCGATGAGTCAGAGGGCTTTATTTGAAAAATATCCAACTGTGTTTATTCACTTTGTTTGGTTTCTATGGGTTATGTTTGTGCCTATAATCATTTACTCTTTAATTGCTGTGACTCTGTTTTGGCTGCAGTTAAAGCATTTACCAAAAACACTGAGCAGCGGAGTGACAAACCTGCTGCATCCCAAATGGTTTGAAATAATGAAGGACTTCCTGAGACGTAATGTTTGTGATTATGTTGGTTGTTGTTCAGATGGTTCAATTTGATTCAAGTTCTGTCATGTTTGAACTGACCTTAGATGAAACGGCAATCTTTTTTTTTTTTTCTTATCAACCTTTTGATAACAATCTATTAAATTTCATAATATTTTATGTGTATGAGCATAAAGCATTTTGAATGACATCTGGATGTGATGTAATTTGCTCTTAATTCCATGGTACTGGGTGGAAACAGGCCTGTGTGTGTGTGTGTGTGTGTGTGTGTGTGTGTGTGTGTGTGTGTGTGTGTGTGTGTGTGTGTGTGTGTGTGTGTGTGTGTTTGTGTGTGTGTGTGTGTGTGTGTGTGTGTGTGTGCAGATAGGCAGTGTGGGCGTGTTGTGCCTGATCTACGTCTGTCCTCAGATGCTCTTTGATTTGAATTAAAGGTGATTATGTTCAGCCCTGAAGGTATTTTATCTGAATCAAACCTGTGATTTGTTCTCCACATTGAGTCAGTGATTAACTATTAAAACCGGTGGGCAGGTACTGGTTCAGCACTTTACAAGTATTAGAAATAATTCACGAATCTGCAGTGGTGATCAATTCAGCTAAATGTTTGAGAGGGTTAGGGTTGATGTTGAATATGAAAATACAGTATATCAGCCACTTAAGACAAGTATTAGATATGGAATATAAGATTTATACTTCAAAACAATAAATTAGTTCAATTCTTTACAGGAAGTTTTATTTCGGAAAAAAGTTGACATAACCCAAACGCAGAATTTTTATCATCCTGCAGGAACAAATATTATCACTCATCTGGAGGTTTTTATTAGTTTTATTTATTTTTGATTCTCATTAGTTCCCCACCTGATTACCGTGTCTTCTCTCCCATCTTGTCCAGTATGGCAGCTTGTTCATCTACTTACTGGTGGTCACTGCCCTGGCTGTCTTGTTTCTTCAACGGGTGAAATTCAGCTTCCAACTTAGAGAAACACTCAAAAATTACATTCTGCTCAGAACTCCAAATTATTTCAAGTTAGCCTGTGGTTGTGATCTTTCAAAGAGCACCCAGTTGGCTAACAGAGTGCTCACACATAGTCACGCTAGTTGGGGGGAGATGCAGTAATGGGGAAAAAATTTATTGCATTTCAATAAAAAAAGAAAACGCCACGATCAGGTGATGGAAATATTTTTCTGTCCTGCCACAACATGATGATCCCCATCACGGCTGCAATCACTGCTCATGTTAGCTCAGCAGTGTTTGTGAGCTCTGCCAAACGGACAGGAGCTACACAGAAATCCCATCAACCTGCTAAATACAAACTTAAATTCTAAGAATGGATGAAATAATTGAATCTGTGCTCGCAACATAAAACAAGAACTCTCTGCTTTACCTCTTTAGCATCACCAAACATTCAGGGCTTTGTAGCACTGATCCATAAATATGCAGCATCCGGCTTGACTTTTAAGACAAATCCTGCGGACGAGCATTAAACTTCTGACATGAGATTGCTGGACCAGTACTGTCGTGACACATTTGGTTTGGCTTCAGACAACAAACTGTTTGTAGCTTTATTAGCTAACATTTAATTTGTAAACATAAAGTGACACAAGTTAGGTGTCACATGAGGTACTTAACATGCATTACGAAATTTAAAATACATTAATACATATGCAATACATAATACATATGCTCTTTACCTCCCATTGCATGCTTACAGGCCCCCTTGTGTGTGTTTGTGTGTGTTACAGGGGCCTGTACACACTAATAAGTATACAGGTATTTGTTTGAAAGCAAAGTGTGCTCTTAATTTCCCCTTGAGGATCATTATGGTATTCAAAATAAAAAAAAGAAATAGAAAAAAAAATTAACAATTAGTCACACAGGACAATCCTTGATCTCCAACCATTTTTTTCAAAAAAAGTTTTTGTCTTCTTCTTCTTCTTCTTCTTCTTCTTGGGCTGTGCTCTGTCTGGGATGCTCTATGCACTCTCCCTGGAACCCCTCCTCTGTAAAATCCGCAAAAGCATCGACGGTTTAATTTTACCTGGTGTTGGAGAGAGCATTATTTTATCTGCCTATGCTGATGATGTCGTTGTTCTTATCAAAGACCAAAGAGATGTTGATGTTTTGGTGGGTCTAACAAACTCATTCAATGTTTTAACTGCTGCAAAAGTAAACTGGAGCAAAAGTGAAGCCCTTGCTGTTGGTGAGTGGAATGGCAACCTCCCGGTTCTTCCTCAAAACCTGTGTTGGAAGACTGACGGTCTCAAATATCTCGGTGTGTACCTGGGAAATGAGACAACAACCAGGAAGAATTGGGAAGGCGTCATTGAAAAAATAGAAAGAAAACTTAAAAAATGGAAATGGTTGCTCCCCAGAATGTCGTACAGAGGTCGAGTTTTAGTGATAAACAACCTGGTAGCCTCACAGCTGTGGCACCGCTTGGCCTGTATGGACCCTCCATCAGGGTTTCTAGCCCAAATCCAGACCAAACTTGTTAACTTTTTCTGGGATGAGCTGCATTGGGTGCCTCAAGGAGTGTTGTTTTTATCAAGAGAGGAGGGAGGACAAGGCCTCATCCACCTGGCTAGTAGAACAGCCACGTTCAGATTACAGTTCATCCAGCGGTTTCTTACCGGACCAGCGGATCTGACGTGGAGAGAGGTAGCTAGCTGCATATTCAAACGTGTGAGTAACTTGGGACTGGATGCTGCACTGTTTTTAATGGATTCTAAGCTTCTAAAGTTAAATGGTTTGCCTCCTTTCTATCATAGTGTTTTTAAGTCATGGGCCCTTTTTAAAAGAAGCCCAGGGAAACGCTCTGACTCTCTGTTCTGGTTACTGAAGGAACCACTAGTACATGGAGCCAGGCTGGATGTCTGCAGTGGAGCCACACCTGGGCTGTCTGCAGCGCTTTACAGGACCAGGACCCTGACCCTCCAGCAGCTGGCGGACAACACCGGGCCAGCGTTGGCGGATGCCCAGGCTGTGAGCTCCCTGCTGAACATCCAGTCCACCAGGGTGGCTCAGAGGGTGCTACAACTGTGGAGGCAAAGACTCTCCGGGAAGGAGAGAAGCCTCCTCCTGGACTGTAGTACAGGGACTGTGCCGGACAGCAAAGATCCTTTCCCTGAGGTCCACATCAGTCCCCTGTTTGGGGAGCTGGAGGGTCCCCTCCTCAGAGATGAACGACAAATCAGCCTGCACACGGCCAACAAAAAAGTACTGTACAAATACTGTGTCAAAGTAATCAACAAGAGAAACCTATGTAACAGAGCGCCCACTGCCTGGGCAAGCAGGATGACGGGAAATGGTCCTGACCCACAGTGGAGACTTCTATACAAACCTCCCCTCAAGAAAAAAACAGCCGACCTCCAGTGGAGAATTTTACACGGTGCCATCGGTTCCAATGCTTTTATCTCTGTTTTTAACCCTGCGGTGTCCAGCCAGTGTCCCTTCTGTCCCCTTCGTGAGACAGTCTTTCATGCTTTTAGTGAGTGTGGGAGACTTTCAGTGCTCTTCACTCTTCTAACGAATGTTTTTAATCTGCTCAGTGAAAATTTTAGTGTGAGGAAATTCGTCTACGGTGCTGGGTACAATAAATCGAATCAGAGAAAGTGGCAGCTTTTAAACTTTATCTCTGGAGAAGCAAAACTCGCAATTTACGTGACCAGGAAGAGAAGAATTGAAAACAATACTGTTCAAGACGCAGCCACTGTTTTTTGCTGTAACATCAGATGTCGCTTAAAACTAGAATTTGGTTTCTATAAAATGACAAAAGACCTAAATAACTTTAGGAACATCTGGTGTCACAAAAATGTCCTATGCACCTTAATTGATGATCAACTCAATTTTGCAAACTTCCTGATATAATGCACTGATTTTTGATTGTATTTCCTCTTACTTTATTGGTTTTTAGTGTTCCTGAAGCTCTTTAGTGTTTTCATCTAATGTAAAATTGTAAAATGTTTTGAATGTGATTAAAGTGTTTTTGAAAAAGTCAAAAAAAAAAAGTCTTCTTCTTCTTCTTCTTCTTCTTCTTCTTCTTCTTCTTCTTCTTCTTCTTCTTCTTCTTCTTCTTCTTCTTCTTCTTCTTCTTCTTCTTCTTCTTCTTCTTCTTCTTCTTCTTCTTCTTCTTCTTCTTCTTCTTCTTCTTCTTCTTCATTGCCACATTAGTAGATTCAGAAGTGAGACTTGAGTGTAGCTCCAGCATCATGCTGAGAAGTTTGAGGCCTGCAACCTGGATGATGTAATGCTACCTAATGGCTAATGGCTAACAATAACCCCTTTAATACAGCCTATTCAAGTAATCGCTTGTGCCTCATTCTGTAAAACAAATGTTCAGATGGTGTAAAGGAGGATCGTTGTCGTCCCACCTATGTCGATCATGGAGGCAATGAGAGAGTGCAGTGTGTGCAACCAGTCTAGCTGACAAGGTGGTACGACAGGATGAGGGTGTATTGTCTGGTTGGTGGACTGTAAGTGCAATCAACCAGAATTTAAACAGCAGGTAATGGCTACTAATATCAAGGAAATGACAAGGAAGATACATGATTATTGTTAACATGTTGTTTTATTCACTGTTTACTAGATTTTACTTGATGCATACGTTAAACGTTGCATCAGACACAAACACTGTTGTGCTTCGAGTAGCACCTTGTTTGCTTGTGGTACCCTGGTATGCTATCTAAGATCCAATAATGCAGAGGCATTGATTTGTCTAAGCTAAACAAAGGCTAAGTGGAGGAGGTCTCCTATTGTTTGTAAAAAATATTTTTATGTCTGCTGAGCAGATATCTCAGTGGGTCATGGGTCAGGCGGACGAAAGCTGCCTGTTGGACGCAGTGAGACAAATCAAAACAGTAAATTTGTAGAATGGGAAACTAAAACAGAACTGAACTGAGCAGTTGAAAATTAAAGATAGAAGATCATATGATTATACAAGTATGTAGTATGAGCTTTGGAACTGTAATGGAAGTATGACAGTGGCATGTAGCTGTAGAAATAATTACTATTGTTGTATATCATGATCTGGCAAGTAAGAGTGTTTCCATAGATAGCATAATGATAAATATGTGAAGGGTCCTTTATGATCCACCCTTTATTTTAATATGAACTATGAAACCCTTTCTTCACATTTGTCTCCACAAACAATACAAAGCGTACAACATTGCTTTGTAAAAGACAAGCACATGGACTCACAAGATAAATGACTTTCAAAGCTAATGATTGCATTCCTTTCTGGAAAGGTAAGTTAGTGCCTCAGGCTAGTTATTATCGCCTGCTCTTTCCTATTTTCCAGCAGTAGAATGTGAAACTGATCAACTGGCAGTTTGTGGTTACGCAGTTGGAAAACCTTAAGAACTCATAAGTGAGTTATAATTGTTGGTGGTTCAGTCTTATTCAAGAAACACATGAAGCATGCGTGGTATGTATGCAAAAACACTTATTAATCAAAAAATCAACCAGTTAGAAGTGGGAGAGATTTTTCTGCTGTAAGCGACGTTGTTGGAGGTCAAAGTTATGGGTCACACAGGAAGTCTCCATCTCTAGCACGGCAGGTCCAAGTGTTTATTTTGCTTGATTGTGATTTGAGATGATTTCCCCATTGCCCCGAAGTGGAATGTGATCAGGAAAGTGAGAGGCTTAGAAACTGCCTATCAAGGCCCGTGACCCTGGATGGCCCCAGTTAACCACCAGAGCTGCCTGGGATGCCTGGGGTGAGTAAGATAAGACAAATTCTGCGAGACACTCTTGCAATCCTGGTGTGGCACGTAGTCTTCTCATATCTCTGAAATAGCTTCAAAGCCCTCAAAGATATGCCAGCTTGGATACCAGGCTTCTTTGCACAGGTCATGCAACCTCAAGTCACCATTTTCATTTCTCTGACATAGTGTTGGTTGTTTGTTTGGTAAACATGTTACACCTGTCACAGGAATGCCGGTTGCTAACGGGCCAAGTCCAACTGCATTTATTATTTTTCGATGGTGCTGTCCTTCCTCTTTTCACCTATCTCCTTTTTTCCATTGGTTTCCCTTGCAGCAGCAATTCCAGTAAGTGTGAAGGAGAGAATGTGTGGAAAAGTGTGTGTGTGTGTTCATGCTTGCTGTATGTGGATGTGGTGGCATGCACACAGGCTACTGGGTTGTTGTCTGGATCACTGTCTTGTAATAGAGATAGACTGTTTTTATTTATCCTGCCCCAGCTGTCACTGTTGTGTCTGGAGTGAGTTCGCTGAACTCAGGGCTATGGAACACTTGGAGAACTGTCAAATCCACTAACCCTCCCAACTATGCAGAATGTTACAGCCCAGAACACACCCTGGATTCTTATTAGGGGAAACAAAACTAGAGGGGGACATTCAGGAGATCTCCTACCTTTTATATCTTTTAAACTTAAAAAGTAAATTTGATTCTTTCTTACAGAATTTCATTTTTTATATTCAAGGAACACATCCCACTCATAAGGGAAATGATGGATAATTTTCATGTAATAAACCTAAACCTGCAGAAGTCCAGTCGTCACCACATGTAGGTGACATAAGATGGATGTCTTCAACATTTGTGTTAGTTTAGAACCATTTTTCTGTGGGTCTGGTGTCTCATCTTCTTTTTGACAATGCTAAAATAATGAAAAGTGTTTGAAATCCAAGTGCTTGTTTGTTGTATGAAACAGATACAACAAGGGGGCCTTTTTCCAGCTCTTGATGCCAGCATTCCTCCTGCTTGAGATTTGAACCAAACACTGTGAGTAAACAGAAAGCAACTGGTTAGGGTTTGTGTGTTTTTTATTCTTTATTTATCATAAACGAATAGCATAAAGTGTTTTATGACATCCTTGATCCATGTAAAACACAGTACAGTGAAATGTAAATTATATGTGATCCATTGCAGTTTTACTGCTCTAACTATCTTTGTGTCTTTTGCATCACTTTTCTTACCGAGTTCTGACTGATCTCTCTCCTTTCTCTCTAAACCCTCTGATTGGATCCTGAACTTCTTGGTGGGCAGGTCCAGGTTATAGGCAACATCACATCTTTACCCTGACTCTCGACACTGGTGCCTCCCGAGGGTGCATGCTCAGTCCCCTCCTGTAGGCCCTGTTTCATACAAAGCGCGTACACACTGCATTGCCACACACAGATCCAACACCATTGTTAGACTTGCTGACCATCAGTGGCCTAATCACCACGGAGGTGAATACGTAGTCCTGGCGTCTTGGTGCCAGGATAATAACCGGATCTTGAGGAGTCAGAGAGAGGAACACACACCCCTCTTCACAATGGGACTGCAGTAGAGAGATTCAGCAACATCGACTGATCGAATGACTTGGTATTTTAAATATAAAAAATATAACGCTAAGTATATTAGCACTAACATGGTTTGGACAGCAAACTTTCTCACCTTCTTTCCACCCTCTTTTTTCTGTTGTTTCTCATTCTACTTGCACTTCTTTTCCTGTCAACCAAAGGTCAAAGTTAACACAATCAAAAGATTAATAAGAGAGCAAAGATCAGGGTTGGGCAAACATTTTGACTGGAGGGCCACACAGAGTTTAAAAATTTGATAGGTGGGTCAGCGGAGAAGCAGATGAATGGAGTGTTTATTTGTATTAATGCAAATGACATATAAAAACCATTATATGAAAGGTTTTGGCCTTTAACAGGCAGTAAAGAATTTATATTCGAGGCTTTTTGCATCTGCATTTATTTCATTAAATTAATTATATACCTTAAACAAGGTTGGCGGGCCAGATTCCATAGCCCAAAGGGCCATATATGACCATGACCATGCATGACCATTAGTGTCTATGGTATTTTTGCAGTTAATGCTGTCAGCTAACATAATAACATAGCTAACATAATTCTGACCTGGCTTGACAAAAGATATATCCATCCAGCAATCCTCAAATCCAGTCTGCCCCACGATGAGGTGTATGTACTGAAACTGAGATACATGGTATTTATAAGGCATAAATACTAATAAATAGTCTACTCAAACTTGACATGAAATATTGTAAAAATTTGAGATAGATTTTCTTAAATTTTATTAGCTGTAGACTGCAGTCATTAAAATAATAATTTAGATTACATGTTGAGAGTCCAGAATAGAGACAGTTTTGACTTTCTAAAATAACTGAGAAAAACTCCCATAATATTAATTTTTTGAAGGAGTACCGAGATGCTGTGTTGAGTTTTGTTCTGACATTATCCCAAACATTTTCAACCCTATTTAAACAAGAGATATCCTCTATTTCAGTGAGACCACTTGCGTATTGTGCTCAAATAGAAATATTTTGTATGTAAAGTCATGACTGCATTGTCAAATAAGACTTATCTCGCATTGTTAAAAAATTGAAAAAATAATTCTGATTTCACTCCTTTGATTGGATTCATTCTAAAAATAGATGATCGCTCCTGTCCGGGCCTTTAACCAAGATCTTACAAAATCAACAGAAATGGTGAAATGGCAAAAAAGTAAAACAAAAACAAAACAAAACAAAAAAAGAAAAAAAAAATCTACATCCATTTCTATATAGTGGCTTCTTACTTCTCTCATGTCAATCCAGAAAACATTTTTTGTGCAATCCTGCTAACCGACAAACAAACAAACCCATGGAGCAGATGATGTTCCCTCCATCATGGGACTGGAGCTCCAGTTTGAACACCCAGCTGGTGTGACCAATAAAAATCACCAGACTGGCATGTATTCAAGACCAGACGGGTCCTTGTCAGTGGGTGGATGATGGGTGCATTCTCTGTCATATTTCACATGTCAGACAGTAAAGGAGAGTAAATCTGCGTTGCCATGTCAGTCATCCAGCTCCTTGTTTTAGGATGCCCACATTAGACGCTGAGCAGACGGTCGGCAGTGGCAACACTAAGAACTGATGACAAGCTGCTGGAAAGGCTGCAGTGGAGGAGAAGGAGTAGAGCCTGCACAGGGGCCGGCCGGGGCCTCAGATATGTACACACACATACTACAGTATATCCACATTCATATTTAAATCCTCATATACGTGCACATCATAGCTGCCTGCAAGCCGATGCCTGTGATAATATTGTGTTACAGCAGTGAAAAACATTTGATTTATGTCTAAGGTACTATTTAAACCTGTGTGTCATTAAGTCAAATCTACTTAAATTTGATTACTTCAGGTTTAGGGTTTTGTATTTAATAGTCATCCTCTTACAACAGGGTGATAGTCTGTTTCTCTATGTATGTACAGTACAGCAGTAAGTGCCGCCATTCGGCTATGCGCTGTCATAGCATATTTCTTGAATATGCTCTAATAAATTATGTTGCAAAAAGTCACAAATTGATTGACAAGTCTTAATTTTTTAAGATTTTGATAGTGTAATTATTTTCATCAGGGACTGAAGCGAGACCTATCAGGTGAGTTTATGTTCAACAGTTGATTATCTTAGACCAGATCCACTGATCAGTCCATGTTTACTAGATCAGGTTTAAATCACACACTTTGACCAGATCCCAGCAGAACGCTTCCAAAAATAGCAGATGTTCCAATTAGAACTCAAATAAAATGTTTTTTAGTTTGTATATTATGTATGTAAAACATTTGGATAATTTATATTTGATGGATTTGTTTGTCTGAAGTACTTAACATATTGACTCTTAGTAGTGACTCAGGGTTCAAATTATACTTAAAGAGGTGCAAAATATTTAAGGGGGAAAACATATATTGTTCCTCATAAAAAACAATTTTATGAATCTAAAATTAGAATGCTATGATAGTTTTAACAAGTTTGCCTTAAAATATATGAGTTCATACAACTTCAACACTATTCAAGCACATCATGAAAAAATGTTTTGTCAGTAAGGCCCCTTTTATTGTCCAGCCATTGTGATCCGCAAAAAATGTGCATTCAGTCAACTTTTTCAGTTGGAGTCACTTAAAATTGTTTAATTAAAATTTTGGCAGCTTTTTTTTTACTTTTAGTTGCCCTTTCAGCCATGTAACTACTTTTAGGAGGAAGTATTTCCCAGTAGTTGCTCCACTACATTTATCGTACTGCTGTGGTGTTACTTTTAAGGTTAAGCTACAAAACATGACAATTCCAAAAAATTAACCCAGAAGTATACAGACATGTCAAAAAAACCAGATAAACACACTTGTCAATACATCAGTAGTTGTATTCATTAATACATATGATACACATACTTTTACTTCGGTTAATGACGCGTATTTCTTTTAACACTGCTGCATTTTAGGGTAATTGTATAGAAAGTAATGCATGAAAACTAAAAATCTCAGAAATACGACACCATGCCGATTTGAAGTCTATCAGTGTGCAAACATACCACACACAAGCCATATGTCAAAATAGTGTTATTATCCTCTAAGAATGTTAATCACATGGGTTTGAGCAGTGGCCATTTCTGCCCGGAGGGTCTGTTTCCTCAGCAAGTGGAACAGTTTATGAGTAATGTTAAGATGTCAGCGTGGGCTCTGCTTCATGCCAGCGCTCCTCCAACTGTCCCCCAGCCTGACCTCCGGCGCAGGACGTAAGAATGTGATGGCTTGACGCTAAGTGAGTGGCCCTGCTCTCCCTCCCCTCTGACCCCCTCCACCCTACAGCAGCAGCAACATCCCCCCCGATCCCACGCCTCTTGTGTCAGCCACTGTGTCCCCAGCAACCTCCTCACAGTTTGCAGATATGTCCTTGATATGGCCGGTATGTCGTACGCAGATGTCCCAATGGCGGGAGATAAATTTGAGTACAAGGAGATGTCAGGCTGGTGACAGCTGTGAGCTACAGTTTCACCAGATGTCTGCCGTTGCTAACCTTTAGTCGACGTGAACCAGCCATCCTCCACTACCCCCTCACCAACTCCACATGCACAGTAAATATTTTCTCAACATGAAGCTCATAGGAGGTGCAAACCAGAATTAGTTTTTCACAACTCACATGGCTGCAGCCTTCAGTGTCCTGATTTATAAGATCTGGAGGCACAGACTGACAAAATGTGGCAGTTTTGTATCTAATCCAATCACGGACGGGACTGCGTATGTCCACTCTACATGCTCTGGTCCTCATTGGTCGATTCTGGAGATTCTATGGAAAAGGTCCATCTTTCAAGGGCACAAATGTTTTTCTGTCATCTGTTTTTAAACCTGCTGGAGGCACTGTGACGCCTTCCTATTGGTCAGACAGTGCTGTGGAGTGAGATGTCTGCGTGTGGACAGAGTTTACATTCCAGCAGCATTCAGTCTAGCATGAGACACGCAGTGCCACCGACACGGCTGTGGCATTTCCTGTTGTGCCACAGTGTGTTCAGTTCTGACTCTGGCACAGAGTGCAGATTGGTCACAGATGCTTCCCACTCAGTTCAACGTGATTTGAAACAACCCTGAATCACTTCGGTTACATTTCTACACTTCCTGGCATTGCTGGGATCTATTCAACTGTTTAAAAAATTGTTTTGATAAGTGGAATAGTGCGATGTTTTGAAAGGCCTCACATGGTGAAAGATAGATAAGCTTCTTTTCTTTGTGCAACGTCTTGCTGTGACTAATGCTAACAGAGGGAGAAGAGGTGTGGTGACGCCTCCCTACATGTTTTCTTTATGTGTGTGTGTGTGTGTGTGTGTGTGTGTGTGTGTGTGTACGTGCGTGCGTGTGTGTGTGTGTGTGCGAACGCCTATCACACCTATTCCATGGAACTACCTTTATGAAATCATTTTGCGTTAAGTTTTGACATGTGATCCGCTCATCTCTATCGCCCCTTGTTTGCTCTCTTTCCCATCCTTTGCTCTGTGCAATCTACCTGAAGGTGTGTGTGTGTGTGTGTGTGTGTGTGTGTGTGTGTGTGTGTGTGTGTGTGTGTGTGTGTGTGTGTGTGCGTGTGTGTGCGTGTGTACGCGCGTGCGTGCGTCCGTGCGTGCGTGCGTGCGTGCGTGCGTGCGTGTGTGTGTGTGTGTGTGTGTGTGTGCATGTGTTTCAGAATTGGGTGGAGCAAAAAGGACTGAAAACATTTTCACCCATTTTCTGGTCTTTTGTCCAAGAAGAACCAGGATAAGAAACTGATCCGAAGTCCACATCTTGCACTGTGCCCAAAACAGCACTAGACATTAATGCATGATTAACGCATTTATCTCAATTTATCAGATCAGATCGATGCATTTACTCTGACAGAGACAGCTCAGAGATTTGTCATCTGGTGGGACTTTCTCAGATTCAGAATGAGAATGGCATAGCTGTGAGATCTATGGGGATCACTTAACTGAGCTGCATATGAGGATCTGTCAGGCCAACACATATTTCAAATGGTTTATGGGCTCTATGCAGAAGTAAGTAGCTATACTGTAGGAGCTGAGTGAGGAGAGGATCAGAATGGGATCCGCAGGCCCCTCAGGCTCAACAAACCTGTCCTGCAACCTCCTCAGTCAGCTCACTTTATTAAGGACAGATTTGTTTTTCAGACCTGTTATTTTCCTGC
This sequence comes from Antennarius maculatus, assembly GCA_013358685.1. Taxonomy (NCBI): domain Eukaryota; kingdom Metazoa; phylum Chordata; class Actinopteri; order Lophiiformes; family Antennariidae; genus Antennarius; species Antennarius maculatus. The sequence continues at coordinate 11,931,206 of CM023610.1, read as the reverse complement.
TTGGTTAAAACTGACTGCTTGTATTACAAAGCAAAAACAAACACAAACAGCAACAGTACAATGTAGGCATAGTAATGATCATTACCCTGATAAACCTTGATTTTTCATGCTTTATGTGACTTTGTGTGAAAGATGGGTGTTTGCATAATCTGTCACTACAACCAAGATAAACGTTTACTGAGGAATTTAAACCTGACTTCACACTCATTTCTGTTCACGCCTGACTGTTGGTCTGATTGTTCCTAAGCACTGAGTGTTCTTTCTGAAGTCCACAGTTCTCATATGTTTATAAATGTGAATTTTCTTCTCAACACTTAACAGAACTGAACAGATCTACACACAGTACAAATTAAATTCAGGCGCTTTTTCTTGCAGTTTCATTTGGAAGCGGAAATCCCCTGCATCATTCCCTTTATAACTAGAATGATAACAGGTGCTACACCAGTAGACACATTCGACAGAAGCTGTCTTTTTTCACACAATGGGTTTATTAAAATTGAAATAGAGGTTTGTCATGGGAAAATTAATATTTAGATGTGTGGATGGTAACTTATTTTAGCTCTGCAGACTCAAGCACTCCTCTAACCAACTACTACTGAGAAATGCTTTTTTCTGAAACAACAAGCTTACAGAGCAGTGAGTATTTTTGGAATAATAGGTGTCAGACAAATGGGTCTTCAATCTAATAGGACATTGTCAAACTATTGAGGTTACATAATTATATACAGTCAGAACGAAGGCTTAACTGGGTATATAGTTAAATGATTTGAACTATTGCACATTTGAAACACAGCCAGGAGTGAGATTCTATGTCTTTCTTCAATCACACACAGTGGCAAACAACATCTGAAAAGTGTCACATCAACAATAGCAGGCATAGCGAGCATAACTCCAAATCCCTCTGCAAACACCATGAGCCATGCTACCCACCTCTCCCTACCCACCTGCAAGCCTACATATGCCAGGGTCTGAGGTCATTGCCTGAATATTAAACCATACAGTGTGAGCATGTAAATTGCAAGCTTTGATTTTGCAAGACAAGTCGTGTTGCATAAAAGCAACAACATTTATAAAGTTGTAAAGTTCTTGCTTTAGTTGTTAAATGGTGATGTAGGCAACCAGCAGAAAAATTCATGGGACTATATTAAAGTGAACTGAATGAAACTATTTGAATCTGTAGAGAAATGTTCCATTTATTCCAACTCTTGTGCAAAAAAAATCTTCAGAAGTAGCTGACATTTAAGCCAGGTTTCATAAATACTGTTCAGTACAAACTTGCATGATTCAAACAGTTTTAAAAAAACCTTTAAACAAATAGATTATGACAGAACACTGCAGTATATGCCACGTTGGGAGCTAAACATAGTAGGACATTCAATTTCAAACATACAGCAATGTTATCATGAATCAGCCACCCCCATTCACAAAACATACCAGGGTGGTAGGGTTAGGGGGGTGTCAGGGTGTGCAGCGTTGTTGGAGAAACAAGGAAGAATGGGACAAAGCAAGCAAGGATAGATCATTTTCTTATAGATAGATAGATGGATGGATAGATGGATGGATGAATGGATGGATGGATGGATGGATGGATGGATGGATGGATGGATGGATGGATGGATGGATGGATGGATGGATGGATGGATGGATGGATGGATGGATGGATGGATGGATGGATGGATGGATGGATGGATAGACAGACAGACAGACATCAGAGTGATATTTATTTTCTCAACAAATACACAGCAAGAAGTTTATTATACAAATTATTTTAGCATCTAAATTAAATGTATCATCCTTAGTTTCATCACATGGATGATATTTATTTAAGTAGAATGTTGTCTGAATTAAATTAGACGTAAAACTATACATGATTTTACCTTTTAGCTAAAATAGTAATGTATTCACATAAACAGTGTCACGAATGTCCCAACATGCAGTTCACTGCAATTAAAACCAAAACTCAGGGTAGTAAGGAATTTAAATTTGCTACCAGTGCTGGACATGGTGTGACTGAAATGGCTCAGACCCAAATTTGATTCTCTGATGTTACGCTAGTCAGTTATGGGCTTTTTACATAAAGAGGCCTGTTCTCCATGACCTGCATCTATATCCTGAAGGCATCGTCTCACCTGCTGTGAAGCCCATAAGTAATGCTGGTGAAACGATGTGGGAGCAGATAAAGACATTGTTTTTGCTTACAGTAAGACGAGAAGAGCGTAACCGGCCTCGAGTCCTACATGCGTCCTGACACAGCGCCGAAACAGATGCGTGATCGCAAAAACCTCTCACTAGCAGAGACTGAAGTGTGACGTTATCCTGCTGGAACCTGGTTTACCTGACACTGCAAACATTTCTGTCCCCCTGCCTTCCTGGATCAACTTTCATATGTGGCCATTCCTCTGTAGAATCTCTAAGCCTATCAATTAGCGAAAAGGATTACAAGTGTCCACGCTTGAGCTAACGTCACCTCCTGTACATGAAGGATCTCACTTCATAAAAAAACAACAATGACAAAACTAATAAAGGCAAAGCCATTGTTTAATGTTGGGGGTCATCATGTTTTATTTACTGTGACTCATAATTCAAATTTAACTGTGGAATCAGCCCCAGTAAACATAAGCCTCTGTCCTTCTGTTTTGCCAGCACTATATGCTCTCATTATCCCAGAATTATGCAAACATAAGATTATTTTTTCCTCTCTACGAAAGAGAAAATGGTGATTTTTCCAACTTTGCGGTACGGGGATATTTTTCGTTTTGGTATAAATGAATAACTAACTAATAACTAACTAACTAATGGTGTTACGATGTTGGATGTGTAATTGTTTGACAGCTTTGGTATGTCACAGTTGAACTATATCCATCTACTCATCAGAGACTCTCAGAAATGCCTCTGAAAGATCCACTTTCATCGAAGCATCCCAGAACATCGACAGCGTGTTTTATTTTTAAAGCGTATCCAGTGACAAAGGACACTTCAACCCCCTCACTTAGATTACATGTGAACGAGTGTAAGCTCATGGATGAGGGGTAATGTGTCTCTGAGCTGCCCCCAGGCATCATTATGTCCTACGCATACATGCTTTTTAATGGGTTGAGGGGCAGACCAATCACACTTGTCAACCTGTTGCCGGGATACAGGCGGTGTGGTTGCTAAACACCGGTCCACAACTTTTACATCATGAACTATATTTCTGAAAGTTAGAATATGAACTATTGTATTACCTTACAGAAGTGCTGAAGCAGATCCCAGGAACACCTGCTCTTTCTGGGTAAAATATCATCACTCAGACTAAGTCCAGACAATTTCCTCATTTCACGTTAGCTCTCCATTATGGAGATAATCACCAACCAAATCCTAATAAATCATCTGCACAGCGATTAGTAACAGACAGACATGTTTAGTAGTGATGAACATTTTAAGTTAAGCTCCATGGATGCCGTCTCCGGTGTTAATGCGTCAGCTGCAATTTATCTTTAGTGATCAAGATGGAGCAGTAAGTTGAAGATTATTATTAACGTAATGATGTGTTTGCTGTTTCGGCTCATTTCTCTACTGTGAATTTGTAATTCCACCATGCTATGCTAACCCCACTCGTCGAGTGATGTCGACTGACATCTAACGACTGGTTGAATGCTGGATCAGAGGTGACTAATGGTTTGAGGCTTCCTGGTCGTTCCCTTCTCAGATCCAGAACTTGATGGAAAAATTTCATTGTGTTTTCGTGCGAACCACTTTCATAACTAGATGGTATTTTGTACCCCTGGGAAAAGAAAACAGAACAAACCATTGAAACTTGTTTTAAATCTGGGTGTGTTTTAATCCACAGTTTTATATTATTACTTAATGTACGCTAATATTGACCTGCTGATCATCCAGATCTCTAATACTCTAATAGTTCAGTACTGAAGGTTCTGCTGGAGTAATCACTATAAAGGCAGTTTTTTTCTCAAGTGACTGTTCACCTGGTTGGCTGGAGATTCCTGGGAGTATAGTCCTGACCTTTTTCGCGTTTTGACACAACACACGTAAAATTAACTTGACTTGATAGCGAGTCCACCCAATGGCAATGATTTTTGTCTACATCAATGTTCTATTTATATAATAATTACAGATCATGTATTTAAAAAAATTCTCCCAGGAAATTAAACATAGATTATGGGGTGTGATGTGGATTTGTTTTTCTGCTGAGCCGCAACAATGACTCACAAGAAGTAAAACCTGTTTTCGTAATGCATTAACTATTGTTGATTTATGTAAAACTTTACTGGTTCCAGCATCTGAAATGCGAGAATTTGATGTAAAGTATGACTTTTTTTAAAACTTCAACAAATCTGAGTGTTTCATCTGTGCTCTGGTAGATTATAATTTTGTTCATGAAAATACTGATTCAATTGAAAAACAATAATTACCAGTTGAAAGATTGTAGGAATGTTCTACAATGATCACAAGTTAGTATTTGGCCCTCCACTCAACAACCTTCCTCCTCAGCAGGCAGCTGTTTTCAGCAACAGTGGTAGACTTGAAATGAAATGAAATGACATAAAATGAAATTAGGCAATGCTGAAAGACAAAACATCGCATGCATGATATTTTGCACCCTGCATCTTCAATAGAAAAGCCCCCTGGAGAGATTCATGTTCATGTCTTATGAGATTCATGTTTTATCAACTGTATTCACACATCAGCATGGCATTTTGCAGTATTTATTCATAACTGTAGCTGCCAAGGGTCGATCCCTCCCTGTCCATCAATATTCAGCAAGAAACCTCTAATAAGCCAGAAGACAGCACATATCTAGCCTGTAACAAGATAGCAAGCAGATATTTTAATGATTAGCTGGGATAATCCACTGTGTTCACCAGCTATTAATCCACATTCATGATCAAATAGTTCACACCCAACTCTACGCTCCACAGTCACATCATGTTCTCCTGCTCTGCTGCTGCACCGTAACACTCATAACTGTCTCATGTTAATTAGCAGATAAGAACTCTAAATACAAGATGCACATGTCGTGTTTCACATATAAAAGTATTGCAAAATAAATGTTGTAAATTATATTAACTTTTTTTTCACAATTAATCAAATTATTTTCTGGAAGTCCAGATTTATATTGTGAAGAACAGAAATATAATTCTTAATTTAACTTAAAAAATATATTCTTAATTTCCCTTCGGGGATTATAACAGTGTATTAAATTAAATTAAATTAAATTAAAATTAAATAAAGCTTGATAAACAAGAAAAACACAACCCCAAAATCTCCTGTTTGGTAGCTAAGGTCACGTAAAAAAAACACTGCTGTATTTTTGTTTTCAAAATGCGGCATCAATTATTTGTCTTTCAAAAAGTGATTACCTTTTGTTCTCCAACTCTGGTCAAGTAAATTAGTAGTAACAGTCGCTCATATTGTGCTGTGCAAACATCAAAAAAATCTGGTCTCAACTGACACTGGTTATACTGGCTGAATTATCCAAGTCTGGCTCACAGCCTTTTTGTTGCTGCAGGCAAGACAGATTTTCCCAAGGTGACAGCACCTGATATTACATGTAAAAGTCACTGTAACAAAAGACACAAACAACAAACTTGAACCATACCGTGGGAAAGCATCAATAATTATCTGGGAGTCTGAATTTTACCACAAATGTCAATGGAAATACAGGTTTTACGGGTCACATAGGAAAGCTCGCTCTGGTTTACGGCTCTCTGTCGATGGTGCCATTATGAAAGCGCAAGACTGGTTGTATGAGAATGAAAATATTCCATGCTCCAGGACCTTAATTTATTTGTGTTTTCTTTGATTCATTTTGTTCTATATAGAAAGCAGATTGCTGGTCTCTTGATGACCCCTTTGACCTCCCTCGACATATTGTCAGTTAAAATAGAGGTGTCTCTATAGGGATGTTGTGAACAATGCCAAGTTGCTGGGCAGTTTAGTGCATAGGCTGTAAATTAACACTTCTCAGACACTGCACCGGACACTGGTAGTTTTGACTCATCTGGATTTCCCCTGCATTAGTCACCAACTGGAATATACACACAGACGCTCACAAGTATGCCCACACAGCCCCCTCACGGTGTGAGAGTGATTCGCTACAGTGTGGTGTGTGTGTGTGTGTGTGTGTGTGAGTCTGTGTGTGTGTGTGTGTGTGTGTGTGTGTGTGTGTGTGTGTGTGTGTGTGTGTGTGTGTGTGTGTGTGTGTGTGTGTGTGTGTGTGTGTGTGTGTCTGACACTGATAATACGTCTGTCCATAGTGCAGCAAACGTTGGGACTACTTCATCAGCTGCTCCACCAACTGCTCTGTGGCATCCTGTATGTAAACTCTTGTTATTAATGAGACTGTGTGAATTGGTTCTCATGCATTCAGGACAATGAATACACCAGAATGAATATGAGATAGTGGGTTGCAGTGGTACTGACCCATTCCCATCTATGGTTTTGACTGCTCATACAAGTAGAGATTAAATGTAGCTTAGCGCTCTCAAATCAGAGCCCTGATGGGATGATAGTCACATTAGACATATGTGCACTCCTACTGATGACAGAGCTGTCGCTGACGTAGCTGCCATCTCATAAACATAGGCATGCATCCTAAATGAAGTAATAGGGGTTTGGTGACTAGTGCCCAGCATTAGAGCCTTAGCGGACTTCAATGATGTAAGGGTATCAGGTGTTGATGTAATATCAAATTTAATGACGTTTTGAGGTCGGTTTGTCCTCCTGATGTTGAGAGGGACGACAACTAGAGAGTGTGTGAAAGATTTATTGGCTGTTTTTTTGACTAATAACATAATAATCACCTGATCTTTACAACCAAGTTTTGACTGGAGAGAGGTTATTAAATTTTATTTACTTTACTTTATCCAAGAGAGCAAACTGATATTACCAGTGGTGGCCTTGGGAAATAGTTGCTTTGTCAGTCAGTCACAGTTGAGTGACACTTGTTGTGATTGTGTACACGGCAAAAGACATGATTCCTTCTTCAAGGTTTGACATCCATTTGTTTTTGAGTTTACCTACACTGTATGCCAACATTTTCTAACAAAAAATAATGTCTGACAGGTGCGTTTCACAAATTGATAAACATTGTTGTATTAATGTAATAAAGCTGAGGCAAGTGAATGAAGATAATTGCTTATTATCTATAGGGAAATTGCATTTAAAGGGCATCTGTCCTGAGCAGTAGAAAGAGAAATCCTCCTATGCTTTCTAAATACTTCTGGTGGTGGTGGTGGCTCATGACCCTTCTAAAAGTGATGTCACTTCAGTCTCCCTGTGGCACACCTTACTTTTCCAAACGGTTTCCTTTTGGCTCATGCTATGAGTGGGATTTGTCTCAGATGAGTCACTCAAAAACGTCTCACAAATATTTATCTACATGTCTCTTCACACTAGTCATTTTGATGATTTAGGGATTTAGGTATTCAAAATAGTCTTCAGATTTTATTTTTTGAATAGATTTTAGTGTTCATTTTAAATGTCCAGCTGTGACATTCACTATTGATTGCTGCACTTCTCCCTTATGTCTAAGGACTAGCTGCTCGTAAAGAACTTGGACAGGTGACTTGTTCAACAATTTTATTGACACAACTGAGATCGTGCGGAAACCAGAGCACTACTGGCATCCTTAGGATAAGCATGGCACTAATTATTTTAATACGATTTTGTACATACACTAATGAGTGTATCATTAGTTGTTTTCAAATCACAATTCTTCTTTTCCTTTCGGCTTTTCCCTTGAGGGTTCGCCACAGCGAATCAATTGCCTCCATCTAACCCTGTCTTCTGCATCCTCTACTCTCACAAAAAAAAAATCACAAATAAATCACAAATAAAGATAATCACAGTTTAAAAAAAAGAATCCCAATTAAAAAAAACCCTCAGTTTTCTACGTTATATGAAACATACTTAGGTAATAATATGAGTATTTCTTGCTCTTATTTTATGTGACAAACTTTCTATGCTTCTTCAAGATAATACCTGAGTAAGGATTAAATTAGTAAGTGCTCATGAACACGTTCTGCAACAGGGCCCAGGCACATGGGATTATAGCTGCTGTCGTCAGTCGTTATCAATCCATCACTCATGGCGGGTATCCTGAGTATTTCATGTTTGTTTGACAAGCAACTCAAAATTTCATTCATAGTGAGAGAAATTAATCACAGGGTTGGCCTTTAGTCCTTATGAGCTGTGTAAAACTCAAGAAAACCTGTGAGTACACTTCAATGTGCACAAGCACCTGCACCTTAGTATATCTTATAAATAACAGCTATGTCACCAAAGCATTATATCACCAGTTTGGCCCAGTGTGCATGTCTGCTGTCTCTTATAGGTGCACAGCAGGCAATCAGAGTGGATTGAGAGACAGTATGTCTTTATTAGAAGTACAAGAGAGCAGCTTAGAGGTTTGTGTTCCCTGGATACACCACATCTATTTATTATCATTCCCCTCGCTGTGACCCTTCCTTTTATTTTAGCATGCTGAATCATGTGCCGTTCATCTCTGAAAACCACACAGGACCATCACACCTCTAGCTTTACATCCAGAGGTAGATTGGCAGTCTGATGGAAGAATGTATCAGGAAGTGGGAAGATACTGTGTGAGTGTTTGCTTGAAATACGAGTTTATGTCAACTACTGGCATGGAAGATTGTACTGCAGTATTTCTAACTTGTGTCTTTTTATCTCAAGTTTCTCTCAAATTTATAGTGTGTCACTCCTGTTGATGGACCTCTTGTTACATATCTGACAGGAGTGTGTTTCACTTCCTCGGTTTTAGTTGCGATAGTTGCTGATCACTTGAGTTTAATTGAATCGGCATAGAATCAACCCTCTCAGGCGCTCAGAATGTTTGTACTCAGCATGTTCAGTTGAGGAGCATGATGCAACAGACGTGTCACCATCTCACAAAACCAGATGGGAATCTTGGAGGAAATGTCAGGACCAGCCATAGATGTGTAGAGTAGAGGTGATCTTTTAATGACTTATGGTGGCTAGCTATGTGTGGTGGGTCAGGAAGGTTGGGGCAAATGTAATTGCTTGATATGTGTATATCCTAGCAACTGAGAGCAAGTGATACCGAGTACGACCTGTAGCTGAGGATTGGTCAGAGAGCTGGCACAAGCCCCTCCCATCTGTAGGGTCACCTCAGAAAAAATATCTAAATTCAAAACATCTCTCAAGCTCTCTCCACTCTGCACTGTACCCTCCAGCACTTTAATCCAGGCCTCTTTGTGTGTTTATTTATTTTTTTATTAATCGTATTTATTCTTTTAGCTCATGCACAGCCACTGATGTATGTGTACTTATGACAAGATAGTACTTCTGAAGATTTCATCAAAGTAAAGTTTGGCATGTCAACATGAATTCACCTTACACAGCTGTGCAGTGTTATCCAGAGTTCCCCTGTCATCGGTGAGTACAGATACACTGATGAGTGGTAGCTTTCCTTTATATTACAATTTTATGAAGCTATGTTTTTATATGTGCGGGTGTATATATCTATATATGAATTTAACATGTGATTAAACTTTAATCGTAATACAATTATAACGGAGCAACTATATGATAGTGTAAATGAACAGATTCTTAAATCAAGATGGGAATTTCCCTCCGTTTTATGTGACCTGGACTGCCACTCATAACGTCTGGAGGTCCAAAGTTCACCAAGAACAGTTGCGTCTGCCTGAATCCTCAGCTGCTGCTCTGTCCTGATATATTTATAAGTGTGGCATACTTATGTTTACAGTGCATGTGTAAAGAACATCATGGCAAAGTGGCAGACAGATGTCAAACTGGTTGTTTGCACATGCTTTAATCCAAAAAGACACATAGCAGTATTATAGCATTTAACAGATGGGATTAATTTCCTTTCGGCGCACTGTAAAACTCTATCTCATGTGTCTGAATCCATAAGGCTCTAAAAACGTGTTACACAAAAGGTAGTCTGTCTATCTATCTATCTATCTATCTATCTATCTATCTATCTATCTATCTATCTATCTATCTATCTATCTATCTATCTATCTATCTATCTATCTATCTATCTATCTATCTATCTATCTATCTATCTATCTATCTATCTCTATCTGTCTGTCTGTCTGTCTGTCTGTCTGTCTGTCTGTCTGTCTGTCTGTCTATCTATCTATCTATCTATCTATCTATCTATCTATCTATCTATCTATCTATCTATCTATCTATCTATCTATCTATCTATCTATCTATCTATCTATCTATCTATCTATCTATCTATCTATCTATCTATCTATCTATCTATCCATCTATCTATACTATCTTACTATTTTTTACATTCACCATTTGACTTTACATCTAAATCAATACAGAACATACAATAAATTGATCCTTTATTCTTCTTGTGTAGTTCTAATGCTGCATGGTCTATATGAAGGTTGTGGTTATGGTAAAAGGCGAGATTATGCCATTTTATATCTTTTTATAATTGAAATAATTTAAACTATTCATTTCTAATATTCTTGGTCTGTGCTTTAATCAAAAAGACTTGTCTGAGGTTTAATAATTCATGTACTGGGACTTGATAAAGAGACTGTGACAGGTGTAAAACACATTAATACAATTTTCAAACAGGCCTCGCCTAATTTGGAAAACTTTTGGTGTTCTATGAAACTGCTTTTCAGCTTTCAAGGATCAAGGTATTTTTTGGTCCACTTATTCTTTCCTTCTCTCTTGTTTTTTGTGCATTCCAACAATGAGAGGAATTTCTGTCGTTTTGCCCCAAAGGATTTGACTTCAGACTGTTTCACTTCTATAAAAGTACGGGGATAAGAGGAGGAGAAACTTGGAGGCTTTCTATTGTTTTGCAGTCATGTCCCTCTTCCAGCCAGGGCTGACAGATGGGGGGGAGAAGGTCTTAGGCCTTTGAACAAGTGATTAATAAGACACTGGAGAAGGGCCCCGATCGGCTGGGCTGTTTGTTTTGATTGCATTTTCATCGGTTGGTGTGCCCAACCTGCCAAGAGACAATGGCCATCCCTGTTTAGGGCTGACCTCCGACCCAGTCTTGTCTGGAGGCGCTGGACTGTCTTTAAGTGGATGCTGAACAGCCTTCCCTTCAGGCTACCTGAAAAACTGAGTAACTTGACACCAAATAGAAGACAAATAGACAGAACTGGGATAAACCTGTCTTTCTGAGCATAAAAACTTTTAAATTGGCTCATGAACACAAGCATTTAATCAGAAGACCAAACTGAAGTTACAAAATATGCTGTCAATTTGCAGAGTTGTTTTTTTTTTCATAATCAAAATTTGTTAACTAGTCACTTTTATTTCCAATTTTACCAGGTTCATGTAGAAATTTCTCCCACATTATTCATTTGCAGTTTCCAACAAACTCTAGTATGTTTTGATAAAAAACAAGAAAACAATAAAAACTGTAAACGTAGCGTTTTCAACCAGGTGTAGAAGGAAGAGAAATCATGAGTTCTTATGGAAGAATTATGTTTATTACAATGTGAATTCTGAATGGTCAATTGATAAATAATTCTGCAACTCAAAACTCACATGTAGACAGTAGTGATGTGATTATTGAATGTGTCCCATCAAAATGAATACTTTCACTTGAAAAATGTTTGACACTTGTCTCATCCATTCCAAAATGCAGAATTAACAAGATAATTGATTGAGAAATACAGGATTAATACAGTAAAAAAAAAAAAATTTCAGAAAAAATGACCAAAACTTTAGCTAGTAAAGCCAAGTCATTGATACATGAAAACAAGGAGCGATCAAGTTTTTTCATTAAAGCTTGTTTTTCTCATTATACGTTTCTAATTAATGTAAAAATAAATAAATGAAATTCTCAGTATTTTGAGATTTATATCATAGTTAAACCTCCAGTTATCCAATTAGACCTCTAGTTATCTAGTTAAACCTTTAGTTAGCTAGTTAAACCTATAGTTAGCTAGTTAAACCTCTAGTTATCTAGTTAGACACCTAGTTAGCAGTGTTGAAAATAGTTCACATTAACTAGCCTAAAGTCATCTTCTAAAAAACTGAAGTTATTAAGAACAGCTCAATACAATTAACCTCTACTCACAATTGTAAGAGAATATGTTTTTTATGATTTATAGAGGTGGAGAAAAACTGCTTGCTGTTCTTTACGTCAATGTGTGTTCATCACTAAGTTTGGCCTCAAACTGGTTTCTGATTTTCTAGTTTGTTCACAATTTATTTAACCTGTGTAATTTGTATTTTACAAAAATCTTGTTTATCAAAATGGCACAATACTGCAGGCACTGATTGTTAGACATTTTGCACTGACAATCTGTAATATAAAAAATAAAAATTACATGGCAATACTGTAATTATCCAATTTCCAACACAAATTGGACTGTGTCCATAAATCCAGCATCTCATTAGCAAACACCCCGTGGAATGTTGAAAAAGCTTTTAAATACATGCCAATTTCTGTAGACAAAAAATACAGTAAATATATTCCATCACCTTTTTATTATCCACTGACAAAAATGACTGGGACATTTCACTCTGTCCATTTGTCTTATTTCTTGTCTAAAGCATATATAAAGTTTCTTCTTGCATTACCAACATTTGCACATAGATTAATAAATTGTTGACTATTGTGTTGGCGGTGATCATCTTCCCTATCGCAAATATTCAAGACAATAAACAGGCTAACCGAGAGTAGAATGATACATTTCTCCAGAAGTCTCTGGTGTTTGTCGTGTTTTGCAAACTCAGTCTTTTTTCTAAATGCAGCACCTCCTTTTTAGTCGTCTGCCTCCTGCACAACTGAAATAATTTGCTTCATTAAATGTCTCTGTGGTTGTAAGTCAGGTATTAATATCATTCAACACAGAGAGTTGGGGAATTCCAAAATCTAAAATAGTGCCAGCTTCAGATTTTGCCCCCCATCTCCCTGCCCTCCCCCATCCAGACCCATCCAGCTGTACACATACCAGAAGTCGCTGCAGTGCTATCATATAGACTGTTGGGGAAATTCCGCTGCTCTCAGACTTCAGCGTGCGCCACTTCAGCTGGAACAATGGCAGGCTGAGCTCTGAAGCAGGTGTAATGTTTCAGGGGAGCAGGTCAAAGTGCCTCTGTCTGAATGGTGCATAATCACCATTATGTGTAGTACAAATATTCTGCATTATGCAGGCTGACTTCTTAACAATGGAAGCGCCCTTCATGAATGGCTGCCAGCAGAACTCCTCTTCCTCCTTTCCTCCACTGGCTGGGTGGCCAATTCTCAGCCCCGAATGTCAACATCTACGCCGAATGTCTGCTGACATTGATACTACTTTTAAACTACCAATTAAAATGATTCTTTAGAAAAATACTATGAGTAATTTAAGTATTGCTTGTAAGGAATATTGGTAGTATAGTAAAAATGACTGAGGTTGCTTCATTTTACTTGCAGACACAGGGACCCTTCATCTCGTTTGTCCTGGAGAGAAAACGCGTTTCTCTCCACCATGTCTCAGAACCAGTCATCACAGACCAGTGACTCCTTCAACCAGGATGTATTCAACCAGCTGTTTGATATGCTGGACCAGTAAGTGAAAAAAAGAATAAATATTAGTCGTTTTCAAAGAATACTTTGCTCACTATTTTGCCTTTCACCTGTTGTTTTTTTTTTTTTGTTTAAGGTCTGCCATTCATTCAGTCCAGCCCATTGAGCTGAACTTCACAGACAGTCCGACTGAAAAGTCTGCAGGAAACACCATTCAGATCAGCATGGACTGCATCACCATGCATGAGCCGGAGGAGACATTTGCTGTAAGTATGCAGGCTGGGTGTTCAGGGGAAACAGTTCTACATTTATTGATGAGTAGTTCCTGCTGGTTCTTCTCCATGACGTTCAATACATCCACAAAAATAAAATCGAATTTATTTAATCAGAAAATGATTACATGCTCTCAGCCCAGAAACTCAATAATCGCTAAACATTGCTGTTAACCTAAAGCATATAGTTCCACATCAGTTATACGTTCATCAAACATTGAGGCTTAAGCGAGGAACTTTCGGGCACTGATGAAACACGTGCTGAGTCAGCACCCCTGACATCAGACTGAGTGATTAACATATATCGAAACTTACATGTCAACGACTTAATCTAGATCGTCTGTTTATTTGATCAACATTTGTCTAGTGTATACACTCATGAACTGCACAAAGAAAAGCACGTTACCATCAGAGGTGTGTTTCTCTCTTTCCACTTCCACTTCTATAAACTTTGTAAAAATTTCTATTAAGTAGCAAGAAACGGGAGCAAGTGAGATCAAATCTGGAGTGTGTATTTATAAAACACTTCACATGCAAGTAAAATGTGCTGTGTGACATCATCATAGCTGTAAAATAGGATTATTGGAGCTCCATCAGTTTTGTCCTTTTTGTCCTTTTCCCCAAAGCATTCAGACACTTTGTCAGCCAGGAACAGACGTGATTCCACGTCTCAAAATGATTCCTGAAAGATAGTTTGAGACATACAACTATCTGACTGACACGCACTTCCAGTATTAACATTCACACAATTATTCCAGTGGTGTGTTGTTTTTTTCACCAGTAGAACAACTTATTTAATATCTTCTGTCTGTTAAAAACTCTCTGACTGGTCACGCATCAGTCATAATACTGTATATTGGATCTACGAAATAACTTGAAACAAAAATTGTCACATTAAGTTAATAGTAGCAGAAAATTGATGTATTAATTGCACACGTTGAGTAGTTAACTTGAGTAATGTGTATTTATTATTGGGGGGGGGGGTGAGCGTGAGCTGCTCTTCAGGTTCTGTCTCAGCCTCTCAATAAGGTTCAGGTCCAGTCTTTGACCGTACCACTGCAAGACTTCAACTCTATTTAATCAAAGACTCAGTTGTGTCAGAGCTTCAAGTCACAGACTGATGTTAACCAGCAGCATTTAATCTGGTGCAGAGCAGAATCCATTTTTTCCTCAAATTATCCAGACTCTGATGCAGGAAAGCACCATCACTACATTACACTCTATGATGGGTAAACTGTTATTTATGTGGAATGCCGTGCTTGGTTTGGATCAGATGTAACAGGCCCCGAGTCTTCAAACAGTTTGTGCTCTCACTAACTAGTCCATAGAATACTCTTCCTCTGAGGGTCATCAAAGTGTTGTGTACGGATGACCCTTAATGTTTTTTATGTGTTTAAATAGCTGCTGGAGTAATACTTTCCACCCCGCATCGCTACTGGGTGTTGTTTATCAACTTCAGTTGGGCTACTTTTGTGCATTTATTCATACTTAGGAAATGAATGTTTGAAATTTGATCGGTTTCATTTTGAAACAGCAGCACTCCCAGTGTTAATTTTATAGTGTGCTATGATGATTGTATTTTCTCATTTTCATCTTAGCTGTGGAACATCCCCGGGCCAGTTGTGAAAATATAGTGCAGGGCAGTAGAGCAGTAACTGAAGGCAGCAGGTTTATCTGTGGTGAAATGTTGGCTGCGAGGTGATGATATTATCTCCTCTGACCTGAGTTGTGCTTGACCCGGGTGGCCCCTCTGAGGCAGGTTGGTCTTAGAGTCTGAGTCTGTGTGGTGATCTGTTGTAGGTAGTGGAATTTCACTTTCTTTTGTTTTTCATCTTTGTGCCCAAAATAAGCCAGAGCATGATTTAGATTAGTGAAATACAAAGGATTTAGCTCACTAACATATAGTGCAGTAAAGTGGAGTTTTATGACAAAGCTGTTTAGATACTGGATGTGTATAAATCCCTGATGTCTGACCTGTAGTTGGAGACGTATCTTTGCCTGGAGGATGATGTGCATGTTCCCCTCCCAGTGCAGGAATGCTGTTGTCCAGCCAAGCTGGAAAGAAATGGCAAATAAACTTTTTTCAAGGAGCTGAATAATGTTACCTTTTGCATCCCCCAAGGGTGGCTGTGCTCTCTTGAACTGGTAATTAATGGCCCCACCCCCACCACCCACTCTCTTGCACACCAGAGAGGGGTGTGTTGTGATGATTGGCACGCCAGCTCCTCAGGTAGCTAACGTGTGGGACGACTGCAGCAGCATGCAAATCACCGAGTCCCAGTCTACCAGGCCAAGTCTGTGCTTTTATGAAACACGGTGGTGGGCAACCACACCCCTTCCCCTGTCGTCGGTGAGGGAGTGTGTCTTCTTTATTAGAATGCAGTTCAGTGTTTGGTACCCTAGAGGGCTGATTTGTATTGTGTAGGCTTTATGTTTAATCTGAAATTCCTTTTTTCTTCTGGATTTTTTTTTTTTTTGTAGCTGCAGGGCAACAATTTAACGCAGCACCTGCCTCTTGCAAAGGTCCCAGCTCTCGTCTATCAGTACGTGTCTTCTCAATGTAAAGTTGGGGGGTTGGGTTGGGGGGGTGGCAGCAAGAGGGACGAGAGGAGCAAGCAGAGGGTTGAATGACATTAAGGAATGTAGCAGAAATAGTGGCAGGAGAAACTCTATATTCTACCCTAAACAGCTGATTTTACACCCAGATAAAGGTCTGATCAGCTGCGCGTGGAGGTCACAATGTTGATTAGAGGGGCAGCGGATCTTCTCTGACACAGGATAGAGTTTAAACACCTTCGCTGCAGAGTAACTCCATCAACACACAGCATCCCCGGGATCTAGTTACCAGTGTGTGTTTGCTTTGGATTCATAGTTTTTCCATCAAACCTTCTGTGTCTCCCCCTTCGTTCAGTTTCCAAGCCGCTGATCGGTTTTCCCCATTTTTTTCCCCAATTTATCTGAATTTAAGAAATCTACAAACATCTGTTGCAAATATTTTGTTACAATTCCTGCATCACTATTTTTACGATTTCTATTAGGCGACCATTTGTTCCAAATTATAACTGTGGACCTAATTCTATGTAATTTGATTAAAAACAAATCTGTCTGAAAGCTTTGCTCCCATTAATAATTAGGAACTAAATCTAAATTAAGACTGTGTACATAATACTTAACCATAATACGTTGTCTATCTTTAATGCTCCACTAGTTTTCCTGCAGCACTAGTTTTCCCCACAGACTATCTTTAGATGTAGTGATGTCTACACATAATCTCAGCTGAAAATATTTGGAAGAATACGTTAATTACCCCATTTGTAGTAAGTTGTTTAATGCTTTTTATTAAATATAATTTTTAGTGTGTACAGACAACTTTAATCTGCACCCCTTGATTTTCCTTTAAGTCACACAGTTACAACTCAGTTGTCTGGCTGCACACATAAAGGATCGCCTCATCCGGTCTGTGAGCAGGATGCTTTAGCAAATAGAAGAATAAATATTTTTATCCGTAATTCAGTTTTCCAGAGTTGCCCAGCAGTATGTTTGTTTTTATGATGTAACCCGTGGAAACAACCAGATACCAGGTGCACTTCCAGGCTTAAAACAACGGCACCAGTGAACCCGCATTACTGGAGCTGTGTGTGTGTGTGTGTGTGTGTGCGTGCGTGCGTGCGTGCGTGCGTGCGTGTGTAATAAATACACTCACCACAATAACTCTGACTGTGGATGACAGATTCTATTACTGTTACTTCTATCGGTTTTATTTGACATTTTCTTGCGTCGTTCCCACAGGTTAGATCAGAATTAGAGGGCCAGTCCTCAGAGAGAGAAGCATACATTAAACACCATTTATTGTCCCTATAAATTTGTTTTAAACATCATCTTAGTTTAGTAAGTAAAGAAAAACAATTGTAAATGCAGAATAAAAATTCATTGATTTGAGATGACATGATGGGACACAAGCTGGTTAATAGATTCACTTGGATTCATTTGCTTCTGGCCTCTTGGACTTAAGATTACCAGAAACTCTTGAGCTGCAGTGAAGCGATAAAACAATCCATATATCACTTTTATGTTTTTCTTCCACTGCACATAAAGAACCATGTTATGCTGGCCATGTTACATTAAAATCTGTTTCTTTTCTGGGATGTGTAGTTTTTGCATGCAGCTAGACAGCATCACTGAGGTTCGTCACATATACTGTTGCATCAGAAGGCAATTGTTAAAAGGGGAAAATATCTGTTTCTGATATAATGATGGTGCAAATAATTTGTAATTTTCTTTTTTATTCTCATCTCTTATTTTAAATCATAGGATATTATTACCACAGTTGTCTTTTAAGCATCCGATCAATATTCTGTATATTGATTCTGTGGTGTCCTGCTGAACGACGTTGCACCAAACTGCTGTTGATCCTTTTCCAAATAATGACTTTGCTCTACTGCAATTTCATTAGAGTTTCACACAACCTATACTAAATACTGGTCAAATTAATTGCTCTTCTTCTCTGCCCCTCCGCCCTTTTGAAAACTGCTTGTCTACAATTTAAATTGACTAATGGCATCTTAAGTGTGGTTCTCTGTATTTCTTGGTTTAATGGATGTTGATTGTGAGGGTTTAAGACTTGCCACCCAAGTGATACTGTCTCGTGCGTCTGTCAGTGTGGATGGGAGCTTCCACTGTTCTCAGGGCAGGTGTCTATGGCTCTGCAGCCACTGCAGCCTGACACTTGATACTAAACTAATCTAGCTGACTTAAGGGACAGGCACTTTAAAGGGAAAAACTTAAGTAAAGCCTCTTTTGTCTGAGCCGCGGATCTGCAGATATTTAGCTGCTGCCTGGTTCCATTCTCTCCCTAGTTCCTCAGAAATGTAGCATCTGAGGTGATGCTGTGAAAAGTAATGTGACTGTGTTCTCTGACTTTATGAGGCATTATTTCACCCGTCAACTACATTGTTTGGTCCTTCATAATCACCTACACTCACACAGAGTAATTTCCATGTAAAGATGGTTTTCAGTATTGAAACCTCTTATTCCAGTGTTGACACTTCTGCAGCTTATTAAAACTGTCATGTCCAGCTTAAATACGCTGCTGTTCAATATTTTACTGCAGCTTCACCCCAACAGAGTGCCCTGTTCACATGCCAATGTTGTTTGAACATAATTAGAAGTTTGTTTAGCTAAACTAATTATCACACTCAGAGGTTTTGGTCTTCTCTGACGCCGGGGCCCCTGGGAGGCCATTGAGGTGGGCTCTTTAAAGTGTTGATTTTCCTTTGTGGCAGGCTGACCTGTAGGCAGGAGGAGGGTGTGACTCCTGAGTAGAGAGACTGACCTCAGGTCATAGCTGTGTTTCAGCTTTTAAATTATTGTGAGTGGGGCAGGAGTTTTGGCCAACATTTCAGTTGTAGTAGAAGTAATTTGCACCCGTCTGAACAGTCTGTCATATTCACCGGTGCAACATTGTATACTCTTGATTTCATGAGTGGAATTACAATTATTGCAATAGTTTTACTTCCATTGGGTAAATTTAAAGACCTAGTGATTCATTCTTTGCTTGATAAATGTCTCTGCCAGGCCCATAAGCATGAGTGGAGTCAACCATTTCCAAAAACGTCTCTAATATCTGCAGGAGGCTAAAACGTATTAAAGCTTTTCTATGCAAAATCCACTGCAAAATGTTCCCTCTTGTGTTGTTGCTCTCTTAAAATGTGGCAAATGAATGTCTGAAGTCAAAATGATTTGAATGAATGCAGAAACTAGATCTTAATTTTCTCAGCACGAGCAGCATTGAGTTATCTGATCCATAATGTATGTTTCCAAAACAGATCTACATCAGTCATCTCTGATAGATACAAGTAATCTACAGGAGTCGTGTTGTTTCTCCTCTGGGCTCAACGCTGGAATAGCTCGAGGGATGCAGACTGGCAATTCTTATGCTAAGTAGCTTCTGTGGGCATACACTCCCAAAGCCAGACGCTCTCCCAGTCTGTGGCTGGCTGACTTCATGGACTTATTCAGTACGTCTATCTGTTCATCTTTTTATTAAGTAACATCCACATCGGTGTAATTTGCACAATTTTATAAAAAAGAAATCTACTTAAGTGACTAAAGCTGTCTTTTGTGTAACTTTTTTAACTCTAATTTTACTACACATGTATAAATAATAAACACAGTACTACAGTACTACAAAGATAAACCTAATAGCTAATAGCAATTCGTTATTCAATGAATAGGTTTAAGGAGTCCTGCAGAAGTCTCAAAAGAAGGACAAGGAGACAAGGCTTCTTCTGCAGATGGGTGTGGACTCAGGTATTAGCCAGGTAGCTCCTTAGATCCCTCCCCCTCTTCCCCGTATATATGGTCTTCTCTTAGATTCCTATAGAAGCTTCTACTTGCCTACTTTGCATCTGTAGTCCACATCACTCCCTCAGAGTGAGGAAAAGAGATTTGTGGAATCCTGGAGCCAGTGGAGCAAACAGCAGCAGCTCTGCTCAATCTCAGCGCCAACATGTTGTATCTGGAAACGGGGACCACGACATCATACAGTGAGGTAAGACCAGTGGGAGAGCCGGTGATGGGGCATCTGCCATCAAACCCTTTGCTTTGTTTTCCCAGAGTGCTATGAGACAAACAAAGTATCACACTTGATCTGAGGGCCTTCTATTCATCATCGATCTAAATGATCCATAATCTAAGCTTCATCTCTGCTATTTGTTACCGGGTGCTATTTGGTGTGACTGCTGCATTTAATTTAATTTATGTAATCATCCTGTCTCAATCAAAGGTAAGAATTACCCTAGAGATACCGACTGCAGGGTAAATATTATTTCATTATATTTGACAATGTGTGTGTGTGTGTGTGTGTGTGTGTGTGTGTGTGTGTGTGTGTGTGTGTGTGTGTGTGTGTGTGTGTGTGTGTGTGTGTGCTTGCGTGCACATCTGCGTGCACGAGGCAGAGAGCGAGGGAATGTAAACACCCACTAACCCTTTGAAAACTGTGAAATGGCTGCTGTCTTCCTGGGCGCGGGGTTAGTCAGTTGATGTGATTTATTTTACTGGTCGCTGTTGAATCAGCATTTTGCTTGTCAGAATATCAAACATTTCAACAGTTATTATGATTTACTATCAAGAGGTTTCATTCCTTTTATGAAAATCCAGGTTGAAATTAAGAGAAAAAACTTATTTAGATATAGTAAGCAATACGAATATTAGCAGACTACTGAAACTAATAAGATTTTGTACTTCATTTAAATAGAAATTTACAGACAGATACTGATCCAACCAGGAGAATTGATTTGGTTTTTGTGAAGTGTGTTTCTCTCTGAGCTGTCTAACATCTACCCCAAAAAAATTATTGTTATTCACATCAAAAATCTTACAAAAATCTTGTAAAGAAGCAGTTCAATTGATGTTAAAGACAAAAGGTTCTGTTCTCTATTTTTAAAATGTGTGAGGATTAAATAATCTACCTTTTTTAAGAGCTCAGTGGTAAACAATAACAGTATTTTAAAATTAATTGTACTGAGTTATTTGTTTGTTTAGTAATTTGTCATTAAGGCACTATCAGCTACTTTTCTTTATTTTTTATCAGTGAACATGACAACATGAACCATAATCTACTCCTTCAGATGTGTCTTATTCTTAGTAGTTTTTGTGGAAACAGACTTAGTTTGTTCAAAATTGAAACTGAACTGTTTGGTAGTCTAACCTGTGTGCATACCTTTACCTTTAGACCCATCAGTGTCTATTCTGGGAAGACAGGCTCCTGTTATTTTTTTCTTTGTCATTGGCTGCTTGATAGTGATGAACCTTTTAATGCTTCTTTGAGGAGTTATCAACCAAATCCTGCACCCAAACTAAATGCTGAGCCTGTAAGCGGCGATAGATTCTCAGATTGCAGGTTGCAGATAGCAGGTGTGTCAGGTCACTGTCTTTTAAGTTGTTGAGCAGGGTGTCTTTAAGTGGTGTCCAAGTGAACTGCCCCCGTGTGTGAGGTATCAGGTTCCCCCATCCCCAGCCTGCTGGGAGCCGCTGCAGCCATTAGAATACGACTGGCCAGGCCCTGCTGTTTAGTCCAGGATCGTAATTGCTTTAATGGTGTGATGTAGATACAATCACCTACTCTGCCCAGCCCAGCAGGTATAACGTGCAGATAGACCCCCACCCAGACCCACCTAAACCCCCAACCTCATTGAGCCTTTAATGCCTCCCTCCCCTGTGGTCACTCATCACTGTCCCGTGGACGCTCTTACGCCGGCCCAAGGTGCATAGAGCAGGTCAGCAGAGAGCCTGGAATGGGAGCTATTCCCCCTGGGGCTGGGTCTGCTCCGGTTCCTGTCAGCCATTGGTCCAGGCCTCAGCTCTATCCGCACCCAGGCTGAAAGACCACCTCACAGCAGCAGCTGGAGGAGAGTCGCTTAAGCTATAAATTATTGAGTTGTGTGTAAGGCTTTGAACTGAAAGCAATTTCACAGTTTATGCAACAGCATTGCCATCAGTGTTCAATATATTTGTAGCGTGAAAATTTTTTATAAGTATATGTCCATTTTTGACAGATTTTCCATTTTTTAGTCAGTCAGAAAGAAAGCAGTGTTCATCCCTGAACTGACATTGGTGAAACATTCAACAAGCTGTGAACCATAAAATAGAAATGTAATGATTACACACGTTCAAACTAAAATGATAATTTGTCCATTGGCCATGTAGTATTTGCTGCACAAGAAGACATTCGTCAGTATACCAGAGAAATGGCATTGTCATCTGGAGCCACATGTATTTATCGTGTTCTCGATAATTCATACTCTTCCATTGACATTAAAGACATCATTACTTTCTTTTTGAATTGTTTGCCCCAGCGATCATCTCAGAAAAGAAATGAAGCAGGTAACAAAAGCTTTCAGAAACTTTATTAGAGGTTGTTTAGGATGTCAAGGCTGCAGATTTACTGTGTTCCTGCTTAGCTGCCTGACATCCTAAAGGGCAAACGCGAGTGCTGTAGACAGAGGGAATTTTTAAGAGCAGCTAAAGTAGTTATTAAATGGTTGCTGTATTATAGTGGAATAAGATCTGATGAAAGGAGAAGAGAAGGTCTCAAACCCCCTTGCTCAACCTTTCTAAAGGCTGATATTCCACTTCCAGTCAATTTAGCATTAAAAACATGATGAGTTTATGTGAGATTTTCTATCTGGTCAATTATGGCTTTACCCCATCTTTGATCCTTACATTCATCCAGGGCATGAGAAGCATTGCCCAGGGCCCTGTAGTTAATGTTAAGTGTTCTATGGCAGGCATTCTGCTTTATGTCCCAGCTTTTATCTATGTTTGGTCTCTGGCCAGCATCAGCCTTTTCTTTAGAACAATAATTTGACATTGATAATTGGTGCCTGTCACATCCACCTTTGCAGCTACCAGCATCAGATACCGGGCGAGGCTGTGTCATCTTTGAATGGCTGAGCGCCTCGCTGCGACTGCAGTGGATTCCACCACAGTTCAAAGAACTCTTTGTCATGATCGTTGACTCCTCACATGCAGGAAGACAGGAAATTTTGTCACTTTTTTTATTTAACGTCAAATAAAAAATAGGTCATAGCACCTCCTTTTCATTCCTATAAGTGAAAATTAATACATATAAACTGATAACTTTCCATTGTTCTATGCCGTTCCCATCTTCTCCTCTCCTTGGCCCGTTCAGATCTTTATATGTGTGTAATTAGTGCATTTTGAGGGAGTGTGTTTAGGGAAGTCTGTCCCTGCTAAAGGCTTGAGGGTCTCCACCAGTGTGTGTGTGTGTGTGTTCCATTCACACACACAGACACTTGGCTGCAAACACCTGCATGCCCAACATAATTGTTCTCCGGTGGAGCTCCTCTAAGCCTGCTGTCATTGTTTCCGAGGGGTTAAGGAGCGATGTGTCCGCTCACACAGCGAGCCTCATCCACACTGCGAGCTAGCCTGTGGCGTTGCTGCACAGGTATGCTGAGGTTGACTTGGATGACCTCTTTCAGGTGTGTCTGAATGAATCTGTGTGTGTGTGTGTGCGCATGCTTGTGTTTGTGCACCTCTGTGTATTTAAGTGTCTTTGTTTCATTACTCACTGCTGTGATTAATAGTTAAATAGCATACCTCGTCTGTGTCTTGTTGGTCATCTGCCACGCCGCTAACACCTGGTAATGCAGCGGGTGTGAGCTGGACAGCTGTGGTCAGCCACGCTTGAAATAAACAAGAGGCCCTGGAGAGATTAATGGCTGTCTAAAGGGTGAGAGCCATGGAACCTGGTCCAGGAATGTGTCGTTTATAAATGGAAAGGAATGGAGTGAATGGGAAGCCGAGCAGGAGGGGATGGCTGTGACCCAGGTGTATGCTCCGTCCTGTATAAAAGTATTGTAATTCCATTCCTCCCGCCTGAATATTTGCGGTATGGAGAGCAGAATGAGAAGCAGTGCAGTACAAATCCAAGGGCAGCTCCCATCTGGTAATTTGAGTGATTATGATCAAGTGAGTTATGAAATCAGATTTTGTATTTCAGTCATGCAGACATTTCTGAGATGATTGATCTCACGCATCTTAACACCTTTGTTCAGGAAGGAGCAAGACTATAAACACAATGGAAACAAGATCTCCACTTCCTCTAGCGGGCCGTTTTCATGAGCCTTCACCATGTTCATTCCATTCCTCACATGACATACAATATTTTGGAATGAATTTCTTGTGTTGTTTCAGTAAATTATTTAATTCTAATAAGCACAAGTTAACATGTCGTAGCTTTTTATCATACTATATAAAAAAATTCAGTATGATTTTTTTTTTTCTGAATTCAATCAGAAATTTAACTGGAATGGTTTTGATATCAGATTCTATAAATTAAACAATTCAAGTTTCACTTGACAGTTATTTGTATAGTCAGGATCCTTTTGTATTTAATTATCTCCTTCCTGATTGAAAGTATGTTCCGGTTCTTGGATGATGACCAGAGACTTTCCTCTGTCCTCCTCTTCCCCCTCCCCTCTGTCTCGTCTTCAGTCACAGTACACAAACCTGGGGCTCCTGAACAGCATGGATCAGAACATTCAGAACGGCGGCTCCACCTCCACCAGCCCCTACAACAACGACCATGCACAAAACAACGTGACGGCCCCGTCACCCTACGCCCAGCCCAGCTCCACCTTCGATGCCCTTTCTCCTTCACCAGCCATCCCCTCCAACACAGACTATGCAGGGCCTCACACCTTTGACGTGTCCTTCCAGCAGTCTAGCACAGCAAAGTCTGCCACCTGGACGGTAAGACACGGCGTGTGCTGCTCTTCTCTCCTAGATAGCCTTTCTAGTAACTTTCTAACACATTCATTCCACCAGGAAAGCCGCCTAGACCATTAATCATTACAATTTCTGTCCATTAACTATAAGACTATAGCTCTACTAAATAAAACCCACATCCCGGCATCCCTGAAACTCATTATTAATCCATGTGTTTGATCTAGGTTGTTGAATTAATGAAAAAGCAGAAATGAATTTGACTTCTTTATGAACATTTTCCACACAGGGTAAATTCTGAATTGTTGATTTTACAGAGCATTGTTCTTCGAATTTAACTTTTACCAACATGGTGAATTGGCCCTCTGTTATCTTCATTTAATGACTTAAGTGCTTTTACTTGATAATAAATAAATATATGCGTTGACATTAGTAAAACAAACATGAAATGAATGAACTTTTACATGTGGTGTCACACAAACAGGTGTATACATCATCATTATAAATCAGGACCCTTAAAGCTAGCTGTCATCATCAGGCCATCATCAGTGATTTGTCAGCGGGAAGGTGAGGGAGACTCTTCTCACCAAGAAGTTCTTATCTGACGATCGGCGCTCTAGGCAGATTTAAGTGCACATTATGTGAAAACCCTGTGTTGCACAACGACATCTGGCAAAGAAGAATTTCTCCTGAGATGTATGGGTTCAAATCATGACTAATCCTCAGGCATTTCTAGCTGTGGCTGTGACATGACACTAAAGCAAAATAGGAAAACTGCAGAGCTGAGCCATTCACCAAGTTTTATCTTTTAGATGTAATCCTAGATTCAGTGTGTGCTTACTTTTCTTCCACTCAAAAACACCAACACTCAACTCCTTGTGAATATCTTCTAGGCGTGTACCAACACCACTTTAGTTAAGACCAGAGTCTAAGTGAATTTCTCAGGCGCGTTGTTGAGGACACCAGAAAACAGTCCCAACAGTCGGTCCAGGTGTGGTGATGTACTTGCAGCTAGATGTCACCATGTGACGCTGCATAAACCTACTTTACCAGCTCCTCCTGCTCTGTCATTACGCATGACAGGACTGAGGGACAGCTGTTGTGTCAAAGCACTACCTGCTCATTTGTTTGTGTGTCTGTTCTGCTGCGCTGTGATACACACATGGATGCAGCATTAATGCCTGTCGGTGGATGGCACAGCTCATCCAAGTGTCACTTCCCCTCCTGTCTTATTTTTTGTAGGTTGATAATCATGATGTCAGTTTTGAGTTCCATGTTAAGACATCTGTGACATAAGTAAACATGAATTTCAATCTTAGGTCCATGTTTGATGGATAACGAAGTGCATTGAGTCATTCTCATCACATTTGTCCAAAGGTTCCGCTGTTAAAGCTGCTGACTGGTTGCACTGATTTCAAGTCATTGTGGCTTCAAACAGACGGAAATCAGTGGGTTGCTGGGAGATCTTCCCCTGTTCCAGTGCAATGCCAAGGTCCCACAATGCACCACTCAACCCTCTGATTTTCACAGTCAAATAACAAAAGTATTTGTTTGCTGTGCAACTGAGCAGGTCAGAATGTGGTTTTTGAGAGGCACTCCCCTGAGCATCTGGTACGGAACACATCCCCATCACAGAGTCATAACACATGATGTAAGACTGGTTTGATTGGTCTGACTTAACGTGGAGACGCAATGAATTGTTACTCATGATCACTCTACTGACTGAAGTCTGATACCTTAACTTTATATTTACTGAAGGGATAATTACCAGATGGAAAAAGCAGTTTTACCTTCATCTGGTCAAACCATCGTGACCAAACAGAGTTCAGTCCTATTGTAGCAGAGGATTAAAACTGTTGAATGTGTGTTTGATGCTCATTCAGGACTGAAGAACAATGCATTTATTATTAAGGTAATCTGTGTGTTAATAGATAGGCTATAGAAGAGACTCCTGACGATGGCAGAAGGATCATCCCAACTGATGAGGCACCACATTAATGAAGTCTCTCCTCTGAACATCAGTGCATCATCATTCCCTAAAGATGCTTCATATAACTGCAGGTTGCAGTCACTTAATCCCGCCCTACCTGAACTTTGTTTAGTTGTGCTGCTGTCTATTTTCCGTAATGACTCCAATGAGTCATTTCGGCCGTAAAGTCTGAAAAGCTGTGATTATAGTGTTGGTTCCCAAACTGCAGGAGGCTCCCTCAGCTGATCTCAGGAGATCTGTCACAAAGCTCCCATAATATGAGCCCAGCAGCTCCACTGCTGGACCTGTGGACCGCTAGCATAGCATGTCACTACCACAGCTTTGCTGCGCATAGATCTACTAATGCCTCCTTTTTGAAGGCCTGTGGGATCCTCAACAGGACTTAGTGGACTGTGTACTGTGCTTTTTGATGACTGTTCTCATGGAGACACACCTAATCCCTCACCCACAACGTAACCTCTTCCTGTCTAGGACGATGGTGACACACACTGAGAAGAGCAACACGTCAACATTTTCCCAGAACTGCTCCTGTGCAATTTCCTAGTTGGCACTCCTGCCGTGTCTTTTATCATTTAGTTAGAAAAGGTGAGGTGAAAACACGTCATAGAGGTGTTTCATCGCCTTTGCTTTACTAAATTAATGGAGCGGTGCAAATGAGGCAACCATTGTGGGCACGTGATGCAAGTATTGTGAAGCTGAAGATTGGTTGTGTTTGCCGTGTGTATTAACCGCCACCATGTATAGCAGTGAATGGAGAAGAATGTCACAGTTTGAGGTATCACTGGGACTCTGTGGAGCTGGGAGGATTACAGTAATGGATTGAGGGCCTGTAGGTAATACTTGTGTAAATACTGCGTGCCTCTTTCCTGAACCCTGTGCTCCTGGAGTGGGTTCTGTCTTTTTGAGAGAGTTAAGCTTGATGGTTGCATCTCACATTGCGCCGGAGGAGGAGGAGAGCCCTTGAATGCTCAAAGAGAAGAGTGTTTTAGCGAAAGGCAGCAAGACACAGCTTGCCCCTGGAACATCTGCGGGCCCGTCCCACGCCTCACGAGATGGGGCCGAGACTTGTTTGTGTCAAGAAGCCTGTCACGACTCGCCCATCACAAGGAGACAAGCCTGAAAGATACAGATGGGAAAAGGTGGAGGGGAAATTTTTAGAAAGGCAGAGTTGAAAAGGTTTTATGACATGAGCTGTGGGATTTTTTTTTTTTTTTCATACACTGTGTGGAAAGCCCATTTTTTCAAAATTTAGATTACAAGATTATTTTCTTGCTCTGAGCAAACAATTCTAATGGATGACAGCAGCACTGATTAACCCAACAGAACACAGGATAATGATGAAGATGTACAAGTACAAAAAAGATATTAGGCTGTCATCAAGTGATCATCAGATACACACACACACACACACACACACACACACACACACACACACACACACACACACTAAACAATAGCTTGAGAATAACGCAAACAAGATCATAGCTGTAATGCCTCTTTTAAGGAAAACACTAATAAAAATGGTTTGATTTTAAAAATGCTTCACAACTTGGAGAGAAAGGAATACAAAGATTTTTTTTGTTTCACAGCATCCCAACCTTTAGCTTTAATTTTCTATTTCAATAATGGTTCAGTCATTATTATTCAATGGTAAAGACGGGGGTTTGAGTGTTTCATCAAAAGAATGACAGATGCTAAGCGAACTCCTTCAGTAAACGTGATGCTACATGTTTGTGGACAGGTTGGCCTCAGGACAGGTGTCATCCCTGTGGTCAAGACTGAAGATGACAACTACAACTTCCACTTTTTAAAGTTTTTTGTTGTTGTTGTTGTTGTTTTTAAGAAATAGTGGACCGATCCCGTAGAAGCAGGTGTTTTACTTTTGTTTCAGAGAAAAGAGAAGAGTTACAAAAAAAAAAAGAAAGAAAACTCTCGCATTATTGTTGAATCAAACGGGTTCAGGAGAAGCTGCAGGCATGACATGACATGTCAGGTATGAAGAAGACAAGACCAGAGGCGCCAAACAGTGCTTGTTTAAGGCCCGATGTTTGTCAGGACTTGACTTTTGCATGCGCCCGCAGCGCCTGTCAGATAGAAAAGAACGCTACAGCTGTGGGCCTGCCTCAACCTGAGCCCAATGGGAAGTGTGTGTTTGTGTGTGCAAATGTTGCATGCGTTAGAAAGTAATTGCACACATGGCAGCGCTGTACAAACATTAAAACAAATTGCATGTTGCATGAAGTAAGATTACGTTAGAAACATATTTTTAAGATTGCGGCGGCAGAGTTTAGAGCTCGCAGACTTTTTAAGGTCACTGAGTGGTTTCCTTCACTTTGACACGTTCCAGTCAGAATCAGACATTGTGATTTAGCTGCACCGGATCATGCGCTTTGTGTTTTTTTAGCTGTTGCGTTTCACATTGTGACCAATGAAAGGCTCATAATTGCATGTTAACACCTGAGCGCCGCGCCCTGTGTGAGCCACTGAATCCATCCGTCAACTTGGCCGTCCTCCACCCTGAACGGTGTTAGCTTTAGACGAGCTGCTTTCAGCGATCAGCGGCAGCTCCTGCTCTCACTGCTGAGCAAACACAGCAGCTTCTGCTCATCTCTTAAAGTTTGTAGCTTCAGGGCTGGAATGGTTCTCCTGTGTCTGCGGAGGGCCGTAGTGTGTGATCTGGAGAAACTTTGGTTTTCTGCCTCCATCATCTCTGATCAAATCTTCCTGCTTGGCGTTGTGCTGTTTTCACATTCAGCAAACACAAAACCAACACCCTCTAATTATTCAAAACACTCTGTCCCTTTACACAGCACATCTCCCTTCCCCTTCTCTATCCACCCCTTCCACCCCCCACATCTTTCTGCTTGGCTTCTCCACCTCATTTAGCTGACTGACAGAGGCGTACGGGGAGTATCAAGTTAGAAGCAGGGGGGGCGGGGTCTGCCTCAGCCATTCATCACAGCCTTTTTTTAAGAAGGGCTTTTGGAAAGCGGCTTTGATTTTAAAGGAAGAGTCGGTTCATTCGTCGTGTTGATGAACCTGTCCCAGAGCAGTCATTGTATCATGTTAACCCAAGTATTTAAGGCAAATCACAGCATTTCAAACAGGTTTCATTTTTAGAACCTGACTGCCTGCTCTAACGTTCATCATTATCTTCAACTTTCTGTATAGACAGTTGATAATAATTGATTCTCTGAGGAAGGAGCTTGAATGTGCAAAAAGAGACGGAGAATGCAGACAGTTAATGTGTGTGTGGAGTATGGGAAAGAGATGTAATGTTATGGGTTTGTCCTGATGAAAGAAAAAGGTTGTGCCTGGGGAGCAGAACACAAACGTTTGTGCCAAGCTTGTGTGATATTAAACATCAGCGCAGACGGGTACGAGATGGAATTTAATGTTGCATTGTTCTCCAACAAAGCCCCGAGCGCTTTTCACAATGTTCGGTTTACTTCACTCAGCGGTGAACCTGACGGGGAAATTTCCCCTTCAGCCTCCATCCAGTGTCTTCTGCACACAGCCCTGATGTGAACGGCTTGCTGACACAGTTGTGTCGTGCCCATTAGTAACAATTCAGTCTTTCTGGTGGTTTATCAATCCTAACAGCACCAGGGATCAAGACTCCTTCATTATTCATGACTCCTGGCGTGAAATGTTGAACGGGAGCCAGTTTGTGGGAGCATCCATCATAAGTTGGCAACAGTCACTGATGAATCCTCCTAAACACTTCAAAACGGAGTCATTTGCATCCAACCACAAAAGGAAAGCTATACTCCACCATTGGTAGCGTTGGCCTCCAGCCTCTTCTGGATTGCTCTCCTTCATGATGAGCGGCCATGAGCTGCAGGAGAGGAGATGAAAGCCAGGCCCGGTTTAATTACTGCTGGAAGGCCCGTTTTATGGCGGCCCTCGGAAGTCCCACAGGCTCTCTGGGGAACATTTCTGAGGTCTTCCAATACACACCAATATCACCAAAATGTGTGTGTGTGTGTGTGTGTGTGTGTGTGTGTGCGTGCGTGCGTGCGTGCGTGTGTGTGTGTGTATTTAAGCAGGTCATAATCACAGTCTTTTCTTTCACCCTTTCTTGCTTGATGATAAACCAGCAGTGCACACTCCAGCAACAGGTGTTCAGAGGTTGATCTGCGCTTTTAAAGGTTTTGGCAAAAATGTTTCAAAGTCTTAAAACTGTTTGTGAGTATACATGACCTGCAAAAGTTGTTTGTATAATGTTTTTGCACACTTAACGTAATATGAGTTTTGTATTTGCTCTTTTTCAGTATTCAACAGACTTGAAGAAGCTATACTGCCAAATTGCCAAGACCTGCCCGATTCAGATCAAGGTACTGACCAGCCCGCCGCAGGGTGCCGTTGTCAGAGCCATGCCTGTTTACAAGAAAGCCGAACATGTAACCGAAGTGGTGAAACGCTGTCCGAACCACGAGCTCAGCCGCGAGTTCAACGATGGTGAGTTGTCTTCATCACTTGACGGACAAACTCCCATCTCCCATCTTTTCTGTCGATATTTAATGACACAACTGGTGGTGCTTCCAGGCCAGATAGCCCCTCCCAGCCACCTGATCCGCGTGGAGGGAAACAACCACGCCCAGTACGTGGAGGACACCATCACTGGAAGACAGAGTGTACTAGTTCCCTACGAACCTCCCCAGGTGAGCTGTCTGTCATCGTAGTGCGAGGCCAGCTGAATGCTGTCAGCAGCGCCTCAACACCCCAGTCTGCACTGACAGATCAGTGACAGACCCGTCTGAGTGCCCCCCAGTCCTGACATGTAGCCACTGCTTCCCCTTTAGCCCCCCAGAGCATACAGGCCTCACAGGAACCCACGTGGGTTTTGGATGTCAAATGGCAGCTTAGCAAATGTCACAAAACGCCAAAGAGAGTCATAAAATGAGCTTTTTAACTTAAAATGTAGGAAGGATTTATTTTGTTTCACTGTGAAATTATTAATCCTGGTCGTAGATTTAAACTAATTTAACAAGATAACATGAATACAGCAATGAACAATCATAAACATCAGGAAAAATGGTTTAGCAAATTCTGCTTTACAAACAGGAAGTATATTGATATCAGGCATCAAGGACACACGATGTGTTCACTGACAGCAGTAGGAAAGCCTGTCGCTGTTTAACCACCAGAGGCGTCAGTGAACAGACTGGAAAACAGCAGCTGAGGGTTTTAGATGAGTGTTTTGATTGAATTTAGATTCATCCTACATTTTTTCTCTATCAGGTAAGGTTGTAGTTCCGACTACTTTGTAATGTATGTAATAAATAACGGATGAATAAATTGTAAGCTTTACTTTAGAAGAAGGAAAGAGCTCCAGTGTTAAAGTGCAGGACAGAATAGTGCAACAGACCAACACCTGGGGTTCTGGTTGTGTGTAGCAGTGAGTAGCGTTGTGTTCTCCAGTCAGCCAGAGGGCAGTGCTGATTGAAGGATGTGTGCTTTGTCACTGTTCTAAACACCCCAAACACTTATAACCCCAAATGGACCGTATTTCATACACCTTGATGTAAAGGTCTTTTTTTAAAGGAGTGTTGATTCTGGAAGGGCTGAAGACTGAACAACACGCATGTTAGACAGAAATCTTATCCAAATCACAACAACGAAACAAAATGTAGTTTAAAAACCAATGTCCAGCAAATTCATTGTAAAAGATTACAAAAAAATCGATAAGTGAAGGTTGATTGATAGATTTTCTACATTAGAATAGTTTTACTTTACAGTGAGTAAAATAAGGTTGAAATCCCCAGACTTTTAGTAAACTTTTAGTTAACTTTAAGTCAACGTTTAGTTGACGTAGTTAAATTTTAGTTGATTTAATTGTTTGTTGTAAACTTTTACTTAACTTTCAGGTTTAGTTGACTAAAGCATGACTTAAAAAACTTAAAAATGAGTCAATCTGAAACTTAACGAAGACATTTGACACAGGAGCTGTCAAAGTGAATTTGATTTCAATCTCAGTAAATTCATTTCCCGGCCCGGGTTCAGTCTGAAAGTAGATTCTAAAATAAATTCTGCCCTGTGGGGCCGTGGCTGTTCAAACAGGATTCAAGCAGAAACCAGTTTTTTTATCTTTTTTTTTTCTTTGTGTCCTCCAGTCATGTCCTTCATCATACGTGTCTTCATCTTTTCTCAGGTGGGGACAGAATTTACCACAATTTTGTACAATTTCATGTGCAACTCGAGCTGCGTCGGTGGAATGAACAGACGTCCGATTCTCATCATTGTCACACTGGAAACCAGAGAGTAAGACACAGCGCCCTCCTCCTCATGTGGTGTTCATCTTCCTGTCCGTCAGCGGGGGTTTCTGACCCTCTGTGTTTTCTTCTCCCAGTGGTCAGGTTTTAGGCCGCCGGTGTTTTGAGGCCAGGATCTGTGCCTGTCCGGGTCGAGACCGAAAGGCGGATGAGGACAGCATCAGGAAGCAGCACATAACGGACGCCACAAAGAGCAGTGAGGGTACGAAGCGCCGTAAGTAGGGCCGGGGCTGGTGGAGGGATGGCGAGCTTCAGCCTCACCTGGCAGACCGCAGGTGACGCTGGCGATTCTG
Organism: Antennarius maculatus; assembly: GCA_013358685.1. Classification (NCBI taxonomy): domain Eukaryota; kingdom Metazoa; phylum Chordata; class Actinopteri; order Lophiiformes; family Antennariidae; genus Antennarius; species Antennarius maculatus. The sequence continues at coordinate 11,897,613 of CM023610.1, read as the reverse complement.
GGAAAACGCTGCTCATCTCTGCCACTGTCGCTGCCTCCCTCCACTGCTCTGCTTTAGGCTAACTGTGAAACACATGGCCAGTGGTGCTGATGTTCTCTCTCCTCCCTGTAGCCTTCCGCCAGGTCTCCCATGGCATCCAGATGTCCACCATCAAGAAGAGAAGATCCACAGATGAGGAGGTTTTCTGTTTGCCTGTAAGTCTCTCAGCCTCAGCTTGTCGTCCCGAGTGAGTCCGAGCTGACGCTGACCCTCCTCTTCCTTTTCTCTCCCCTCTTTCAGATCAAAGGCCGTGAAATTTATGAGATTTTGGTAAAAATCAAAGAGTCTCTTGAGCTCATGCAGTTCTTGCCTCAGCACACCATAGAGTCCTACAGGCAGCAGCAGCAGACCCTGCTCCAGAAACAGTGAGTACCTGTTCAGATGTGGCTGCAGGTTCAGCCTCTGCTGTTAGATCAAATCTCTTTCACCCTGAGACGCTTGTTTACCAGCACACAAGTGTTTTTGTTTTACTTTCGAATCTGCTGCAGTGATTTAACTGGTTTAACATGACTGACTTGTTGCTGAACCGTGGATTGCGCTGATAAACCCTATGCATAACGTTTCCTCATGCTGCTGCTGAGGCATTGCATTATCCAGGGGATAATTGCGCCAAAAAATGGCTGTCATTCAGTGTTTTACCCAGAATTTTCTCAACGCTTCTCATTCTGAGGCGAACATAGCATGAAATAGAGCTTTTTTTTTTTCCTCTCCTCTGCTCTCATGGGATGTGAGCCAGGGTTGATGAATCGTGGCAAATGTACCTGGCTGTGCTTTGTTAAGGAGAAGCTTCCAGAGATCTGTGGTAACGCCTTTGGGTACTTTGCCAGGTTTTTGCACAACAGCGTTCAACAAAATCCATTCGTCAGCCTCATCTATTCGCTTCAGCATAATTAAGACACACACACACGCAAACACACACACACACACACACACACACACACACACACACACACACACACACACACACACACACACACACCTACATACACTTTTACTCCTGCACGCCCATTTCACAGTACGCTATGGAAAAGCAGAGATGGGTGTAAATAATAGTTTGACAGCCCTGTTATGATAATTACTGCTTGTGCTATAGTTTCCCATTAAGAGACGAGCAGACGGTTTGCAGTTAGATAAAACTTGTGTTTACTGATTCATGCTTTTGTATTTCTGCTTGTTACTGCTATCAGATCTTATTTTTTTTTTTATAAATTTAAAAAAAAATATTTTGTCAAGATGCACTCATGATTTTGGAGATTAGATTAATGCTCCTAAATCTAAATTCAGAGTTGTGTCCAGTTTGGATATTAAAAAGAAGTCCTGCTCTTATCTGTGAGGTTATTATTTTCTTCATCTATCCTGCTTGTCTTATATTTTCTGTGAATATTATTAAAGTTTCTTCCTGTTTCACTCATTTAGAAGAAAAGCTTCTGTCAGCAGCTTAAAGTTTCAGGCCCGTTTTTTTCCTGCAGAGCAGCAGCGCTGAAACGTTTCTGGTTGTGTTAGACCGCCATCTTCTGGACAGTGTCAGTAGTGCAGCATCGTGTGACGTTAGAGTTAGTGTGTCTCTCCTTAGAGCCTCTCTGGGGGGTCACTCCTCTCTCTCCCTCAGCCAGCCCTTATCTGTCCTCTCTCTTCTCTGGTTCCTCCCCGCAGTATGATAAGAACCCGTCTGGGTAGCCAGCTCATGGAGCCAGGAGAGCCCAGACGACGCTGCAGCTCCTCCTGAAACTGACCCACATTCCTCCTGCTCCTCCTCCTCCTCTTCCCACGTCACACGGACCTCCTCTCTGTCTCCTTTTCATCACCTTTGATTTCCTGGTCTCCTCCCTTTCTCTCTTTCTCTGGGATTCTACATTGAGGACTCCTTCACATCTATTACTGCATCACCATGGACCACCACCTCATTTCATTCAGACGCGCAGACAGCATCAGTGTGGGTGTAGGCTGTGCTCCTGCCTGCTGGACAAACAGACAGATGATGACACTGATGTGTGTGCTGTGTGTCCATGAAGGGACCTTTCATTCTCTGGTGGTTGTTGGTGAACTCTCTCTCAGCCTGATTCAAGTTTCCAACATGTTTCAGTTTTAGTCGACCCGCAGAGCTTAATCTAGTGAATGTACATGTGTTTGCATCTTCCTAGAGCTGGACTCAGAAACCATTGTTGTAGGGTTTTTTGGGGGGGGTGGGGGGGGTTGTTTTTTTCAGGGGGGCACGCTTGTTATTAACATTGAGATAACTTTTTGCTAATGCTGGTCATGTTTTCTAGCGTCACTGCAGGACAGTTTGCTTGTTTTTGAGCTCATGACGACCTTTTTTTCTGTGACCATTCTGTTTGAAACAGATTTTATTGTTTTTGTTGTTTTGTTTGTGGCTAGCTGCACCTTCATCCATAGGAACATAATAAACAGCTTTTTCTGCTTGAACTGCTTGAACTCCTTTTCTTATTCTGCTTTGCTTCACGTGTGTACAGCATAACCAGGATGACCTAAAATCAGCTGTAATCACTGCATCATTTGATTTCAGTAGTTTTGTCTAGTGGTGCAACCTGTAACCTCCTCTCTCCCTCCCCAGGACCACGATGCCCTCTCAGCCCTCCTACGGCTCTTGCTCCCCCACTCACGGAAAAGTCAACAAGCTGCCGTCCGTCAGCCAGCTCATGAACCCCCAGCAGCGTAACACACTCACCCCATCCAGCATGTCTGGAGGCCTGACTGACAGTAAGTGTGCCCCTTTGTTTCTCTTTCTGTCTGTCTGTCTCAGGCTGGTCTCCCCCCCCCATTCCATCCCCCCACTACGACACTCCCTCCCAGTTTTAGTGTGTGCTCTAAAGACAGCGTGTCAGGGCAGGCAGGCTGGGACCTGAACCCCTCTCAGGCCCCGTGACAGAACGCTTCCTCCTCAAAAAGAATGTGATCCCTGTGAGACTCACAGGACCTGCTATGATGCGCTTTGTGCTCCCCCCCACCCTCACAATCCTCCACCCCGTGTGTTTCACTTGACATTACGTAATCTCTAAACCCCAGAGCAGAAAGATGAAGCTCACAGTAGCTCCTTTTGTCTCTGCAGTGTCTCCTATGATGGGCACTCACATCCCCATGAACGCTGACATGAGTTCACTCAGCCCCACACACGCACTGCAGCCACAGCTACCCATGGTGCCTTCCTCCCACTGCACCCCCCCTCCTCCATACCCAATGGACAGCAGCATCTCCAGGTACCTCATCAATCCACTGCGGGACACATCTGCATCTTTCCCTGAGTTCAGTTTGAAATGTATGAAAACAACACTCTTCATCAACCACTTCACACCAATCAGCAGACATGAATCAATAATAATGAGATTTAAATGTACAACCGAATAGAAGCGCAGAGGCCCCTCCTCCGTTAGGATGGATTAACCGTCACATGTTGGAGGCAAAAGTCTACAAGTTGAAAATGAACCTTGTCAGCAAAGAGGAGACGTAGAACTAGAATGTAGACGCCAAAGCGATTTGTTTCTACAGTCGCTGTGAAACGTGTCCATTCATCAGATCCAACACTAACAACCACCACAATATGTACAGCATTTTCTGCACTACAAGGCACACCTAAAAGCCTTTAATTTTCTCAAAAACCAACAGTGCACCTTATAATCCAGTGTGCCTTATATGTGAAAACCGTTTTAAAATAGGCCATTAATTAAAGGTGTGTCTTACAGTCCAGTGCGCCTTATAGTGCAGAAAATACTGTACACATGTATTAAATCACAACAGGTGAAATGTCATGATCCATAATCAATGACTGCACATGAAAAAATTGTAAAGAAAAAGGCAGAAAATGCCAAATTAAAGAAGTACATGCCATTAAAAACACAAAAACAACACCTCATACAAAAGCACTGAAAATAAATCTGAGCAGGTTTTACATTTTAGCGCCTCATGCGATTTTCAAGTTTATCCTCGAGACGTCAGTACCACACACGCCTCTGATCAAACAAGATGTTGAATTTACCTTGAAATGAATCCTCATGCCTTTGCTTTTATAAAAGCCTTTGAATAGAGGAGGTTGTGATGACATCATCATCTCCCCCAGCCGGTTTTCACATACATGTAGATTGAGCTGCTCAGATCCGGTGGGTTTCTTCTAAACGGCGTGTTGGTCTCCTCCTCCTCAGCTTCCTTATACGGCTGGGCTGCGCAGGCTGCTTGGACTACTTCACAGCACAGGGCCTAACCAACATCTACCAGATTGAGAACTATAACATGGAGGTGAGCCCTTGCCTATCCAACTCGAGTCATTTGATGGGTTAGAGAGAAGAGTGGCCTCCCCCCTCCTGCGAATACTAACGCTCCCCCTGTGTAATGACCACTAGGACTTGTCCAGGCTGAAGATCCCCTCAGAGTTCCAGCATATCATCTGGAAGGGCATCATGGAGCACCGACAGGCCATGGATTTTTCCCCTCCTCCCCACATAGTGCGCACCACCAGCGGGGCCTCCACCGTCAGCGTGGGCTCCTCTGAGGCCCGAGGCGAGCGCGTCATTGACGCCGTGCGCTTCACCCTGCGCCAGACCATCTCCTTCCCCCCACGCGACGAGTGGTCTGACTTCTCCTTTGACCTGGATTCTCGCCGTAACAAACAGCAACGCATCAAGGAGGAAGGAGAGTAAGACGAGCTCTCCTCCGTGTTCCCCACTACCACCCCTCCTCGTCATTTCACGCCTGCTGGTGGAACATTTCATTTTTGAAACCACTGTATTAGTGCAAATACTGCTGAGAACAAAAAAAATACATATTCAAATACAACCGCACTTATTTTCCTGTATGTTCTGGTTGTCATTGCCGAGGACGAATAAACGGCTTTTGAGCAAAGGTGCATTTTATTATGTTAATAATAATTTCTTGAGAGCACTTAAGAAATGTTTTGGTTGTCGAGATTGCTTTGTTTTTACGTGCTCACGACTCATTCCCATGTTAAAGCATGACTGGAAACAAACTTACATTAGAGGGTGTAGTTGGGCTTATATTCCTGCTATGGGCCATAGAAGGTGTGTTTCAGACTTCTACCTTTTTCACCATTATGCTGGTAAAGTTAGTGAAGTCCACTGGTTTTCATTTGTGGCAGAAGTCAGAGTTGATTGTATACATTTCAAACATTTCCTGTCAGAAGTATTATGTTTTCTGTTCTTTCTGTATCTTGCTTTTTTTTTTTTAATGTCTGTTGTGAGACCAATGCATCAAATTTTCATGTCACGTTGTGAAGTATGAGTGTTTAAGTGACAGACGGTCTTTCATTTGATGTAGCCATACATAGACCTAATCTTGTTGACTCAGTGTTTTACAGTGAATTATGATGACTGATGTCGTTTTATTTGTTGCTCATTTTTACTGCCGCGCGTAAGTGGTTGATTGCATTTAAAGAGCAGTTTTGCTCTTGCTGGAAGCTTAGTACAAGTTGTTTTTTTTTTTCAAATAATGAACCATGTTTTGGTAGAGGTTTATTTCATTTGATAACTGGCCAGAACCTATGATATAAATGTATATACATTTGTATAGATCTCTTTTTTGAAAGTCTCCCTAATCAAAGTATGATTGTCATCATGGAACAAAGCAGAATGATGCAACTCTTCCCCGGTCTGTTCACCAGAGAGCAATGCATGCAGTGTGTGTCTCTGCACCAGCACATAGCTCACATTCAACCTTGTTTTAGGTAGCCCTAATTGTTAAAAAGCAGAAACTGCATTTTCATATTTTTGTACAATGTAAATATGTTGCAATATACCAAGGGTATTTTGATATAAATATGAAATAAATATCCACACTTGCTGTATTGCATGTCAACACTTCTGTGTGAAATTATTTCAACTGGCTTCTGTAGATGAGTTAGTTCACTGCGGAACGCTTTAGATTTCAGAACAAGTTTATGGACATTGACTCTGAAGAAGCTTTGAGCGGAGAACTGATTTCTACATAGATGTGAAAATAGCAATGAAACTAAAGCGCCCAACAAGTTTGTAGTATTTTATTTCTTTTTCCCCATCAGTGGTGGTAAAGATCTCCACCAAAAATCACATCAAGGTTTCCCCAAGTCCTAACCCCGTAAGATGATGTGAAACACGTGCAGCACAAGTTGAGTCTTCATTCTCCTGAGTGTCAGAGTTCACACACGTGAAACAAATCAGTTGAATTGATTCCAGCTATTTACATAGAAACATGACTGCACACAAAGGGTCCGACAGGACCTGTCTGTACAGTAAATACTACACTCATGCTTCACAAACACTATTTACACCACCCAAGCTCAATGACAAAAACAAAACAGTTTTACACTGAGTTATACTTGATTGTGACCCATCTGATGGTCACTCCACCTCAGCGACCTGAGCCACCTCCATCTCCATGGTCTGGATCCCCTCTGGAGTCTCCTCCACCTTGGTCCCGGTGAGCGCCTGCTGGGCCAGGACGTAGTTCACCACCTGCATGATGCCTTGATCCGAGAGCGTCGACACGGCGCCGTCCCCTGCTGCCTGCACCGCCTCTACCGCCTCCACCGTCTCCTCTGTGATCAGCACCGTCTCGATCTCCTCAGACGGCTGCTGCTGAGCCGGACGCAGCTCCGGGGGCAGCTCTGACGCCAGGATGCTGACGGCGTGCTCCACCTGAGTGCCCTGGTTGTGGAACTGGAGGGTGTCTTTTTCCAGCATGATCTTCCCGGGAAGGTTGTCGCTGTGGTATTTGGCCATGTGCTTGCGGAGGGTGCGTGCGTCGATGTGTGCCTCCTGACACATGGGACAGACGTACGGCCGCTCCCCCGTGTGCGTCCGGACGTGACGCTTGAGAGAACGGGCGTCGGCCCAGGCAACGCCGCAGGTCAGGCACTCAAACGGCTTCACTCCTAGAAGAGAGAGACAAATGAGCTTGAGCCAAAGTCAGAGGGGACTAAATATGAAGGTAAAATTAGAAGTCAATAGTACAAAGACACGAGACAGGGGTCCGTACAACACTGACTGCCCTCAGAGTAGATTGATTCTTGTCCTAAGGAGTTAGGACTCCCGTGTTGAGCAGTTTTGGTCACTATGTTCATTCACCACATTAATCTGTTTGTGTCGGAGTCTCTGAGGAGACAGCAGGTCTGTTCACACCTCACAGGTGTTCACACCTCACATCATGAAGGACCTCACCCACCCAGCACACAAACTGTTTTCCCTTCTACCATCAGGGAAGCGATACAGCAGCATGCAGTGCCGCACCAGTAGACTATTAAACAGCTTCTTCCCACTAGCCATCAGGCTAATCAACAGCTTGAAGCAACCCACATGATCACTGTTCAGAACATTACATCATTTATTAACAGACCATGTCATGCAATTCACACTTTTTAATCCTATTGCACACTGTTTTTGTTTTTGGTCACTTTACGGCACCGTGTGTGTGTGTGTGTGTTTGTGTGTATATGTGTGTATGTGCACACATGGTACATATATTTCTGGTTGTCAGTGTTGCATAAACGTCTGTTCATCCATTTTTCCCCTTATATTATTATTTTATCTTATCTGCACATTGGAGACTGGTGAAACGAAATTTCAATGTCTGTGCTAACAGACAGACATTTTTACATAGATTTTTGACAATAAAGGCTTTGACTTGATTTGACAGGTTCTGATTATTGGTTTCCCTCCTCCCTACAATGGCGTTAAATGAAACAGATTGTCACACACACACATCGCTTTGTGGCCGCGTGGGGAGTCTCACCTTGGTGGTTGTTGACATGGCGTCGGTACTCCCTCAGCTGAGTGAACTTCCTTCCACACTGCTCACACTCCCGCTCCAGATTCTGCTTCACGCGGCCCTTCTTGCCGTGTGTGGCTTTCTTCACGTGCCTCCTGAACAGAGCCTTCTCAAAGAACTCCTTCCCACACACGTTACACCTGAGAGACAAACACCATCAACACAACCCACTCAGCCAACTTCCTGGGTACCACACCAGCCCCGCGTGGACTTACTTGAACGGCTCGGCCACGCTGTGGGACTTGACATGGGAATACCAGTCCTTCTTCCAGCTGTAGCACTTCCCACACAGCAGGCACTGGAACGGCTTCAGGCCCATGTGTTTGTTCATGTGCTGCTGCAGGTCTTTGGCTTCATAGAACCTCTTATCACAGCTGGAGACAACAGTGTTCATGAGTGCGAGTCAGGGGCCTTCAGTCGTACCACAGGAGGACGAACGGTTACTCACTGAGAACAAGCGAATGGACGGACTTCAGGTTTGGGCTGGTGCTTCTTCAGGTGTTTGCTCAACGCTGAAGCTCGATGAAAAGTAGCTCCGCATGTGTTGCATAGATACTTTGATTCGCCTGTTAAAGCACATTATGTTGAAAGATGTCACAAACATCTGCTAATAAAGAGCAACCAGTCTCAATCAATCTGCTGACCCTTCACTGAGATTCAAAGACAGATACAGTCGAACCTCGAAATATGAGTTTAATTTGTTCCGTGACTAAGCTCATTAGTCAAAACATTTTCCCATTTATAAAAACTAAAATCATTTAAATCTGTTACAGCATTGGAAAAAAAGCTCTAAACCCCCTAATTTAAAAAAACAAAAACATTTTTGTTATCAACCAATAGACGTGCAGACTTTACCTGTGTGTAATTAATTATATTTAAGTTATGGAAACAATGATAAAGATTGAAAAGAAATGCTAAAGTCAGGAGAACACACGAGGTACGTCTTTACTCCAACAACGAGAACGAGATGTCTCACTGCGGTTGTATCCATCCGTCAACAGGTGAGAAAGAATGAGATCCAGGTCTCTGCTGCAGGGCTTTGAACTAGAATTTTCTGTCAGTCAGTTCGTTCCGAACAGAAACAGTATTATAATAACATTTCCGGTTTTATGTTCCACCCATGAACTGATGTTCCCAAACCGGTTAATAACGTTCCTTGTAAATATAAATAGGTAGGTAGCTGGAGACCTGTCCCTCCAGTAAACAGGACAACAGCACTGATCCAGTTACGGAACAGAGGATGTAGAATCAGAAGGAGACGGAGAAGTTGTGGTAGTTTATAACGCAACAAAGTTTCAAAGCTTCAACTTTTCAGAGCAGAGTCCAGGAACTCTGCTTTGAAAATGACTGGCAGCCAATGAGTTCATGTCTAAACAAGAACCAATGCAGTCAGACACTGCAACATCCCGTGACACCCCGGAATTCAAAATTTTTACCCTGACCTACTTGCACAGGTCAAGGATCAAAGCTAGTGCTCTGACCTACTGTCATTGATCAAACAACTAGTTTTGATCTATGGTCTTACTCACACTGGCCTTCTCCCTCGTATTTCTATCTCATCCGATTCCTGAGCGTACTAAAGTTGAAGTTTGACCTTGACCTAGTTTTCTCAAGGTAAAGGTCATCATCTAATTTTCATCCCCTTTACCGCCCGAGTAATGTGCTTTTTGTTTCATCTTTCTATCGGCACGGTTGTCAAGATATTTGGTGGACTAACGGACGGACAAACACAAAAACGCTGACGATTACAACACATCACCGCTTTGAAGCAGGACGTAATCAAACATTTTTTCAGATTGACAGACTGCAGTGTTCACATATTGTGAATATAATCAAGGCTGGGAGACTAGCTTTTCCTTGACTGCTTTTGATTTTCCTCAACTACTCCCCGCTCTCATCACGCAGTAAGAAACATGATATCAGATATTTTTTTAAGGAATGAAAAAACGGTATTAATCGGTTACTATTACTTGAATAATAGTAACCATAGGGAGGAGGGAAATAAACCAAAATTAAAACACTAAGTTTCTGGTTTTGTTTTTGTTCCATAAACCTGTTCAAAGCCCTGTTCGGCTGATGTTGTATCCATCCACCAACCAGCTGTGGGGTCCTGAAGCACAGCTTGTATCTCGGAATTTCCTCATATGTTGAACAAAAGTATGGACAGATCGACGGCTCATATCTCGAGGTACTAATTTATCTGGTATGAAAGCTGCTCAAGCTGCTGCCAGACCAAACACACCTGTTAGTCCTGTAGGTGTGTGTGCAGTGTGTCCTGACCTGTGTGGAGGCTGGTGTGCTCCTCCATGCTCCGCTTGCTGACGAAGCACTTCTTGCAGAACTCGCACTGGAACTGTTTGGTGACGTCGTGCAGCGCCCGGTGCATCTTCAGGCTGTGTTTGTTGGTGAAGGTCTTGAGGCAGACCTTGCAGGAGTGAGGCCTGACGCCCGTGTGGTTCAGCATGTGGATCCTCAGGGAGTACAGCTTGGGTAACGTCTTCCCGCAGATGTCGCACACAAACTCCCGTTTGGTGTGCGGTAACGCGGTGGCGTCGTCCAGCTGGTTCTCGGCCTTCCCGTCGGAGCTCTGCTCCCCGGAGTGTTTGCTGATGGGCGCTCGCTGGCTGCTCTGCTGTTTGTGTCGGGCCAGGTGGGCGCGGAGCGACGCGGCATACTGGAACTCCTTACTGCACAGCTGCAAAAGACCCAAAAGAAGCGTGATGAGAACAAAGCACCGCCGCAACGCCATGACACGCTGACTGACTTTCACACGTACGCTGCACTTGTATCCGCGCGCCTTCTCATGTTTCAGTGTGTGCATGATGAGAGCGTAGCGTCTGGGGAAGGACATGCCGCAGTCGGAGCATGTGTGTTCTCCGTCGGCGACGCCCTCTGCTGGGGGTTGGTCCTCTTTGGTCGCCTCCTCCTGCTTCGCCTCCGTCATCTCAGCCTCATCTGTGACGGGCTCTCCTGTTGCCACGGCGCCGGTCTCTGGATCGCCCCCTGAATCGGACTGCGCTTCGCTCTGACTCTCCGGCGGCTGCTTTGGTGGGCGTCCTCTCTTAGCTGGCCTCGCCCCCGCCTGCAACGACCAGGTTAGAACCTAACTCATCACTCTGAACACACACATGCCAGGAAGCAGTTACATTCACGTGTGCAGTACCTTAGGCGTGGCAGCACGAGGGGGGGTAGAACCCTTCTTCTCCTCTTCTCCCTCCTCCAGCCCCATGTGTAGGCGTGCATACCCCCCCTCAGCAATCGAGCGCTGCCTGAGTCGTCTCTTGTTGGGGTCATCAGACGTCGGGTCCTGCTTGTCACCTAACCCTTCATCAGCAGAGGGATCCTCCTCTTCCTGTGGCACAAACTCCACCTCCACTTCCTTCTTCACCTTAGCCGGTCGCCCTCGTTTGCGTTTCAGGGGTGCAGGGGCGGGTGCCGCCGGTTCAGCTGGCGCCGCCAGTTCAGCGGGCTCCTGAGGCGGTGGCGTGGCTTTGGAGGCGGATGCCGATGCCAGGTCGACGATCTCTGAGGAGATCACCTTGTCTGGCTCCACGTTTATGACGAAGGCTCCTGCCTCAGAGGCCTGTGGCTGCTCCATTGCCAGACAGGCCGACACCACAGCCAGAGACTCGCTGGCCCCCGCCTGTCCGCTGTGTGTCACTACAGTCATGCTGCCCCCCTCCAGTCCCTCTGCGCCGCCTGAGATGAAGGTGACGGTCTCTCCGGGCACGGCCGCTCCGCTGTGAGCGATCAGAGTTACAGCTTCAGTCGCCTCAGGCTCGGTGGGAGGCTCTTTGTCCCCCTCTGGGGCTCCTGTGACCACTGCCACCGGCTGCTGAATGTAAGCCTCTTCAGGGCCCGCTACAAAAGTCAAAGGTTCGCCTGTGACGGTAACGGCGCGGTGGGTGACAACCCCCCCGCCGTCGCTCTGAATGGTGACCATGTAGGCTCCAGACTCGTCCTTAGAACCCCTCTGATCCGCCGGCTGGCTCGCCAACACCGTGTGCACGTCTCCTTTCTGATACACCGTCAACTTCTGCTCCTCCACCTTCTTGTGCACAGACTCACAAATCTGCAGCACCTCGGTCATCAGTAAATGACGAGCCAGGTTGGCGATGTCCGCCATAATGCAGAAATTAAAGGTGAGTAGGGAGGTGTACGCAAAATCCAGCAGCGGTAGGAAGCTGTCTTTGGTGAAACCTAGAGGGAGAGAGGAGTGAGAGTTAAAATCAGACAAGTGCAGGAAACAATCTGTGCGGAGCAAAATAAATCTGACCGGTGAGGTCGACCACGGCTTCATGGGTGGCGATGGCCCCCTTCTCAAAGAAAAGCTCGTGGAAATATTTGCTGCATGCGGCGAGCACCGCCTTGTGCGCCCGGTACTCCTCTCCCTCAATCAGCAGGGTGATGTCACAGAAGTGGTTGTTGAGACGCTGCTGGTTGAGATTATCCAACATCGTCTGACTGTGTTTTGTCAGGAACTGGTTTACCACACCTTTGCTGTCCACCTGTGGGGGGGTGGGGGGAGACCTCCGTTAACAGCTGAGCTATGGGGAACCAGATCTCACACCTCAGGGCAGAAAAATGTCAGAAACTTACAAAAACTAGCTCATGCTTGGCCGCCATTGTCTTGGACATCTTGGGTCGTGGCTGACCATCAGTGAGGTACACACCATCATCTGCACCCTCTTCCTCTTCCTCATCCACGTCATCACTGACACCAGCTCCGCGCCTCCCCGGCCGGGAGAGCGGACGAGGTCCGGAGCCGTCGTCAGCGTTCCGTTTACTCTGACAGTGGGAACATTCTCTGGTGTAGTCTTTGACTTGCTTCAGGATGCCTGAGAGCGTCACAAGAGGGAGGTTATCATCACAGACCGCTCCGCTAGACAAAGAACCACAAGGTCTTCTGTTACTTTGGCTCAAGATAAAATAATATCTAATGAGTTATCATAGAAACCTATAGAAAAAACACTGGAGGAACAGAAACATGATTACTCTAACATTTTTACTTTTATACCTGCCCCAAGTTCCAGTGCATTTTTTTGTGTTCATGTTTTCTTCTGATCACAGTGGAAATGTTTTGAAGCTTCTACTTGGTGCATTCACACATAATTGGATACACAGTGAACTGAATTTAATCTGGCAACTTCCTGCTTGTGCAGCAGCCTTTACAGTTGAAAGGACAAATATTTTAGAATATTAGATTTACTGGTAAAATATTAGATTTACTGGTTATTACAAAATACTCAATACAACAGATATTATAGGTGTTTTTTTGATACTTTCACTGACTTATAATTTTCAATCCTTCATGAGAAGCGTCTCTAGTTCTTCATAGGGTCCCCTTTAGCTGCTGTAAACATGATTCCTATCCAGACACCAACTTCTGGCAGTGATGCTTGATACCCCATCATTCCAGCACCAAAGGAAGCAGCATAGAACCATCGCCAAGTTTTTTTCAGCAGCAGCTTCAATCTGTCCTCTTTCAAACACACCAGTCATCCGTCGACCCCAAAGGCTAAGATCTAGTTTAATTCCAAGGTTCTGTGTCTTCTCTGGATGGTTCTGAATAACTGGAGCCAACTTTTCACTCTGTGCCAGCAGTGGGTAAGGTCTGAGAATTCAGGCGTGAAGCCCTGATTTAAAATAAAACCTTAAAAAAAACTTGTCACAATGCTTCAACGACATGTGTCAGTTATGAAGGATTATATTCTGAATCAGTTTATGACTGCATCAAAATGTTTAAATGTTGCATCAAGACATTTCCTGCAAAGAATTAACAAGTACTATGTTTAGTAAAAAAAAAAAAAAGAAACAATACTCAATGGGGATGAAGCCTACTGAACACAGCTAACTCTGTAGGGACATGACTTAATACAACCACTAGATGGCGACAACGAGTAAATAACGGTGACGTTTGATGACGTCTGAATATTTGCTTCATGTTTGTCTTCATGGCGGCTCTTTAACCGTAGTAAAACAGCCTAGAGCGACTGAAATAGTTTATTAAAGTGTCAGTGCGTTAGTGTGGTGGGTTACCTCTCCACCAGTACTTCTGGGAGATGATCTCCCAGGTCAGCTGCTGGTTGAGGTGCTCCCCTCCCTCCATGATGTGCGCCTCGTTGATAAGTTCCTTCCTCCGGCTGTCCTGCAGCACCACCTCCAGCTCTGTAAAATTATTCAGGCCCTTCAGCCGACGCTGATAAAACAAGGTTCCATTCCGCACGACATAGCAGGCAGCCGCTTTACGGATCTTTCTTTTGGTGTTGCCGGGAGTCCCCCGCTCGTACGGCTCCCGTTCGTTTGTCAGGTAGCGTATGATGGCCAAGTAGCTCTCCTCACACGACATGTCTCAGCTGAGCCGCGCTGTACACGCTGGATTAAAGATTAATATCGAAGAGGTTGGTCCTCCTCGACTTGTTATAATGTCGCTCAAATTTTTGACTGTTCTCATAAATACATAACGTGAAATAAAAATTCCACAGGAACACTTTAAATTGTTTCCTAAGGTGGAACTGCAGTTCGCAGTCGTTGGGGTAGACTTCTCCGAACAGACAAAATGGCTGCTGCACAACCGGAAATTACGTAAGGAAAGGCGGAAGTGGGTCGTAAATGTTGTTAACCACCAGAGGGAGCAATGTGCCAACTCACGTAACTGTAAATATATTCAGATATACATACATACATACATACACATTAGTTTGTTAGTTTTGTTAAATTAAAAATCAGATGCCGCTTCCGGTTGGGTCCCTTCATGCCATGAGGCAGTTTGCCGTTCAACAGCAGTCGTGATTACTAATCGCTATATTAAAGCAATGTTTAGCATGAAAAAAAAATCTGAGCTGGATTTTTACAATGGTCATATTTCTCAAGTTCAATAAAATAAGAAAGCTATTTAAAAAAAAGGTTGCCCTAAAAGACTTACATTGTACTGTGATGTCATGACTACTTTTTTTTTTTTAATTTTATTTTGCTATATAGTTGTTTTCAAAGTCCAGACCAGATTTTACAGCCTACGTACAGGCTCATGCTGTTTATAATTACATCCCGCTTCAAAGCGGTGATATACACTAATTGTCAGCGTTTGTGTGTTCGTGCGTTTGTACGTCCGTCAGTCCAACAAATATCTTCGCAACCGTTGCAGATAGAAAGATTGAATAAAAAGCACATTACTTGGGAGGCAAAGGGGATGAAAATGAGATGATGACCTTGACCTTGAGAAAACTAGGTCGAGGCCAAATTTTAACTTTTGTTCACTCATTAACTGGGTAAGATTTAAAGACGAGGGACAAGGCCAGTGTAGGACCATAGATCAAAGCTACTGCTTTGATCTATGAAAGTAGGGCAAAGAACTTTGACCTATGCAAGTAGGTCAGGGTAAAATTTTTAATTCAGGGGTGTCGCAGGATGTTGCAATGTCTGACTGCATTGGTTCTTATTAAAGATAGCTGCAGCACTGAATCATTAACACAACGTAATAATGTTACATGTTTAGATAAAAAAAATGTAAGAGCAAATTATATTTTGAACCTTCTTTTTCCTCCACTTCACCACTTTGAACTTAACAGCCTTTACTCAGACTCTCCTTTCCAATGTCCAAGTTCAAATCCAAAGATGACTGAACATTTCCTGTTGTTTCTTCGGCTGTGGAGTAGTTTACTTTTCACTGGCAGGTTTTTCCTCACTGTCAGCATGTCAACTGCCTGTTGAAAGCTAATTTACTAAATTTAGCTTTTTAGTAAATTTATGCACACGTTGAGTTTGTTTTTTCATTACTCTAAACATGTTCTCTACGGAACAATCATCATGGCTTTCACTTATCACTTTCTATCTTTTGGCAATTCTCAATAGGGCAGGTCAGATTTGACAGATGAGGAATGTTAGGATTGCATAAGCAAATCAGAATTTCCTGCATGCAGTTTGTACGTGTGAGACAGGGACACAAAGACAAGGAGAAGAGTGCTAGGGATTTTTTAGAGGAATGGCATGAAAACTGCATTTTTAAAAGAAATGTATATCATAACCAACATTTCTGTGGAGCCAACAGACACCAGCAGATTGTTCTGTAAGTAAAGCCCCTAAAGCAACAACAACTGTACATTGCCAACAAGTTGTTTCATTATTCACTCTGGATAAAGTGTGACCATCATGGTCATCTGCCTTGAATCTCACAGAAAATCTGTGAGAGGATTTGTAAAAATCAGGATCATTCAAGAACATGTGGCCTTTGCCCATGAGGAATGGTTTAAGGTTCGTTAGGAACGCTGGTGTCTGAATGTACTGCATGTCACATTTACAGCAACTAAAGGCTCTCTACAATTTCCTGTTGATTCAGTTTAGACTTCAGTAATCTCTATAAGCAGCATTTTGGTGATATTTGGGGAAAACCCATAATATCCATTTTATTTACCTGTTTGAACTGTTCTAGTGTGAGATGAGTGTTACAAACAAAAGTAAACCTAATAAACAATCAATGTTGAATCATATTGCTTCAAACACTAAATGGAGATTATTCGAAACAGAAAGATAGAAGGTCACAAAGTCATTGAAATATATTGAATATGTGTGCTAAATGTCCAGGCAATCCATTCAATAGTTAAAATACATCAATCCAGACCAAAGCTGTGGACTGGGATGGCCACTGGATTTGGCAGCTAAAAAACAATTTGTCAGTCATGACTACCAGATTGTTGAAGGAATTAATAGACTTTTATTCAAATAACCTCTTTGGTTTGCCACAGGGTTTCCTCTATAGGCCTAGTTGTAACACAAATTTCGATCAATAACAGTTTCACAACCCAAGGTGACCTCTACTATCTTCTTGTTAACTGGACTGTGGGATCTTCAGATCATAATGATAAGAACTGAAGCAAGACTGTAGAAACCGGTTTCAGAAAAGGATTCAGATACAGTATGGTTCATTAATGAGAGCAGGCTGCAGATATATCTTTATTATTCCGTTTCTTTTATTTACAATCAAGTAGGTGTGACTGATCGGCTGTCCTTCCATTAATCATCATCTATTAATAAATCTTTGTCACAAATTGGCTGAAAGGAAATATATACTTCTAGCATCCATTGTCAGAATTGCACTGATTGGCCTAAATGTGGCACTGCAGCTTCTGCATAATTGGTCTGTCTAAATTCCACCGTTCCGTGTTTTCCTGAACTATTGTGACCCACAGGGAGGTACGACACATCATTGGTTGCTCATCCATGTGTCACATACCAAACCTGACATTGGTCACTAGTCAGGAATGTGTCTCACCACTGAATAATACAGAGATACCGTAAGCGGGCCCAGGGTGAATTACAGTTTCAGCTCAAAATTAACTGATGAAGTTAATACTGCTGCCTGATAATGAAGCTATCTGCCCTCAGAGATGGGCTATTAAATATAGGTTCCAGTACACTCTACAGTCTCAGTTTCTAATGTCTTTCCAGCATCCCTTACTGCTCTCTTCAGTAGCTTCAGTCTGCCTTTGTGGACCACAAATCCCCGGCTGACTGGGTAGACTGGTGGCTGCAGAGCCATAGCACACACAAGCATGAACCTGTTAACTCACGTTTCATGCTCGGCTGCCAAAAAACTAAGCCTCGTCATTGCAAAGACATTTAGAAAAACAAGTGCTGAACTATTTGATTATTTCACCTATTTTGTCATTCTTGTCTTGTTTGACTTGCCATACTGAGCTGATTCGACATATTTGGTTCTCCCTCCTGCGAAGCAGAAAATTAATATGTTTATTCTCAGCTGCAGTTGGCAGTCACCGCTACACGTGTCACTGGGTATTTATATGATTGCTGGGAAAGAGTTTATTTACATCCTGCGACTGTGTTTCTGTGTCAGAGGACACGTGTTTGCTCCATGCATCCATCGGTCAGTTTAATATCAGAGGCTCATTTAAAAGTATAATCTGTGAAGCCTTCACATTCTGTTTTCCAATAAGGCCACCGCTTTAGACCCTCAGTTTAATCTATGTCATCACTTAATTTGATATTGCAGCTTCTCAGTACATCTTATGACTTTCCTGTGGTTCATTTCTTTTTGTTTGCAGGTCATTTGCTGTGCAAACAAGTGCATTTATGACTCAAATCAAGAAAGTTGCCGTTTGATTTAGATAGGTAAGAAGCAAAGCTGCTGTGGTGAAGCAAAAATTTCATGCCTCCAATAAAAGCCCCAGGCAGTGGGGTTTGGAAAATGTGTCAGTAAAACCTGCAAATTTGCCATCTTGCATACCTGACAGTTGATAAAATATGTTGAGATGCCCGATTGGATGCTCTTCCTGAGGAAAACACATGATGTAATGTTGTACAGGCTGCACTACAAGTCATAGAAAAAATGAGGAAAACATCTGAATAATATGATAGAACATTAGAGCATTCTAACTATGCAATGGCAGTACAGTTTCCCCCCTACATTGTTGCACATAAAAGTAATAGTCTCATGATACTTTGCAGCTCACAAGTCATATCAATTGAGTCCTAACAATTTAAACATTCCTGGATCAACAGATCTGGAATAATGCTTGGCTCCAGACCAGATTCTGATGTGTGGTAGATGTTATGGGGATGTCATTGTGTCATTTTTGTCATTTGTCATTTAATCTAGAGCACCATTTGTCTTTCTTTTTATTGTCTTTCTTTTTATCAAAAGTTCCACATGCAGGCTGAGTCTGACTCTGCATACATGTCAATTAAAACAAATCTAAGACTCTGAGAGATCAGCTATGGCAAATGATGGTACCTTAGAGAAATAGTCTACTATATTTGCAAATACTCATGTTCACATTGTTGTGGAGTTAAGAAACAAGCTGAGGGATCAACCTTCTTTTTGCACCTGTATGTCACACACTGACTTCACAATGTTTTATCTGTGTAAATTGTTTTTCCAATCTTCTTATGGCTCAGTGATACTGATGTAATTCGTTTTCTGTCATTGTTCAGTCTGACAGCTTTTCCTTGACAAGATAGATGTTTCCTGATTTGCAGGTTTGATCTCACATCTGACCCTGGTTTTTATTTTTTGGCTATATTTATATTCACATCTGCAATATAATTTGTGTATGGCTTTATAGGCTTCCCTCTTTCACAATTCATGACCCACCTCCATAACTGCTTTTATTGCCCTCATAGTGAACAACAAAGGAAATTATTCTCATAAGCTTCCAATAAAAGCAGTTCATATGATGTATTAGCTCAGTGAATTATAAACTAAGCTTGTTCTTTTCCACTTCTGTGACATGCGATGGACATCTTGTAACACACATACATATGCCAGCCAAAATGGCTCACACTATAACCTTGAAATGAGAGCATATTCATAGCCTCTGGCATTGTAGAGAAGAGAAACAATACTGGTCAGTGCCCCTATTACCCGCATGATTGGCCATTTGTCATTTGGATACATATTTGCTGTTGAATCCTTTTGTGTGTACAGGCTCATATTGACTGTACACATTCAGTTTTCCACGAATACAGACATTAAATTATGACAAAGATCAGGTTCTGACCTTTACGTAATGTTTCCAGATCCTCAAGCTACTTTGATTTTATTGTTCTATTAAGCCCTCTGCTGTTTAGCTTGTTCAGGATGATAAAGTAAATACACATGTATCATTTATCTCTATGATTTTTATATTGCAGCCAGAATTCTCAAGTGAGGGAAGGATGGAATGTGAGACTGACAGACGGATCGGTGCAGCTCCTGCAGTGATGCAGTCAATGTATAGGTCTGTCATGGTGAAGAAGGAGCTGAGTCGTAAGACGAAGCTCTGAATTTACCGGTCAATCTACGTTCATACTCTCACCTGTGGTCATGAGCTTTGGGTCATGACCGAAAGGACCAGATCCCAGATACAAGCAGCTGAAATGAGTTTCCTCCGTAGAGTGTCTGGGCACACCCTTAAAGATGGGGTGAAGAGCTCAGTCACCAGGGAGGAGCTTGGAGAAGAGCCACTGCTCCTCTGCCTCGAGCAGAGCCAGCTGAGGTGGCTCGGGCATCTGTTCCGGATGCCTTCTGGACGCCTCCCTGGTGAGGTGTTCTGGGAGGAGACCTCGGGGAAGACCTAGGACACGCTGGAGGGACTGTGTCTCTCGGCTGGCCTGGGAACTGGAGGTGGTGTCTGGGGAGAGTGAAGTATGGGCATCCCTGCTGAGACTGTTGCTCCCGCAACCCGGCCCCGGATAAGTGGTCGACGATGGATGGAGGGATGGATTCAGCCAGAATTCATTGGCTTTGAAGCAGATCTGATAAAAGATGCTGAACAAAGAACACTTGGCCAGTATATACTGTAAGCTCTCAAATAGCTTTTGTAGAAAGATGTTCTTCAACCGTATTTGTTTGTGCTGATTTAAAAATGTCTGCATATAACTTGTCAAAATACATGTCAGACAGTTGTGACAGATGGTGAAGATCATGTCCCCAAATGATTGATGAAGGTGTTTCATCACAAGCAATATTAGCCCTCTGCTAAATCTGTTCCTCTCCCTCCTCCCCGGTTGTTATTTAAGCCAGTTCAATTTGACCTCCTCCTCCTCTTCCTCCTCTTTCTCCTCATCCTCCTCAATCAGCATCTACGGGTGTCGTCAGAAGTCTGCTCAGTGTCACAGCATCCAGGTCTCCAGCTATGCTCCCTAGTCATCTACCTCCACTAGCATCTGGACTACATCAGGGGCTTATTCTTTACAACCCAGTCACTGCAGCCTAGAGAGGACGCCTCCTCATAGGTTTACATTTGTTTCTGTTAGGAGAACATTTTACATGATTTCATTTTGTATTTTTTTTTTTGTTTGTTTTAATCAAGCCTGAATGAACTTAAAATCACCAGCTTTGTCTAACATTAATCATAAGCTACAGATCTCACCAGACTAAGGCTTTACTACAGCAGAAGATACCCTGAATTTACTGGACTCAACAGGCAAGAGTAACGATTACAGATTCAGCTTACAATTTTGAAAAAAAGTGTTTTGATCCTTCACATATGCAATATTTGTATCAGATAAGAACTTTATTTTTATTTATAGGCTTCATTTTTTTGCTGTAATTATTTTTTACATTTTCTTATTGATACTTTTTGGCACTATACTACCTAATGTAAACGGGATTATGACACTATCCTGTATGATAACTACTTCAACTATCTAAACTAGTGAACAGCCTTCACTTAATACCGTACACTTCATCTCTTACGAGGTCAAGTGGAAAATAGCATCACATACACAAACTTCGTTGAGTCTCAACAGGTTTGCCTGGCAAACTGCAAAGAGCCAAGAATTAAGTAAATAACAGTTCACATACTGCACACCTGAGCTGGAAAGATGTGTTGTGGATAACTAAACAGAAATAACAATTTAAGTGTAAACCAAATTCCAAATTAAATTATAGCAAAATAAAGAAGTTGATGAAAAGATTCTCACTATTAGTGAAACATTTACTTTCATATACTTCTGTATGTTTCTAGATCACAGCAAAGTCAACAAGCTTTCCAAAGTTTTTCAGACAGTCAGACCTGAAGTGTGTTTGCATGCCTGTTAATAGTGGAGAACAATTTTTTCTGTTTATAAAGTAAGATATCAGTTGTTGTTTATTTTTATTTGTCCTTCAGTTTTTGTGCATAATTACTGACAAGCTAGCTATTTTTCTATTTCCAGTCTTCATGCCGAGCTATGATATCTGACTGTTTGTGTAGCATTAACAGTTATAGACAGTCACGTGAGCGCTATCAATGTTTTCCTCAAACTCTCATTCATGGAGGGCACGTGTGTATTTCCTCTCGCAAACTATATTCTGAAACACTGTTAGAGTAACTGTCACATCTACATTATGTAGAGAAGTGAGGATATGGGTCTGACGTCTGTTTTAAATCTCAATTTGAGGTCTTTGATGTCTGTAGTCCTAATCTGCAATCTGTCCTGTTACACTAATGGTTCAGAGCTGGAGTTTAAAGGAAGTCAGAAAGATCTTGTGTCTGACCCAGACTCCCTAGATAAAGGTGTCTGTGTGTCTCAGGACAAACGCAGCTGGGCAACTGAGCCAGTGGAGACAGCCTTATCTTTCATTGTCTTGCTCTTGCTGTGTCCAAGGCCAGACAGTAATAGAAAGCTTGGTATAGCTCTTCAGGCCCCAGAGTACTTTTCCATTACACACTGCATGAGAGCCTCAGTGCCAGCTGTAAATATGCCAGAGTCAGACAGGCAAGATGCAGATGCACCTGTCAGGTGAGACCTTCAGTTAATCCAAAACATGAATAAAATTAGGCAAACCTTTGTACCTAAATCAATGTTTAGAAGTGGAGAGACTCATGTGTCGCTAAAGTAATGACAGAGAAATCCAATAAGGTGGACACTAGCTTTCAGCACTGTTTGTTAAAGAAAGAAAGCTTTGTAGCACACAGGTCATTATTGAACGAACGAATGAATGATTGAATCAATCAACCAATCAATTAGTCAATCAAGGCCTTATTGCCATGTGCACAACATTCACATGAAACAGTTGAAGGCCATGAAATGCTTGTGTCAAAGGTATCCACATAAAATGTACAAGAAAAGGTGTAATAAATAGATACATTTATCAAAATAATACAATGAAAGCCTAAAATTTGTATGAACAGTTATCCCTGAACCTACTGGTTGGACCAGGATGCCGTAAGACCATCGGTCTTCCAACGGTCTTCTTCCTATGCTCTCTGGTGATGGTGATGTCCTGGTGATGGTGATATCCTGGTGATGTGCACTTTCTATGGTGCACCTGTGTGAAGCTGCACAATTTTCCTGGAGTACATCTTGTGCCTCCCCAGCCGTCAGAGGAAGTAAAGCCATTGTCTGGATGTCGCTGTGATGAAATTGGATAAGGATAATTATGGAAGAGCACTGCTTGATTATCCTTATGCACATCAAATTGGCTTTAATACAGCCGGTGGGCTTGTTTTTGAAAAGGCCTTGAGATATACTGTTCTTTGAGTAGGCAGCAAAACAAAACATTTCATTCAAACCAAAAATGTCACATGTGCAGACATGTGTGAGACTCTCAACCGTGGAGAGAGCCCTTGAAAAATCACTGATGTAGTTTGCTAAATGATGACAACTTTAAGAGGAACAACTGTAGGTTAAGGTTGTCACAGTTGGAGAAAAGTGCTGAAGCTGAAATGGGGTTTAGAAGAAGTTCAATCAGGAAGACTCATCTGTTGCTGTTAAAGTTTAAACCTATTCTACTCTGCACTCCCATCAGTCCTCATTTCAGTCACATCGATCCAGCGCTACTCACCACCATCTCCTCCAGCACTCATCACATTCACTGCTCTGGGGTCTCATCAGGCATCCTACTCCACAACACATCCATCCAAGGCTTCAGCACCAATCTCCATTCTCTGAGTCACCACCAGGGTCTTTATTCCATCATGGGGCTTTTCTATACTTACAATGGCATCTCTACCTTTTAAGATATTGTCTAATTGCCAAAGACTCAGAATTTATTATCATCATGAGTATAGGACTAGCCATTGACTGGATAATGAAGACCTCCACAGCACAGAGAACGTTCGGAATTCAGTGGACACCTTGGACCCAACTGGACGACCTGGATTACAGAGACGATCTGGCACTACTGTCTCACACCCAACAACAGATCCAGGAGAAGACCAACAGCGTGGCAGCCATATTGGCACAACTAGGACTCAACATCCACAAAGACAAGACAAAGATCCTCAAGACCAACACAGCCAACACCAATGCAATCACACTGGATGGTGGAAGCCGAAGCCTTTACTTACCTAGGCAGTGTGATCAACACGCAGGGTGGCACAGATGCTGATGTTACAGCACATATCCAAAAAGCCCGCGCAGCATTCATCCAGTTACACAACATCTGGAATTCCAAAGACCTGACTCCTAAAACCAAAGTCAGGTTCTTCAACAGCAACGTGAAGGCGGTCCTCTTATACGGAGCAGTGACCTGGAGAATTACAGTGGGCACCATCAAGAAAGTGCAAGTCTTCATTAACAGCTGCCTGCGGAGGATCCTCCATGTCCGATGGCCAGATACCATCACTAATGCAGAACTCTGGCACAGAACAAACCAGCTGCTCGTGGAAGAAGAGATAATACAACACAGATGACGATGGATAGGCCACACCCTAAGGAAACCAGCAAACACCATCATAAGCCACGAAGGGGAAGCGCAAAAGGGGCCGCCCAAGAAACACCTGGCGCAGAGACCTGGAGGCAGACATTAAGATCATGAAGATGACCTGGAACCAGCTGGAGAGAACAGCACAAGATAGATATGCCTGGAGATCACTTGTTGGCGGCCTATGCCCCAGAAATGGTAGTAGGCGTAAGTAAGTATGACTATAGATACACTACTTTATCATTTTTTGAGTCTGGTTCAGTTACTCTAGCTAACATTAGCCATAAACTTGTGGTCATACCCTGGTAAATTGGAAATACTGTTGCAGAGAACTACTAAATATACTGAAATGAGAAAGAGATTATGTTTATGTTTATTTATTTGACATGGACATAACAATCACATTGCTCATTGCACAGTTGCACAACTAGAAAATGCATCAGTTTACAATGTGTTAGCACAAGTGCTAATTTTCACCACTTGTCCATGGGAGACTTTTCTAAAAAACAAGAGAATACAAATAGAAAAACAGTATTTGTTTCATCGATTATTATTTGGCCTTTCCTTTTGAAGAGAAGGAAAGTATTTTTGCTGTTACAGAGTCTGACTTGTGGTACTCGAGCACTAGCAGGCAAGCTTTCAAAGAAATTGGGCTGTGCCCCATTACTTCCAGGCTTTATGCTAAGCTAAGCTAACCACATCTTGATTTAGTCACAGTGAACAGACTTTCACTGATCCTCTCCATTATTTACTGACATTCTCCGAAAAGGGTAGAGAATATTTTTTGCATTCAAACCCATCCAGGGAATTTGGATGAAAGAAAGACAAAAAAATTAATGTGGCTCTGAATAAAGGGCCACATTTTATATAACTTTCAATACTACTGAGTTGGGTCACATTCAACAAGCTTGAATTAACACAATTCATGCTTTTATCATTAGTATGGATCCATATGTTAGGCTTAAGACAAGGCAACCTTGGCAACATCATCAGATTTATTTAAGTGTTTTGGGCTGTATAACATGAAAGTAAATGCTATTCCTTTTCACAATTACGTCATAATTTATTCTCATAGCATTCTGATATTCACACCTCTCCTGTCTGCCCAGCCTTAATGTGTTGCTGTAATTGTCTGGGCTGTCCATTGAGCTATCAGCTGTTCTCATCAGCAGTTCTCATCCATCCAATACCAGAGACACACCTTCAGTGTTAGCTCATCATCTTGCTGGCACCTTTATAATGATTCTCTTTCGAGCTCAACCATCTGTTATGCATACCCTCCATTGCCCAGTCTTCACAGATTCAACAACTTCAACATTTTATCAGTCTCATAAATCTCTGAGCAGAGTTATCAGCCGCCGCCACCACCAATGTCTAGACTGATAGAGGATCTATTGTCCTATTGTTCTAGACAGGTGCCTTTAAATCACAATCTCCTTGAAAGGTCTAAGCATGAAAGATTTTCTTACATTATCACATACAGTATGATCTGATTCAATAAATAATGATCTTTATTTTATTAACTTTTCTTTCCTGATTTAAATAATTTCACTGGTAAAAATGGCTCCATTCCTTTTTTCAATTTTCATCAACTCCTTAAGCTATTCTTATTTGGATGTACGTGTTAGACACTTAGCTTCAGATTACAGACTATGTAAATGTTTACAATTAATAAAAAACCATAATCAAATCACAAATGTCAACATGTGAGCCCTGCTCTGTACTCCATGATGTATTTTCTGTGTCCTAAGAACTGCAGGAGCTTATCTGAGTCAGTGTTAGGTTCCATACAACTAAGACACAGGCGCATGCTCGATGGTATGTGAAGAGCCTGTTTTGTGTAACACAATACTGTTAGAGTCCTGCTCTTCTCTCTTCCTGGGCATGTGGCCAAAGGAACGATTAACAAAAAAGGCACAGTACATCTTTTAGACTCGCAGCCTTGACCTTTCACCTGCAGGGAGATCAGTAAAATCACAGAATACAGTCAGACACCTTTTAAAAACAAAGACCTTGCACCCTAGGGCACCTTCTGTTTTATTCTTAGGCTTCTAGGAAATACAGCCCCAAGCTAATCACAGCTAATCAGGGAGACAAAGCAGCTGTAGGAAATACTGTAGTGTAACATTTCCCACTGAGAGTTCTGAATGACCTGATGCTGGTTATCCATCATTGATCCATTCAGCTCTCTCCATCACAGGCCAAAAACCACCCAATTTATTCTGTGCTGTATAATACCAAGAATTCACCAGCAAAGACTCCAATAACCATGCTTTGTTTGGGGGTGTGCTGCGAGCAGAGAAATGAGAAAACCAGAGGGAAAGCTGGGAACCAGTAGGCCACTGGGCTCACCTTACACCTTTTGTTCCCACAATGCTTTGGCTGCCCTCCCAAAACTCCCAAACTTTTTGCTCCACAGACCCAGAGGGGAAAAGGTAAGTAAGCTGTTTTTCTTAATCTTAAATCTCAACCAACTTCTATTATCTGACACCAACATTTCATGAGCACATGATGGACACAGGTTGACTGTGTAAACACAAGAGAGAGCTCCCTCCCGAGTCGTCAATGCAAAGAATCTTTCTCAACAGCCGGTGACTGGGATGTGGTGCTCTTGGGAAGTAATCAATGCCCATCATCTTATTGCTCATGTTTATTTTCACACAATTATTGTGTACAGATTCATCAAAGGTGGAATAATCCATCTGTTACTCACAATGAAGTACAGTATTTGGTATGTAAAGATCTGGAACTCGTGAGTGCTGCCTTTTGGAAAAACACCCCAAAACATTTTGTGTCTAATGATGAGGGAGCAGAGGTTTAGTCATTATAGTAGAAGTATCAAATGATACTGCTGCTATAGGCCGCTATAGCCTGATTTTGTGTGGTATGTCTTCAAAGATACAGGAAAGAACAGGATAAAGCTATGAAAGTGCTCTCTGGTGTACGAGGCCAAAAAATACTTTGTTATGAAATTAGACAGGTCTTCCACTTACCCTCCAGATAGCTTCAGCACTCCAGTCGATTAGATGGAGATAAACTTATTTGATTATATGACTCCTCTAGACTTGGACCAGATTCTGTTTCTGGGTCTTTTAGTCAGGGTCATTAAGTACAAAAGATACCCACCCATTTATCCTTCTTCAACTGTGAGTTGGGTATGACCAAGGTTAAGGTAAATTACTTATCTGAGTCAGTTTTCTAAGCTGTTTGACTTCTCTCTTTGCAGGTAAGCCTTTGTAAGACTAAAGATATGAAAGTTATACAAGTTGAAACTTGCAACCAACGTTTTGAAAGGCTGCCACATTATATCAATCCATAAAGACAAGATGGCAAACTGTTTCCATACAAACAGTTGTCTTTTGTCTCAGTGTAACTGCCAGACTTTTAGGCTTATTTGTCATTTAAATATAAAAGTATCACTGTCAATTTACTGAGTATAGTGATAGTGAACTCCTTGCCACAGCTGCTTTTGCACCAAGGAAATTGGTGAAAATAAAAGTGTGTGTGAATATAAGTATACAATTGTGGTCCCCAAATGATGACTTGACTCAAGAAGATGGCTTTAAGTGGAGGGAATGTCACTCTGTATGGTCACAGGATTCTCTTAGCTCTGATTTAATGTGAACAAAACAAGCCAGAATCCCATCATTAAGGCTGTGGATAGCCAAAAACGATTAAAAAAAATACCTTCTTACTGAACCATAATGGTGTAACTAGTCGTGACAATATGGCACTTACAGACAAAAGCTTTCATTTGATTGAAAAAACCCAAATTAGAATTTCTCAGAAAGTCTGTGGAGGTTCTGAAAAAATAACCTGCTGAATTTCTCAAATGTCATTGTCTTCAGTTTTATACTTACTCCATAGTAAATTTCCTTGAGCCAAGCTCTCCTTGGGAGGTAGAAATCATTGATATTTGGATGGAATATGCCCCAGTTAAACCAGTCTCATGCTCTCTGCAGGGTCCACACAGTGTGACTCACCCATAGCTTAGCTCTTCTCAGAATAGTGGCTCAGTTGTAAAGAGCAGGTCAAACTGAGTTGTGGAGGGTCTTCCCTGCGCCGCACCCCTTGTTGTCTGACATGAAACGAGGCAGCTGTTTTTGTCCTCTGGAGAGCAGAGAGGGCGATCAGAGGCTCCCTAAAATAAACAAGCTATCTGTGTAGCCCCAGGATTGGGTCAGGGTCTCACTCCATGGCTCTCAGTCACTTGGGCTCCCCCTGCCCATATCCAAACACAGAGCCTCACTCTCTGGCCTCTCCTGTAAAGCACACAGCTTTTTACATGAATTGAAACAGCATGTTAGGAACACGACCGGGTGCAGAGTCCGAAAAACTGTTTCTGTGCCTTAAGCCTCAATCCCAGATTGTTTTTTATTATATTGAAGCCTCACTCTGAAGAATGTAGACATTTCTAAAGCATTCCTGACACACATCAACCATCCAGAACTTTTTCTAGAAATTGATTCCATAGTTTTCACACAGTTTAAGAAAATGGGGGAAAAAAACAACCCAACTCTCTTGTAAGTAAGAAAAAATGTTGCTTCTATCTGGATTGACACAGAAAATTTTAAGCATTGTTTGCTTGTCAATTTCCCACACCTCTGTCAACAGTTGTGAAATCCATCCAGCAGTTGATAGATAATCCTGCTAGCAAACAAATACAAAAAAAATGACCAACAGACATGAATGAAAATGTTTGGTGGTAATTAATAGTCTGTGATAAATATTAAGACTGAAATTGATGTCAGCATAGTATTTGCATAGTATTGGCAATATAATGTTGTATTGGGTGATATTGGGTAATATTATGAAATAGCATATTATGTCAGGCAACAACTAAAACTGTTTTTTAATTACATTTCAATACTGAACCTAAACACTTAGTTTAATGTGAGTGATCATTCAGTCATGACGTTTATATATCTGTAGGGTGCTAAACTAACCTTTAAACATGAGGCATGCTGTCGACAGGCACAGCAGCACTGAGCTCAATGTCACGTTTGCGTGCTCACAAAGACAAAGCTAATGCACGACAGACAGAATGTTTATCATCTCAGCATCAACACAATGGACAGAAGTAAATAGAGTAAATGCAAACCACATTGCCAATATGTTCCAATGTAAATACACATTTGTTGATATTCACTATTTCAAGGTATTGGGACAGAGGCACCAGTTGGGCCTTAGAGCCGGGATTAGAGTATATTTGTGGCCAAAATCTGTACATGGAGAAGTAAACAACACTTATTTAGAAGAAATAAAGTTGATTCCACAAAGGATTTGGAGCAGAGGATTTGCAGCAGCGTGTTGTTGTGAGAAGCTGTTATTTCTCAGCTCTGGCAGGACAGACGACTCATTGGCTCACGACTGATGGACTGCGCCATTAACTCCTCCAGATTACTTCAGTGGAGTGGAGGGAAATACATCATCAGGAATTAGCA
Source organism: Antennarius maculatus (assembly GCA_013358685.1). Taxonomy (NCBI): domain Eukaryota; kingdom Metazoa; phylum Chordata; class Actinopteri; order Lophiiformes; family Antennariidae; genus Antennarius; species Antennarius maculatus. The sequence continues at coordinate 11,868,237 of CM023610.1, read as the reverse complement.
GTTCAACAACACCACACTCTCTCTTTTCTATTTAAAGATTGAAGACTGTACAAATGAAAAGGCATTTTAATTTGTGTTCTTGTTGTTAATCCTTTTCAAGTGGGTTTCTTCATCTAATTGCTCACAGTTACTATTCTGTTGAACATTGGAAAAAACACGACCAAATTAAATTGTAGTTGGAACATGAAGTAACCACAATTGGATAAGACTTGTCACAAGATGGCCACTCCCCCAAGAAAGGTAATTTTTGTCTTTTCCTAAATGGTATTGTCTTTTACAAAAGCCCTTTTCACACAGCCTTTTCAAGTCAAGGCACAACAGCTCGTTTGTTCCACCTCTGTGGTGGCAGCAGAGGCACAATTCGCACCAAATCAGATCTTTATTACCTCGAGGTGAAAACGTGGGATAAGAGAATGATAACTTGATGACATATAATGGGAAGCATGTTAGCGATGTGCTGGTAGTAGTTAGCAGCTAATGCAAGGAAGAAGAAAATTAGCTGAAAATTGACAATGTATAGTCACAGTCTGACATGGAAGGCAAGTTATTGTTCTTTGACATGTTATTCCATTCTTTACAAAGTGATTATTCACACACTGGAGCCGCATTATTCTGCTGTTGTTTTTACAGCACAAACAACCAAACAAACAAACTGAGCTGTTCTAAAAGTTATAAAGGGGTTGTCATTATGAGTATGTGAGGTTTTCGTGAGTATGTGAGGTTTTTGTTCCACATACAGTGCAAAATATTATAAGATTACAGTAGTAAATCCTTCTTTAATGCAAGACATTCAAACTGTCAATCCATCAATGTTATCTCATTATTTATCAATACATTTGGGTCTATAGAAATACCAATATTCCAGGTAGATGCATTCCTTTCGTAATAAGAGGAAATTTTCAGTAGAAATAAATTCTTGTTCTCTGGGATTTTGTTGGCATTTATGCAAACTTGCTCTTGACTTTATGGTGGATATCTATGGATTCCTAAAGTGATCACAGAATGAAATTTGTAACAGCTTCATGTATCCTCCTAAACACTGATCATCAGTGTGAATATTATTTTGGAAGGATTGTTTTTCATCCAGCTGTGATAAAGCACGTGGCGGAATTCGAGAATAGGGACTATAAATTCCTCTGTAATTCCCAGCCCAGGAAGGAGCCTTCCATCACAGGGACAGTGTGTCCCCGAGGGCAGGAGTCCCCTCCAGGCGTGTGGCTTGCCACCGTTCACAGTCTCGAGGGACAGCTGTGACACACAGCGTGTTTGGCCCTCTGCCTCCACACAGCAGCCACTATAAACAAACAGGGCTGAAAGCAACTGGCCCCGTCCCCAGCTCTTTTCAAGGTGGCTCAGCGAGCTGACTGACCTTCATCCAACTCACTCCATTAAGCTTGAATGAAATTAAGAGCACTTGAGGAAAAGAGAGCTGGTGTTTGACCAATCCAGTACAAGTTAAGTGAAAATGGAGACAAAGCAAATTAAGACAGTTTAATGTTCCACATTTGCCTTGGATTTCCAAGACGTACTGGATAAAAACATCCTGCACTGGGAAAATTTACTGGAAAGTTAAGTCGGCTGAAACATTTTCCTGTTTCGCTATACAGGATAAACGCTATATGTGAGTCAGTTTGCTTTTGTAGGAAACCCTCAGACATATTACACAATCAAAGTCAATGGGCTTTGTTCAGGCTTCAAGAAGACAGATTGGTTGACCTTCCATCTAAGGAGGAATTTTTGTTTCCTGCTCAAACATGGACGAACTCCTCATTTATATTAAAGAGAAAAGCATGAGTATGTATTGAATTCCATATAGTCTAGTCACGCTGAGTCATCATTTATGCTTATTAAAGGTGTGTATGCTCAACCTTTGTCCCACAACACTTAAGACATGAGATTTTGATTAATATTCTTTTATTGTAAACACCATATATAAGGTTATTTGATATTTTCTCAACAGTTTATGACATCGTGTTTAACAAATGAATTTACCATACCACAAATCAATGACTTAAAGAAGGGGGTGGCACTGTCACCATTTTCACATAGTACTTTCAGGATTTCAAGTACAGCACTGTTTCGGTATAATTGCCAAAATGAACAAGATGTTTTAATAAAGGAGGGATCTGGAGTCTATTGAAAGCAGGTGAGCCACCTTTCACTGCATGTAAACCTGGAAGAGCGTCCTAACTCTTCTTTCCAATCAGCCTTATCCTGAAGCTCAACATGACCTTAAAATTGGAATAACCATTTTGTTTGGCCATCACTGACCTCATATGAGACATGTCGGATCAGTGTGATGCTTGTGGTTTTCACCACCATGACCACCACAGCATCAAATAAATGCGTTTGTTTTGGAAACCACATTCACATGCTGCCAAAGGACTTATTGTTCATCCAGTTGCTAAATGAAAATGATTACGCTGTTCAAAATGTCCAGCTGTACCAAAATCCCCAATAGACCCTCTGTGTTACTGTTTACCACAACTGTTACCTTTTTTATTCATTTAAAGTTTCCATGCTATATAAAAACTGATCATATAGGCTTATGTGACATGTGACATAATCATTTATGTATAATGTTACTACATGTTTACATGTCAGTCTAAATATGTACTTATCTGTGCACAGATGTGACCTATGCTGCAAACAATCTATAAATTCTCAAATTCACAGTCAAAGTCTGTCATTCTGCACAGGATGTACTTCCACTGTCGGTCTCTGAAACAAATTAAAAGAAAAAGCCTGTCAGTTCAGCAATCATAAAACTCTACATGAATATTATCTTTGCTGCTTCTTCTGTTCCTGTCTTGTCTACCAATACATTCTGCTCCCAAAGGCCTGACTATGGAGATCTCTACTTCCAAGTCAGTCATGGGAGGATGCCAACATTTTTTGGATGTATTGTCTACCACACTGCTGCTTCATGGAATCAGGGGTTTTGGGAGGGAAAAAAAGGATGTTTGGAACAAACCTTTCCACTCCTGTGAAGGTGGTCTGAGCTCCTCGAATGAAATAACCATAACTGGGCATGACCAGCTCTCCTTCCTCTTTGTAGTATTCAGGAATGTTATTGGTCTTCCTGTGGGAATCAACAAAAGCACTGATTTTACAATACTGAGATGAGTTGGGTTTTACAATAGAAGTTAAAAGGATACTTTGGCATTCTAGGGAAATAAGCTGATTTACTGTCCTGCTCAGGTACAGATTGATTCCGCTTTCATGTCTGAGTGCTAAATGTACAACCAGGAAATGGTTACCTTATCTGAACACAAACACCGAACAGTCTGGTTCAATCCAGGTAAAAAGATCTACCTGCCAGCTCCACAGCTCCTGAATTACTTTGTTATTGTTACATCCATGTTAACTCTGTATCAGAGTGTTTTGTGTTCAAGTGTGTGCGACTGTTTCTTGGTGAAAAACATTGATTTCACTAGCAACTTTGAATATTCAGTATGTTTTCAAATCAAGCAGGAAAAAGTTTGTTCAGTAGATAGTTTTTGAGGCACTAGTAGCTGTAGCTCTAGCATTTCACACAGCTTTTCACTCTTTGTTTTAAGTTGTTGTGCGACGGTAGGCTAAGATTAGCTTCAGATTCAAATGTGCCTTACTGTTAATCATCTAACTTTGACGGAATGAGCAAATGCTCCAAAATGTTAAAACATGTCTGTAGCCGTGTGTTGACATACATGCAGGAGTAAGGACAGCGGCGTTTATAGTAGCAGCAGTAGAACTGCCATTCACGGTCCAGGACGGGTTCAAAGTACTTGCTTTGCACGCCTGCTACCAGGCCATTTCGACTGCATGTTGAAACCCTGCAAAGACACATAGTCAATTATTTCTATTTCATTCAATTGATACAAAGAAAGAAAGACAAACATCTAAAAATGTCTTGTAAGTCATTGTTGGCCTTGAAACATGGAAAAACATTTCAAAGTGGAAGGAGGCATCCAAAAATTTTCAGGAGCAGCTCAGTGAACTGAAGTGAAAATATACTGCGTTATGATTCATGTGTTTGAGTTAGCACAGAGATATAGTTGTTTTGTTGCAGTTTTTTAAAACGTTTAAGAGACTTAGGACAATCCTTTTTATGTGTCTAGCATAATTTGAATTATAATCCTACACAGCAGTATTAAGCTATCCTCACTCAATTTCTCAGTGTTGATTGGATGACATAACGAAGCAAGTTAAAATGAGGTTGGTGGTGAGACACTTCCTCAGAGCTTTGCCTGACGATAGGACCACAGTGTCAGATTTAGAACCCCTGTACTACGCTGTTTGTTGCTGTAGCTGTTTGTTTATGGCCCATACGCTTCACTGTCACCACAACACATTCAAATGTACCAAGTCCAAGCACTTGGAGCTGGGCATTGAGAAAAAGTTTGTCATGGCAACATGGACATGGTCAACAACCATTCAGTCATTGGGGGTGTTTTCCTGCAGGGGCCCGCCAGTGTTATCCAAACAGGCAGCATGTTAAAGCAGGCAGGAGCGGCAGTGATGGAGCACACAGCGTTTGTTTTGAACCAATGGGCTGGGTTCAGCTGAATATTGAATGAAAGCAGTCTGGAAGGATGTATGTCCTCTGCTCACACACATACATCATGCAAGCTGTTGATAAAACAGACTTCAACTCTCCTTCAAAATGGCTTGATCCATTATGAACCTTCCTGGATAGTTGTTTGTTGGTTGAAAATGCTGTTGTGGGGATGTGGTAAAAGTAAAAGAAAAGAGAAAATACCAAAAGCAATCAGTCGGAGGATGGAAATTAAACACATAAAACACAAGAGACCTTACTGAACCTGTTACAAGTCCCTGCTTTATGAATGGCATGCTGCAATTGTTGAGGAAAATGCTGTGACACGTGGACGACAAACTACAATATGGTATCACAGAGGGGCCCCTGACACAGCCTGTTGAATAAATCTTGTTCAGATAGACTGGAGACAGTCCACTTCACAGTAACAGAAGACACATATGGTTGCTCTGGACTGAGACTGTAATTCAAGCAGGCTCAGAAAGACCAGGCATGAAATTAAAGTTATAAAAACAACACCCATGTGGAAGGTTTGAGATAAAGTCTGTCTGTTGTAGCCTTGTATAAACCAACAAGTCTTCAGGCTATAAAGTTTGGGTTCATCACTGGTTTATGTGTTGAATCTGTCTTTTCCTTCTTGTCTAAGTGAAACTGTGTAAAGCAGCTAGCCCTAATTAAATCTGTAAAAAATGATGAACCAGGAAACATGTGTTGCCCCTCCAATCAGGGGTGACGTTGTGACTGGGTGGGACCCCATTAAAGCCATCTGGCCCGTTCTGAATGTTCTGAACATACATTCCCTTGACTTTAATTTGTAATGGTTAAAACTGGTGCTTGGACTCATATGTATGATTAAAAAAGTGTTGCCTTAAATGTTACTTTACATTTATAGACAATATTAATTCATCTAGTGTCATGTGATATCTGGACCCATCATGGCAGCCTATTTAAGCTGCCTTGCATGAGCATTAAACTGAGTGATCAACATTATGTTTCATTCTGTACAGGTTGAGTACACAGTTAGAATCAGACATTTCTGTTTTCCTGAGACCCACAGGAAACCGTCTAATTTGGGGAAACGTTATTTCCTGGCATTAAATAGCTATGCTTTCACTTCATTTTACACAGTGGGGTGTGTATTTATTATAAATGAAGACTAATGTCTACAAAAGTATGACTCAGACTTTTGAGCTGGTGATAAATATAAAGTCCCACCTACTGTGCACTGCTTCATGAGAAGACTATGGTTTTTAGATAAAAGCATGATGTAGTCGTGTCATTCATTAGCAGAAATTGTTCCACTTCACCCATCGATCACTGACACAGGGGGTTTATTCTTATAATAGTTCAGCACCTAAACCCTCAAAGGCCTCATAGGACCTCTGTGTCTGCTTAAAATGAGCTTAATCAGATATATTACCAGTCAAAGTATATCTTTGGGATGGGGGACATACAGTGTAGGTTCATGTCTCACTGAGGCGTTTCATCTTTGATCTATGCGTCTGTCATCCTGTTGATTGGAAAAATAAAGAACAAATGGATCAAAGATGTGGGTCTTACGTGGCTTCCCAAAGGATTTGCCTGAAATAAATAACCTTGATGAACTAAATGAATTATTTCAAACATATTCACATGTGCTGCACAGAGTGAAATAGAAGCCTGAGGATGCTGTTGAACACTACGTCAACATTTACTCCATACATATAATCTGTGTCAGATGTTCAGATTATTGGTTTACTCCTACTCTACTCTGCAGCGTTTGTTCATAGCCCTGGTGGTCAAAGATGTAATGTACAGTAATGCTGTTTGCAGCAAAATCATGAAGAATTGAAACATTTCTATCAGCAATTCTTCCCAATGCATTCAGATCACGTCTGTATCACAGGTTGGACCTTGAGCTGATGAAACCACTGAAATTAAATTGGACTTGATTCCTGTTAAATTAACCTATATACAGTACCAAGATATGTATTAATCTTCAGTGCACGCAAATTAATACATGCAACAGTTTTTTAGTGTAAATTTGACACTTCCTGAGCTCACAGGTGCACAAGGGGATTATAACAGTGTATTAAATTAAATTAAAGAAAAAAGAATACAATCTCTGATATACGAGAACCCACCACTCCATTCCAGCACGGTTGATGTCATCCCACCAGCAGTCAGTGGGTTCCCCTAGACCCTCAGGGGTAGGTTGGCAGTCAAAGGTCCACACGCGGTCCGAGCCATCCTTCTCGCTGTAGTCGCTCCTGATGGCTACCACAGCCTCTCCATGGGGACACTGGAAGTTGAAGCTCTGGCGGTAGCCATTGACCCAGGATATGTCCTGATGGTCAGGCGACTGAGCTGCTACTGCTGCCAGCACAGACAATGACAACACAACCAGAGCTGGATTCATGCTGTTTGCTGCTCCTCTCCACATGTGCCTCGCTTTTAACTCCTCTAGAGCTGTTGTCCAGATGTTTTGTGTGATGTGTGATTTGCTGTTGTTGGGACAAATCCAAATGTCGATGTCTCTTTAAGGTAGACTCTGAGAGGCAGCATTAGCAAAGTCCCACCATGGATGAGGGGGCACCTTAAAAGACTGGAATGGAAACATTATATGCTTTACTTTATAGTTGACTGTTAAATGTGTGGAAGCAGTAATTATTTCATTTCTCTTGGCAGTATCATGCCTTTCTATCAATTTGGACAATTGACTTTTATTATGGTCATTGCATTTAATCATACCAATCAGAAGAAAACACATATTTTCCTTATCGAATCAACAGAACTTCTGAATGATTCTAACAAGCAACACCTCAACATAAGTGTCATATGTGGATAAAACATCCATCTATTGTCTTGTAGATGAGACGACCATAATAATCTTGACTTCATCCACTTTTCCTCTTAGCGGATCATGGGTCATATCTGGGCCTATCCCAGCTGAATATGGGCTAGAGGTGGGGTGCAGGTGGGAGGAAGCAGGAGAACCTGGAGAGAACCCATACAGACACAGGGAGAACATACAAATTGTGAACAGAAAAGAATCAAATCCAAAACCTTCTAGCTGTGAGACGACAGTGCTACCCACTGTGAAGAGGCACACACACACACACACACACACACACACACACACACACACACACACACACATGCATGCACACACACAGACACACATACACGAACACACACAGACACACATACACGAACACACACACACACGCATGCATGCACACACACACACACACACACACACACACACACACACATGCAGTATAAGGAGTATGAGTGATACTTCATATTTATAGATGATGGTTCCTTTTATAACTTAAATAAAAAACATTTTATTCATCTAATGGGTTTTATGTTGCTACGATGCAAATGTGAGTGCCTAGTAATTGACCACTTTCAGCACACTGCATTAGGGTTTTAGTTGTTAGTTAGGCAAGGTCTGTATAATCTAGTAGAAGCCACAGTATTTTTAGACTGGAAACAAAAATGGCAAAAGCACCAGACTTTAGCTGAGTACTGAGTTGGTTCCCTGAGCTTTTGTGTGATGCCTGTGAATGTATCATTAATATTTTAGGGTTAAAGGTTATCGAAAAATAAGGCCCAGTCATGTACGTTCACCGTATGTATGTTGTGTTGTAGCTGGTCCAGGATGCTGTTTTTTGTGATTAAGTTAAATGAATTTAAACCCTAATCCAAATTTAAGCAAAACAGCGTTCTGCCAAAGGAAATTTGTCAAGATATTCATATGAAATTATTAAAAACAATGACAAACACAATGTTTTCTGCAATGTTAAAGGAAATGACATACTATACATGTCCCACTGAGGAGCTGTCCTTTCTCTCTTTGGGGGACAAAAGTGTGTTTTCAACCAAGGAGCTAAATTAATAATCATGTAAATGGAAGCATCACCAACAACATAAACAACTGGAGATGATCAGCCTTTTCAAGGGTTGCTGTGCAAAAAAAAAAAAATGAGACTGAAACAGTCCAAACAGTCATTCTGCTGAGGGACATATTCCTTCATTGCCATAAACGTCTACAGCGGAGTTAATGTCAATCATATATGCAACAGTCTGTGTTGCAAATTCTCAGGTGAACACCAAATGTGTCAATGTCAGAACAGAAAGAAACATGTGTAAGCACAAAAACAAAACTGAAGTCAAAACGGTTTGTGTCGTCTTTACTAAACACCACAGTGCCAAGGTTTGTAAGGAAACAATTGAGCATTTTTACGTGTAAGGCATGTAACTATTTGTTTGTGACCTGATTTTAGATTTCATAATGTGCAGTCTACAACTGAAGGAAAGGATCCCTTTCCCAGGCTGAATGCCTTTGATAAGTTCAAGTGCTGATATACAGATTAGACACAATCCATATTACTTCAAATTTAGTCCCACCAATATGAGGATCCATCCCAAATAATAACACATGTGACTTCTGAATCATATCACTGAGTGCTATGCCCCTGAATACAGTAGAGATTACTCACAAATGAGAACAGAACCATTGATCTATTTTCTCCACGGCTTCTCTTGTTGCTTTAAACACATACTGACTTAAGATAGCTACTTCTCCTTATTAATTAACTTTAAAGGTTTGGGGAATGGATAATAATTATGTATTTCTCTTGAATCCTTGTAGTTGATGGCAAACAAAGTTCTTGACAATGGACTTCAAACCTGATAGCTTGATGATGCGCTAATTTAAGATGTATCATTTAAATGAAATGAAAAATTTGTGATACAGTGAAATACAGGAGTGCATTGATGATATAGTATGTTAAAAACTGTATAATAAGCAAGAATAATCAAAATAAAAGTTAGAAATTAAAGCTATTTAGTAAACATATGTAGTACATTATAATAAGCATGTACTAAGTTTAGAAAGTGTGGATTGACAAGGTGGACTGTTATCAAACAGTATTTGCAGCACAAAAATATACAATATTTACATGTTGACACATTGTAAGGTAAATTCTTCAAAAAATATATTTTACAGTCTCATCTTTCTATGAATCTCTACCATCTATATTTCCATGTAAAATGTTTTATTTTAAATCCATGTACTATGCTCAACATTCTAGAGCAAAACATTTCTCAATGTTTATGTCTCCATGCTGATGAATCTGCTGCCAGCAAAATGCATTCATTTCAAAAGTTTTACAAAAACTTGCTGCTATAGATTCATGTAAATCGATCATATCTTAACAACAAATGCACCCTGAGGGAAGCTCACTAAGTGTGGATACAGACATTATTACATTATATCACAAAGGCTCTACATACACATTATACCCCTTTTAAATCTTTTTCCGACCAGATGCTTTTGCTGCCTTTGCTGAGGAGAGAAATTCACAATTCACTGTGTGCCTGATCTGATAGCATGTGATTGATCATCATGATCATCCTCAAAGCATCTAAAAATACATGAGAGCAGATGCTCAGGAATGGTGTGTGACTCACTGTATGAGGAGTTCCACTAAAGTCAAAACGGAGCAGAACTAGGAGGTATTAATAGACGCTGTCATCTATTTTAAAAGCTCTATTTAGAGCAGTGCTGCTGGCACTTAGTGAATGTAGGGCCTCATTCACAATACTTTGATCCAACTGTGACACGGAGACTGAACTGTGCCAAAGATCATCGAGGGGGGGCATGAAATAAGTTCATGGGATATCTGTGTTGAAATCAACCCACACAGATCTGAAGTGCTTTTACATAAGCACTCAGATACTACAAGTCCTAAGAAAACTTTCTGACTGTCCTCCAGTAATTAACTGGATTAAATTATTATCAGCTCGTCTTTAAGTCCCATGTGCAAAAATGAATGCCAGTACAGATACTTCAAATATTTCTAAGCTACATTTCACATCTGCTTCTCATTGACCCCAACAGCCGTTTTGAACAGTCCTGCTCCTAGAGCGATCCTAGTAGGACAACAAATACCACTATATGCTTACTCTACCATTGCTGATCAATGTTGTGAAGCAGACTATAGGTTCCCAATGATGTACTGAATAACTTCCATGCATCCTGATCCATTATATACTACAGCAATTGGCTCCTATTTTGTATGTCTCAGGGTTTTTTTCATAGTTTTATTCGGTTCCTCACATACAAGCACAAGACAGTAGCTAGTATCCCACTGGGATGAATGCTGGCATACTGAACAATCACATTAGACAGCTCCTAAAAACACAGATTATATTCACTGCATGGATTATACTATTAAGGTCAAGATTAAACAAAAACTGGCTAAAGTAAGCCTTGTTAGGACCATATCAGTGGATCACAGTAGTGGTGCAACAAATGCACATTTTGCATTCTGCTATGTTCTGTCCTTAGGGTTCTGTCTCATGGTTGCAAGGCTCAAAACCTAATAGTTATGTCAAACTGGTATCATGTACAGTGCGCCCTCGTTCCTTGCGGTTTAATGCGTTCCAGGAACCACACGCAATTAACAAATTCCGCAAATGAGCAACAAACTTTTTATTCTATTATTTACGGTAATTTAAACATTTATGACCCTCCCCATACTGATATTAAACCACCTTCTATCTGTATTACCTTTTCCCACACACTTATCAACAGTTTAAAGCACTTTTGTGTCTCACGTAAATCCGAGACTCATGGAAGAAGGAGAGGAGGAAAGTGCGTTCGCACGAAGAAAGAGAAGAGGAGCGCCAAGAGTATAGGACTAAGAGTAGGGACGTTGAATGTTGGAACTATGACAGGAAAAGGTAGAGAGTTGGTCGACATGATGCAGAGGAGGAAGGTAGACATACTGTGTGTCCAGGAGACCAGGTGGAAAGGTAGCAAGGCTAGAAGTTTAGGAGCAGGGTTCAAGTTGTTCTATCATGGTGTAGATGGGAAGAGAAATGGAGTAGGAGTTATCTTGAAGGAGGAGTTTGTTAGGAATGTCCTGGAGGTAAAAAGAGTGTCAGATAGAGTGATGAGTCTGAAGCTAGAAATAGAAGGTGTGATATTCAATGTTGTTAGTGGGTATGCCCCACAGGTAGGATGTGAGCTGGAGGAGAAGGAGAAATTCTGGTTGGACTTTGATGAAGTGATGCAGAGCATACCTAGAAGTGAGAGAGTTGTCATTGGTGCAGACTTCAATGGACATGTTGGTGCAGGTAACAGAGGTGATGAGGAAGTGATGGGCAGGTTTGGTATCCAGGAGAGGAACGCAGAAGGACAGATGGTAGTTGACTTTGCAAAAAGGATGGAAATGGCTGTAGTGAATACTTTCTTCCAGAAGAGGCAGGAACATAGGGTGACCTATAAGAGTGGTGGTAGGAGCACACAGGTAGACTACATCTTGTGTAGACGATGTAACCTGAAGGAGATCAGTGACTGTAAAGTGGTGGTAGGCGAGAGTGTAGCCAAACAGCATAGGATGGTGGTGTGTAGGATGACTCTGGTGGTGAGGAAGATGAAGAGGGCAAAGGCAGAGCAGAGGACGAAATGGTGGAAGATAAAAAAGGAAGGGTATTGCATGACCTTTAGGAAGGAGTTAAGACAGGCTCTGGGTGGTCAGGAGGTGCTTCCAGATGACTGGACAACTACAGCTAATGTGATCAGGGAGACAGGTAGGAGAGTATTTGGTGTGTCATCTGGAAGGAAAGTAGATAAGGAGACTTGGTGGTGGAATGAGGAGGTACAGGAGTGTATACAAAGAAAGAGGTTAGCTAAGAAGAAGTGGGACACTGAGAGGACTGAGGAGAGTAGACAGGAGTACAGGGAGATGCAGCGTAAGGTGAAGGTAGAGGTAGCAAAGGCCAAACAAGAAGCTTATGATGACTTGTATGCTCGGTTGGAAAGTAAGGAGGGAGAGACTGATCTATACAGGCTGGCAAGACAGAGAGATAGAGATGGGAAGGACGCGCAGCAGGTTAGGGTGATTAAGGATAGGGATGGAAGTCTATTGACAGGTGCCAGCAGTGTGATGGGAAGATGGAAAGAGTACTTTGAAGAGTTGATGAACGTGGAAAATGAGAGAGAACAAAGACTAGAAGAGGTGACTGTTGTGGACCAGGATGTAGCAAAGATTAGTCAGGATGAAGTGAGGAGAGCACTGAAGAGGATGAAGAGTGGAAAGGCAGTCGGTCCTGATGATATACCTGTAGAGGTTTGGAAGTGTCTAGGAGAGGTGGCAGTAGAGTTTCTGACTGGGTTGTTCAACAGGATCTTAGATAGTGAGAAGATGCCTGAGGAGTGGAGGAGAAGTGTGCTGGTGCCCATTTTTAAGAACAAGGGAGATGTGCAGAGTTGTGGCAACTACAGAGGAATAAAGCTGATGAGCCATACAATGAAGTTATGGGAAAGAGTAGTGGAAGCTAGACTAAGGGCAGAAGTGAGCATTTGTGAGCAGCAGTATGGTTTCATGCCAAAAAAGAGTACTACAGATGCAGTATTTGCTTTGAGGATGTTGATAGAGAAGTACAGAGAAGGCCAGAGGGAGCTGCATTGTGTTTTTGTAGATCTGGAGAAAGCTTATGACAGGGTGCCCAGAGAGGAACTGTGGTATTGTATGAGGAAGTCTGGAGTGGCAGAGAAGTATGTGAGAGCGGTGCAGGACATGTATGAGGACTGTAAGACAGTGGTGAGGTGTGCTGTAGGTGTGACAGAGGAGTTCAAGGTGGAGGTGGGACTGCATCAGGGATCAGCTCTGAGCCCCTTCTTGTTCGCTATGGTGATGGACAGGCTGACAGACGAGGTTAGACAGGAATCTCCATGGACTATGATGTTTGCAGATGACATTGTGATCTGCAGTGAGAGTAGGGACGAGGTGGAGGAGAAGCTAGAGAGGTGGAGGTTTGTCCTGGAAAGGAGAGGGATGAAGGTTAGCCGCAGTAAGACAGAGTACATGTGTGTGAATGAGAGGGACCAAAGTGGAAGAGTGAGGTTACAGGGAGAAGAGATCAAGAAGGTGGAGGATTTTAAGTACTTAGGGTCAACAGTCCAGAGCAATGGAGAGTGGGGAAAAGAGGTGAAGAAACGTGTACAGGCAGGATGGAATAGGTGGAGAAAAGTGTCAGGTGTGATGTGTGATAGAAGAGTTTCAGCTAAAATGAAAGGAAAGGTGTACAAAACTGTGGTGAGACCAGCGATGTTGTTCGGTCTAGAGACAGTGTCACTGAGGAAAAGACAGGAGGCAGAGCTGGAGGTAGCAGAGATGAAGATGCTGAGGTTCTCTTTGGGAGTGACCAGGAAGGATAGGATCAGGAATGAGTACATCAGAGGGACAGCACATGTTAGAGGTTTTGGAGATAAAGTCAGAGAGGCCAGACTGAGATGGTTTGGACATGTCCAGAGGAGAGATAGTGAATATATTGGCAGAAGGATGCTGAGTTTTGAACTGCCAGGCAGGAGGCCTAGAGGAAGACCAAAGAGGAGGTTTATGGATGTAGTGAAAGAGGACATGAAGGTAGTTGGTGTGAGAGAAGAGGATGCAAAGGACAGGGTTAGATGGAGGCAATTGATTCGCTGTGGCGACCCCTGAAGGGAAAAGCCGAAAGGCTTTGTCTCCTTTCTGTGTGAAAGGAGACAAAGCCATGAAGCCATATTCCCGCTTTTGCGCAGAGCGCTGTTCCATCCATTTATTCTAAATATAGTGGCAAATATCAAATTGATCAATGTACCAAGTTTTAAGTAGATCATATGAACAACTCTTGATATATAAGTCAATCACATACATAGTGAGAAACCTCTCATTATATTTGTATGAAAAATATATAAACTCAGATCATCAGACATCAGTTGACCCTCTGGAAATGACACATCTGCTCCTGCAGAGCTGGTCAGGGCTGCGCTGGGACAGGCTTTCATTGTCATTTCATTGTCCCAGTGGCCAGCGGCATGTATTCAAATCAGGCCACCTAGCAGCTGCTGTGTGGATAGTATCCCATTCACAAATGTTCCAACACAGAGGACATCCTGAGACTGTGAAAGCAGAACAACCTGCTGTGTTCAGTCTGTTTGGCCAAGTGAATATAAATAACTGTAGCAAATGACACTTGATTTCAGTAAAAGTAAGCTCATTGTTCATTTGGTGCGCATCATCATTCAGCTTGAAACGATCATCTCTTGATAATTATTACTACATAGAAAGCCTTGTTTAAAGCGGAGTGAATCATTTTTCTGAGGGTAAAACAGAAATGCTGAAATGTGATGCATATTAAAGAACCATGTGAGAGCTGAGCTTAGATCAAGTTGACTGGTCGTATGAGGGCAACCACAGCCAATACACACAAATTAAAATACATCTAATCTCACATCTAATATGTCAGTTAAAGGTGTGTTTTCAAGTGACAATTTGTGCTTACTCATGGTAGACATCTTAATATTACAAGAATCATCCTTCTGCCGATACTAATCCACCCATACATCTTTCATACGGTGTGAGTGTATAGTGTATGTTAGGCTTCAATAGTCAGGTTATCGGCCATAGCTCCAATCAGATGGGACTTTAACATGACAACTGCATGGACACACTCAGTTCTATCCCTTTTCTGCTCCAATTCAATGGCAGGCGTTGAAACTAACAATGTCGGAGCTTGTGTTTCCATCAAAGCGAAGTTCAAAAATCCTCCAGTCTGTGTTAAATCTGGAAGAGGAATTGAATTCAAAAGGTAACAGCTGTCATATAAGACAAGTTCTGCACAGTTCTACCACTCAGCAGAAATGAAAAGAACACAGATGGCTCACTCTAAACTGCTTCCACCATCAGCTTAAAACAAGCAGTTTATTGTGGTTTTCTGTCAGAATGTATTTAATTTGGATGTTTTTACGAGTTTTAACATCTTGATGCTTGATGAGGATGCGATCTGTGATATGCTGCTCTTTTCCCTCTCTGTCTTGCCTCTTACATACGACTAAATTGCAACAGCCAATATGTTTAAAAGAACACAACTACAACTGAGTAACTTTTCACAAAACTCAATAAAGAGATTTTATTAATGAAGATATGGCACATGATTACATCCTGCTTCAAAGTGGTGATGTATTGTAATTGTCCGTTAGTCCGTCCGTTCGTCCACCAAATATCTTCATAACTGCTGCAGACAGAAAGATGAAACAAAACGCATTACTCGGGCGGCAAAGGGGATGAACATAGATGGTGACCTTGACCTTGTGTTGTGTTGTATTGTGTTGTGTTATGTAGTGTTATGTGTGTTGTGTTGTATTGTGTTGTGTTGTGTACTGTTGTGTTGTGTTGCGTTTGTTGTGTTGTCTTGTATTGCACTGTGTTGTGCAGTGTTATGTTGTGTTGCATTGTGTTGTGTTGTGTAATGTTGTGTTGTGTTGTGTAATGTTGTGTTGTGTTGTGTTGTGTTTTGTTGTGTTATGTTGTATTGTCTTGTGTTGCGTTGTCTTGTGTTGCGTTGTGTAATGTTGTGTTGTGTTGTGTAATGTGTTGTGTTTTGTTGTGCTGTGTTTTGTTATGTTGTGTTGTGTTTTGTTTTGTTGTGTTATGTTGTCTTGTGTTGTGTTGCGTTGTGTTGTGTTATGTTGTGTTGTGTAATGTTGTTTTGTGTTTTGTTGTGTTGTGTTCTGTTGTTTTGCGTTGTGTTGCTTTAGGTTGTGTTGTGTTGTGTTGTGTTGTGTTGTGTTGTGTTGTGTTGTGATGTGTTGTGTTGTGTTGTGTTGTGTTGTGTTGTGTTGTGTTGTGTTGTGTTGTATTACGTTGCGTTGTGTTGTGTTGCGTTGTGTTAGGTTATGTTGTGCATATCCGTAACAGTCCCTTGTGTCCTGACCTTGGAAAACACTTTAAGCACATTGCTTGGAAGATGCTCTATCAATAACACATTATTCTGTTCACAGAAATCCTATCACATAGTATTTATCTTTGTGTTAATGGATAATGTTTTCTAATCAAAATAAATATTCATTCTGGACATCTGAGGCTGTAATTATAAATGAAAAGAGTGATACTTCTCTCCTAAAAACACAACTATCTCTGGTATGCACAGTTACACAACTGCCGCTATGAGGATGTCAAAGCATGATCCATTTTGCCTTCAGACCTTTGCTGTGTAATAGTGCTTCACTGATGAAATTAAGGGGCCAGCCAAAAAGGCCTCCGTCATAACATCTACAGAACAAACCACTTTGCTTCAGGCTGTAAACCTCATTAGAACAATGCATCGTGGGTGCTTGGAGGATGTGTCTGAGCCACGGCTGGCAAGGCAGGCATGCGGGCAGGCAGGCAGAGATAAGCCTCGCTGACAGTCGTGATAATGGGAGAGCAGGAATGATTGCTGGAAAATAATCACAGCCAAAGTATTTCAGGCTCATGATACCATGTTCTCATTTATTTGCTTGTGTCAGTGCCATAACTTCTCCTTCAGGCTTCAAGGCTATCTGAGAGGGATGACACACAAGGGTCAAGATGTTTGAGTGATCGTTGACTCCAGCAAGGTCATTATTGTGTCTATGCAATGTACAGCTGCTCGTGTCTACAGCTCATATTTTGACATTGGAGCTCACTAACGGACAGTGTTGTCCTGCTTGGGGGAAGTAGAGCGGTTCAATAACTCTGTCTTCCTTCTTCCCACAGGTGGATCCTAGAAAGTCAAACCACCAGACCAGAACAAAGTAATTTCCAGTGACTCAACACCACTACAGAGACCGCAGTACAGTAATTATTATATGAGTCTGATTACTTTTCATGTGAGTTGAAACATAACATATAATGACACAGTGCTTCCACTGTGCAGCTACAACAAAAGAAGTTATTGTATTATATACTGTTATTGTACATATATGAAGGTCTAACCTCCTAAGGTGGTTAGATGAGGTGGACCAGATGTTACCAACATCCTTGCCTTGTTTACCACAAAGAACTACTGCAGCAGTCGCCCCCCCCCCCCCCCCCCCCCCCCCCAAAGAACCACTCATAGTTTGTTTAGAATTTATTGACGTTTTAGGACACATTGAACAGTGAATTTATTCAGCGTTTTGAATCAGCTGTTGATTATGATTTATTTGGCGCAGAATATTGATTCCATCTTGCCTTGGATCCAGTCTGCACCCTGGCACCGGCTCCATGACTGCCTTATAGACTAAATGAACATTTTAAATCACATATTCTTCTGTGTTGTTTGCCGTTGATACTCTGAGGTAAACAGCACTCCATCTAGTTGTCTCTGTGACAGTGGCGCCAGCAATAATACAACTTAAAGATGCTGGGGCATCTGTCTGTGTATGAGGGAGGGGGGTCTCTTTCCACTTTAAAGGAACAGAGCACCCGAAATGACCATTATCTACACATTCCCTAGCGAATGGGAAAAGTTCCATGGTTCACATGACCAGGGTGTGATTTGTTGGGGGGTTACATCTATACCTCTGCTGAATGAATTCTATCCTTCCGGAGATCCATCTGTCCATTCATTTTGTGGTAGACAACATGAGGGTAACCGTCTCATCTACAGCTGCTTCTTCTGCTTTGCAGGTCACATGGGTTGCTGGAGCATAACTTGAGTTAAAAACATGAAATAACAGGCTGGTAGTGACAGAGTTTTCTTACAGGCAGCCTATAGTCATTATTTCTGACTCTAACATCCAACCTGACCAGAGTTGTCAGCAATCTCTATGTTCGTGAACATATCAGTACTCATTAATACAATGTGGGTTCGTTCCTTTCTCAGAAGTTCAGAGATTCGGATGAAAGATGAACGAAACTCTGCAGATGACGCCCCAACAGGAAAAAAAGACAAGACCAGATGAAGTCTGACATCAGAGTAAACTGTTCACTTAGTCTGAGATTTACTGAGTTATTTTGACATGATGGGATATTAATGTTATGTTTTATAGATCATTAGCATTAAGCTAAATCCTATTGACCCTGTTGGCGCAATCACGCCTTATCCAAGCTCTTGTGTCAAATATGAATGTTTAACTTTTCAGAATTTATACTCATAGGGTCTACCATTGACCTATAAAGGAATTTGTCCCGTTGATTGCTTATTGCTCACGTGAATTTCACTCATAAATTGTAGTTTTGCAAAGTTGATGAATTACTACTACTAAGACTAAGCTAACTGTTCATGTTATTCATTTGTAACAGCAGCATTACCTGTCTCTCTTTCATGGACTGATGATCAAGGAACAGAGTATGAAAACTCTCAGCAGCACTACAGGAAGTTGTTTTTTATTATCACCATTCTGCTGAGTGGTTTTTAATGAACATTTGGTGAATATTCTGTTTCCTGTATAGTGCTGTCTCTTTTCTTTAATGGAATATCTTGACAATCAGAAATAATCTAATCCTTGGCAGAGAGTAATGGGTGTTAGCAACCATAAATTACACAGTGGAATGGCCAATGTAAACGGTTCTGATTCTGCTAATGCTGTGTTGTTTTTCATCACAGAATTTAGGGTGATATAATGTTATGTCCCTAAAATGTTTTCCTTCTTTCTTCCTTTTTCCGAAGGTTCAGTAGCTTTGTAGCATATTTCGAATTCAAATTAAAACTCTCTGATGTTGGCTTCAAAGCCTGAGTCCAAGGTCCGTTTTCAGACACGTTATTTATAGTCTGGTAGCATGTCAGAATGCCGTAGTAATAAAAACTGGTGTAAAATTACATTTGAAGCATCTTCGCTCCAAATTATGAGCAATTTCAACTTATCTTTTTTGTGACATGCAACTATTAACTGAATTCTGAATCCACACTTAGGATGATTCGTACATTTTTTTCCATTTCTAAATTCCATGCCCACACCACTTGTAATTTTTTTCACTGCATTTGAAGAACTGGGTCAGTCAGTGCTTAGATGTTGGGTTATGGAGTTGCATGACAACACGGAGCTACTACAATCCTGCTGAAGGTGATTCTGAAAAATCTCAGAGCTCAAATTTTCAGCATGTGAAAAGAGAGCTTACATGTGTTGAGGCTGAACAACCCGACACATGTTTTAAAATGTAGAGAGAGAATCAAGGCACAACCTGACAAGATGTACCTCACATCCACTTTGTTGTTTCTCCAGTGTAAAAAAGCATTACAAAACACTTTCAGTGACGTTATGACACAACGACCCCCATGAATGATAACCCAGTGACAACTTCTTCGGGTTGAGGCAGTGATCTGGTGTTTATGAACCAGTTCACATGGGCTGTATGGTTTAACTCATACCATACACATGGTTTGTTTCCCACAGGAAACATAATAGTCTTAACTAGTTTTATATATTTACTTAATATAGAAGTTAGCTTTATCTGTTTGTCCTGGAAAACACACAAAAGAGAAAAAAAACAACTCAATTTACTTAGTCACACTTGAATCCAAACATACAGTATATCCAAACACGTTTTGTAATAAAAATTAATTCAGAGACATTGTTTTCAGACATTGTTTACAACTGCAATAACATGTTTATTTCACTCAATCCACAATCAATATTGATAAGAAGACATGTACTGATCTAGGCTGTGCTGAATGCAGAATGAACCCTTATTGATAATTCCCATAATTATACAGTTTTTGAGAAGATGCACTGCTGCTGTGGTCACTGTATGGAAAAAAATGTGATGTGCGGTTCATTGATTTTTTTCATCTAACTCAGACAACGGCTGCTCAATTATGCTGCAGGGCAGAGAGACCGTTGGAAGCCCCATAGCAAATATCCCAGACTACTATTACTATGTGACTGAATAGGACTCATCTATTGAAAGTCACCAAACCCACAGATCATGTGACAATTAATATGTTTATTATCTTAGCAATAATTTTGTACTAAAGATTCATAGATTATAAATTTTAACTTTGATACGAGGAGTGTTTCAAATCTATAAAATCTCTCTCTTTATCAAGTACCACTATTCATTCTTAAATCCACAATGTGTGTAAAGTCCTTCCTAAATTCTAATTGCTTGCCATAAATGTGGATCTAATGAAATAGGATAGGGAAGACTTGAGAAATGCCTTAGACTTCAGACATACTGTATGTAAGTGAGGAGTTCTAGAACTGGTAAGCCATGCAAACAAAAGCGTTTGTAAGAAGTTAGTGTAGCACAAGATCCAAAAATGCAGTTTTATGAAACAATATACTAAACAGGGTGACTTTGTTTTATTGATGCCCTTGCTAAAGCTATCATGGGCAGAAAGTGTCATTCTCAACCCATTACACTCGTCTGACCGTTAGAGTTGGTGATTTCTTAAGATGAGCACAATGCTTTATTATTAGGTCAAGTAATAGTATATTTTTATGTTCTTCAAATGAAAATAAAGCATAGTGATAACCAGGGTATGATTCTTGTCAAAAAACAGAAGAGATTCTTTATAGATAGATAGATATATACTTTATTATATTTTATTAATCCCAGAAAAATTGTGTAATCAGTTATGTAAACAATTGTGTAATTGTGTAAAAACAATTGTGTAATTGTGTAATGATGACAAAATAAGCAACCAGCAGGCCTATTTCTTATTTAGGTTGAAAGTTAGAGCCAGTAATGTAGACTATAGGCTTCCTGTAAGAAATTAGTTCATAATTTTTAAATTATTGACAGTGTTGTCCTTCTGTTAGAGCTGAGGGTCTCCTGGGGATGATTGATGCTCAGGTATAAGTAGGAACCAATGTTGGCCATCTTAGGTTTCTGCTTGGAAGGATGAACAGTTTTTTGAACTGTGAACTCTGAATGTTTTGCTATTTAATGTTAACGTGTTGGACTTTTGATGACCAGGAAGTGTATCAGTGTTATTCACGTCAGTGTGGTGGAATACTTCGGTGGTTAAAACTTGACTTAGCCGCTACACCCTTGAGGATAATAACACATTTACCTAAATAAGTGCATGATTTTATAGATATTCTTTGTTTCCACCATTTCTAGCTTTGGTCTTGCCAGCAGAGTCTCCAGTATTTTGTTGATCATTTGAGCAGTGTGATCGTGTTGGAATCCCTACTTATTCACCTGTGACACAACGTAATGGGGAGAGCTGAACACAAGGAGATGGCTGACCCACTAATGTAGAGGTCAAACCATGTGGCCTTGAGGAGTCGTGCTGTTCAGGTTGTGAGATTAAAGAAAAATTCTTAAAAATGGTTCCCATTAACCTTTAAGGGCAGTACTCAGACCACAACCTGTTTAATTTGAGGGTCAGTAACAAGGGCATGTTTGTATGTGAATACAGCACAGAAGAAGGCTGCATTCAAACAAGGTCAGTGAGTACAAAATGAGATTTCCTCTACAGTACATTCACTTTCACGGTTAAAGAATACCTAAGCTTTAATATGGATTATTGTAATATTAAATTAACATTGATCACTTGAGGTTGACATATTTTCATGGATTGAAACAAGATATGTGTTGAGGTGACGTCTTCTGTTATCTTGATGATGAGAACTCTCTCAGTCAACAGTCTGTAACTGTGAAGTACAGTTTCTACATTGGAATGTAGAGGCAGTGAGAAGCTGAGGCTCCTGCACACCACACTGACTTAATGCCCATTTTTTATGGTTGTTATCTTGTGTACCTACGACATGTGAACACTGTTTGTAACAGAAAGCTATGCTGTATGATTGCAGAAAACTTTGTGAATTACAGACCAAGACTTAAATTTACTGGTACTCCATCTTAAAATTGCAGCTCAATTCGAGAATCTCTTGTTCCCACAAATCCTGGAAAACAATTCCTGTCTGTCTCTTTTCTCTAAATTGATGCCACAAAGTCATAAAAATGTGGAGGAGTGCAGAGAACAATGATGTGAATCTGCTTTAAATGGCTAAAGTGTTTACATTCTGTAAATGTATTTTTCAAAAATAATAATAAACTCAACTTACATTTTAGATCAGATCTGACTTTCTATACTAACGTTTCCTCTTACCTGCTGTGCAATTTATCCATGTGGATTGCTTTGGTGTGATTTATGCTGAGTTTTGATGGTTTGGGATGGATGGATGGATGGATGGATGGATGGATGGATGGATGGATGGATGGATGGATAGATAGATAGATAGATACGTACGTACGTACGTACATAGATACATACATACATACATACATACATACATACATACATACATACATACATACATACTTTAATAATCCCGTAGGAAATTTCACATATGCACTGCTCAGCCAAACACCAGGAAAAAACAAAAACCAAACAGGACATACCACAAGACATACACTACACTAACAGACACATGTAGCATGAACAGGACATATACTAAACTATAACTAAAATATAAACAGTAACAAAAAATTTTTGTGTAAGAATCATTTCATTTTTTAACTACACAGTATTATCACTTCAATTGAAACAAAAGATTTCTGATAGGGCATGATTCAGACATTTACGTCATCTGAGTTGCAATCTTTGCTGAGTTACAGGCTGCCAACCAATGATAAAAGGAAAGCTCCCAGTGACACCTTCTTCTTCTTTTCCTTTCGGCTTTTCCCTTCAGGGTTCGCCACAGCGAATCAATTGCCTCCATCTAACCCTGTCTTCTGCATCCTCTTCTCTCACATCAACTACCTTCATGTCCTCTTTCACTACATCCATAAACCTCCTCTTTGGTCTTCCCCTAGGCCTCCTGCCTGGCAGTTCAAAACTCAGCATCCTTCTGCCAATATATTCACTATCTCTCCTCTGGACATGTCCAAACCATTTCAGTCTGGCCTCTCTGACTTTATCTCCAAAACCTCTAACATGTGCTGTCCCTCTGATGTACTCATTCCTGATCCTATCCTTCCTGGTCACTCCCAAAGAGAACCTCAGCATCTTCATCTCTGCTACCTCCAGCTCTGCCTCCTGTCTTTACCTCAGTGACACTGTCTCTAGACCAAACAACATCGTTGGTCTCACCACAGTTTTGTACACCTTTCCTTTCATTCTAGCTGAAGCTCTTCTATCACACATCACACCTGACACTTTTCTCCACCCGTTGCATCCTGACTGTACACGCTTCTTCACCTCTTTTCCACACTCTCCATTGCTCTGGACTGTTGACCCTAAGTACTTCAAATCCTCCACCTTCTTGATCTCTTCTCCCTGTAACCTCACTCTTACCCTTGGGTCCCTCTCATTCACACACATGTACTCTGTCTTACTGCGGCTAACCTTCATTCCTCTCCTTTCCAGGACAAACCTCCACCTCTCTAGCTTCTCCTCTACCTGTTCCCTGCTGTCACTGTAGATCACAATGTCATCTGCAAACATCATAGTCCATGGAGATTCCTGTCTAACCTCGTCTGTCAGCCTGTCCATCACCATAGCAAACAAGAAGGGGCTCAGAGCTTATCCCTGATGCAGTCCCACCTCCACCTTGAACTCCTCTGTCACACCTACAGCACACCTCACCACTGTCTTACACTCCTCATACATGTCCTGCACCGCTCTAACATACTTCTCTGCCACTCCAGACTTCCTCATACAATACCACAGTTCCTCTCTGGGCACCATGTCATGAGATTTCTCCAGATCTACATAAACACAATGCAGCTCCCTCTGGCCTTCTCTATACTTCTCTATCAACATCCTCAAAGCAAATACTGCATCTGCATTACTCTTTTTTGGGATGAAACCATACTGCTGCTCACAAATGCTCACTTCTGCCCTTAGTCTAGCTTCCACTACTCTTTCCCATAACTTCATTGTATGGCTTATTAGCTTTATTCCACTGTAGTTTCCACAACTCTGCACGTCTCCCTTGTTCTTAAAAATGGCACCAGCACACTTCTCCTCCATTCCTCAGGCATTTTCTTACTATATAGGATCCTGTTGAACAACCCAGTCAGAAACTCTACTGCCACCTCTCCTAGACACTTCCAAACCTCTACAGGTATATCATCAGGACTGACTGCCTTTCCACTCTTCATCCTCTTCAATGCCCTCCTCACTTCATCCTGACTAATCTTTACTACTTCCTGGTCCACAGCAGTCACCTCTTCTAGTCTTTGTTCTCTCTCATTTTCCACGTTCATCAACTCTTCAAAGTACTCTTTCCATCTTCCCATCACACTACTGGCACCTGTCAATAGACTTCCATCCCCATCCTTAATCACCCTAACCTGCTGCACGTCCTTCCCATCTCTGTCTCTCTGTCTTGCCAACCTGTATAGATCAGTCTCTCCCTCCTTACTGTCCAACCTAGCATACAAGTCATCATAAGCAACTTGTTTGGCCTTTGCTACCTCTACCTTCACCTTATGCTGCATCTCCCTGTACTCCTGTCTACTCTCCTCAGTCCTCTCAGTGTTCCACTTCTTCTTAGCTAACCTCTTTCTCTGTATACTCTCCTGTACCGCCTCATTCCACCACCAAGTCTACTTATCTACTTTCCTTCCAGATGACACGCCAAGTACTCTCCTACCTGTCTCCCTGATCACATTAGCTGTAGTTGTCCAGTCATAGAAGCACCTCCTGACCACACAGAGCCTGTCTTAACTCCTTCCTAAAAGTCATGCAACACTCTTCTTTTTTTAGCTTCCACCATTTCGTCTTCTGCTCTGCCTTTGCCTTCTTCATCTTCCTCACTACCAGAGTCATCCTCCCAGTGACACCTTAAAAGATTAAAAAGGCATTGCATATGTTTTTTGATTTTGGGGTGGACTGGATATATGTGGCAATGTTTAAAACAGCCTATCTTTAGGACATAGGACACACCTTAATGACTTAATTTAAAAAGGGACTAAATAAATGTGTGTTTAAAAGTTTTTTGTGATGAACTTGCAGACAATTGATACTCGATTCTGAATTTGACTGTAGTTTTACAAACCTTTAGTGTCTTTCAAGCTGACTCTCTCAGCGCCTTCACTGGCATTGTCTCTAGATGTAGAAGGTGTTGTTTGGGCTGGACTTGTCCAGCACCAAAGAGCACACAGATAGAGTTAGCAACTGGCTAGTTAACATCTAGTTAGATTTTCCAAACAAAGCTAACCAGAGAACTGAGCTGCATGTAAATGTTGATCCATATATCTGAATTAGGCAACTGTTTCTAATTGTGTAGGTTCTCAGTCATCCAGGTCCAGGTAAATCAAGAAGAGCAAAAGAATCACCTGGACTTGCTTTAGATTGGCTGACCAACTTAATGTTCTTCGTTTTCTAACAAGGTTCACATATCAATTTCATAAGGTGATAATAAGTTTGTGTTTAATCTAGGTGTTGGGTACATTTTTTGAAGACTAACTGTAAAGGCAGCTTTAGCCATAGATTTTGTTAAGTCATTCTGTTTGTCACTGTTTCTTATCACTTGGTACAAGGCTATAAATAGAACAACAGACTAAAATGTCAAAATCCTGTAGGGTATGCATAACTATGACATTTAATTTAAGTTTCTAATCCAACACATTCCACACAGTATGAGCAGATGAGCAATTTAGATATGGCAGTGTTATATCTCTACAATTAGTGTTTTACAATACCAGAGGACTATTTTAGTGCCAAAAGAATCACCACAATTAATAAACCTCGTCAGGAAGAGTACACTATTGAAAATTTATTTTTCTCCCTCTGTTTCTTATCTGACCATAAAAAATTATTTTGAGCCGAGATGTTTTGCTCTGCCTCAGCGTGAATCCGCTGTACGGCCCGCTGTATAGATGTACTATTGCTGACGAGCTGAAGTCCGTTTCACACATTGCATACCACATTCCATCCACAACCTATCTCAGAATGCTGCACCTCCTAGTAATCTTGGCAAACCCTTGATCTATGTAAATAGTGGCTGCTATGTTATCACTGCACAATCAATAGTCTTACAAAGAGGTGTGTGACGTTGTTGACTTATGATGGTTTCAAAACCGACCAGCACTGGCTGTTTCACTCTGGAACGAACAGAAATACTGATTGCATAAATAAAGGAAAAGGTGTAGTTTGCTCTAAACACTTCCCATATGAGTAAAAACAGGAATTTAGATGAGAGGTGTTATACTTTTTCTTTCTTTAGCATATCATGCCATATTTGAGATCACACTTCTGCAACATAATTTATTGAAACTTTATGTCTATTGTAAATAAAATGAAGTTTGATGATAATCAGTTTAGTATTTTGCACAATGTATTTTCCTGAGTTCATGACTTAAACTCTGAAGCAGCAGAACAGTTCTTAACAAACATAAATATAAATCAATCAATATAAATAAATATAAATCGACTGACCGTTGTTCTCAGCATAGCAGCGTCTTTTGTTCTTGGTCTACTTTTGAAGCACACCTCCAGAAACCGTCACTTCAATATTCAAGCTTTGAAAAAGTTACAGGATACACTAGTTATGTCCTTTCACTGTCTTGAACATGACTCACGAGTTTAAGATTACGTGAATGGAACAACTTGAATGGAAATTAGTCAATATTCAGGTCAATTTGTTCACATGTGAAATTATTCATTTACAACATGTCAAATGTAATAAGAAATTATTAATCAAACAAAAGTGCTGTAATGTGTCATTTATGAGAAATTATACATTCACCCTCTGACTTCTCAGCACACGGTGTCATCATCCAGTGACTCATGACCAGATGACACTGAGCATCATGACAGTTTGCCCAGTTAAAAACTGGATTAAGTATGTAATACTTATTACAATAATTAAGACAGGTTACAGTCAACTTCACTGCATTTGTCAACCTTTCTGAATTATTACCAAAACCAATTTTCAGTTCACTGCTACGTCACATGAGAATATGTTTATTCAACATTCCTAAAAAGCTAGAATATGATACTAAGCTTGCGTGTGTGCGTGTGTGCATGTGTGTGTGTGTGTGTGTGTGTGTGCATGTATGTGTCTGCCTCAATTTTCCATATACTAAGATATTATTTTGTTTTGTGCATTTAGCAAAAACAAAATAACAAAATAAGAATGCACTATCACCATTAGCAATAACAATGAAACAACATCCTACCGAACCTTCATTTAAACTTGACAATCCTTAGCCTATTCGTCACTCCTAGCCAGCCGACCTGCCTTCCTGCAAGCCAAATTGTTTTTATTTGTCTCTTTGAGGAAGACCAAAAATTTTAAATGGAAACTCACCTTATTTGAAAAAACTAATTTTAGATATTGATTCATCTATAAGTTACTTTATTTAACTAATTTTCACACTGAAGTTCTCATTGGCAATAAATAAAAATAAAACAAAACAAAGTCCATAATGACACACCATGGTGAAGAATTGAATGTTGTATGCCATAAAAAAATGTGGTGCATAATTGTGCCCCATGAAGATTAACAACTACCAGCTCATCCTTGGGGGGCAGGGCCGCAAGTTTACCTGGGAAAGGAAAGATTCAAGTTGGGGCTCATGTGCAACACGGGGCACCTCAGGCTCAGAAAGTGTTGAAGTAACTGTGGAACCTTTTCAGTTGGAGACTGCTATGACGTAATAAAAAACCATATGCTAACCCAGTGACAATAAAGGGGTAAAAGTAATGATGTATTGAAAAAAGAAAAAAAAGAAAAATATGGTTGCATAATTGTGCCCCAGGAAGATTAACAACTACCAGGTCATCCTAGGAGGGCAGGGCCGCAAGTTTACCTGGGAAAGGAAAGATTCAGGTTGGTGGGTCAATTGGCTGGTATCTAGCCACGATCGGTTGGTAGGCTCCAGCAACCTCTGTGACCCACGAAAGCGGAATAAGCGGTGCAGAAAATGAAAAACAAAACAAACAATCAAATACATTATGCGTCATGAAAGCAGAGAGCGGAGAGGCTGCACGTGTTAAATAACGCGTTGGTTAGTTAGTGGCCACGCCTGTAACAGACCACAAATCAAAGCACACGCTGTATGTCATAATCAAGAACCAGATGTAACCCAGTGACAATAAAGGGATCAAAGTAATGATGTATTGAAAAATAAAGGGATCAAAGTAATGATGTATTAGAAAAAACTGTGGTTGCATAATTGTGCCCCATGAAGATTAACAACTACCAGCTCATCCTAGGGGCGCAACTTTACCCGGGAAATTAAAGATTCAAATTGGGCTCGTGCGCGACACGGGGCATCTCGAGCGCATGAGTTGAGGTAACTGTGGCAGCTCTTCGATTGGAGAGACAGCCCCTGTGAGCGGACTGTCTGGAGCCCCTCGTTTCCCTCTTACGCACAAGCAGACGGAGGCTGTGATTTGTCGGACTCGGCCCTCCCTCCACGAGTGGGAACTTATTAGGAGTTAGCGGGCGGAGCCGGCTTTCCTGAGAGGTAAAGTGCGTGCGATACAATTGGCGGGTCCGGTTACGGTGCTGTCCTTTCTCTTTTCCTGAAGGGGACAGCGAACAGTGTGGGCGAAACACTCCGTTAATTCACATCAGGCGAACAGACGGGACGTTACCGGGAGTTAACATGTCGGGGAATAAAGACAGCGACGGCGGATGGAGGACATTTGTGTGGAATTCACAGAAGAAAGAGTTTCTAGGACGAACAGGGTGCAGTTGGTGTAAGTACTCTTTTCCCCCCCTTTAAATTAACCGCTACGGAGTTCACAGCTAGCCGCTGCTCGGTGCTGTCAGATCCTGATGTGTTCGGGCTGAGTGGGTGGAAAGAGTGTATTTCAGCGGGATCCAGGTTTTCTCCATTTCCTGGCTGTCCTGGCTGTACAGACAGCACCTGTTAGATCCACTGCTGTGACACACTGCGTCGTGACTCCGATTTTAATGGAGGCTGTTTTATGTAGAAGACAAATCTTTAATGGAAAACCGTCTCCCGTGACCGAGTTAGCTCACCAGACACGCTACAGGTCGAATTTAATGGGAATAAAGGTGATTATTGACTGAAATTAAACCATTGGTTTTAATGTTCAGCCCCACACACTGCTATGGGAGTGATTGCCTGAGGCGTAGCCCCCATATCGGGCCATTCGTTAATAACTGTCCTTTATGAAAAGGTCATCTTGAAGGGCAGTGTTGGTGTACTAGAACTCTGTGCTATAACGAACAGTTAAAGTTGTGTGTGGCTCTTTCATGTTTCACTGGTATAGTCTTGTATTTTAGCCCACTGATTAACTAAAACAGGGCCGTTTTAATAACTACTACCCGCTCCTGTCTTGATGCCTTTCTAGCTTTCACTCAAGCCAAAGATTAATGGATCCAGCTGTAATCCTTTTACCACTGTTTCAATACTTTAAGTCGAGAGAAGACTCAGTTAATAGGACCAGCAGTGGTTATTGGTTTGATGAGCTAACTGTACAGCATTACACGTCGTCAGTCAATCTCAGTAACCCGTTAAATCGAGCAGAAACGACATTTTTTTTCTCCTTGAGTGAGAGCGGTCGGTTTCGGCCAGACGCCGCTTGGCAACACGGTGCTGGGGAGCCGATCACGACTCACATGTCTCCAGGGCCGCCCCTACGCGGCTCGCTCGTTCCTTACAAGAAGAAATAACTGGTCGGCAGTTACATGGCAGAACAGCTGAAGTTGAATAAAAGATAAACGAATGGTTTATATTAGCTAAAGGTGAAACATCTGGCGAAAAATCTCAGCGGTGTTGCCGTGTTGGTCGAACACACACGAGCTGTTTATTTTAGGTGAATTATTTGAATTACCACGCAGTTTGACGGGTTCCGTTGGCGGTCGTGTAGTTGCACGGTTAGCACGGGTGCATTACAGGCTGTTTTTTGTCCGGGTTTGTCGTGGGGGGAGAACGGTGTCGCACCAACTAAAAGCGCCCACCAACGTAAGCAACAGGTCCGCCTGTGCCCTTGAGTTTAAACCTTAACGGTCGGCCAGTTGGTGTCGCGAGGCAGCATTTGGGTGTCGCGAGGCAGCATTTGGGTGTCGCGAGGCAGCATTTGGGTGTCGCGAGGCAGCATTTGGGTGTCGCGAGGCAGCATTTGGGTGTCGCGAGGCAGCATTTGGACGAAACTATTTCTGTTCCCGCTGTTTCCAGTAGGCGACGTACAGGAAGCGACACATGTCAGTGTGAAGACGCGTGGTTCTGCCCCTAACTAGCGGTGTTTTTGTGTGTTCAGACGGTTGAGCCTGTCAGAAAAATGTGCTTTTAGGCTGGTGAAGCTTTGACTGGGATACTACAACAGCGCCAGTGTGCGTGGAGAGCTCTCGGTGAGGTGTGAACGTGGTGACGGCCCCCTCACATCATGCTGCAGCACCAGTCTGGTGGGGGAGGTGCTCTCCATTCAAAATCTGCTCTTCACCACCAGCAGGCCACTTTCTGAGCTACTTACATTTATGTCGTTGCTTGCAACAAAATGGTGCACCTACATAACCCACATGCCCCCACACAGAGCTGCTGTCTTTGTGAACCTTAACTAATGTGCTATGAATACACTCATACACGCACAGGAGCCGCTGTTCTGCTAATTAACAAAGAAATGTTATTGAAACTCTAACCCAGACTCAGAGCTTGTCTGTCAGTGACTGTAGGTTCAGTTCCTCCAACATGCTTATCAGACATGTGCCAGATTCCATGAAAAAACAGTTCATTTGTTATTCAAAATCATTCACCTTACAACAGGTGGCCATGGCAACATTTTTATTTATAAAAGTCACGTCATGGTAGTAATCCTTAACAGTCCATCGTCACATAAAGTGTCCATCCATAATGTGTTCCTCATATTGCTCCAGCTATTTTTGGTGGCAGGCTCACAAGAAAAAAAAATGTTGTAAATTTCCTTTGGTAGTTGGTGCTGTGAACACTTTTGTATCAATATTACAACACAAAATCCAGCATTGTCTCCAAAGTGTAGTGATTTAAAACTTATTCTGTTCTTACGTGCTAAGAAAAACTTATAAAGGTGACACTTATTCTGTGGTCACGGCTTCTCCGTGTTTTTGAATCCAGATAAACAGTGTTGAAATCGATGTTTGTAGCACGAGCCATGTTCTGTGAACTTCCTTTGTCTGTTGGAGGAGTTAAGGCTACAGCACTGAACCTGTTAACAACCCCGCAAAACTGGTTTTGCTGTGGGTGATTTGAACAGGAGACTGGCAAAAGGAGACATTTTGGGAAGGTGTTGCAATAACAAACAGATCAGGAGATCATGATGCTAGAGGATGGCCGTTATGGGGCTATACAAATTCTGGTAGCAATCTCAAATGAGATTTGTTATTGATTGACGTGGCATATAAATAGCAGTCCTAGACACGTAATGTTTATTCAATAGATTTCAAAGCTCTGTGCCCTCGACAGTCATTCTCCTTTAAGAAAAACATACACGTCATTCAGAATAATATGGTAGTATATTAAAAATTAAAATGACTAGAGGTGCAAGGAAGATCACTAATCTCATTAATGCAAAAACATCATTTATTCTTTTTTGTGTAGAATGTGATCAGGTTATGATCTGGATATTTTGCTTTTCATGTAGGTTTGGTTGTAAAATACAAATATGAAAGGAAGTAGGTTTTCATGTGAAACATGCTGATTCTGGGCATTCTTTGACTCAACCTCACCACAAAAACATGTCAGGACTACAGGGTTCCTTTGCAGACTTGTACTAGACATATGCTATGTATATGTTATAACATGGCAAAAGTGTTGTATTACTGTTTAAGTAGTATTTTTGTCTTAGTTTTTGACTTGAAACAATATTAGGTTAGATTAGATTTGATTCAACTTTATTGTCATTGCTTATGTGACAGGCAAAAAGCAATGAAATGCAGATGTATATTAAATGGTATATACTAAACATTTATAATCACATTTTCAACTCAAGGCTTTTCAGATGTTAACATTATTGTCAGTGTGTTTGATGTGTTGTGTTCAATATCCTATTCCAACACTCAACATTTTCGGTGATAATAAAGTATGAGTTAGTATTGTTGCATGCTTCAGATCCCTTGTATCATGACGACCTCAGGACTTATAAATAAGAACGATCGGTTTATTCTGCTTTATCGCTTCGGCACTGAACTTGACTGGTAGTAAGCAAACACGTGTCATGTTTGTGGCACGAGTGAAACCTGAGGGTGAAAGCAAAGCCTCAGTGTTACGTGAAATGAGGACAGTGTTTTTATACCAAACCTGTTGAAGTGGCGGGGGAAGGGACTGTGTGTGTATGGATGGTGGCTGTGGCGCTGCTGACTGACTCATCCTGATCCGGAACCATGCCCTCCTGCTGTTGCATAATGGCTGCGAGATTTCAATTGGGTGGAAAAAAACTTGAATGAATGAAAAAAAGCTTCAATTGTTCTGAAGCAGCTTTACAATGAGATGATAAATCAGATTGTGGTGTGTGGTTAGTGGAGGTTGTATTGACTCGACCTCCCGGTTGTTTGCTTGGCTCCTTGAGGTTTGTCCAAATCTAGCTTGGCTAACAGTTGAGAGGTGTAGGACGAGAACCCAACCTTCTATTTAGGAAACTAGAAGCTGCTCTGATTCCTGAGGAACTGACCTCATGGTGGTCGATGAAAAGAACATTTTGTTCTTTGAAGTATGCTGTGTTCAAATCAAGTCTGCTTTTCCTTAATCTATCAGATGGAGTACGAAACAACACAACACTATGTCATCACTAACAGTCCAACCAACAGGACAAAATATTCCATTTGCAATATCATAAGATTTCAAAAGGTAGCAGACTAATAAGCAACCAACAGTGAATCATCTGATTTTTGTCACCGCATTAACGAACTGCTCTTTTTCCCCACAGTTAAAATCATCTTGTTCTACGTGATATTCTACCTGTGCTTGGCTGGGATTTTTGTCGGGACCATCCAAGCGCTGCTGCTCACATTAAGTAACTACAAACCTACCTATCAGGACAGAGTCGCCCCCCCAGGTAAATCTGTTGGCCTTTTAATTCGATCTGTGTGAATGATCTCCTGGACTTCCGGACATTTCATCAGCTGGTAGTCCAAAGCTGTAACAGGAGTTGTTTTATTTTGGGGTCTGGTGACGGTGTGGCTCTGCCTGGGTTACAGAGATAAAAACGACTGCTGGGGTGTGCCTTGAAGCAGCTACTCTATCAGAAGTCTTTCTGACCTCAGATAGGTTCAGCCATTTTGTCCTTCACTCTTCTCAGCCAGTCGATGTTTCCCCCCTCAGGCTACAGGGGAACGGTTTGTGACCAAAGCGATTCATGTGTGCTATGAATATGTCACGGCCGTCATGTTTAATGCTCAGACAACAGTGTTTGTTCTTTGATAAATTGTATTCTTCCTGTCACAGCTGAGAGGCGTCGAGGGTTGTTTCTGGAGAGACTTTTGAATCTGTACTTATTAAAACTCCAAACACTGCTGCACTCAGCCTATAAGTGTTTTAGAATTTCCTGCAAGCTTTGATGATGTAGATTTTAAGCATTATGCCTTGTCTTGTTGTGCCAGTACTTGTTTGCACAGCACACACTCTAGCCTTGGCAGTATTTTTAGCAGTCATTGTAAACGACTGGCTCCATGCACACAAGTTAATTTGCCTGCTGTTTTTATTGTCAGCCGTCCGCTTTGACTTGAGAGTCAAGAGTAGCCGGGCAGAAAAAGAAGTACAGTATTACCAGTAGTGGCAAGATAAAGGAAGCAGGGAGTAGTTGGACTTTTTTTTTTTTTCAGAGCCCAAGCCTGCCTCTCACTCTGGGGCTAAAAGTTTCCATTGTGAGAGAAACCCACGTGAGAGTGGATGGGTGGGGGCAGGGGATTGGTAAACTTTCACAAGCCACCACTGAAATTCAAATGAGTGAACGTTGGTTCTCTCTCTGTTGCACTTGGAACTTGCTCATAACCACAGCAACAAATGAATAAATGAATGAGCATAATGGCTTCTGAAAGTTACCGTATTTTCTTACCCATCACCTCATGCCCCTCCTCACTGAGGCCTCATGCACAAGGTCTGTGGAAAATTACTACAGTAAAGAGCTGACAGGGAGCATCTGAGGAAATCCTCAAGACCCAGCTTTGCATGTCGTCCTAAGATAACAGACCAGAGACTCGCCCTAACAGCTCACATTATATTCAATTAGAGTGTAACCCCTGTCAGTTTCTGATTGGGTTTTCCTAATTTGTTGCACTGAACTATGTTTCTTATTAAATCAACTTTGTGTTTTTCAGGTCTATCACACACTCCACGCTCAGAGAAATCAGAAATTGCCTTCAAGATGTCTGATGAATCGACGTTTAAGGATTATGTCAAAAGCATGAATAAATTACTGGCGATGTACGATGATGAGCTTCAGCTAGATCAGATGAAATATGAAGACTGTGGAGGCAAGTATGGTCCAGTCACACAGAGACTGTCCTGACCGGCTAATTCCCGAGTTCTGTCTCAAGTGACTGTAGACAGTTAAAAAAAACACGGTTAAACTTGTATTTTATAAAATTTGCTTCACAATTTAGGAAACATCCTTTGAGTTTAATGCAAATATTAGTGAGCAAATAGATAAAAAGTGACTGTTGCTTGGTGTGAATGGTGTGCACAGTGGTTTATTGGTCTGATCTGTTTTTTTGTATCCTTTCCAGATATTCCTGAGGCATACAGGGAACGTGGAAGTCTGGAGAATAATGCAGGACAGAGGAAAGCTTGCCGTTTCAGCAGATCTCTGCTTGGTAGCTGCTCTGGAAAGATCGATCCGTCCTATGGCTTCAAGGAAGGAAAGCCATGCCTTATTGTCAAGCTCAACAGGATCGTCAACTTCAGACCAAGGGTGGGTTTATTGCACCTTTACAACCTAGACTGGGTTATTACAGTTGCATTAACACTGATAAAGGTACTATAAAGAGAGCATAAACATGCTGGAAGTTGTAACATTAACACACTTTAATTTTGCAAGAGTGATGATGATGCTCTTGAAGAATCTTTACCTTAATAGCTACTAGATGTCACCCACTGAGATCTAACTACATGGCCACACATGTGACATTGCAGCTTGAAGTCAACCTGTTGTTTAACACATTGGAAGACTTCTGAAACTTTAAAACAAAACAATGCTTTTTTGGGAATACTCACTTTATAGAAACACACAGCGTAAAAATATTACTGCCGTGGATGAACTAGCTTGTCACAGTAACCGTTCAGCTGCATGCTGCCTGTTGGATGAGTTGAATTATGAGTTTGTCCCTTAAATAAAATAATAATAAATAAAGTTCTACTCTACTCTAAATGCAGCAAAGTCACAGTATGCACAGCAACGGGGACCTGAAATGGTTTCTATAAAGCCTCAATGACGACATTAACACAAA
This sequence comes from Antennarius maculatus, assembly GCA_013358685.1. Lineage (NCBI taxonomy): Eukaryota > Metazoa > Chordata > Actinopteri > Lophiiformes > Antennariidae > Antennarius > Antennarius maculatus. The sequence continues at coordinate 11,832,643 of CM023610.1, read as the reverse complement.
GAACAACTATGTGCAGGATGCTGCTCGTCATTTTGAGGCAGTTATTCAGATATTGAATTTCATTGTGAGTCTGATTCCTCAAGGACTCTGTACATTATAGTGTGAAAAAAGCCATCTGATGAATGTCAAGAGATTTCCACTTGAGTCTGAATACATAATCCTTTTCATCACGAGCATGATAATGGTATGGGAGCACTAAATCACTGCAGTGCTCTTGGGGGCTGTACTGCACACCAAAACGTTTTCCCAGCTGAACAGGCCAGCGCTCTCCTGAAAACAATTGGCTAAGAGCGCTTCAGGCGCAGGTGAGTTGTGGCACTTTGGTTGCCATGATACAGAATACCCACTGAAGCGACGGTGATTTATGTGTTGCAAACGCTTGACTTTGCAGGTAGCTTTTGTTACCAGTAAATACTGGGTGTAATATCCTAACCACTAAGATGAGTACTTAACTCTGGAAAAAAAAAGGGTGAAAAGGGATGTCTGTGTGGGTTTAGGAGATTTTTCAGGCAAAGGAATATTTTTGCAACAAACACCTGGTTCAAGACCTTAACACTCATCCACTGTGAGTAAAAAGTCACAGCAACAAGGGCAGTGGTTAACTCAAGAATGAGCGCAAATCATACTGCTTAAATGTTTTGTTTCTCATACAATGAAAGTATCTTGCACTACAACTGCAAACACTTCAGAAGTAGAATAGATTTCAGAGAAAATGCTTTGGTTTCTAATGTAACTTTTTATTTGTATCGTAAAGACACCGCCGTTATACAGTAGACTTCCAGGAGTCAGACTGATTCACTAACTAGGATTACTATTTAATACATTTACATCCTTACTGCATTCAAGGAACTATTATACATGAACATTGCTCAAAATAAATTTAATCCGCTATAAGTGTGAACGCTCAGACTGCTCTTCATTTTCGTCTCTTTTTCTAGGCTCCCATCAACAACGAGTCACTCCCAGGGCCGATACAGGGCAAACTGCTACCCAACATGATCCCCATTCACTGCTCCAACAAGGTATGTTGGATCTGACAACGTCTGGTTATTATACATTAGTGTGTCATGCATACAAGTAGAAGATTTGTCAGAAGCATTGATGCAAGAAAAGGTTACGTTTGAGCTCACACTCAGCTATTGTGTTTGCAGAAAGACGAGGACAGGAACAAGATCGGAGAGATCAAGTACTTTGGTATTAGTGAAGGCTTTCCCCTCCAGTACTACCCCTACTATGGCAAAGTGCTGCATCCCCAGTACCTGCAGCCTCTGGTGGCCATTCAGTTTAACGTTACCCTGGATCAGGAGATCCGCATCGAGTGCAAAGTATATGGAGAAAACATCAACTACAGCGATAAAGACCGCTACCAAGGACGTTTTGATGTTAAGTTGACAGTCAAGTCGTGACCTCAGCCGTGATGAGCACTCTCATTTTGAAACAAGTAAAATGTAGAGAATTAAAGAGTTCAGATAAACACCACTAGTCTTTGAACATTCATAATATACAGGACCTACACTTAATCTGTGTGCTTTACACCCGCTTTTCTGTGTTTGTCGAGGGTTAGAATGTAAAATACCAGAGTAGCAATAGCAAATATTTATTCTACTGTACATGAAAATATTCCTTGAGCCATGGGATGTGTTCATCTATTACTGTAAAACTGCAATTCCACTACTGACGTGTAGCGAGCTGTGTTTCTGTCCTCTTGTGCTTCATCCTAGTGTGGTTTCTAAATATTTTTGGAGTGTCCAGTGCTGTAGTCCAGTCCTGTTGTAATATCTTCTGTCTTACGTCAGCTTCCGTGGTCCAAGGTGTGTGTGCGTGCGTTCGTGTCTGTGTGCAGGCGTGTTAGTTTATGTGAGTGTGTTTGAGTGTGTGCTAATGTGCTCTGACTAACTGAATAACTAGTGTGGTACTCTGAACATTTAAGGCCCATGTATGAGTAAATGACTGCACTCCATGGAATCTGTTTTTGTGTTTCTTCTTACAAGTTGTTCAAAGTTGACTGTGGAAGGAGACACTTGTACACTTTTTCGTTGTTGTTCACCTTTAGCTGTAGGATATGGTTTGATGACATTTCTGTTTGATACTCTTACAGTTGTTCTTTCTTAATTCTTAGCATAGAGCTTTTTTGGGTCCAGCCTAGAAGACTGTCACCTCCGTTGATACAGTGGCAACTTTTTGAAATCTGTTTTGCTGGAGACATCACGATGTGATGCTTCTAACTATTGAATGTTTTAGCCATTTTCATGGTGGAATAATTTTATATTTATGCAGTTGTACATTTTTTTCAGAGTTTAATGTATGAATCCAATACCAAAGTCGCTGGTCAAAACGTTACTTCAAAATATCAGAAGCAATGCAGTATCCCATGTAATAAGATGTCTAGTTGGTGTGAAAATACTTAATTCAATGTTGAAGATCAAAACACTTGTCAGGAGTTTGCTCTTGTCACTTTATTTAATCTGCATAAGGCTGAAACAATAAACAGAAAAAAGACAACTGTGAATTCTTTGCGTATGTAGTTCCACTTGTCTTGCCGTTGGTTCACCCGTCCAAAATCTTGAAGAAATACTGCACCTGTAAAAGAAATTGTAAATGAGCAACATGTAAGTATCAGCCAGTCCTTCCTTACTGTGACCAGAATAAGTGACACTAAGAATTCTTGTCTGCACAAGCCCTTTCTCAGCCACTGCGAGCCCAATCTTGGGAAAAAGGCAGCTCAGTCGGTCACAGGCTAATGTTTAACAAGGAGGTATTTGTCCAAGCCACAGATCAGGAGTTTTCCTGCACAATGACGCTTGATGGGTCGGACCCACTCCCAACAAAACAATGGTTTTGTTTCTAATTCCTCTGCCATTCTTGTTCTCAAAACCAGAGTGAGCCAAGGTTGCCCCAGCCCACAGAGCAGAGTCACGAGACTTGCATAAAGGCAGGGCTTCAAAGAGCCTCGACAAACACAAGGTGATTATTTATACATGAACCAGAAGACAAAAAGCAAATCTATTTGTTAGGCCAGAGTAAACACACAAGAAATAATGTGGGTGAGTTGTGTGACACACTGTACGTGATGGTGGTGCAGCACCCACCTCCAGGACACTGTCTTCAGGGAGGTCTGTGCAGTGGACTGCATTTTTGACTTTGTCTTTGCCATAAAGAGCGCGTAGCGTGTCGGGACGAAGGTGGCGTGAGATTTCCTGTTGAAGAAAAACAACTGAGTGCCACAGATGGAACTTATTAGCATTTAGTTCAGTGTCACAATAACATGACACACTTTGTGTCCCACATATCATAAGCTGTGTGGATGATAAGAGTTTCACATCCTGTGCAGCTGTATGTGACTGAGACAAAGAGATTACTCAGCAGATGGACATGTGATCTGTTGGAGGAAGTGACAAAATGCTCATCAGACGTTTCTACACACAGGGTGGTGCCATGAACGGATTAAACTGATTCAAATTGTATGTGCTTGTTCAGCCGTTTCATACAAATCTAAGGAGAACGCACAATTCATCACTGAGGAAATACATAATAGTAAACTATTTACATTATACTGCTACCTAGTGCACTTCTAAATCTAACAAGAACCGATGCGGTCAAAGACTACAACATCCCACGACACCCCTGAATTCAAAATTTTACCCTGACCTACTTGCATAGGTCAAAGATCAAAGCTAGTGCTCTGACTTACTTTCATTCATCAAAGCCGTAGCTTTGATCTATGGTCTTACTCACACTGGCCTTCTCCCTCATCTAGCTTATCCGGTTCCTGAGTGAACAAAAGTTGAACTTTGACCTTGACCTAGTTATCTCAAGGTCAAGGTCATCATCTCATTTTCATCCCCTTTGCTGCCTGAGTAATGTGTTTTTTGTTTCATCTTTCTATCTGCAATGGTTGCGAAGATATTTGGTAGACTAACGGACGGACGGACTAATGGATGAACCCACAAATGCTGACAATTAAATACATCACCGCTTTGAAGTGGAATGTAATCAAGACCTAACACACACAAAAAAATAATATTGCATGTTACTTACTTCAATCAGTGAAACATTTTAACACTTATAACTATTGAGTAGATATGAAAGCTCTCAAATCTGTTAAAGCAAAACCTGAGTCATGAGTAAAATCTAATATTTTCTAGTACGTCTGAACGAATTGATTTGGTTCAATTACCTACACAAATTGAGTAAATGTAACTGAATTTGGTGGGGTCGCACCCCAAAATGAGGGGGGATGGCGCCTTGCTCAAGGGCACCTCAGTGGTGACTGGGAGGTGACCTGACACCTCCCATTGTCAGCTCACACTCTGAGGGATGTCCTGACGGGAACAGGATTTGAACTACTGATGGCTGGGTGATCTGTCTTCAAGACATCTGCTCTACCACTGAACCACTGCCAGAGTGAGTAACCAGCACCCCAAAATCCTAAAAAGGCAGAATCGGTTCCCTTCTGTTTACTTGATGTTTTTAAGTTGTTAGTTTTGTCTCCAATAAAATTTAGTTGACTTGTTTAATAATTGCACTTATTAAAACTAACTGAGATTTGTTAATATATTCTCAAAAAGGTTGGTGAAACATACACTTATTATACATAATATTTAAACCATGCAATCGGTGAGTCAAATGATACTTTAAGTAAGTAAACTTAATTTATATGTGTCTATTTCGCACAAATATTCCTGTTGGAGTTTTACTGATTAATTTTGATGTAGTCAAATCAAATACTCATCATGATGATATTCAGAATTTTTATTGAGCATGCATAACTATATATTACTGTCACATTTACTAGGTCCTTGAATCATTTTTTAGAGTGCAATTTCGGTGCCATTTCCTCTTCATTGCACAAAACAAATAAATTTGGAGGGTATGAGTTCTCTTGCTTTTGGTTTCTTCAGGTACATTTGTCTCCAGTGTGACTTGAAAATCAGTTTCAAGGTCAGAGTTCTCTTGCCCTTTGTTGCTCGGTGCCTCCAAGAAATTCAACCCTCCCACAGGGTCAGCCATGAGGGGAGGGACAACACGAGTAATTTGTTCTCCAAGACAGAGACATCTTAAGGTATGTTTGTTGTTATCAGCTCAGCAGAATCAAAAATAAAATGAAAATACTCAAAAGGGATCAAAATGAGTTGGAATTGAAAAGTATCTTCTTAGTTCCCATACATTCACCTAGGTTGAGTCCAGATTGCTTTACATCAATGAAATATTTCTCATGACAAGCTCTTTATGAAACTCTTGTGGTTTATGGGAGAACACACAAAAGATGGCAACAAGCTTCAAGGATATCCATCAGCCCAGCCTTCTCCTCTAAACTACTCATCATCTCTGAAAACAAAAGGCCTGCATAGAAACAATCTCCTGCTTCAAGTTATTGTACCACATGACACCGCAGTGACGACGAAAGAAAAAGGGCTGTGAAGGTTCAAGGACAAGGAACACTGGATCACCTGTGGATTCACACTTTAGTTTAGGACACTAACTTAAGAGGATTATTACTACAATGCGATACCATTCTACCAGAAAGCCAACAATGTTAATCATTTCTCATTTGACAACACAGACTGTATCAGAGGGTGAAGCCGGGCAGGAACAATAGGACTCCACCTGTGGCTGCTACGTGTGGTTCCTGTTTCTGTGCTGAGGGCTGTGTGTAACCATCTGCACAAAGGCCCCGCCCAGGAAGTAGTCTGTTCTCCATGAGTCCAATGCTACATGACGCTAAAGCCAAACACGGCGAAGGGAAGATTTACCCAATGATATAACAATTCTTTGTCAAGCACTTCTCTCTGTAATTGCATTAGTTACTCATGAGTGGCCTGCAGTCAAGAGCTTAATTTGGTTTTAATGAGTCTTTGACTCTGCCGGGTCGACAATCTCCTAACGACTGCTGGGCTCTGTGGACAGGAAGCAGGGGCACGGTGACCTGGTGGTTACAGAACCATCAAGCAGCTGAAATGTCTCACGGCTGATCCTTCACGCACCGCTGGCTCTCCAACCTGCTGATGTGGGGACGGCAAGAACTAGTTTACTAAATGACTCTGTTAGCCTCGCTCTCAAACATGCTAGTCAAGATAAACTAAGGGACACAACAAAACAATAGTCATTAACTTTTGACAATAAACAGGTGATGAGGAAGACATCTGGATGATTTGATCAGAACTCCCATAACATTGATTTAAACTTTGAGCCTCACTAAAGCACACACTAGCACACACAGTCCATTTTCATTTGCTTTGTAACAGCCAAACTTTAAAATCTGGTGATCTGCATTTTTATTTGGACGTGTACCAAACTGCAGACACTTCATACAAACCAACCTTCTAAGTAGGTCCTGTTCTCTTCAAGATGGACAGGTTGTAGCCTGGCCCATGCCACATCTTTCCACAATGTTTCTTGGAAATGTGTCCAACTCTTTTTGTATAATTAGGGAAAATAATAGAAATAACCTTTTATTGCAATGTTATGAAATAGTAAAAAAAATCCTAGATTGACCACCTTGGTCCTGATCCACACAAGAAAATATAATGGGCTGTTTTTCCTGGCCCAATCCCTCATCATTTGTGGAAATCCGTCCAACAATTTTTGCATAATCCTGCTGACGAACAACCCAACAACCAAAAGGAAGCGGGTGAAACACGTACTTTGTTGGTGGAGGTAAAAGTAAGAGCAATAGAAGTTTTAAAAGAGGCTGATTATTGATTCAGTGTGTGAGGCCTTGGGATCTGGAGCTGATCTAACTCTATCAAATCACAGCTTTGTTGGAATCCACCTTGTGATTTTATGACTTTATACAGCCTTTTATTATTTTACTACCAGCACTACTACAACTTCTAGCTATGTCTGCTGGCACATTTCCATGTAATTTTATTGCATATAAAGATTGTAAGATAATGAAAAAGGAACTTGTCCCTATTTCCAAAATTAAGACTGTCCAAAAATAGGTGAATGTTAAATCATTTAGAATGTTAGCACTGTGGAAAATACCCAGTTTCACTGCAGCCTCCACATCATCCTGCAAAGAAAAGAAGCAACACCAATATCAAATCAGATTAAGTTTAAATAGCTTTTTTGGTTTTCAAACTCATCCAGGTAAAAGCAGCCACTTGTTTGTTTCAGTCACGTCTCTTCTGAAGTTAGTTCCTCAAACTACACTAAACTTACGACCGTGGCCATGAGAGACGGCTGACATTTAGCTCCACAACAGCATTACATAGATGGACCGAAAATCAATAGGAAAATCATATTTTTAACCCGCATCATGGAGGGAGACATTCTGAGCCTCATGTAACACGAAGCCTTTGTGATCTAAGACGAAGTGAGCCAGGCCAGCGAGCTGACCACCATGCACCGGTGATTTATTGGGCTGCTGATTCAAAGAGGAAGGGGATACTTTGAGACATAAGAAGATTAAAAACTGTGGAAGAGAGTGCAGGACAGGCTGGGGTCAGGATTGGCAGACGGAGGACCTCTGCGTCTGTCCACTCTGATATCAGGACACAACACATACAGTACACATACAGTGTGATGCAGGGCAGTGACGCCACATACAGTATGTTGTAGAGCAGAGTATAACTTATTTATCCCTTAAGGAGGTTCCGTCAGGGAAATTAATTTCTCCATCGCACACAGCACAGTAAGTACACAAAACACAGAAAAAGCACACAGAAAGCACCAGCATAGTAGAAAGTACTATGCTGATATTCTTCACATCGCGGAAACTGGATTTCCTCTTCATCTCTGAGACGTGGCTGGGTGTCAGTGAGACCTCTGTTTTTACTGAACTTTTACTGGACAAGTGTTCTTATTTTAACTGTCCCTGGACGACTGGCCGAGGAGGAGGAGTTGCGACTGTTTTTAAAAGTGACTTTAAATGTAGACAGATATGGCCATCATCTTCCCCCACCAGCTTTGAGCTGAGCTTGTTTGAGGTGGGTCATCCTCACACGGTGCTGTGTGCTGTGGTCTATCAGCCTCCAAAGCATAACAGCGACTTTTTAACAGACTTCTCTTCTTTTCTGGCTGATATTATGCCAAAATATGACCGCATCCTGGTTGTTGGGGATTTTAACATTCATGTGTGCTGCCCTGAAAACCCTCTGGCGCAGGACTTTTTAAATACTATTGAGTCTTTTAATCTTGTTCAGTCTGTTCTGGGTCCTACACATGAACGTGGTCACACGCTGGATCTGGTTTTATCTTATGGTTTGCTTGTTTTAAACCTGGAGATCTGTGAGGCATTTTTCTCAGATCACAAACCTGTACTGTTCAAGGCTCCTGTTCACTTTCACACGGTTAAAACTCGCGCATCTGCTCGCAAATGTCGAGTTGTTAACCTACACTGCTGCACTCTTCTCGGAGGCTTTTGGACAGTGCAATTCCGGAATCAGTGGATGAGGATACAGAGGCTCTTAACTCCTGGTTTCTCGGCATCTGTCAGAATGCCATTGATGTTGCAGCTCCACTTAAGACCAAACGACATAAAACTGTATCGGAGCCCTGGCTGAACGAAACAATCCGTGCTGCCAGACAGGAGTGTAGAAGAGCAGAGCAAAAATGGAAAAAGGACAAACTACAAGTGTCGTTTCAAATATTGAGGGATGGCTGGCGTAGTTACCAAAAATCTGTAAAGGACGCCAAAAGACAATATTTCTCTGACCTTGTTGTTCCGAACTCACACACACCTCGTGTGTTGTTTAAAGTTATTAACTCTGCTCTGAAGCCACCACCGACTGTTGGATCTGAAACCTCTCCTGCACTGTGTGAAACGTTTCTTTGCTTCTTCATTAGTAAAGTGTCTTCAGCCAGAGCACTTGTTTCACCTCCATCCACTGACCCCTCAGTCTCATTCTCCTGCACTACAGTATTCAATACTTTTGAAGCTGTGACCCTGCCTTATGTACAGGCAATTGTCACTCATTTGAATCCCTCTGGTTCTCCTGGGGATGCTGTTCCTCCTCGACTTTTTAAGGAAGTTTTCCAGGCTGTTGGTCCATCTTTTCTTGCTGTTATTAAGAGCAGTTTTTCTTCTGGAGTGGTCCCTGCCAATTTTAAACATGCTGTGGTTCAACCTTTGCTTAAAAAATCTGAGCTGGATCCCACGGTAATGACAAATTTTAGACCCATTTCTAAACTGTCTTTTATTTTGAAAATCTTAGAAAAGATCGTGTACTCCCAGCTAATGGACTCCCAGCTAATGTACTCCCAGCTAATGGACTTTTTTTGATCATAATATCTTAGAGATTTTCCAATCTGGTTTTAAGCCTTTGCACAGCACTGAATCGGCACTTTTAAAAGTCAGTCAGTCAGTCATTTTCTTAACCCGCTTAATCCGCTGACGCAGGTCGCGGGGGAGCCGGTGCCTATCCCGGCAGTCTCAGGGCGTGAGGTGGGGGACACTCCGGGCACGACGCCAGTGTACCGCGCACTTTTAAAAGTTTTTAATGATATCTTTTTAGCGACCGACTCAGGTTATTGCGTTGTACTCCTTGACCTGACTGCAGCATTTGACACGGTGAACCATGATATCCTGATTGCTCGCTTGGAGCAGTGGGTGGGCATTCGTGGCACAGCACTCAGATGGTTTAGATCATATTTATCTCAGCGGGATACCTGAGGGCTCTGTGCTTGGCCCTCTGTTATTCTCACTGTACGTACTCCCACTTGGTGCTATTTTAAGAAAACATGGTATCTCTTTTCACTGTTATGCTGATGATACTCAGATATATGTGCCTCTTAAGAAGTCTGACTACAGTATAAAGCCGCTCCTTGATTGTTTAGGTGACATTCAAACATGGATGTCTCTAAATTTTCTTAATTTTAATTAAAAAAAAAACTGAAGTCATGATTTTTTGTGGCACTTCTGAAACCCCCGATATCAATCTTGATTGGCTGGCAAGGTACAACAAGACAGTTGCGAACAACTTGAGGATAAAAATGGATAAAGAACTGAAATTTGAAAGCGAGATTAAAGCAGTAGTGAAATCTAGCTTTTTCCAGTTGCGGCAGTTGGCAAAAATTAAGTCAATTTTAGGGAAAAAGGATTTTGAGACAGTAATCCACGCCTTTGTGACCACTCGGCTGGATTACTGTAACGGACTTTATGTGGGGGTTAGTGGGTCCTCCATTGCCCATCTTCAAATGGTCCAGATTTGCTGCTGCTCGTCTTTTAACTGGAACAAAAAAGTACGAGAACATCTCACCGATTTTAGCATCACTGCACTGGCTGCCCATACATTTTAGGATTCATTTTAAAATCCTTTAATTTGCTTTTAAAGCCATAAATGGCCTCGCCCCACCTTACCTCTCTGAGCTATTTCACCCGTACACGCTCTTTCAGGTCAGCTGACCAGCTGTTCCTTATACAGCCTAAAGTCAGGCTGAAGCTCAGAGGGGAACATGCGTTCTCAGTTTCAGCTCCCAAATAATGGAATGGGCTCCCATTGCACACCAGGCAGGCTTCTTCACTGGCTCATTTTAAAAACTCTTCTTAAAACCCACCCCTTTTCCCTAGCGTTTGACACCTTTCAGAGTGTTTTGTGTATTACTTCACGTTATTCTAATTGTTTTTTATTTGATTTTATTTCTGCTTTTAACTTATTTTAAATTGTTTTATTGGATTTTTATTGTGATATTTTATTTAACTGCATTATGTTCATGGTTTTATGGCACGTCTGTTCTGTTTTTTATCCAGTTGCTGTGCAGCACTTTGGAAACCTTGTGTTTATTTAAATTGTGCTTTATAAATAAAGTGGATTGGATTGGAAAGTAGTACAACACCAAATAGAAAGAGTAATAAAGAACCCATCAAGAATATATAAATAGAATATCATAAATAGGCATAGAAATAAAAAATAAACAGGCCTGGTTAAGTATGGGTATAGAGAAATGTCTATGGTGTTTGTATTGTTTTTGCTGTATTGTTTTTGTGCCATATATTTAGCCATTTCAGCTTTTCTGTGGGTGGTGTGGAGAATATAATCTGGTATATTCTCAAGTTTTGTATTCACGTTACATTTTACTTACAGTGGATATGAACGGTGAATTGATCTACCATCACCTTTAATATGAACAATCAATCCAAGTATTTTCCTCTACAATTATTTGGTGATTCACACAAGACCTTTGTTTTTTATAGATCAGTCTGAAGTTTGGAATTAATCAATAGCCCTTAACTATTAAAAAGACATTCTGCCGGCTTCATGCAGTCTGCTCTTATAGAAAAGTTTGTCCCTTCCAGGCTGTCAGTCTGATAATGACGTCTGGAATGTCTTTACATGCTGCTTTTGATGAGAATACATTCTGTTCCTCAGCTCTTACAACACAGAGGAACAATGTTAAATGCGCACGCACACACACACACACACACACACACACACACACACACACACACACACACACACACACACACACACACACACACACACACACACACAAACACACCCACACACAAACGCACATGCTCTGCTTGTGACCTCATCAGTCAACCTCCAACACATTGATCTGAGCTAGTGTTTCATCTGTGAGATCTCAGCGTTGCAGTGACTTTCCATTTATCTTGTGTAATAATTTGAGGAACCAAGGTAGGCGTGCCAAAAATCGAGGCTATTTACTGGACAATAGTGAGGTGAGCCAGAGGTTATGAAGCGAGGAAACTGCTTGACCTCCCAGTTAGTCAATGGAGTCTGAGGCACTGAAATAGGTTACGGAGGTTCTAATGGAGGAGGAAGCCTGAAAACAAAGGACAGCAGCTGAAGGATCGTCCCTCTGCCTGCTTCCTGTGTGATCAAATAGAATGAAGAATTTCACACTGAATGTCTGCACTTACTGCATATATATAGTTATCCTTGTATAGAATTCTTAATGGTAAAAGCTACCGTGGTAATCACTTATATAGGGACACCAACTGGCAATAGATGCGCTCCAAAATAAACTTTAAAATAATGTTTGGGTGTGGTTTGAAAAGTACAACTATCAACTGATTAACAAAAAAAACAAATGAATCCAAACAAAAAGTAAACTTCTCATGAAAAGCATCCTGGCATCTCTGGAAAAATTAAATGACGCCAAAATACGTGGAACCCCATAAAACAAACAACAATTTCAAAGTTTCACGTACTTCACTCACAACCGCAGTCACTGGGAGCAGATGGAGCCAGCAGCTGGCAGACATCAGGAGAAACATTCAGCTCATACAGAATCGTGTTCGCTGGATACAATAAAGTTGTAATTTCCATCATCAAGCCGACCTACAGAATCTTAGTTACTCAAAGATTCTAAGTGTATTCACTGCTTTGAGAGTGAGAGGCATCTGTTCATGTGAAATGTTTAACGTCTTTTATTATAGTGAAACTGCAGTTGGATGGAATCCAGAACACATTTCACCATGGGGACAATAGAAGACATCATTAAAATAAATATAAGGGTCCTAAAAAGGCAACAATATTGTTAGTTACAGAAAACAAATTGCATTCAGTTTTCATTCTGGAAGGTCTGACATTACAGACTGTAAAAATTTATATAAAACGTGGCTATTTATAAAATAAATATGAATTCTACAATATCTTTTTAATTTATAATTTCTTTGAGTGCTTTTTTTGTATGAAGATAATTTAAAAAATAAAACAATCACAAAAGCCTTCAATAGAATCTTTTGTTCCACATAATGAATCCATCTGGACAAAAATATGATGAAAGTAATTAATACAATAACAGAGGTTGTTTGAAAAGGCTTAATTATTTTGGCATCAATGAGCGCCGGTTGTCTCGCGTCACATGACCTGGAAATCATTAGCCAATTAGTTAACCCTTCCTGCTCTGTGGCTGCAGTCAGCAGCGCCTGATGGTGGAGTTCAGAAGGCACAACACAAAAGTAAGTGAAATATAACAATAAGGGGAACAATAGGAAGTTGTAAGACATAAAAAGCTGGCTGGCAGCTGAGTCACAGAATCAGTCGGTGTGTTTATTAGAGATAAACAGCGATTAGAAGCAGAGAGTCGTATCGTTAGGTTTAAAATCACAGTGGAGTAAAGCTGCAGCGCAGCTTCCCCTGCACAGCACTTTATTTAACAGTCAACGCTTTTATCTAATCAAACAACCACAAAACTTTCAGTACACACTTTATACGAAGTAAGGGTTAACACAACATGATCCAAGTCACCACATGTTTACTCTGCCTGATTCGGGGTTGTTCAGAATCAACAGGACTGTTTTTCTTTGAACCAGTAAGAGCTTCAAATATTGAGTAAATAAAATGCATGCAGCTACTCAGTAAAATGACTTCCTGCTGCCAGACTGAATGACTTTGTCAGCTAAAGTGTCTCAACCTGACATCCCATAGTAAAAAGTAAAATAATTTATCCATCCTCACTCAGGACACAAGAAGGGGACAGACACCCAACTGGCTCTACCCCCCTCGGGGATAAGTGTGGGACTAATCAGTGGGCTGACGTAAGTTTTAGCTTCACTCTGACAACCAGATCATCTTAAAACCTTGAAAGGAGGATGATGGATTGGTAATCTAAAGACCATACATAGATTTTCAGGAGATTGAAGCCCACTATGCCCTGGTCAGATAAGATTCTGATACAGAATATGACAAGATTTAAAAAAAAAATATTGGACTCACTGGATCAGCAGGCCCACAGAATTCCCTGAATGATCGAGGTGCATCTGTGCCACAGATCTCCAGAACCATGCAAGGTCCAGAGCACAACTCTGTCACCATACTCTGCAGTGAGAGGGAGGTCATTCAGCCAGAAGATTAAATCATTCGACTTCTTTTCAGTCAAATGAAGCATTAAACTGATAATGGCCCTACACAACAGCTCTGCTAAGCACTCCACTATGAACAAAATCTGAGGTCTGTCACTCTAGCCAGAAGGTAAAGCAGCGTCTTTGATATTACCATAACACAATGTAACAGAATTATAATACAGGCACTTGCTATGATGGCAAAACAATACAGTGTTTATACTCACGGTATATTCTGTGACAACACCTTTATACACTTCATAGAATTCTTCGGAATTTGCCCGATCCATGCTGAACTGTGAGACGAAAGTATTACTCATTAGAAACAAGAGAAGCCGTGACTGTTTGACCTGGAATATACAGTAGATTACAGGTCTGCTCTAAACTCTCATGCTGCATGAATGGCTAATATGATTTATCTATTCCCAGTAATGCTCACCGATCTCCATGCAGACACGGTGAAACCCGACTGATTTATTTGTGGCCTACAGCTCAGAATGTGCATTACATGTGATGTAGTAAAACAAGCGGACTGTCAGAGGTCACTGTCCGCAGCAAAGTTGGAACGTATTCTGGTCACGAGTTGCACTTTTACCATCTGAAGCGCTGAGATTTCAAATCCGGCAGCAGATATGGAGTTGAGGATCTTCCCGGCGAGACCTACGAATACATGAACCATAATTATATCAGTGATCTTATATGATCCAGAAGATGACACAGACAGATAAGGCAGGTGTTCACTGCTACGCTAACCAAACAGCGTTTGGAGCTGCAGTCACACCATAAAGGTAATACATAAGAAATGTCAAGCTTTGATTGCTGATGTGCTGTAGAGCTATCACTCACTGAAGAACGAGCCTGTCCTCCACACGTTCTGTCTATTACCGGTGGGGTGACATTATTTTTCTTTTCCAGGCGGTACTTTATTCGTCTAATCTCTGTGGCTCCAGATTATCATATAAATGGTAGCAGCGTACTGACAAATGTACAGCAGTCACAGTGAAGGTCAGACTCCTGCAGACACGTAATTAAAAGAGCAATTTCACGCTAATGTCCTGATAAAACACAGCCTGTGTAGTCGGTAGGCAGGATAGTGTGTGTGTGTCTGTGTGTGTCTTTGTGGTTCCTCCTGAATGCTGCTGTTTGTGATCAGGACTGTCTGCAGTGAGGACTGTCTCTTCAGTGGGTAATGGATCAGTTACAGTCCAGTTGTGTGTGTGTGTGTACTAGTTAGGTAACCACCTCCTATATGGATGAGAATACACACTCCAAAACAGCTGGTGCTGTTGCTAGGAGATCCTATTCCGGGTGCCTGGCAACAGAAGCTTCTCTATTCCAGTCATGTCTGCTGAGAACGTTTTCAGTCACTGTGTCCTTTGTCGACGCTGAGTGGCGCCGCCCTGCACACGTCGCTACAGCGTCATCGGACGCTTTCCTTCTCTTCCAGTGAAATCAAGACCACCTTTGGATGGCGTTTCTTTTCCCTCAGAATGACGATGCTGGTCTGCTCAAAATGGGCTGCTAATTTCAGCTCAGACCAAACGTAACGTCTGACATTTGAATAAAAACGTTGTGCTGTCACCCTAAAAGGAAACAGCTCTCTAATATCACAATTATGCAGCTCCGGCAAAATACCTGAATGTGAACTTTTGGATTTATTCCTGTGAGCTTGAGTTATTCTTTACACCACAGAACGGGCCTACTTTATTCCGATCACATGAAATGGTTCCAGCAAAGGCTGACAGGACGACAATGCTGTCTCTAAGATCTGTTCCCACTTTACAGCCATTCAAACCAGATGAGTTGCACAAAGGGAATGCGGCACATCTGTAGCCTCAAATTTGCTCATTGTTGCTTTGACTTTGACAATATTTTCCAATCACGTGTCATCTTTTTTGTCACTTCAACACACAGACTCCTGGCAGTCCAGTAGGCGTGTTTAAGGAGCTGCCACGGTTGTGTGTCAGTGACTAACAGAGCTGTCAGTAATTCAGCAGACAAATAAGCTTTGTAAACATTAAGAAGCTGCCAGGCCCTCACCAACACAGCAGTACCTTCATGGAAAAGTTTTTATTAGTCACTTTTGAACTTGACATTGAAGAGCTGAGCAGGAAGCCTGTAAGGCACAGATCTTTTCAACACCACTAGTGTTTACCGTCATTAATAAAATCTACAGCAGCACCAGTGCAATGAATCCAAGCCCCCTCCTGATATTTTGGGACAAATTTAATTTACAGCACATTGTGAGTAGCTCAGTCGTGCCAAAGCCAGCATTCCCATATTTGTCAGAGAAGGTTCTCTTTCAGACTCCTTTCTCACACCAAACATGTCAACATGTCAGAGCAGGAAATGGACAGGTGCTGGAGCAGTAATAACATTTTCAGTGGCGTCATTCCAACTAGGTGTGGCAGAACATCCAACCAGTGAGCAACACTCACAGGAAAAGTATCCCAACGTAGTGAGATATAAAACTGACATTAATGACGTGACTGTGGTTCTGTGAGAAACAAAACACCTTTCAACACCATCGCAGGAGTCATGACTTTACTCCCTTTCTAGCACTGCTTGAATAAACTTTTTAAGGCAAAGGTGTGCAGCTCCCAGTTTGTACCAGACGGTTTGCCAAAAATGGCAAAACAGTGTTTTCAAGCAAGTTTTAGAGTTGCTAATAATGTCACCTAACGCTGTGCAAATATTCGATTTATCGTGATCAAGTTATCATACATATAAAACAAATTACAGTATTTTCTGCACTATAAGGCGCACTGGGCTATAAGGCGCACCTTCAACAAATGGCCTATTTTAAAACTTTTTATACATAAGGCACACTGGATTATAAGGCGCACTGTCGGTTTCTGAGAACATTAAAGGCTTTTAGTTGCACCTTATAGTGCAGAAAATACTGTAATTCATGTCTACTAAATTTATCTGTCCAAATCAGATACCAAACAAATAACCACTGAGGGAAACATTAGAACCGGGACTAAAGATTAAATTGATTTACAGGGGCCATGCTGAGCTTGTTTATTTGAATGGAATGTGTCTGGACTTATGTACTGAACAAGCAGTCCAGGTCTCTCCTCGGCCCACAACGTTCTGTGTGAATATTAAGCCCTGTCCGGAAAAATTCACATTTCACAGGTCAGAGCTCCGGTGGCATGCTCCAGGAACGGGGATCAGGGCAGGCATTTGGAAAAATCCAAAGACAAATTTGGTAACAATGTGGTGCCTCTGTGTGACGCCCGCTCTAACAGGCAGGTCAGTGGACCCAGCAGGAAAATAACAGACATCAACAGGCTCGTTTCTAGATGAACTGAGAGAGAAGTATAAGTTAACAGATAAGGTTGTGTTCTCTACCTTCTGATATGGCGTGAGGTTTGATGATGCAGCATGTGCAATCTGTATAGGAGGCTGTGTTCGAAGGACCGTGGCCAGTTGTAGATGGGAAGAAAAATTCAAGTTCCTGAGGAAGTGAATGGAAAAAACAATCAAATTTAGAGTGCATCATCATTTCTGGGAGTGAGAGGACACATATGAGCATGACTAGGCTAGCTTCACATCTTTACTCTCGCTGCTGCAGCAAGCGAGTCAGAGCCATGTCCAACATTTTTGATGCCATCTGTTCCAAACTGGGCGCGAACACTCTGCGTCGCCTCCTTCCGTGCCACAGCAGGGTCCCCAGGTCCCAGGAGCCTCCTCCAGATAGACATGGCTTCATCGCCCATCAGCTCCATGGCAACCACAGGGCCCGAGGACACAAACTGCACCAGGTTACTACGAAATAGAGCAATAATGAAATGACTCATTGGCGTAGGGTAAGCGATGATTCTCCCAGCGGAGGTGAATCTGTGGTGACATTCAGTCACCAGTTGGGATTACTGTCACAGGCTCAGTTAATGATGCCGGCTGACACAAAATCTTCTCTGCTGTTCAAAACTCATCATTTCCAGGCACTCACTTGAAGAAAGGCTTTGACTGATGTTCCACATAAAAGTCTGCTGCTTGGCTCCTGTAATGTAAGAAATCCATAAACCCTGGAGTTAATGTGATGGCCTCAGGTAGACATTGTGAAGGCTACACAGAAACACTACTGACAAAGGCCAAATGTGCATAATTGATCATGCTCAGTATGTGAAATGTTAGCTTTTAAAATGCGAGGAAGAAAGATTGTTCTACTTCCAATACTGACATATGATGGGAATGCTAAGGGATTTTAAAACACACGTTTTTAGGCATGTTCTATTCTTTTATTCTTGGCAGAAGGCTTAGAGTCAGCAAATCATTTTGCTGATAATAAACAGGATAGCGTTACTAAAAAATCCCAACCCCCCCCCTTGAAGTTTTAAATACAATGAAAAGTGTAAGTAATGCTAAAAGTACAGTAAGTAGGAGGATTCGGAAAGAATGAGGTAGAATAGAGTTACAGTTACGAAAATAAATAAAATACTGTATATGAAATTCTTAAATCAAATTTTCCTCTCTAAAACTCTAAAATTAACCTCAGAATTTTTATTAATCCTGGCTCATCGTAGGCTCTCAGGACATTTTTCTTCTTATTCACCTTCAGGGGAAACTATTCAAATTCCTGGCTGGTGCTGTATATTGGAATTTTTGTCAACAGAAATTACACATGTTCTGATTGTCTGTTCTGTTTGTTTGTTTTTCTTTGAGGCGTCACCGTGGAGACAAGGTCGTACAGGACAACTTAATGAAACCTTAAGCCTCTCCAATGTCCTCCTGGATCCAAATTTAGTCAGCTGTGGCTCTTCCTGTGGTTTGTTTGTCACTGTTAAAACCTGATTTTAAAGGATGCAGATTTTCCTCATTTGACTCAAGTACTGTACTGATTGTTAAGCCCATTGAAGCCCTGGGAGCTGCTTTTGAACTCTGAAAATCAAACTGACTCGATAGTTATGAATTTCACTCTGGCATTCAGGCAAAAAGTGCTTATTATATATTCTGCTGCGAGTCTGTAATAGCTTTGATTATGTAAATGCACCACGAAACCAACACCTGATCAAGGTGTTAATGAAACACCAGCCTCGTCTGCCACTTGCATGCTGTATGCTTTGCATGTGAGACTGACACCCAGGAGCTCCTGTCTACCTCCTGAAGAAGTCACATTACCAGAGTATGACTTAAGGTGTGACTAGTTTTGACCTTACCATGTCAGTTTAGTCATTTTAGCTTTGGTCACAATCAGGTTGGAGGCATATATCAAATCGATGACATCCCCAATCTTGTTGATGACGTCAGGCTTTATCAGAGCAAGAGTTCTGGATAATTAGAGAAACGTTTAAACAAGACGATCATGTCAGAGAAGCCGATAAGAGGATAATCAGACACCCTAACAGCAACATGTTCAAACTTACGTTTTCAGATGGGTGTAGAAAATGAAGGGTGAGTAATGAATGTCAATACCACAAATAAGAAGCAAGCAAATTATTAGCAAATATTGTGTGAAATAGATCAATATCATAACATAAGAGCCACACCCAGTGAAATACTACTGTATTTTATATGTTGTTTTGTTGAAAAGGATTGGGAATAAAACCAAATACATAGAGGGCTTTAGTGTGTGGGTGTGCTGCTTCAGTGTCTCTTTCAAAAGCAAATAAATCACTAGTGTGTTTTTCAAATTAGACACTGCAACAAAAGTTAACACAAACTATCTGTTAAGACAAAACTATGAATAAAACCTATGTAACAGAATCAAATAACTAAATCTAATCTAATTTGATCTTGACAATGAATACAGTAAACACAGTGTTTAACAACGCACTACACTAGTGTTGCAAAAGTAAATTGTAGATCAAAATAAAAGACCTGCAACTGAGAAGTCAGGAGAAAATGCAAACATTTTACAATCTGTGAGGAATTCTGGACATGTGAGAATTTACAGTCACCGAGATTATCAGACACAGTTATGGGAATTATTTCCAAGGTAATGTGGAACTGTGAGGCTCGTAACTGAGAGCACTGAGCAGACTTAACACACAGGCACACAATCAAACCTTTCTTTTTTGCTGCCCAGTTTGTTTGCTGTGTACTGATCTCCATAGTCAATCAGATTAAGCTGCCGTGAGAACACATTCACGCGATTCCCGACGAATAAATCTTCTGGATATAGGTCGTCATACTTGGTCCTTCTCAAGAATATCCGCTGGTTTTTTAAATCAAACTGCAAATCAAAATAATGACATTGTTAGATTCAACAATTATTTAATTGCTGATGAAAAAATAATATTTTTTTCTATGAAAAACATCCCAGAATATAAAACATGCTTCACAACCATGTATGTGCAGTATCTCAAATTTCAGGAGTGAAAAAAATGTCAAAATTCTATCCATGTTTGATTGACGTCATTCAAAAATATTGGACATAAAAATATAAATAAGAATAGTGATTTTCAGATGGAGTATCTGCAGTATCTCAAAAAGATGCTGCAGTTAACACCAAATGTTGATGTTGTTGGAAAACCCCTTACCATCTCCACTGAGCTGTCTTTAGGGTAGTAGAAAAGCTGGAAGCGCCGCAAGAGGGCTGCAGGACGGTCGTACCACTCAGTAAGAAATGCATAGCGATCTTCCTGTAACAGTAAATCAATTACAGAGCAAATCAGATGAATAATCAGGCACGAAATAACTCACACTCAACTTCAGAATACAAAGAGAAAACAGTGAGAAGTATAATCCAAACTCTTTAAGGTAAAGCAGCATCTCTGTGCCGTATTTTAAGAAAGACGAGGTTAAATATACAGTACAACAAGTCATATTAGAAAGGTTTTACTCATTTTGAGCATTTAACCAACAGATTACACTGTTAACACTTTTGGTGCTATTTCATACTGTTCACTGTGTCTTCCTACTTTCACATCTAAAAAGGCTTTCATTATATAAAAATCACTTCAACAACAAGTCTAGATTTATTTTGGTCAGAGTTAAGTGATTGTTGCAAAGTAATGCAGTGCAGAATTTATACCCAACCACACATCAGTAATTTGACTAAAATTAATGTAGAATTGATCGTCACCAAATCTAGAAATGTCCTTATCTACTTTAAAGCATTCAGAATACTAAATGTTTCCTAAATGATCCACTATCAACAAGTGAGGACTAGCAGATAAAATTTTATTCATTTCATGTACCGCCGCTGTATCCGCCGTAGCGGGTCACGGGGAGCTGGAGCCTATCCCAGCTGACATAGGGCGTGAGGCGGGGGACACTCCGGGCACGACGCCAATGCACCACGGTGCCACATACAAAGACATACAAACACGCACACACACACTCACTCCAACGGGCAATTTGGGACTGGCTGATCAACCTGAAGCGCATGCTTTTTTGGAGGTGGGAGGAAGCCAGAGAGCCCGAAGAGAACCCGCGCGGACACAATGATTTTATTACAAGTTCAAAATGTAGTAGCAGTAGTAAATAAAATAAGATCACCTTAATGTAATTGATCAACTTGTGTACAAATTATACCTTTCTTTACTTAAATGACAGTTCTTTTGTTAGCAGCGTCACCTCATAGTAACAGAGTTCAGACAGTCAGGTGAATGTTGTGTCTGTGGAGGACAACCTGTTAAAGGCGTTTAGTTGTGGTCTGTATCTTGTTACCTTGGTTACTTAACTTGACCTCTGTGACCCTGACGAAAGAAAATAACCAACCCATTTCTCTCCAGACAAGTATGACCACAAAGAGTGTAAGCCCAGACATCAGCTGATCAGATATTCTAACAATTATTGATTCTAATTCATAACACTGGATAAGGAGTGATATGTAATATTTAACTAAATTACCACACGCTCTATCTCCCTCCAGAGGTTGCTTACCTCTTCCGCTGCATTACCAACTCTTCTTTTGGGTATTTACAATCATTAATTTTTTAATTGACAGCTCCAAACGTGATTTCCACCTAATCTGAATTTGTTCGTCTAATACTGTTTTTTTTTTTTATACTGTACTACTACCTAACGTATGATAAACAACATGACAATACAAATTACAACATACTTTTTTTTACGATTAGATCACCTCTAATCTGACGTTTTAAGGCAGAAATTACAGGCTCTTTAAAAATGAGCAAATACAAAGGTTGCAGCTCGAAGATGTTTAATGCTCACCTATTAAAAACACTTAAAACTTTGTGGTAAATACTATTAAACTGGCTCTAGATAGTAAACATGTGTTAATCTGAGTATCCATCAGTTAATATGTGTAGTCCATATGGTCACTCTAAGCACATACAATCACTGTGTCGATCGATGTTGATCAATTGTAAATCATTTCCATGTTGTGCTAGTTCATGTTAGCAAGCTAACATTATATGGGCTAAATGTTAGAATGTTGTTTATAGTCAGTCGATTTGTTGAGCGGTGAGTTTGTCACTAAGTCACATCCATAACTGTTAGAGAGCAAAGTGATCTTCACTTACCATGTTTGCTAAATACAATAATTTTACCAGTCCCAATTGAGTTCTCGACTAGCAAAAGGCAGCCGCCATGTTTCGTTTCTATAGTAACTGTGGTGGCATGGTAAGGTACGTTCAAGAGCATTCAAATAATAATGTAAATGATAACTCTCATGCTACTGGAGCAAACCGAGTTTCCCCACTTCATGAACGTAATCGTAAAAACATGTGAATACAAAGTTAGGTTGGTAGATAGCTACAAAAATTTTGCTGATTTAAAAAAAGGCTATTTTATCATTTCAATTGCCTAATTCACCTGCTACAGCAGTTTACTTTTTTGGACAGTACCTTGCTGCTTTGTCGTTGTATTAAATGCGCCATCTAGTGTTCATCTTGGATATTACGGACATTGGATTAAATTTTATAATATTCGAGTGACTTTAAACGCAACGTTTGATCGTTCACTGACATTCCGGAACAATAACAATTGGAGACTGATAAACCCTTACGAGTGTCTTAATTCATGTAGAACTTGTGTGATGTTGACTTCAGTTGATGGTTTGCCATCCTTATTGTACTTGACCAGGGTTGTCTACTCTTTTTAATAGAATTTCAGCGCCTCTTAATTCAAGTATTTACTATGGATTCACTTGCTCGTCTTAAACGTTACATGAATGATAACGCGCCCTTAATTTTGGATGGTGGATTAGCAACTGAACTGGCAGAGCAAGGCACTAATTTACAGGTAAAAAGAAATATGCAATCAAAGACTGCTTAATTCACTTAGATTTCTGTTAGCTTCTCTATTTTAAATCTGACAGTCAGTGTTTTCTTAGATTCTACACTACTTAGTGTGACTGTGTCACACACTTAAAGAGTTTCAACTAACAGTATTTTCCGCACTATAAGGCGCACCTAAAAGCCATTAATTTTCTCAAAAACCGGCAGCGCTCTATAATCCAGTGTACCTTATAGTGCAGAAAATGCTGTAAACAAGAACAAAGTTAAGAGACAAACAGAAGTAAGATTTTGCACAATAATTATTAAAAAGTTGTTAACAAACGTTGGCTAATCACGATGGAGCTGATGGTTTGTCAACAAATATTTTTGTACATGTCGGACTTTTGAAGGATAAAATACATCTGAACAGTAGCTGGGATCAGTTTTTGTCTTTGTCAATATGGCCGACACAAAGACTGAAATGTCTTTTTTCTTTCACGCATCCAGGGAGATCCTTTGTGGGGCTCCGGGCTTCTTCACACTAATCCCCAGATCATAAGAGATGTACACTACAGGTAACTGATCTACTGCTTTAAAACATCCATAACTGTATCTGTTTTTTGAGGGAGACATAAGAAACATCTGCAGAATTCACTGGTAAAAATTCAACCTTGATCTTCGATGTGATTTATGGACAGGTTCCTCGTCAGTGGTGCTGATGTCATCTCCACAGCCACGTACCAGGCCAGTGTTCCAGGTTTCATGGACCACCTGAACCTGAGCAGTGAGCGCGCCAGAGAGCTGCTGATGTCTGGAGTTCACCTCGCAAAGGAGGCAGTAGAGAGATTTGTCTCTGAGTGTCACCACACAGGTACAAACACAGACACTCTGAGGTGTCTGTTCATTATTTCATTGTGTTTTGTTTGACTGTGTCTCAAGGACGGATGCATCCTCTGGTGGCGGGCTCTGTTGGGCCCTACGGGGCCATTCTGCTGGACGGCTCAGAGTACACTGGGGCTTATGCAGCAAAAATGAGTATTGAAGTGAGTGGTGACATTGGGGGGAATCATGCATGCTCTGTGAACCTTACCAGACTTGATCTATGTTTTGATATATTTTGTACTTATTCTTAATAGGGATGTTCTGATACTGGTACCAGCAGGAGAGATACCGCTCATGCACACTTTGATGCACAGTAATTATTTTTTAATTAAATGGGATCATGATGCTTACCAGCAGTGTTCCTTCTAGGTGTTTGCAACACAAAGGGTTTCTTTGAGCAACTTAATGGGCGTGTGGGTAAATATTTATCCTTATAATATTTTACGTATCTTTTGCACGACTGTTGGGTGCAAAAAAAACCCACAGCAGGTAGCAGGTAATATAAAATCAGTTTGAAAAGACACATCGGTCAGTATTAGTAAATAATAAAGTTGATTTGATTAGTACAATTTTTACTAATCAAATCAACGTTACTTATAGATCACTTTTCATGCAAGAACATGCAACGCAAAGTGCTTCACAGAATTAAAAACATTAAACACAAATTTTTTTTAATAAGAGAAACAGTATCAAAGGTAGGTCCCTCCCTCCCACCCTACATACTAGACACACATATGCACACACACACATACACACACACTACATAGACATGGTATGACGTATGGAGGTGTTAACTTGATCTGAAAACTGATTTTTCCATTGATAGATACATAGAACTAAGTTATCTTCACTGTTTTCTTCTCTTTTAAGGAGTTCAAAGATTGGCATCGGCCACGGATGGAGTGCTTGGCGGCAGCAGGAGCTGATCTCTTCGCCATGGAGACCATCCCGAGTATCAAAGAGGCACAGGCTCTCATTGAGCTGCTCAAAGAATTCCCCAACTCTAGCGCCTGGCTCTCCTTCTCATGCAAGGTAACAACCGTACTGCTGTGAATTAAACCTCATGATGGTGCATACAAATGACTCACACTGTGCACAAACCTCCCTCAGGATCAGATGTGTATCTCAGATGGCAGCCCATTCTCCATCGCCGTGCAGCTGGCGAACAGGTCGTCGCAGCTCGTTGCTGTTGGAGTCAACTGCTGCTCACCGTTACTGGTGGAACCGCTGCTGGAGTCAGGCCAGTCGCTGCGGGGCCTGGATATGTCCTGGGTGGTGTATCCCAACAGTGGAGAGGAGTGGGTGAGGGAGCAAGGGTGAGTGTGTAGCCAAGTTGGGTTTAACTACCGCTGTGACTTGTCTGTGGACATACTGTGTTTAGGACAAATACCAAAAGGTTGCATCCAGATGAAACTGTTTTTACTGTACAATAAGTTCATGTCTCACATTTAATGGAAAGCCTCAGGGAATATGGGACATTTCATGTTCTAAATTCACTTTTTCACATTATCGACAGAGAAATAAGTCCTGTTTCTATGAAAGGCACCGGTTCTGAATATTTAAAATAAGTTGTGGTGTTGAAACAAGGTGGATCACAAACGCCTGGCAGGAGCGTAAGCATGTAGATGATGTCGCTCAGAAATAAAAGTACAAATAAAAGAAGAGGACGGTTCCACAGCCTCACAGGGCGTCAGCATCACGAGCAGAGCAGTTACAGGAGGACATGGAAAACATCCAAGATGATCTCATTTATTTTTCCTTCTTTGTAAAATGAATTAAGGGCTGTGTTTGAACATTTAATTAAACAAATTAGGCTTTCTCTGTACTTCAGTCTTATCCTCACGCACCACACTCAGTCCCAAACATGAATGTGCGATCAAGCCGTCATGTGAATAATAATAGCACTGACTGTTTGAGGTCAGTTCACTGCAGCCAAACCTTCACTGTGTCATGATAACTGTTACCTTTGTCTCCAACAGTCGTAGAGCAGCTATAGCTGCAGGTTCTGCCATCTGCCGGCTCCCTGTGGGATCATACCAGCCTTATCTCTGCTTGTGATCTCACCACAGCACACAGCTGTGTGCTGTGGTGAGATCACAGCACAAAGCTGAGTCTTGCTTTTATTGTCTCAGACATATATCAAAAATAGATGCATTTAAACTTTTAAAGACACAGAGATCACTTTAATTTAGTGCAACAGCCCACCTACCAGCATGAACAAAAACAACCACTGACCCTGGAGTTTCCAGAACTCCACTACCAGGAACTAAGATCAGATCACTCCCGTTTTAGCTCCTTTGAACAGGCTCCCAGGTTTTTCTCAGATAGTGGTCCCAGACCACTGACAAACTTTTATCAAAGAGACTTGATTTTATTGCAGCTTTTAACTTTCCTTTAACTGTTTTTAGAATTTTTTTTGCACCTGCCAGACGGGGTGTTGTGTTACCCTTTTCTGTACATACATGACATCTGTAGAGGCTTTAATAGTGTGTATCTCACCACGGGTTTCTTCAAGTTGCTTATTTTTACATGTTTAGCCACATTTCAATGGAGGCATTTATATGTCATTCCAGTAGTTCTTCCATTTTCTCATGTTGTTTTCACATACTACACAGTAAGGTGCCAGATTTTTCTGCACTTCTGAAGCACTTTGCAACAAGGTTTGGATAAAAATTATTATTATAAAACACATGGTGGGAATATGATATTTTTGGGTTAAGATTTCCCACAATGTACAGTATATTTTCAGAGACAAACAGCCTTCAGCAGAACTCCCTACTCCGACTAAACAATCCACATCTGTTTGTGGATCCAAGCACCACCCCTCCACCCAGTGGAAACTGCTTCAGCAGTTTTTCCATAATTAAGGAGAGTGTTAAATTAATAAATCTTAATGAAAGTAGATCGAAGGAAATTACTGAATCTACACAGTCCTGGGTCTGTCCCATATTTCCAGTTTGGTGAATATCATCCAGCCTTTTTTAATGAACCAACAAAGACAAAATATAACATTGGCAGAGATGTTATAGTGACATAACATTTTAAAATTAGAACTCTGACATGAAGCATTCCACTTTTAAACTGCTTTGTACTCTTAATGCAGTACTTTCTTAGTGTTTTCCAGTGTTATTGCTACTGTAAAGGATCTGAATTCGTCCTCCATCATTGCTGTCCGTCTGCTCTGTTCTTACCAAGATGGCTGCCTTCAGACAAAGAGTCACTCTTATTACCTGACCTCAGTTGTAAATGGATGAAGCAAGGCGCTGCTTTTATAGGTAACATAAACTGTTGTCCTCTAGTGTTTTCCACAAACTTTAGTTCTGTTTTTCTGTACTTTCTCTCATGAGCCTCTTGTTTTCATCAGGAGGCTGCTGCCGAATCCGTCCTGCTCACATTGCTGAACTAAGGCAACAGCTGAAGAGAGGATCAACGTCTACAGGAGTATGTTCCAGCAGTTTATAAAAGATTTATTGGAAATTGATAAGTAATACAACCAATGACAACATGACATCCAAGTGTAGAACAAATACACGATGGCAAAGGTGCAAATAAAAGAGGTGGCGTCACGTAAACTTGAAAATCAACCGTGCAGTTTTCTCTTTCTGTGAGTCACATTTTGAATGATTCTGAGTTATTTCACTTCTGTACAGCTCCATCATTTAAAAACTGGGATCACCAAGGCAACAGCCTAGCTGTAGGTTTCGCAAAGCACAACAAAACAATTGAACAGGACAGCATTTCCACTGAACTAATCACTGTATGACAAGTTGCCAGAGAATCCCACATTCCCGTATGAATCATGGGAAAAGTGTCATAACACTTAACAGATGCGAATCTGTCAGGTGTAATAATGTGCAGTGTGATAGCTATGCATGCCCACAATTAAAGTCAATAGAAAATATTGACGAGGAGGAGAATGAAGAAATATCTTTTAGAACACCCATTATCCCCTCGCTTGGAACGGACAGAACAAGAGGAATAGCTTATAATACAGAGAAGAGCAGTTTATCTGAAACCATCTGAACGGTCTGTGTTCCCTCCTGTACTTGTAAGAAAACTTGATTAAATACTTGAAAAGGGTGGCTCAGAAGTTAGGACATCTACTATTCATTTGTGACTTGGTAACTCTTTCCTTGTGTATTGTGGCATTCATAACAGTTCATAACAACACCTGTGCACAAAACGCATCGTGGAGTCAAAAATACAACTGGTAGTGAATTACAAGGTCAAATGTCTTGTGGATGCTGTACTAGATGGGCCTTATGAGACATTATGTGTTCCTACAGTCTGTGAAAGCCGCATAAGTGTATTCATCACAACAGCTGTGTACCTTTGTTGGTGGTTGATTACATCATCCCATAATGAAAGCGTTTCCATCTTTAAAGCACACTTATAACTGTAATCTCACATCTTAAATAATGTGCATCATAAATTATATGAAGTTTGTAATAAAGCAGCAGTGATGGTTATAATGAAGAATGCAATGTTACAGACTCACAATAAGTACTTTACGTAACACAGTAACATATGACGTGTGTGTGTGTGTGTGTGTGTGTGTGTCTTGAGATGATTCACAATGTATTATAAGTCCCATCAGTCACTGTAGTCTCTGAAGCATCCATGAGACCCTTGAATTTATTAAGTCACTTGTTCAACCATAAATCTTTATAAATTAATTATAAATATGCGTTTACGTCCTTTGAATACACAGCAGATTGTCAGATCTCCTTCACAAACCAGGTCAAACTTTTTGATCACAAACAACATTAATGGTAACAAACAATTTTTTATGGAAGGAGTTTTTTTTATAAATTCAAATTAATAAACTTCAGTCATACAAGTTTCTTTCTAGTTCATTTCTGACCCCATAGATTGAAGTGTTGAAAAGAAAAAAATATTGGGTCCTCCAATAACTGATGCTTACTGCTACAGTCATTTAATGTGGCTCATTGCTGCTGCTATTGTTATTGATTCAATGTTTTGGTGATCTGATAGACCACTTAATTAAAAACAACTAAAGCAAATATGGTAAAAAAAAAAAAAAAGAAAGCTCAGATGAATCTGACAAGTAAAAACAAAACATTAATTCACAGCAATTACCACACATCTGGAAATAAGTGTCAACAAATACCATAAAAAGACAGCGAGGCGGTGATTACGTTAAAGGGCAGCAAGAAGTTCTTTGGGATGGGTTTAGGCCTTGGTGTGTGTGTGTGTGTGTGTGTGTGTGTGCGTGCGTGCGTGCGTGCGTGCGTGCGTGCGTGTGTGTGAAACTGTTGTTTGATAGAAATACATAGATCGTTTCTCTTTATGGTTTGAAGCTTCTCCTGGTGGTGTCATCGCTTAATGACAGCTGAGACTTAACTGTTACGATGCTGCGGTTAATTATTGTTCTGCTGCTGTTGCTGATTCATAAAAACTTTTCTGTGTCCATGCTTGCTGGATATCACTCTGGTTTCTATGGTTTTGTTATGGCTGCATCTACCTGAAGAGCCTCCACATGTGTCTCACCAGCCGTGATGATGGACGTCTACCACAAATGATGTAGCTGACATAAAACATCCTGCTAGCAAAGAAGGTCATCAGAGTAGATAGAGAAGTCAACCTGTGAGAAAAACCACTCACCTCCCCAACCATCAACACAACAATTATTTATCTTTATGTATTCTATTATTCATATTTTTTCTTCTATATTTACTTTATTTAAATTTAGAATTTAAGTAGGAGGCAGATAACCAAATAAGAGGAAGACCTTTCAGTGTATTTATTTTGAATTAATTAAATTAGACAATCTGCCGAACGGGGTGACTCCTGAGTGAGCGCTATCGTTGATCCATAGCTGGTAGAAATATTCATAAGTAACAGATTGATAGTATTCAGGATTTTAACTTAAAGTGGTGCGTCAGTCTTCACTACCCGTACCCGCTCTTCTGAGCAGTAAAACAAAAAACAGCTGATTAGAAAGGAGGCTGTGTTTTTAAATCTTTACACCACAGACAGGATCAGAGGCATTGAGATTAAAACCCCACTTGTTTGCATCTTTTCGTGGGACTTATTGACAATAAAATGTGGAATATAACCAGATGTTTCCTTTTAAAACACATCTAAGGACTGTACTGTGTTGTAATCTGTTATTGACCCCCACCAGTGTCCCAGTGAACCTTTCAGTCTGTGATGTCCTCCTCTAGATCGCTGTCAGGAGAGCTCCTCTGTCTGTACTCTGTCGTGTTGGACAGGCGTTTCCAGCCGGTGTCTTTCTGGCTTCCTGTGCTGTGTGAACGTCCCAGGTAGGCCAGGCGTTTGGTGGATGCCCTCTCCTCTGCCTCGTCTGCGTTGCCTCCAGGAGCCTGCTCTGAGTGGTGAAAGTCATGCTGCAGGTTCTCCAGGTTGAGAGCCCAGGGCCCCAGCTTCTGCCAGTTCACCCTCTGGAAGGCCATGATGCAGTGCAGGTTACCGCCCACCTGTGTGGAGAGATCGTTTCTTCTGGGTAAACACACACATTTCACTTAACTAGGGCCATTTGAGATGACAGGTGTGAATGAGGGAACCTTTTTGGTTTTGCGGAGCTGAATCCCCCTCTCGGTGTGACGGATGTCCAGGTACTCTGGGTTTTGTGTGTTCAGGTCAGTCACAATGTCCAGCCATCTGGAAAGACAGGCTCCGTGTTCAACAGCTCAGCTACAGTTCAGCAGCAAACATGTCCAAATGAAGACAGACGGAGCTTACTTTTTACAGTGAATCGCTGGCTGTTTCCTACTGGGCTCACCAATAAGAATCCAGTACTCCATTTCATTAGTGGGTAGAGGGCCCCTTTATAAAAAAGAACAAGGATGAGACACGATGGATTCCCTGAAAGATAGGTACAACTAAATGTACAAAGACTTATTCAAGAAGTCCCTGTTTGGTTCAACGTAGATTTTAGTTTTTAAAAATTAAGTTAAAAAAGGGTTCTACTTTTCACAAACAACCAACGAGCCTCTCTTGAAGAATGTCCATGTTTTGTGAAAACGTACCAAGAAGCTTTTGAATTTCTCTCCAGAAATAAAACTTGAGAAACAAAATCCATTCCTCAACAATTTAATTTTTGAGAAAGTCACCATCTCACTTTTCAACTTATTATTCAATCAAAAATGAAAAAAAAATTCAATGTTGACATCTGATTCATTTTTAAGATAAATATATTCAAAAACTGTTAAAAACTTGAACATGCTTAAACATGTTGTTAGAGATTTGCTGACATTTTTCTGTTTTCATCTGTTTCCTTGTCTATTGATTTATTTTATCTATTGTTATTGGACAAAACAAGAAATTTACAATCGTCACCTTCAGAGGTTGACCAAATTATTAACACTGGTGGAGTAAACAGAACTGGAATGGTGGACAAAGACTATACAGCCCTTGCTGGTCACTATGATCCAGAACTTCTGACTTTGGGAAAAATACTTGTTGAAAAATTCTCCTATCTACTTCAGTCAGTTGTGATTCAGTTGCATTAATCTCTAATCACCACACAACGAACAACAAGTGAAAGATTAAACTAAACTGAATATAATCTATCAAGTAGTGGTCATGTGACTCACCTGTATGCTTTTGCTGCTTTGAGAGGCGTAGCTTCGTAGCCCAGTGGGCAAAAGTAGTGGTTCTGGCAGTGGTAAATGTAGGCCATAGATTCATCCTTCATCCCCTGTGTCAGCTTCATGAGCGCTCCTTCAGCTGAAAACATCTGAGTAGTTATCGCTTCAATTTCAGCTTCTCATAAATAAAACAGGCAGATGACTTCGAGGGACTCACCAGTTTCTCCAGCCGTCTTGTGTTTTCCATGTGGTTTGTACAAAATATAGGAACAACCTCGCACTCGGAAGTGATCGTTAATTTGTCTGAACCACCTGGAAAAAAACTACCTTGACTGAGCTGCGTTCACTTCTCCAAATTGAAGTGGTTGTTCAGAAGACTATATGATCAGTCCGTACCTCATTAAAGTAGCATTACCAGTGAAAGGACCAAATTTGATTTCTTCAAACGGTGGCTGGAAACCCAGAATGTGCAGAGCCTCCTCCTGAGAGATGGGTGGAAGACTAAGAAAGCAAATAAATTACACTTAGCATGTCATGGGCCGTATTACAAATCTGAAATCCAACTGACAAAATTATGGGCTGCTCACCTCCCGGCACCCAGAGTACTGTATAAGAAATTCCAGCAGGACACCAGTGAAGAGATTCCACATGAAGCCTTGTACTGAGGGCGGCTGATGCAGTACCTGAAGCAGAAAAGAATCACTAAACAAATCCATTGTAATAAAAGTGTGACAAGAACACTTGAGCCTGACTGGGTCTCTTGAAGAAACACGGCACAAAATCTAAAATTACCATCTTCTGAGGTCGAGCACTTTCCTCTGTTTGATCTCCTCCAGTGAGGCATGGGGAGAGACGTCTTGCAAATTTCGACTGGGTCTGTCTGATGACTTCATCTTCTTGATGCTGCCCTTCTTCACATTGCCTGTAACACAGCATGAGTCATTGTAGGTTTTAAAATGCTTCACAGTATTTTAAAACCTACCTTAAGTTGTCAGCTTCAAATAAACACTAAATTATAGTACATGATTAATTTACATGACAGACTTCTATCATGTTTCTTACTTGTTTTAGATTTCCTAGTGAGCACAGCATTGAAGTCCGAGGTATCGATTTCCCAGGCCAAAATAGGTTTAGTGTGACCAGACGACACATCAAGCATGTCACAGTCCCGATCTGAACCCACATGGGGCCCGCCAAACTGGCTAGCACTGACGTCAGTAGAGGGTTTGGGCTTCACAAGCAGTGGTCCATCATCTTGTTTGTTAGAGGCCACCTCCCTGGCTGTGATTGGGGAGCGGTACACAGAAGCAGCCTGATTGAGAAGAGCATAATCAGAACAGACGGTGTAGAACTTCTCCCTGGAGTGCGTGACCGGACAGGTCCACGGCAGCTGGAGCTCAGCACTTGATGCCCGTCTGATTCTGGTAGATTCCTGGGTAAGGGGGTTGATCAAACCACGTTCCTGCTGGCCATTGGTGGGCCTCTGCAGCCCTGGAGGTTCTGCTGGCCCAGGTAAGTGTGCTCCTTGACCGTCTGATGGATTAGGCATTGATCAGCCCCTCATATGATGGATGACAGAAACAGTTGAGGCTGAGATGTTTGGGAGATGGATGCCTTTTCTATCGATGATAGGACAGATATCTTTAGAGAGGATACAGAGATGTACAAGGAGCATGGAGATGCAGCGACTGGAAAACATCTGGTCAAATAAACCTAACAGCATTTCTAAAGTCATCATGCTGAATCCTATTCTAAGAACTTACAGCATCCGGAAAACAACCCTAAAAAACATAGCATTTAAGCAGCAATAAATCCAGTATTTTCCATTACAATCCGTTCATAATTAGCTCTGGATCACTGGAATATTAGTCATACTGGGTGCACAGCTGTAGCTATCAACGCTAGTTAGCGGCTGCTACGTTCATCTGTAGCAGCCGCTTTTATTTGTCATACCGTGTATAACTTGTTGTGACCAAAACGGGATGTAATTCAAAGAAAAAATATTCCAAACCTAGATGAATATTAGATTGGACATGTTAAAATTACAGGAATAATTCCGAAACATTGTCCAGCTGATCCGCATCCACTTCCTGTTCAGGTTTGTCAGACTGTACCATAATAGTGGGAGGAGGGGTGTAGAAAATAAATCCACATAAAAAACATGTAAAACAACAAATTACATCAATGTGACAAAATTTTAAGAAAGTAAAGAAGTACATTAAATAAATACATGTATCGAATTTGATAATGTAATGTATATTTAAAATAATCACGTTACTTTCGTAATCGCAAAATCCTCGGTTAAGAATGGAATGGTCGTTCAGTTTGGCCCAATCACGGGCGTGTTGAATCGGTCTTGGCTGCAGCTCCAGAGGTCCGGTCGGCCTGTCAACTAACTGGTAACCAAGTTTCAATTTATAAAACCATAGACTAGAGTAAAACTACTAGCAAACACTACAATGTCGATTCATAACCGACGAGTCACGCAATAGTCATAATTTCCTACAGCAATGCAACTTTTCGTTAAAATCGGATTTTTTTCCATTACATACACGAGGAATGAGCACAAATGTGGGTGTGAATGAAATTTTACTGTCGTCAAGAACAAAAACAAAGTACACTTCCTTTTTATTAGCTGTGTAAATAATGTACAATTGTAGGAATCTACACAATCCAATCCAATAAAAAACAACGGATATGCGCCTTTACGCGTGAAGGTTACATTCGAGTATTTCCTGCAGTCAATTTTTATGGTCAAATTTAAATCAGTCTGAACGCAAAATCCAATTGTTAATCAATCATGAATCAAATGAAGTATGTTTGATGAAAATCTGTTAAATAATTGAAGAAAGTGGTATATAAATGGCATTGTGGAAATTTTAAATCAGATGATTTCCAACTTAAAACTTGCCCAACTTCCTAATTTTCACTATCTGTCTGGTAATTTATCATGATAAAACTTAAATATTGGGAAAATGTTTTTGCATTACTGTTGAATCATCACCTTGTTCCAAATCACTGTGTGTTTTTCCGTCCAACCAAGTTAATGTTTAATCACTCAAACGGGCCAGCAAACAACCAAACAGCAGCGTTTAAAAGCTGCCAACCTCCATCTCGGCTGAGCAATCTGTCTTAAGCAGTGATTCTCAAACAACGGGGCGCGACACCCGCGGGTGACGCGGTGACATGCTTGTGGCCCCAGGGGCCGCACAGGGCCAAACTATCGTTTGCTTTTACAGAGTAAAGTGTGATGACGTATTCGGTACAGCAGGGGGCAGTGGCGCTTTCACGTCAACATGTAGTGTGCCCATCCATCCATCCATCCATCCATCCATCCATCCATCCATCCATCCATCCATCCATCCATCCATCCATCCATCCATCCTTCTCCTTGTAGACAAGACGATCCTAGTCATCTCATTTTCAGGTGCCTTTCCACCTTGTGCAGGTCACAGGTCACGCTGGGGCCTATCTCAGCTGGCTACGGGCAGGAGGCGGGGTACAGTACACCTAGGACGTGTCGCCAGCTCATTGCGGGACCACACGTAGACAAATCACCGCACACATTCATACCAACACACAATTTGTAGTGGTCAGTTCACCCAAACTGCATGTTTTGTGGAGGTGGGTGGAAGCATGAGAACACCGGAACAGCACTACACACTGCACCACCGCACCGCCCTTGTAGAGCGTGTGCAGGGAGTGTTAGCACACACACACCCACACATGTGTGCGGCCGTGGATAAGGGGCACAAAATGTTTTCTTCTTTCTAGGGGGGCTCAACAGAAAACCACTGAGAAGCACTTCTCTGAAGGGTCTCTTGTCCCCACAAGCTACAAATGTAATATGGGTGTTAAGATTAATATGAATGCAGATAGTAATGTTTCAACACTCCTGATTAATTGCTTTTACAAGTGTTTGACATTTAACCAGTTTTCTTCTGTAATTAAAGGTTTACTCCTGGGCCTGTTACTGAAACCTGAGCCACACACAGGTGAACAACAAATATCAGTTAAATTCATGTGGAAGTTGAAGTAGTAAAGTTGTGTAACCATCATGAGGAACCCTGAAGAGGAGAGTTAGCTGACTGTGTTTTATCATTTCCATTCAGAAGTCTGGGATAACTTCCAAAATGTCTTTATGAACACAAAGTATAAACTAAAAGGAAAATATAAATTGTGTGTGTGGTTTTTTATGAATTTTTCCTGTGCCTGAACTATACAACCCTTTAAAGACTACATCGTTTGTGTGGCCAGTAATTTTAGAAAAGTGGATTCTGCTATATTGAATTTTGCAGGTAACC
Source organism: Antennarius maculatus (assembly GCA_013358685.1). NCBI lineage: Eukaryota > Metazoa > Chordata > Actinopteri > Lophiiformes > Antennariidae > Antennarius > Antennarius maculatus. Next base: position 11,796,996 of record CM023610.1, on the reverse strand, counting down.
ATGGAGAAGAAGCAGGTGATCATTGACACCGACTGTGGCATCGATGACGCTCAGGCCATCCTCATGGCCTTGGCGGCGCCCAACATCGAAGTTTTGGCGATTACTTGTGTGTTTGGGAACACAACAGTGGAGAACGTGTGTCAGAATGTTCTACGGGTCCTGTCCCTCTGTGAGCGTGAAGGGGTAAGTTAGGTTAAAGCAGTGCTTCTCAATTATTTTCTGTTACATCTCCCCAGCAAGAAGAAAACAATTCGCGACCCCCGCTCTCTGCTGCGACTAAATAATATAATTTTTCTATAAAATTGTTATAAGTACACCTCTGCATAACACTGTATCCTTATTAACATAAAAAAACAAAAGAAATATAGTTCAATTTATAACAAAGGATAATTTTATCAACATTATTTTTTAGTCTATAACAATAGATGTAAAGTGCATCAATTTGCCTGAAATTTAAAAAAACCTTGTTTAAACTGAACATTTTTAACCAACTTATTGCACCATGTGTTACTGAAAAATAAAAGTAAAATCAATAAATAAATCAAATTCAGTTCAGCAACATTAAATGAGGAGCGCAATATTTGAAACACTTTAATCTACAAAACAAAAATGAATAAAACAATTTGTGCTGATTTATTCTTTATCAAAATGAGGAAGTCAAGATTAATGGCTACAATGACCACGTTTAGGCAGTGCACAGCTTTTCGAAGCGAAGTTTGAAGCACGACACTGAAGTTTCAGCTCCTGCTCAATGTTTCAGCTCCTCTGCTATGGTGCGAGGTTTTGCTCACTAAGCAGTTTGGTACGCCACCTTATATGATGCTAACATCATATAACATCATATAACCTAACAAGGAGAGCGCCACTGCCTACTACTGAAGTGGATGTGCAATTACACTTTACTCTAGTGTGGCAAAAAAAAAGCATGTTCCCCAAGGTCACACGCGCTCCCCCCCTGGCACCACTATTTGAGAAGTGCTGGGTTAAAGCATGAGTAATAACAGCAGGAGGTGATCGTTGTTCATTAGTGTTTACTGAAGAATGACTGGATCATGATTAAAGGTGAAATGACCGCAGCTCATCTAAAGGAATGAATCCCCTTCACAGCAATCAAATTTTATTTGTGCAGCCCAAATTCACAAATAGCAATTTGCCTCTGGAGCTTTAGAAAATGTGTAGCCTGAAACTTTAGAGCTTTCTGCATCACGAGCGGTTGGATTATGTGGGTTAATTTAAACAACTCTGACACTACATTATGAATAGATGCTGAATTAACAGTATGTTCCACACTATAAGGCGCAAGTGAAAGCCTTTAATGTTTCAAAAACCGACAGTGCGCCTTATAATCCAGTGCGCCTTATATATGAAAACAGTTTAAAAATAGGCCATTCATTGAAGGTGCACCTTATAATCAGATGCACTTTATAATCCAGTACGCCTTATATACTGTATGAAAAAGTTTTACAATAGGCCATTCATTGAAGGTGCACCTTATAGTCCAGTGTGCCTTATAGTGCAGAAAATACTAGTGATTCCTGTAAGCAGAGCCCGTCTGTACACGACCTAGTCTTTACCTCAGTGTCTCTCTGGAAACAAATGGGGCTTACAGCTGCATTTACTGGAATGTTTTCCCGCAGATTCCAGTGTTCCGTGGTTCTGGTGGTCCTCTAGTCGGAGCTGTTCAGCTTCCTTGTACCCATTTTGGAACTGATGGCTTTGGAGATGTGCTTAAAGAGAAAGACCCACGATGGGAGGAAAAAATCCAGAAAGAGCATGCAGTCAGCGGGATGATTCGCCTGGTGAATGAAAAACAGAACCAGGTGAGACATCTGTCTGTAAGGAGTTGGGTCTGGAGTGATGTTGCACTAAAATGTGTTTTCCACAGGTGTCACTGGTGGCCCTCGGCCCTCTCACTAATCTGGCATTAGCTGTCAGACTGGATCCCTGTTTCCCTCAGAAGCTCAAAGCTTTGTACATTATGGGTGGCAACATGGAAGGTAGGAGCAGAACGTGACTTCAGTGTCTTCCAAGCAGGTTGTCTTCTATAACCTGATGTTGTTCTTGTAGGAAAAGGAAACGTGACTTTGTGTGCAGAGTTTAACTTTGCTGTGGATCCAGAGTCGGCTTACATTGTCCTGGAAGAATTTCTCTGCACCACATACCTGGCAACATGGGAATATTCCTGCAGAAACGGACTGACTTGGGTAAAAGATGTGTTCTTGTGAAGAACAAGTCAACAGTGTTCTAGTTCAAACTGGTCTCACTGGTTTCTCATTTGTAGGAGTTCTTTGAAGAGGCCATCAACCAGGATGCACCTGCTGCACGTCTCATGAAGAAGATCACATCCAAATGCTGGGCATACCGCAAAGAATCACTGAAGAACAAGAGAGATGTTTACTTTGGGCCGTGCTTCGTCTCCTATGACGCCTATGCGATCGCAGCCTGTATTGACGACAGTGTGGTGATGGAAAGAATTGAGTGTCCAGTCCGGGTGGAGCTGCAGGGTTCCATCTGTCGGGGCATGATGGCTCTGGATCGCACTAATGAGCTGAAGAAGAGCCACAGTGTGTTTGTGTTGACAAAGTGTGACGTTGCCAAGTTTGGTCAATTACTCATGGAGTCTCTCAGACTGCCGTTAAAGAAGTAGGCTTTGCTGAAAGCAAGACAAGCTCTGCATTAACTGTCCTCTTTATACAGTAAATAATTATTTCAAGCTTTGTTTAATTAATCAACAAATAGTTAAATATATTCTGTCTCTTATTATTGCATGAGATAACATTCATTAAATCAAATGTTAATCCAGAGTTCTATATTCTGTAACTAGATACAGATGTATTCTTAATGCAGTAGAGTCATATAATGGTAATCTTATCGTCTACGGTCGTTTATCTGCCTCATGGGTCACAGGACCGCTGGAGCCAATCACAGCTGGCTCCAGGTGAGACGCCAGTACATCACAAAAAGACAAACACGGACACTCATAACTTGGTGTGAATGATTTACCTAAGCTGCATGCTATTGGTGGTGGGAGGAAGCCAGAGAGCATACACACGCCGCACTGACAGGGCAACACCCTAACCCACTGTGCCAGCGTGTCACCCATGTAGATTATTTAAAATACTGAAAACTGAACCATTCAAATGAAGAAATAAAGTTGCAGCACAATTCACATATTTGTACGTCCCTTTTTTGTTTGCATTAACTGGAACATAATTAAGTCAGCAGGCTAATGTGGAGGTGAGCTCCATTACAACTTTGTTTAGAAAATAATGGTGTGTCACGGAGTTTGAAGAAAGGTGAGGCATTGCATTATGAATGAAACATCACCAGGAAGATTTGTCTGGGGTTTAAGTTAAATGAACCCTGGTGTACAACACACTTATTTACTGTGCTGTGATCAAATCAATGAATGGTTGGACTAGAATTTCCTCCAGCTCAATCCAGACAAGACAGAAGTAATGGTTTCTGGCCCCAAAAATCAAAGATCAATGATCACCTTGACTTCATGTCATATAAAGCTACAAATCAAGCCAGAAATCTTATTGTAATTATAGACTCAAACCTGAATTTTACCAGCCACTTAAAAGCTATTAAATCTGCCTATTACCAACTGAAAAACATTGCTCGAATGAAGGGGTTTCTGTCTCAACAAGACACAGAAAGACTTGTTCATGCTTTCATTTTTAGTAGGATAGATTACTGTAATGGTGTCCTTACAGGTCTGCATAAAAAAATTAATCAGGCAGCTTCAGCTGATCCAAAATGCTGCCACCAGAGTCCTTTCAAACACCAGAAAACTGGACCACATCACACCAGTCCTTAAATCACTACACTTGCTTCTTGTGAGACAAAGGATAGATTTTAAAATCTTACTGCCGGTCTACAAATGTCTAAATGGTTTTGGACCAAAATACATGCAAAATTTATTAATTCCTTATGAAGCCTCCAGACCCCTTAGGTCATCTGGGACAGGTTTACTGTGTGTTCCCAGAACCAGAACCAAACAAAGTGAAGCAGCATTTAGTTGTTATGCTCCTCACCTGTGGAACAAACTCTCTGACTACCTGAGATCTGCTCAAACTGTCACTTCACTTAAATCAGGGCTAAAAATATTTTTGTTCACTGCAGCATTTTCCTGAATCTGTTCTTTAATTATCATTAATTAGCTTTAGATTAGATATTGTATTCTCCTGTTTAGTTGACTTTTTCCTTTTAATTGCTCTTTAATTGATATTTTATTGTCTTGTTTTAATCCCCTTTCGTCTTTGAAATGTTCTTGTATTTTGTTGCCTTTGTAAAGCACTTTGAATTGCCTGTGTATGAATTGTGCTACACAAATAAACTTCCCTTGCCTTGCGTATCTGTCCATTAAAATTTCTGTGTAAATAAAAAACAATTAAAATCACTCAATGTACACCCAATTACATCCAAATATACAGTACCCAAAATATTAAAACATGAACAGTAAAGCACTATTAATATACTGTACATTGTCTAAACATGATGCACTAATGAATTTTTGACCATAAGATTTTAACCATTGCCATTGCAAGTTGAATAATTTTAAACAAATACAGTCTAAATGTTGAGACATGCAAAGTGGTTCTTTTCACTGAAGCATCTTTTGGCAAAGAAATTTTTTTCGCTGGATTTTTCTGAACTATTTCTACATTTCCAGCAGCAGAAAATCAACTAAAAGGACAACTAAGAATGGAGAACTTAAGATCTATTTAATTCTGCCTTTTATTTGCTCTGCATTCAGTGAATAGTCAAAGTTGGTTCAACACAAAAGCTTCTAGACTTTTAAATTGTTGGATTTAAGGATCAGCCTCCTCTCAGGAAATCCTGACATTGAATTTTTATTTAATTGGACTAATGACCAAATTAATCTCCTCCATCCAGACACTCCACAGATCTCTTCACACACCTTCCATCCCTTTTCCTCCCCCAGCAGGTGGAGACATAGAAGGATCATTGTCGAAATGTAAAAGTGTTCATAAAGTACAAAACATAGTCACAGTTTATGGAGACAGAAAGATAGAGAAACAAGTGTAGACAGAAATTCAGAGATACACGGAAGGTATCCTGTAATGTATTTGTTTTTATGTTTTGTATTTTCCATGTACAGCTGGAACACAGTATAGAAAGCCTTTATTGTCACTATGCATAGTATGAGATTCAGGCAACTCCTCACAGTGCAATAATGTAACAGTAGAAAGAGTAAGAATAAATACAAATACAAGTGTATACAATCGTTACGCTAAATACCGATTATTTACAGGTGTATACATTGAAATACAAGAAGCGCCATGCCCAGCAGGGCGTGTTGCATGTTCCCGTTGAGGAATTGCACAGTGTGTGTGTGTGTGTGTGTGTGTGTGTGTTGGGGGGGGAGAAGGTATCAATGCGTGTTTGAGTTAAGCCGAGTAATGGCTTTCAGGTAGAAGCTGTTGAGGAACCTGTTAGTTCTAGTTTTGATGCACCTTTATCGTCTGCCTGAGGGCAGCAGGTCAAACAGGCCTGCACTGGGGTGGGATTTGTCCTTTACTATGTTCATCGCTCTGCTGAGGCAGCAGGAGTAGATCTCCGACAGGGAGGGCAGAGAGCAGCCAATGATCTTCTCAGCCGCCTTCACGACTCTCTGGAGCCTCTTCCTGTCCGCCATGGTGCAGCTGCCGTACCATACTGTGATGCAGTAGGTCAGCAGGCTTTGGACTGATGAGTGGTAGGTCAGCAGCAGGGAGGGGTTCAGGTTGTATGTTTTAAGAACCCTCAGGAGGTGGAGCCGCTGCTGTGCCTTCTTGGTGATGGCAGCGGTGTTGTCCAACCAGGAGATATCAGACGAGATGATGACGCCAAGGAACCGGAAGGTTTGGATCCTCTCCACACACTCACCGTCGATGTAGAGCGGGACTGGGTCAGTGCTGAGCCTCCTGAAGTCGATGATGAGTTCTTTTGTTTTGCTGGTGTTCAGAGCCAGGTTATGCTTTGAACACCAGGCTACCAACTTCCGGACCTCCTCTGCTGAAGTATAATTCACAACATATAATCAGTTCTAGAGCTGAGGTCAAACAAAAGAATGGCTGGTGACGAGTCCTTACATTCAAAAAGTAAAGATATTTCTGAAAAGTGGGTGAGTTGAATAAACTGACATGAAAAGTATTTTGCTGATGTCCTTTATTTAAATTTGTTGACAGATAGAGCTGATGTACAACACAAACCTCAAACTTCTGTGTTCCTTTAGGGGTTGACTAATTTGCCTTCACAGATTTTGATATTTTTTAGCACAGAACCATTTTAACATGAGAACATAAATATAAGTTTTTCTGGGCCATTGGTGCACTAAAGAAATCACCGTTCACATCATCAACGCTCCCTCCTGCCAAATAAAAGCCTAGTGCAAAAACTTAAAAGCAAACCTTTGCAAAAAGGACTTTTAAAACCAACTTCAATAAGAACCTAAATGAAAACAAATGGCTTAAAATGAGATGTCTGTTCCAACGTTAATACTGTTTTAGAGACTCTGGGCCAGGGGTGCAGAACTTCTCTAATGGCTAATTGTCCGAAACAAATCCAAAATAAATCCAAATAAAATTCAGCATTTGTGCCCCCATGAATAAAAAGCTGCTAAACTGAACACAGCACTGGGCTACCAAACACTTCAGGTGACGCAGCTTTCTGTTGGGATTCTGATTATAAATGATTTGATTTAGCATACGTAGCACATCTGATGTGCTTCTGTTAGGTGCAGTCGTGTGTTTTTAGTTGCCGTTGTCAGATGAACTGGGCCAGGGCTCGGAGCTGCGCCTGCTCAGGGTGGGGCGCCACATGTTCCATGGGTTGTAAGTGCGACTCATCTCAGTGGAAGCCGGCGGTGACGGGGCAGGGCTGCTGACCAGATCGGTAAGAGCGGGTGAGTTGGTGGTTGGAGGAAAGGGGTTTAATGCCGAATCTGCGCTTGTAGACCAAATGGAGCTCCCGAAGGGCGTGGTGGCAGACCAGGGGCTGCGGGTGTTTCCCAGGAGTGACTGAAAAACAAAGGAGAGAGGCTTCAGGATGGAACTGTAAAGAGGAAAACTTCTGTGGGCTGCTTTCAAAACAAATGGGGGATAGTGGGGGTGTCTTACTGCAGTTGGGGTAGTAGTTGAGCTGGAGCTGCTGGACCAGGAGTGCAGAGAGTCGTTGCTCGGTATGTCCCAGATGGAGGAGGGGACGGGGGTAAACTCAGGCCAGCTTTGCTGAGACTCTAATGACTTTGGGAGATTCATTCCGCTGAAAACTGAAAGCAACACACACACACACACACACACACACACACACACACACACACACACACACACACACACACACACACACACACACACACACACACACACACCATTTCAGATTCAAAGCATCAACTGTTCAGAGTTACTCTAGAAAGAGAAAGGTTACCTCCTGTCAGGTTGAAGGAATTGTTGGGTCCGAAAGCCGAGAAGGAGTTGGCGGAATGGAAGTTCGGGCTGCTGGCTGTGTCGATGGGACTCCACAGCCCAGAGCTGTTGGGGGCAAAACACAGGAAGTTACAACTGGATGTCATCTCATCATGTCCGGGTAAAATACAAGACATTTTCTCACATCACCTGTCAGAGCTGTCACTTTCCACTGATGTCATGTGTGCCAGACTCTTTGGATGGTGCTCCATCTTACCTGGACCAGAACCACCTGATGAGCGCACACACAACAGTGGAGATCTCTAGTAAGCGAACCAACTCCATCCATCACACTGTGATCACACTTTAGCTCATTGTCACATATATACCTGGGCTTTTATCATAGCCAGCAGCTACAGCAGCAAATGTGGGGGTCCCATTTTTGCCGGGCAACGGTGTGGCTGCAGACAATTTATTTCCGGGGGCCTTCTTTTGGTTTCCCTCGCTGCAATAATGAAAAAGAAATTCACAAATAAACTTGGATTACTGTTAGCTGATAGCTAAATAATATATTTAACTGTATGTTAATCATTTTTCAAAGGGTAATGGAGAGCTTTCATTCTGGAATTCAAGAAAAAAAAAAACACTTTCAGGACTACGAAATGTAATCAACTTAGCCTCTAAAAAGACAGAATGAAATAAAACAGGCCAATATTAAAATGCAGAGACGTTTTCTTTAACAGTCAGGTACTCAACATTTTCCCTGATTACACAGAAGGGACTGAAGTAACTTTCATAAAACCTGGGGAAGCGATGAATCAGTCATCACGTGACCATCATGACCCGTGATGACTGATTTCATGATGACGTGTGCATCTAGTGGAGCGCTACCTGTTACTGTTGAGCACACTGCTGTAGGTGCCTCGGGACAGTAAAGTGGGGGAGGTCGGTGGTGGGGAGCAAGTCCTGGTGGTGACAGATCTCTTCAGGAACGGGTCTGCATTTAATGTCTGGAGGGAGATCTGCTGAAGACTATCAGCTTCTGCATGACAACAGGAGAAACATCTCAGCCCTATTGGCGTCGTACTGGATGCGACAGGTTGGCTTCAAATCCAGACTTACGGATGCTGTTTCTGGAAAACGGCACATCCCACTCTGGAGGTGCAAACTCCTTCTCCCCCTCAGAACTGCTGCTGTGGCCGAGCTCTGGAACTGAACTGCTGGACAACAGTTTGACCAACAAAGAGGGGCGTCCTTCTTCCAGCTTTGACTCTACTGTGAAAGAAAAGGCGTCAGTTGTATCTGGTGCTGAAACAGCGGATGAAGTGAAACATGTTTGAGAGATTTACTCCACTCGCCTCTCTGTTTCTGTACAGGTCTTGTCTTTGGGATGTTGGCGTGAGGATAGAGAGCTTTAGATGTGTAGCTCTTTCGTTGTTTGTTCTCCAGGGGTGTTACATATGGCAGCTCCAGGGAACTGAGCAGAATAAAGACTTATTAAAACGATTGCTATTGTTTAAGAACTGAAAGAGGACGATCATAACCTGGGTTGAAATAAACAGACCTGGTCTTTTCAGCTGAGGTTTCTTTTTTTGTGGTTACTTGTTTCTTTGTTTTGGGTTTGATAAGGAAATTTGAAGGCTCTTCTTTCACTTTTGTTGTTGCTACTGTCCTTCCTTTCTTTTTGGCTGGCTCCTGGATAACAGCACACACATCATTGATCAAACTCATACAATGCTGCTTCTGTATATGTAGATGATGGAGCTGATTTAAATTAGGTTTTTATTTGACATTTAAGTTTTGGTACAGTGAGAATGTTAAATACAAAATGGCCAAATGTACTCTACAGATGTAGAGTAGAAAATTAATGATACGCTAACAGGAAATGAAACTCCTGAGCGACTGCTCCAAGTTTTCTGCTCCTGCTTCTCATAACAGAGGCTGAAACTTGAAGTGTGATATTGTGCGCTCACTAAAGTTCTTAATGTTCCTCTCAGAACAGTTTGGCACCTGTTCCTGGGTAAACTGTTGTGTTTTTAATGTTTACAAGTCAGGGTGTCAGGTCTCACAGCAGATGAGTCCAAATCGTGAGTCTACAGGTTGGGTAAGAGCAATGCATGAGCTAATCCAACAGCGGAAGTGAGCCAGACCATAAAATACATGCACTTCATCCTACCTCTTTGATGTTGGCCTCCACATCTGGATTGGAGGTCTCTGTGGTTGTGGAGGAGCTGTCGTCATTGTCGGCCAGGCTGTCCTTGAGCACGTCTCCTCGGGTCTTTAACGCTGATTTCTTGTCTTTCTCTTCCTTCTTCCTCTGAGCTTTTGCTTTTCCCCTCAGTTTCCCTTTGGATTCCAAAACTGCAAACATGAACATCTGCCTCAAAGACCTGCTAGTGACCACAGAAACCTTGTGACCCAGCAATAGTTAACAACAAATGTGGGTACCTTTGTTTTGCATTGGCTGAGAGCTCTGTTCCTGTAGAGCCTCGTCAATAAGGGGCTCTGGACGGTCAAGGTCGTTATCCATCACTCCAATCAAGTTCATATACTCTGTTTCCTCCGGACAGAGGGTTTTGAGGGGCAATGATGTCCCGGATAAACTTTGACTCTGGAGATCCAGCTGTTTGCTACTCCGAGCTTTCCGACTGGTTATCTGACAGGAGGGAGGAAGAGGGCTTTCTTGGCTTAAGGATGTACTTCCTTTGGTCGGTTGGGGGGAAGTAGCTTGCATAGATGGGCGACTGAAGCCGATCCTGGACCTCTTATCCTGGCTGTCTGAGTCCGATAAGGTGCGGCTGCTGCCGTGTCGGCCTCCACCTCGAGCGGCTCCGTTGCTGGACGCATAGACTCCTCTGGAGTTCTGTGGTGAATCTCCATAATCGTTCAACCTGAATGGCGACAGAAAAGTTGGTGATGATGCAAAAGCTGCTTCATGACAGACAAAGATTTTCTGTAATCTAAAGTAACTTTATTTAAATCTCATCTCTACAGTATAATCCATGTTATGAATAAAGTATGTTTCTTCTTCTAATCTAGCAATCCTATAAAATCAATAATCAATTTCTTATTGGACTGATGAGTCATAGTGACTCTGACACTTGGTGCTTACATAACTCCTTTCTGATCGATCAATAAAAGCAACAACAAACACTCTTGACTTCAGCATGTGTCATAATCCAACTAGAGTTGGTTATTGATTAGCAGACATAAAAATCAATGAGTAATCCTTACGATGAATCAATATCCTATTCCATCTTCTCATATGTGCTGGTGCTTTCTGTGTGCTTTTTCTGTGTTTTGTGTACTTACTGCGCTGTGTTAGGCTGAGAAATTAATTTCCCTGACGGAACCTCCGTAAGGGATAAATAAAGTTATACTGTACTCTCTTCTTCTTCTTTTCCTTTTGGCTTTTCCCTTCAGGGGTCGCCACAGCGAATCAACCGCCTCCATCTAACCCTGTCCTTTGCATCCTCTTCTCTCACACCAACTACCTTCATGTCCTCTTTCACTACATCCATAAACCTCCTCTTTGGTCTTCCTCTAGGCCTCCTGCCTGGCAGTTCAAAACTCAGCATCCTTCTACCAATATATTCACTATCTCTCCTCTGGACATGTCCAAACCATCTCAGTCTGGCCTCTCTGACTTTATCTCCAAAACCTCTAACATGTGCTGTCCCTCTGATGTACTCATTCCTGATCCTATCCTTCCTGGTCACTCCCAGAGAGAACCTCAGCATCTTCATCTCTGTTACCTCCAGCTCTGCCTCCTGTCTTTTCCTCAGTGACACTGTCTCTAGACCAAACAACATCGCTGGTCTCACCACAGTTTTGTACACCTTTCCTTTCATTTTAGCTGAAACTCTTCTATCACACATCACACCTGACACTTTCCTCCACCCATTCCATCCTGCCTGGACACGCTTCTTCACCTCTTTTCCCCACTCTCCATTGCTCTGGACTGTTGACCCCAAGTACTTAAAATCCTCCACCTTCTTGATCTCTTCTCCCTGTAACCTCACTCTTCCACTTGGGTCCCTCTCATTCACACACATGTACTCTGTCTTACTGCGGCTAACCTTCATTCCTCTCCTTTCCAGGGCAAACCTCCACCTCTCTAGCTTCTCCTCCACCTCGTCCCTACTCTCACTGCAGATCACAATGTCATCTGCAAACATCATAGTCCATGGAGATTCCTGTCTAACCTCGTCTGTCAGCCTGTCCATCACCATAGCGAACAAGAAGGGGCTCAGAGCTGATCCCTGATGCAGTCCCACCTCCACCTTGAACTCCTCTGTCACACCTACAGCACACCTCACCACTGTCTTACAGTCCTCATACATGTCCTGCACCGCTCTAACATACTTCTCTGACACTCCAGACTTCCTCATACAATACCACAGTTCCTCTCTGGGCACCCTGTCATAAGCTTTCTCCAGATCTACAAAAACACAATGCAGCTCCCTCTGGCCTTCTCTGTACTTCTCTATCAACATCCTCAAAGCAAATACTGCATCTGTAGTACTCTTTTTTGGCATGAAACCATACTGCTGCTCACAAATGCTCACTTCTGCCCTTAGTCTAGCTTCCACTACTCTTTCCCATAACTTCATTGTATGGCTCATCAGCTTTATTCCTCTGTAGTTGCCACAACTCTGCACATCTCCCTTGTTCTTAAAAATGGGCACCAGCACACTTCTCCTCCACTCCTCAGGCATCTTCTCACTATCTAAGATCCTGTTGAACAACCCAGTCAGAAACTCTACTGCCACCTCTCCTAGACACTTCCAAACCTCTACAGGTATATCATCAGGACCGACTGCCTTTCCACTCTTCATCCTCTTCAGTGCTCTCCTCACTTCATCCTGGCTAATCTTTGCTACATCCTGGTCCACAACAGTCACCTCTTCTAGTCTTTGTTCTCTCTCATTTTCCACGTTCATCAACTCCTCAAAGTACTCTTTCCATCTTCCCATCACACTGCTGGCACCTGTCAATAGACTTCCATCCCTATCCTTAATCACCCTAACCTGCTGCACGTCCTTCCCATCTCTATCTCTCTGTCTTGCCAGCCTGTATAGATCAGTCTCTCCCTCCTTACTGTCCAACCTAGCATACAAGTCATCATAAGCTTCTTGTTTGGCCTTTGCTACCTCTACCTTCACCTTACGCTGTATCTCCCTGTACTCCTGTCTACTCTCCTCAGTCCTCTCAGTGTCCCACTTCTTCTTAGCTAACCTCTTTCTTTGTATACACTCCTGTACCTCCTCATTCCACCACCAAGTCTCCTTATCTACTTTCCTTCCAGATGACACACCAAATACTCTCCTACCTGTCTCCCTGATCACATTAGCTGTAGTTGTCCAGTCATCTGGAAGCACCTCCTGACCACCCAGAGCCTGTCTTAACTCCTTCCTAAAGGTCATGCAACACTCTTCCTTTTTTAGCTTCCACCATTTCGTCTTCTGCTCTGTCTTTGTCCTCTTCATCTTCCTCACCACCAGAGTCATCCTACACACCACCATCCTATGCTGTTTGGCTACACTCTCACCTACCACTACTTTACAGTCACTGATCTCCTTCAGGTTACATCGTCTACACAAGATGTAGTCTACCTGTGTGCTCCTACCACCACTCTTATAGGTCACCCTATGTTCCTGCCTCTTCTGGAAAAAAGTATTCACTACAGCCATTTCCATCCTTTTTGCAAAGTCAACTACCATCTGTCCTTCTGCGTTCCTCTCCTGGATACCAAACCTGCCCATCACTTCCTCATCACCTCTGTTACCTGCACCAACATGTCCATTGAAGTCTGCACCGATGACAACTCTCTCACTTCTAGGTATGCTCTGCATCACTTCATCAAAGTCCAACCAGAATTTCTCCTTCTCCTCCAGCTCACATCCTACCTGTGGGGCATACCCACTAACAACATTGAACATCACACCTTCTATTTCTAGCTTCAGACTCATCACTCTATCCGACACTCTTTTTACCTCCAGGACATTCCTAACAAACTCCTCCTTCAAGATAACTCCTACTCCATTTCTCTTCCTATCTACACCATGATAGAACAACTTGAACCCTGCTCCTAAACTTCTAGCCTTGCTACCTTTCCACCTGGTCTCCTGGACACACAGTATGTCTACCTTCCTCCTCTGCATCATGTCGACCAACTCTCTACCTTTTCCTGTCATAGTTCCAACATTCAGCGTCCCTACTCTTAGTCCTATACTCTTGGCGCTCCTCTTCTCTTTCTTCGTGCGAACGCACTTTCCTCCTCTCCTTCTTCGACCAACAGTAATCCAATTTCCACCGGCGCCCTGTAGGTCAACAGCGCCGATGGCGGTCGTTGTTAACCCGGGCCTCGACCGATCCGGTATGGAAGTCATATGTTTGATTCGCATCTTTGATTTGGCAAAAGTTTTACGCCGGATGCCCTTCCTGACGCAACCCTCTGTATTTATCCGGGCTTGGGACCGGCACAATAAGACACTGGCTTGTGCCCTCTTGCGGCTACATTTTATACTGTACTCTCTACTCTATATTATCTGCCCTTATACCCACCTGACATCATGTTAGCATGTTAGCATGACTGTTGTCATGATAACTTGCGGATGTCACCCCTGAACTGGTCATTTTTTATTTTCTGATGTATTCTAAGTATTATAAGTAAAACAAGAAAAGAAAACACAGTTTTTAGCCACTGTGACAAAGTCTCATCACAAAAGATGTGTGAGGAGGGAGGACGCAGCATCACTATGGAAACCACCCAGACCATCACAGCCTGTTTGCCCTCCTCACCTCTGGGAGGTGCTACAGGAACATATGTTCAGGTCAAGCAGACCCAGGGACCGCTTCGACATACCTACACAATCCTTACTTAATAGCTGTGTGATAATTCTTTACGTCATGAATGCCTGTATGTATTTATTTTTGTAAATTATTATGCAGTTATAGTGACTCTTTATTTGTAGTCTGAAAAGAAATGACAAGTTTAAACCCAATTGAATGTAATCTAACTGAAAATCTATCCAAACCAAAGTTTTGAACTTATGCCAAACTTGGATCTTCCTCATGTTGGTTCATTTGACGAGTGATGTCGTCGATTGTCCTCTAAGAAATACCAGGTCATGTTGAGTCACTAGTCATCGCCCGGTTCATTTACAGGTAATTCTCTTCGCGCTCACGTGGAACAAAGACAGATGAAAGTCGAGTGTGATCACTGGGCCGACAAATAAGCCTCAGGAATACCTGCTCTGCTGCTAAGGCTCATTTTGGCTTCAGGACAGATGACAAAAAACAAAAAGAAAAATGATCTCAGCTATAATGACTGAACATATTCACAGCCCAGACATAACAAGCAATTTAAAAATAAACTGTTATAAATATTAAGAACTGTTCATGAGTTGTAATTGAGGTAAAAGTTTGAAATAATCCCAATATTTATATTTTGGTCACACCCTCCAGACTTGATTGAATTATAGGTCAATGGGAACATTTCTAGTCACTAAAAACGTTAAAAAAGCCCAGAGTTGAATGACCAGCTTATGTTTTTGAATAATGAGAGAAAAACCACAGTGAATGGGTGAAATCACATCTTCACCTGGCTGAACAGCCAATCAGATCGCTCTCACTCATCCGCTAGCTCAGATTTAACCTACAAACCAAGTGGAATGAGAACAAACAGAAACAATCTCTTTTCTGGTCTGGTCTGGATGGATTCCAGCGATGGAATATTAGTCAAAGTCCATTTCAACCATAGATACCAGGTTCAGAGGCGACACACACTCGGATGTCAGATCACCCTTCCTCTTCATTGAATTTACAGATGACATCATCAGTTTTGATTGACGTCACCTTTGTCTATTCAGCACTTACTTTGAGTCACTGTGAATTTGCACAATTTCCCTGAGATTAAACGGCCTCCCCGTCTCCAAGGTGGAGTTGGATTCCACTGACACGCGTCGTTTGAAGGGCTCCCATATGCTCTGAGCCTCCAGGTAGGCCGTGACAATCACCAACAGAAACATCAAACTGAGGAGACACAAACATGGCGACCGTTAGTTCCCGTCTTCCTGCTCCTCGTCCCACTGTGAAGCACCACTCACCTCATAACGAGAGACACTGTGATGTAGAGCTCCAGCTCCCAGCTGGGTCTGGGTAGGCTCTCTGCACACGCAGCTAACATGTGGTAGGGCAAAGAGGCGTTCAGGACAAAAACAAACTCTGAGCCTCCACAAGTCACCAGTTTCAGCTCCCGGATCACTCGAGACGAAGTGAAATCTGGTGTAAACCTGTCAGGAAAAGCAGAAGGTACCCAAAATTAACCCAAGATGCACCTGAAGTGAAAAAAACACAGCCAGAAGTCAGCTGAGAGGAAAATCTGGGATATAATTCAGGAATAAATGATCCATTCAGAAAAACTAATCTGAACTACATTGACCTGTGAAATGATATGACCAATGATATAGAGTGTATGACTGGCTTTAGGGCTCCTCTTCTCTCTTGCTTCCTTACTTCCATACTCTTCCTTCACTGACTGACTGACAAACCAGAGCCAGAACCTGATGGAAGGGGTTAATATCACAGAGCTTCCTGTGCTCACACACAGGAACCAGTTTCCACAGTGTCCGTGTGCAAACTTCATTTTCAGTTATTGATCACACAAATATATTTGCTAATAAGTAACGAGTCATTGTGATATGTGCTGACAGGGAGGAGGTGTAGTTAATAACATGACTAAATGCCATTCAGGGGATGCTATCACCGTGATCGTATCATAACAGGGCTACAGTCTGAACATGTGTCTAGAAGTAATGATGTGCTGCAGCTCCTTATCGCAAAACTCTGCAGTTGTTTCCGCCTCCACCCTGCAGCATTAGAGAAAAAGTCACACTAACTTGTGAGAAACACATAAGTCTCTATCAAATATTAACAATCTTTATAGCTGACAGCGAATATAAAAAAAAACAGACATCTGAAGGTACAACAGGGACACTAACTAGGTTCAATTAGAAGCTATAAATGTTCTGAAAGCTGAGCGCGCACACACACACACACACACACACACATGCACGTCTCCTGAACACAACTCTGGCGACACATCTGAGGGGAGAGCAAGAGAAGGCCACACGTTGGTCGTGTTTAATCACCTTAAATGTCTTGGAGGTGAATCAGGAGCACTTAAACTCCTCCAGCAGGTCATAAACGGATGAATCATCACGTTTGAGAGGAGAACATGAACTCACATTCCCCTGCAACAACTACAGCGTCTATGATTCGGGGCAGACCGATTATTACAACAGCCTTTCTACCCACAGAGGATGGGGATGGGCTGCACCCCCAGAGCTGGGGTCACTTTGATTTCTAAGTAGGGTTTGAATGTGGGAAACCATCCCGAGTGAATATTTACAGAGAAGAAGCGTCAAAAGCAAACATTAATTCTGGAACAAATAGGAGCTGAAGGCAGAGCAGAGGCAGCAGACACAGAGAGTGGATTCATCCTTTGACTGAGGCCTCACTCAGGTATTAATAGTTTGTGGATGGAAAGGAGGGAGCTACAGGTGAATCAAACGTGGCAGCGGGACAAAGGGAGGGGGCGCCTGAGTTCACTCACAGTATGATGAGGTCTTTTGAAGTGTTTGGCTTAAGTGCAAATTCTTGACAGTTGAGAACTTTGAATCCATATCCTTCACAGACTTGTCCGTTGATTTCTGCTGATCTGATGGTGATCGGGAGCAGGCCGGTGTTCTCCACTCTGAAGGTCCGTTTGAGAGTGAAGTTTGGCTCCTTGACTTTAGTCTCTGAAATGAACACACAAAAAAAAGACAGACAAGAATTAACAGAGAATTTATCAAAAAGAGAAAGACATTGTGAGATTTTTGCATAAAGAATTCGTTTTATTATAAATGAGATGCTACCAGAAGTAAATAGACTGGAAACAAGGTACGCCACAACATCGCTAGATGTTTGTCTTGTTATCATAAGACGCTCTCACGCAGGCCGGTGACATTCCTGTGTGTGTGTAAGTGTGTGTGTGTGTGTGTGTGAGTTAGCTAGTCTTGAGGTCAGGAGACATCAATTACCAGCCCACAGTCCAAATCCGGGCCGCTGGAGGCTTCATTCTATTTTTAGCTTTGACCAGAGGGCTTTCTCAGCAGACAGTGTGGCCAGGTCACTGGTGCTGACTGGGTTCTATCAGTCTGCTAGCATCAGCTGCTACGTGTGCTCTTGTTCATATTCAGTGAAGTGAGGCAAAGATGCCACATCATGCATGAAATATGGAATAATGAACAACCAGACAAGTTGATAGCTAAAACCTTCTCAGATGACTGGAGAGAAAAGTTCACATTTCTTCTCCTGGTAATGATCTCAGTGAGGCTGGCGTGGAAAATTTATAAGTTTCTGATGTCTGGGGTAAGAATGCACAATTTAAATTAGAATACTTCTGGGAAATTAAAAATGAGGGGGAAAAAAAGTTGTTGGCATGACAAAACAACCGTAAAACCCGACATGTTGCTCTGTTTTTGGAGGATGAGAGGAAGTATAACGTCCTTCCTGCCTGACACGTCATCAAACCTCAATGACTTCAACTATAGACTGCAAGGCAAAAAAATGAGGGTAATTTGGTAGCTGCCCAGTGTTTCCATAAGAATCTGGATATTTTCAAAGTGGATCTAACAAGAGGATTCAACACATTTCTCAGCAATGAATCATTCTAGGTGTTACAGATGTTTCCTCTCATGCAGACTTCATTCTAGCACTGATTGGAAACGTCTGGGACGGTTTGACTTCAGCCTTGGAGAGCAGCTCTGTCTCTTCCTTCAGAATCTCTCTCTGGTCACAAACGTCAGCCCGTGTTAGCAGGAGGATCAACAGATGAACGTTTGAGCAGATACTGCATCTACACACCAAACTGATTGATCTGCAAATGCATGAGGCGCTGAGGGAACGGCGTGGAGATGTTTCTCCCTGAAGAGACAACACGTGGACTGACATATGAATGTGATTTGTAATATTTGGTTTGAGATGAGAAGACTGTGGTTTCATCTGGAAAGGACTGTTAAGCTCAGAACACACAGAAAACAGAGCACTTCATTTGTTCTATCCGGAGGATATTATGATTTTGTAGCCTGAGAGGAATTAATTTATGACACAAATTTAGAGAAAATGATGAAATGTTTTCCCTTCAATAAAAATGTGAACTAAGCTGATTTTTTTCCAGGCTGTCAAAAAGCTCATTCACATTCTATCAGCGACAGTGTGAGGGGGTGGACTTGACTTGACTTTAACTATTTCATTTGACCCTGCACTACTTCTTCTTTTCCTTTCGGCTTTTCACTTCAGGGGTCGCCACAGCGAATCAATTGCCTCCATCTAACCCTGTCCTTTGCATCCTCTTCTCTCACACCAACTACCTTCATGTCCTCTTTCACTACATCCATAAACCTCCTCTTTGGTCTTCCTCTGGGCCTCCTGCCTGGCAGTTCAAAACTCATCATCCTTCTACCAGTATATCCACTATCTCTCCTCTGGACATGTCCAAACCATCTCAGTCTGGCCT
This sequence comes from Antennarius maculatus, assembly GCA_013358685.1. Taxonomy (NCBI): domain Eukaryota; kingdom Metazoa; phylum Chordata; class Actinopteri; order Lophiiformes; family Antennariidae; genus Antennarius; species Antennarius maculatus. The sequence goes on along the minus strand of CM023610.1, from coordinate 11,778,018 downwards.
CTCTGACTTTATCTCCAAAACCTCTAACATGTGCTGTCCCTCTGATGTACTCATTCCTGATCCTATCCTTCCTGGTCACTCCCAAAGAGAACCTCAGCATCTTCATCTCTGCTACCTCCAGCTCTGCCTCCTGTCTTTTCCTCAGTGACACTGTCTCTAGACCAAACAACATCGCTGGTCTCACCACAGTTTTGTACACCTTTCCTTTCATTTTAGCTGAAACTCTTCTATCACACATCACACCTGACACTTTTCTCCACCCGTTCCATCCTGCCTGGACACGCTTCTTCACCTCTTTTCCACACTCTCCATTGCTCTGGACTGTTGACCCTAAGTACTTAAAATCCTCCACCTTCTTGATCTCTTCTCCCTGTAACCTCACTCTTCCACTTAGGTCCCTCTGATTCACACACACATTTGACCCTGCACTACACCACTCATTTTATCCACACACATCTACTGTTTCTCTCTGTAGCATTTACCAAGGCTTTAATTGCCTTTCTCACAATAAACTGCATCACATAATGCACCATTTTAACTTCAACCACTAATGTGTCAATGTAAAACACTTCAGTTGCAAGATATTCAATGTTCATTTTTTCAATTGGAACACAAATCGGTCAGAAAGTGAGCAAACAATTCATTTGTGTTCATTTATCATGACTGTTGATGAAAGAGCTAAAGAGCACCAGTTTTTCTTTCTCTGATCCTGGAGGACACTGCTAAAAGTCAATCCAGCCCACAAACAGACAAATACATGATGGTTCATATCTATTAAATCACATCTAGATTTGGTTAAGAACCAAGACATGAAATCAGGATTTAAATTTAGCTCATGGTCACACAGACTCACTGTCTGTGCAGTCTTTCAGGAGGGCCTCAGTCATCTTGAACCTCAGCAGACTCCCTTGTCCTGGAAGTTTCCCTCCCACTTTCAGGCTCTCTGTCGCTCCTCGGCCGTGAAGTAAGATCGTGTCGATCACCGTCAGATTATTCCTAAATACAGATTCTCAATGACGTCCAGAGTTCAAATGAGAAACAAATATTTAGGGAGTGTACGGTCGGATCTGACGTTACCTGACTATGAGGAGGGAGGAGACGCTGTGGTTGCTGATGGGAGTGAATCTGACATTGAATGACTTGATCTCTCCGGGCAGCAGGAGGAGGTTGTACACAAAGGGTCTGGTTGAACCCTCAACAAACCCTGTGCTGCTCTTTGTTAGGGGTGTCTACAAAACACACAGACGACCCGTTAAAGACAAACAGCTTCCACACACTGCCTGCGTCACACAGGATGGCTGTTTTGCAATAAAGTTAAATGACAAACGGATGACTCCCTGAAAGTCTGAAAATAACGGTGCACATCGCTCTGCTATCACTCACTTGATTTCTGTGGACCTGAAACTCTAAAGTGTTTGTGTCAATGTTGATGTTGGATAAATTTCCTAATGGCAACCTGTGAGAAGGCATCAGAGACGTCTGTTAGAAACATGAGTGGATGAAGAACAAGAACACATCAGTCATGGAGTTTTCCCACCGGTCGGCCAGTTTTCCAGAGAACACGGAGGGGTTGGGTAACAGGGCCAAGGGGAGCACCTGGACATAGATGAGGACGTCGGCTGGATTGTGCAGAATCACCTCCTGATCCTGAAGAGATACAGAAACACGTCCCGCCTCATTCTCAAACACAGCTCCTTAAATGTCCCTGAGTGTTTCTACACATGTAGAACAAGAGGCGGACTGTTTCTACTCACAGAGGAGCTGTTTGTGTTGGTCAGAGGGAAAGTAACACGCTGGGAGGAATTGACCACTGAAGGCCACGTCAGGTGCGCCGTCACTGTAGCTTGAACGTTTTTCTGGAGGTCCGTGTTGACTTCAAAAACAGCTTCAATCCTTTAGTGAGAAAAGATATCTGGTGACATTCTGTAAATAACCTCCCTGGGACGAACAACTCATTAAACAGCAAAATCCGATCACAAAGCAGGAGACATGAATTCTAACGCTCTCACTTGTGGCCTGAGCGTTCTTTCAGCTCCTTCCACCGTCTGAGGAGTTTTTGATGGAGGTCCACATCGGCATCCCAGATATCTTCCTGTAAAGCCAGCCCTTGAGGCTTTGATTCAGCTGTGAAAGACATTAAACGTACGGATATCCATTTTTTAAAATTCTGACTCTTGCTCATAAAAATTTTAAATATTACACACAGAGAAAAAACACTCTTACATTTAAGCACAAATGGCAGGCCCACATAACAGTGATCACCACACTGCAAGCTGGCGTCAAAATAAATATTTGCTACCTGAAAAAAATGGAAGAAAGAAAATAAGTTTCTGCTCAGAAAGATGTGTGCGGCTCGCTCATACGACCGGCGGAGGGAGGCGCTACCTTAGATTTGCGTCTGGGCTCCAGCACGTCTTTGTTGTTGCGAAGCCGTTTGTAATAGAAGCGTATGTCTTCTGTCAGGGAGCGGATCTGCTGTAGCCTCACTTTTTGTGTGAAGGAGCTTTGTATGCTGTAACTCTGATGAACAACTTTTCCCTGGAGGGAAACAATAAAGCAGACACATACAGAGCGATTTAGGCCGAGGGGTTTGAACAGGACAGTCTGGTTCTGCAGATTACCTCATCTGACACGTCGCCTGTCAGCACATCTTAATATTTACGTACTGGAAATGAAGACGGTAAGATGATGTGAGTGGGAGAGCTGTTCAGTGTACCCACAGCAATGACAGCTTTCACCGGAATGGTTAATATCTGAGGTAGAAGGAAACATAACTGTTACAGTAGACAGATGGTGTGCAGCACAAACAGCAGGTCTGACAGCTCCCTACCTCATAATCTGTAGTAATGTGAATGGCTCCATCATACATGCCCTCCAGCGCCTTGGCCACAAGTGTCACTCTGAATGCTGCATAATAGCCAGACGCTAATATCACCTTGGTGGAGACATAAAATGTGTATTACTTCCTTTTTGGTCAAAATTAAATGCTCTCTTGGGGTATTTTGAATATATGATATCAAAATCACATTTTAATTTCATGTTTTTGGAGCGGGCGCATGGGAGATTTGTCTGATACGAAAAGTTGTGGGTTTTTTTGCATCAAATAACTACAATCTGTTGGGTGAGGCACGATAACGTCACCACAGAGCAGCCATGCCAACAACCAGAAGCACATGCGCTGCAGCTGACTGGCCTTCACAAATAAAGCTTCCACAACCTTAAAACCAACAAAAATACTACAGTGCTGGGTTGTAAAACAATGTTGTCATCTAACAGAGAACTGCTGAAAGCTCATGTGATTCTAGGGGTTAGGATTTGTTGTCACAGACTGTATGTATGCTAAAGGTGTGTTTGCAAGGTGTGTTATGAAATATATCCACACCACCTCCAAATTGATTAGAAGAGACATTCACACTCATATTGGTGCTCCTCTGTTTTATTCCCATATTCACTACTTCACAGACTCCACAGCGCACTGTCAGCTCTCAGGTCAGGCTGACCTACAGTTTGCAGAGACCTTGATTCAGAGCATCCTCCTTTCCTGTGAGAACACCTTATCTTTTTGTTCTCACACATAAATCAGAAAAGTCGGAGGGGAGATAAGACTTTGTCTCAAGTTTTGGATTTTTAAGGAGCTGACAATGAAAGGATCTCTGTTATAACGTCCTTGTCTTTGTTTGTCACTGCTGAGAGGAGATGAGTCCATCTGAGGTTGAAAGTAACTTTATCTTTGGATCTTTTTTCTGAGGAAGATTTGAGCCCTGCGTGTTTATAGGTAAAGAAATTTCTGAGGACTGTTTTTGACATTACATTTTGTTTCATTTCTACAAAAATGTCTGTGACGTTGAAGAGAAGCTCGTGTGACACAGATTTAACAAAACCTGAGCATGAGAGGCTTCATGAAGTGGGATTAAAGGCTGGGCTTTTATATTAGATTACATGATACTTGAGATACAACTCCACACAGCTTTGTGTGATCAAAATACTATATTCATGTGATTTTTTTGCTTGTATAATCATTAGAGGTAAGATCGGGCCAAAAAACTCCAGCCCAGCCCGACCTAACCAGAGCCCGCGTGTATTAAAACCCAACCCGGCCTGAACATAATTATTGACACTTTGACTTGGACTCAGGCTTAAGATCTTACCTCTGCTTTCAGTGCGTACGATCAGAAAGGTAAAGTGACAAGAGAAGATACAGCTGACGCACGGAGGGAACTGAGCAGGTATTGTAGATGGATGTTTCTCATACAGCGTCTTCTCTGTTTTACCTAAATTATTTATTTTATAAGGGTATTCCTTAGTGTAATATCCATAGATCGCAACAATAATATATAAATAAATATTTATTTAAAAAGTTCGGGCTGGGTCGGGCTTGGATGTTAAGATCTTAAGCCCAAGTCCAAAAAAAATCCAGCCAAACCCGACCCGATGATATTAAAGCCCGACCCGATCCAAACGTAATTACTGACTTTTTGAGCCCGACCCGGCCCGAATTTCGGGTCGGGTCGGGCTTGGACTCAGGCTCTGGCTAAAGATCTTACCTCTAATAATCATTTATTAACCACTGTGTTAATCCTCAAAGCTTGAGACAATTTATGATGCACTCTAAATTCTTTACCCCACTACAGTCAGACACCCACGTATATGTGTCACTAATGATTTGCTGTTGGATTATCTGAAATCTACCAGGTGTTGAACTGTTTTCTTGAAGACAGCAAATAATTTGTCCAGAGTTGGGTTCAGATCAGGTCCCAACTCCTCAATTTTGCACGAATGTCAGAGGTCACAATGCCACATCCACATAAAGCATACACAGACATCACTCTGCACTCTCTTCTTCAACCAGCCTGCTATATTTGTGAACCGAGTCCAAAGCTTTGAATAAAATGACAAAACCAAATCTTACTTTTCTAAGTTCTTATTCTCGCGTCAGTATTAGTGATTCCCTCGTTATTCAGTAGAAACTTTCCATGGCATTGATCTCCATCTTGCCAGAGTATGGTGCTCCACATTGTTTTTGAGATTTTCCTTGTTTAAGATTAAAAAATTAAAAAAGTGTTCATTTTTCTAAAAAACTTGAGTGCATCACCATTTCTAGTTGCAGCGTACGAGCCAGGTCGTAATAATTCAGTATTTCCTCTAGAACGTTTTTCAGGCCTGGTGACACCCATCAAAAAAATCCCCAAAAAGACAAGGCACGATGGACGAGAAACAGACGCGGTCGGAATTGATCATATGGTGCAGCAGGCGGTCTGAAGTTTATATTTTAATTCAAATATCTGTTTGTGAGGTAGTTAAGTCATAGAGCAAAGTCAGGGTGACTTTATAAAGTTTATTTGTAGTACAAAAATAACTGACCTATGAATATTTGCACTACATTAGCGCTTCATGCACACTGTGAGCCTGGTTCACTGCTGCACTTCATCTTTCTTGGTTTTGAGAAAAACTCCACCAAGGCATCCTGGGAAGGAAACTTTGCCACAGGAGAACCATTTATAGCCACCACCATGCAGGACCTCAACCACTTTCCCTGCAGCCTATTCCTGACGTCTGCTTTCTCCTCCCAAGAGCCCAGATTTGTGTAATTCATTCATATTCTGTTTAGTGTGGCATGCTCAAGCGTTAAGGCAATGCTGCCATAACGCCGCTGTAAAAGGTTTGCAGCGTCTGACTTAAATCAGTTTTTCCTTCACAGACTATCTTGTGCTGATCCTTGTCTCTTCGTCACATGTCCGTTCTTACTTTGGTTACCGGTAATCATCTGATCTACAGGAAATGTGAGAGGAGGCTGACGACACCAAGAACCATGTTGTTTGCTTCAAAGAAATTTCAATCTCAACTAAATGCCAACTGTTATCTATGTAATAATTATAAAGACAGATGGTGATTATTAGCTGGATAACATTAGCTAGCAATTAGCTACCAGTTGTAAACGATGAAAATAAACTAACTTAAGCTAACCCACACTGCACGGTCACAATACCTATGTAACAGGATTAAAGCAGGAGACAGCAGCTTTGGATTGGCTCTGCAGGTCTTACTGTTTTGTGATGTGAAGCTGACGTGTTCTGCAGCTCTTGCAGGCGACCCTGGGCCACCGTGGTGTTTCCCTGCTCCGTCCTCAGCAGCTCCATTGACAGACTTTCTCCTGTGATCAGCCAGGACTTGATCTCCAGCTGGAGAACACAATGTCGTTTTGAACACTATGCAACAGGATTTGTGTCAAATAAATATGTAAGTGCAGAAACTTGGGTTGGAAAACAACTTCTGAATTGGAACTGTTTGAAGGCACAGATCAGTTTAGTCTTTACACTAGACAGAAGTTTCTGACACTACAAACACTTCTACCTTCCATGACATCATAGCCAGAGAATCTGACACTTATGACACAATTATCTTGTGTTTACTGTGAATTATGGCCACACATGCACCTACTTACCTCTATAGGATTACTGTTAACCACCACAAACACGATGCTGCTGGTGTGTGTTGCACTGCGAACACCAAAGTCCAGGAGGTTGTCTTTCAGACTGGGAGGCAGGACCAGCGGCTGTTCACACCGTAGGAGAAACAACCAACATCAGGTTACAGACAGACTCAGTCAGCCTGAAGAATCGAAAGCACATCCTCCTACAACCATACTGTTTTCAAAATACATGCAGTGAGGATACACTTTTCTGATCACAACCAGAAAAGCTTATGATAAATAGCAGCAGGAGTATCAGTGCTGCTATCATCCTGTAGTTACATCAAATATTTATTAAATACAGAATGGAATTTCTCGCACAGAAAAACTTATCTATAAAGCAGCAGTAGTGAAATGTCAATTTATATAAATACTCCTCATCCACATTTGATTTCTTCCTTCAGTGAGATCTTTGTCTGAACGCTTGAGAAGTTCATAAGTCCTGGTTTTGGCCTCAGGATCAGCTTCCTAACAGAACCAACTGTTCCTTAGTTCTCAACAATCTGTCAACAGGCTTTAGAGAGCTTAATAAAAGATGGTTCACTTTTGGTTCACTTTTTGTGAAATTTAGTTGAATCAAAACCTAAAAAATGGATGATTTATGTGAAATGAGCTTTTTAAATCTCACTGACTACATAACAGAGTTACAAACCAAGTCAGTAAAAGCAGCGTCGTTGTGTAAACCTCAGTAAGTAGTTACAGCCAATCACAAAGGACAACAGAAACAGTTCATCTCCTGCAAAGAGCTGCAAACCAGCCAAGCAGATTTCAGTAGTTGACATCTCAGTATTTGATTCAGTGAGGCTACGTTTAAAGCAATCAACTTGACATCCAGCCATTACCTCCAAAAAGCCGGTGTAGGCTCGGACCGGCAGGTGAAACTTGGATGCGTTTGTGATGAGCAGGATGTTGCTGTCGATGTGGATGGAGGGTCGGACTGGCCGGAACAAGAGAGAGAAGATATAACGGGACTCGTGCGGGAGGATGACGATGGGTGAGCTGAAGTTCTGCACCTACAATGAAAAAAAAAATAAGGGTGTCACTGAGTTCTATCCAGACGTCTCCCTCCAGTCGGCCTCCTCTGCTCGTAGGTTTTGGTGACACTCACATTAAACATGGTTTTGGCCTCTTCGGGCAGAGACACATTGTGTATCCTGATCGCAAAACTGAAGGCATTTGTCAGGAAGATTGGCCGGTCCACTGGGTCCACAGGGCTGTCCCGAATGTGGAACAGTGTGGCGGTGTGGTCGAAGCCCAAGTAGCTGTCAGAAGAGACAACAAACCACAGAAACATTGAAAAAACCCGTTCTTGTAATACCTAAAGGCAACCATTCTCCGTGTCCAAGGACAACTCACCCTTCTAACACCTCTGCCTGGTATGGGATTTCCAGCTTGGAGTAACTCTTTTCTTTTGCTTTAACGGTAATTTTACCTGTGAACTGAAATGGTCTTCTTGCTTTTGAGGCTGCATTGAAGAAACAAAAGCAAACAGAGGATGAGGAAGAATGCAAAAGGACACAAGTCTTCACAAGAGGAAGCTGTGGCGTGGCAAAATAAAAATGTTGAGTCTGAAATAATTCAAAAGTTTTAAAGGAAGAACATGGACTGAAATTTTTTAAAAGAAAAACAGATAATTTATTGCCCTTTGTTTTGTTTTCTGGTTATTTCTAAGTACACGAATGAACCCAAAATTGAGGTAAACGTACACGTGATGCACCTTTGCCCTTTTTAAACATCACAAAGGTAGCAGGCGTAGTACCAGCGCCGTATACAAACAGTGACCCTGTGAGGTCATAATTCAGGCCACAATGTTTTGACAACACGTGACCCACAACTGTGAGATTCTCAAATCTGCTGGTAGCAGTTATCATCTAAATGAACAAGACAAAACAAAACAACAACCATAAATATCTTTAAACTGGGGAGAAGAAACCGGGAGCTCCTTACCCGAGAGATCAACAGCCAATCATTTACTTCCCAAAAGGGAAGGGGAACGGAAGGTAAATGATTAATACCGATATGTTTTTTCATCGTAAGCAAAACACAGACCGACATCGTATGGAGACATCACTATGACTAACAGCTAATAGCACCACTACTCACTGACAGGACTCAGTGAAGGGACAACTGCACAACTGCTGCTAAAATGGTTTTGGTCACTTCTATCAACTTCCAACTAACAAACTGGAGTGTGTTGACAGTAAACGTCAACAGAACCAGAGTCACAGACAGAAAAAACATCACTTACCATCAAAACTTATACTTGCTACTTTGGTATATCTGTTTTCTCCAGCCTTTAGCGTCACTGCTTTAAAGTCTATTGTCACTGCTTCATTGGATGGTGTTGTACGAACGCTCTGCAAAGCAAATAAAGCATCAGCTCACATAACAAGTCAAATAGCCATGAGATGATTTTTTTAGTGACTATGAAGAACACTTACTGTGATTGGAACGTCTTTAGATCCTGAATTTAAGAGGTGCAGATTCAGCTGTTTGGGACGATCTGGAGGACAGTATTTGGAAGAGAGCAGCAAAGATGAGTGAGCAAAAATGGAAAGTGAGAGGAAAAAAAATGCTTTTTTATTAGGATTTCATACCTTGTGACCGCAGCGTACCAAAATCAAGCATTTCTGTGGAGGAGTATATACCAGGAGCTGCAACAACAACAACAACAAAAAAGCAGAATAATGTTGACCTGACGGGACAGAAAGGACACATACCATAGGTTTTAATAAATTCACAGGGTTGGGTGATGCACCTGATGTGACCTCCACCTCCACAGGGAGGATGATGAACTGGTCTTCATTGGGGGCATTGGTTTTGATTCTGATGAAGGCCGTGTGGTTGTCCACGTCTCTCGACGAGAAGCTGGCTCTCATCACCCCCTTCGTTTCAAACGGGGGAATTTCCTGGAGGAAGACGGCAGCATGAGTGACTCTGATGAGACTCAACACAGGAAGCACAGGAACGAAAACCCAGAGACACCAACTAACCCATAATTTTCCGGCACCTCCTTGTTGACCTGTGGGAAGCTCTAGATGTAGATCCCCACCACTAGAATACATCTCAACAACCTGGAGTCAGAACAGAAAAGAAACACGCCCCCACACACACGTCACCAACGTGAAGCTGGCCAACATAAAGCCGATTCAAAACAACCGTGCAAATTTGACCTCCATTACCTGCAGTGGTTCACTGTATGGGTTGTGGATGTGTATGAGAGGTGAGAAGCTGCTGTTCACTGGGACTCGAGCCCCGATGAAGGGCCGCAGTCTGTAGGGGTTCGGGATACCAACACCAAACACCTTCAGGACAGAGATGCAGTTAGCCACATGTCTTCACACAGGGATGGCTCATTCCTCTCTGTGTGTACCTGGTATGTGAACACTCCATGATGTGATGTATTAATAAATAAAGTGTTTTCTACGTTCCCAACAACTCGAGCGAGAAACACCACATCAAACGATGTGTTTCCTCCCGGTGGAATTATCTGTTGGAAGAACAAAGGAAGAGAGAAATTGCCATGATGATAATGATGATGATGATGAAGTGGAACAGACATTTTTTTGTTAACAGAGTCCCGCTTCTCTCATTTAGTCACACACTGACCTCCAAACACTATCAGCTCACTCCCCATATTTCCTGACCTTCACAGTTTGTTGCTACAAAAACATTAAAGTAAAGCTACACTCCAGCTTCAGCGTTTCAGTGCTGATGATGGTTTTAAATAATGACTTCAATGTTTCTGTTTCCAGATTCCATTGAATCAGTTTAAAGTATCAAGTACAGACTGAGAAAGGCCAAAACATCTCATGGTCTAATGCACAAAAATGTTCTGGATTGTCTTGTATCGTCTCTGTCGCTGCAGAATGTTCAGAGTGTGTGCTGACAGAGCAGGGAGTATAAGGGGGGAGGAATTTAGAAAATACTTCAGTGAGACAAATTCATTACTCTACAGATAAGAGCTTGGAGGAAGAAAAATTAAGTATACTGAGAAGCAAATAATCAAAACGGCCATCAATCATTTATTGAAGTAATTATTTCCAGCAGCAATATTTTCATGCCATAATGGGGGGAGGTTTGGTTTCTGATGTGTACATAACTGTACATTTATAGTCACCTGCTGTAAAAAAAAGAACTGAGGTGACTTTTAATGATAGTAAAAGTTTATGTTAGAACCAGCCCAACTTAAATCTACATCTTAAATCTAGTTTAAGTTCCATGTTAGAGATGTCAGGAAATCTGGTTTACGACGAATGGCTGGAAGATTTACTGCCTTGTCAAGCTAACCGCTCAGATCACAAGATATCAGCATTTTTATTAACTCCTTGCTTGAACTTGACTTTACTGTATTTGGTAAATGAAACTTTTTCAATTAAAAAAACAAACAAAAAAACTATTTCTAACCTTTGTTTGAAAAGGTGCCCACAGAGTTGTTTGGTGTGATTCGACATGGGTGTATAGTTTTTATCAGTTAATTAATCATTATTTGATTCATTATTTCAACAATTGATAATTCAGATTAATTATTAAAACTTATAAGGAATCAGAGCATCCACTCAAAAGGTGCAACTACTGAGAGTTTCGTTTTTTCCAAAAATCTGTTTGCCTGAGTATCACAATAAGAAGCAGACTGAAAATGGAGCTACAACAACACAGCTACAAAACAGCAAGACTAAAAACAATTTCACTTCAGCTCTGATGAAAAACACATGTGCCGTTGGAACTTGTAACCACATCAGAGATATCTGGGAAATGCAATCTCTAACTATGTATGGCCTTCAACACATAGAATAAACCTAACATATTTAAAGACAAACCTAAGAACAAAAAAATAAGCAGGGGACAAAATGCAACGTTCTCCCAGCAGGTTTTTATGGTGGTAAAATGGCTCTTGGGGGAAGAAGTATGAAGGATCGCCATGGAGTTGTGTCAAGATCCCCATAGCAAAAAGCTGTGTCACAAACATATCCCATGACAGACGACTTGAAGCTTTGGGTTGACTGTGAAACCACACAAGCCTTTTCCAAATGACTGTCATTTTACACTACAACCTGCTCTTCTCAAGTTGGAACTATTTTAATTTCAACACTGACGCCAAGATGCTTGATCATATAGTCTTTAAACTTACTGAAAAAAAATATTTTACCTATAAAAAAAGAAGAAACAAACATGTACCTTACACTTGATAGCACAATCATGTGCAAAGAAATCACATTTCTTTTGGCAACTGTTAAATGTTACGCTTATTCTAAGACTAGTTTGTTGGCTAAAAATAACCAAAATAAAAACAATTCTCTGAAGGCGCACAGGAGTTTTTTGAAATGAGAAATTTTATCAGCCAACATTTCACAAAACAACATGATCCTCTAAGTAATCTCCATTGCATATTCAGTGTCTTTGGGCAATAAATCGACTCCACAGTGTGCATGACTGAAAAGAGTAAATGTTTAAAGGTACAACAACATTGCCTCGAGGGACAGAACAGGCCTTTCCAGCAAAGACAGTATACCTATACAGCTCAGACAGCATCATTCACGTGTCCAATTACAGCACACTATACATCAAACATTTGGTCTTTATTCCAGTGTATCAACGTCTGTTGCTTGTGTTCACTTTGCACCTGCTTTTAATATCTGACTGACGTCACAATGATAAAAGTGCCCAGCTAAAACGTCTCTGTGCTTCTAGAGCTTTGAAACTCACAGCAGCTCTCCTGCAGAGATTTTTGGAATATTTGAGTGACTGGTCAGACTAAATTAGTGATTGATCATCACTATTTTATATTAATACAACAGAAGATGTCTGTATTTGCTCAAAACACAGGGGAATATAATTCACTATCATCCAAAACTCAGCATCGCACAGACACACCCTCACAACACTCATTTGGTTAACTACACTCTGTTTGCATGTCATGATCTAAATGGAGTTTGCAAAGAGAATTACTTCAGTAAAAAAGTACAAAGATTTCAAAGCCACAATAAACAGATATACTTTATAGTGGGTAGATTTTTAGCTGCTTCCGTCCCATTTCTGAGGAGAAGTTTAAGCTAAATTTATTTATCCGTGTGTTGAATAAATTATTTTGATAAATTTAGATTTTTTTTTAGTTTAGACCAATATATGAATGACTAAATTATTGATTGAGCATTTTTCTTTACATGATATAAAGTTCAGCTGTCCAAAAATAATGAAGGAACTATGGGGAAAATGGGGTAATTAAGAAATGTTCAGATGATTGGGGTGGGGGTAGAATCATTTCCTGTACTTTAAAACAGCTGATGATCAATCGGGGCGGGCTTTTTGGGTCAAGCGGCTGAAACACACGCGACAATAAACCTCATCCTCGTGCACCTGTTCCTGTTCTTTTCTAAAGTAAATGGAGTAAATGTTAAATACTTTATCTACTTCTGTCTTTTGGGGAGAAATCAATTTTCTCTGACTGTTTCTTTGACTGCTTGGAGGCCACCTTCTCATCTCAATTGGGTGAGCCATGAAGCTCCGCCCCTTTGTTTACTCTGTTGTTCAGTAAACAGTTCTTAATTGTTACAGGTACAAATTAAACTGGCTTTGGTACTTGGGTTCTCGGGTCATGTGCTACATGAAGTTGACCGGGAGGACAGGTTGATACTTGCGGTGTGTGTTTGTGTGTGTGAGTGGTGTAAGATCACATGACATCCTTTAATGTAAACGTGTTCTAACTTGACGTGGACAGTTAACTGGCAGCCAGTCAGAGGTTCTGACCTTTCACTATATCTGCATCAATAAGGGACATGAAATGACGTATGAAACAAGAAGTTATCGACGGAACCTTCACTGCCATCACTTTCCTCACACACAGCAGTACAAAGGAGAACTCTGTTCATTTAAGCGACTGTCATATTTCAAGATTGTGGAATCCTTGATTATATTGCTCAGTATTTACATCCCGCTTCAAAGCGGCGATTTATTGTAATTGTCAGCGTTCTTGTGTTCGTCCGTCCATTCGTTAGTCCACCAAATATCTTCGCAACCGTTGCAGATAGAAAGATGAAACAAAAAACACATTACTCAGGCAGCAAAGGGGATGAAAATGAGATGATGACCTTGAGAAAACTACGTCAATGTCAAATTTTAACTTTTGTACACTCAGGAACTGGATAAGATACAAAGACGAGGGAGAAGGGCAGTGTGAGTAAGACCATAGATCAAAGCTACTGCTTTGATCAATGAAAGTAGGTCAAGAGCGCTAGCTTTGATCTTTGACCTATGCAAGTAGGTCAGGGTAAAAATTTGAAATACAGGGGTGTCGGGGGATGTGGCAGTCTGTGACTGTATTGGTTCTAGTTTTTCTTGTTTTCTGTATGTTTAGATCCCTGAACTGTCTCACTGATTGTTTAATAGACAAACTACGGTGTGATCAACAGAAAAACGTAAATATTGACCAGATTATTGGTTTTATTACAAGTATCTGATCTACTGTGACAACTATAATTACAACAAAAATCTGTACTGTACTCAAATTTGTCAGAATGTGTGTACTTACCCTATTCTGGAAAAAGGATGCGTGAAAATGCGCCGTTGTTGCTGATATTGATATCAAACTAATTTGTTCTGAGCTAGGATTATGTAAATAAACTTTCTCCATTTTTGGCATTCCAACGGGCCTGCAGAGGAAGAGAGAGCAAGCAAACAATAACATGAAAATAGGGCTGAAATTTAATCTAAATTTAAATAGAGAATACTAGAGCAACACCAAAAGCATGGTTAAATCATTTCAGAGGATTGAATGCAACAACAACAAGAAGCCAGACGGCCCTCGGAGGGGTCCACGAATCTTTCAGAATAAAATTACTAGTGCTGTCAGGCGATTAAAAACTTAATCTAATTAATTACAGAATTTGTAATTAATTAATCTGATTAATCACATTTTAATCTCATACCTGCTAATGGCCCCAAAATAAAGAATTTGAATTCTAGGACATTACAAAATTGTAGTGCATGACTAATCAATAGAATGCACCAAGAAGAGAAGATTTGAAATCCACATTGTTATTGGTTAAGTGTGCTTTATAAATGAAATTCAAAAGAAAAAAGGTCAAGCACATCAGCAAACCAATTAGGCCAGGTGCATTTCTCAAAAATGCACTCTGCCCAAAGGTCAGAGTGGGCTTGCCTCGCTCTCCTGTATCGCGTCCATCTCTGTTGTCAGTCACCCTCCTTTTGACTAGTGGCGCAGGTACGAAGTGATGTCACTGCAGCCTACGGGTCACTGAATGGGCCACATTTAAAATGCTTGCGCATTGACTTGCCATTGGCGATTCATTGCGTTAATTTTTATAGCGCGTTAATTTGCAGCATAATTAATTAATCTAATTAACGCGTTAAAGTGACAGCCCTAAAAATTACACATTCTCTTCTCCGAGATGATTAATGACCTGCCTCCGGATCATCACTAAAATATGAATCTTCTTCTTCTTTTCCTTTCGGCTTTTCCCTTCAGGGGTCGCCACAGCGAATCAGTTGCCTCCAACTAACCCTGTCTTCTGCATCCTCTTCTCTCACACCAACTACCTTCATGTCCTCTTTCACTACATCCATTAACCTCCTCTTTGGTCTTCCTCTAGGCCTCCTGCCTGGCAGTTCAAAACTCATCATCCTTCTACCAATATATTCACTATCTCTTCTCTGGACATGTCCAAACCATCTCAGTCTGGCCTCTCTGACTTTATCTCCAAAACCTCTAACATGTGCTGTCCCTCTGATGTACTCATTCCTGATCCTATCCATCCTGGTCACTCCCAAAGAGAACCTCAGCATCTTCATCTCTGCTACCTCCAGTTCTGTCTCCTGTCTTTTCCTCAGTGTCACTGTCTCTAGACCAAACAACATCGCTGGTCTCATCACTGTTTTGTACACCTTTCCTTTCATTTTAGCTGAAACTCTTCTATCATTCCTCTCCTTTCCAGGACAAACCTCCACCTCTCTAGCTTCTCCTCTACCTGGTCCCTGCTCTCACTGCAGATCACAGTGTCATCTGCAAACATCACAGTCCATAGAGATTCTTGTCTAACCTCATCTGTCAGCCTGTCCATCACCATAGCGAACAAGAAGGGGCTCAGAGCTGATCCCTGATGCAGTCCCACCTCCACCTTGAACTCCTCTGTCACACCTACAGCACACCTCACCACTGTCTTACAGTCCTCATACATGTCCTGCACCGCTCTAACATACTACTCCTCTGACACTCTACACGGGCAAAAGGCATCATGTGTATTATTACCCCTGCCACAGAATATAATGCACTTTGCATTACTGCAAAGAAAGGTGCAAAACACCCCATAAACGCACCGGTCTCCCAATCTCCCAGTCAACCTGTGGATTCCCTGATTTTATTATTGTATGAAAATAAACTGGAGGGTCATGTGAAACACTGGACGCTCAAAACAACTTCCATGCTCGCAAATAAAGAAGAGCACTATAGCTGAAGACTCAATATTCACTGTGTTGAAGGAGTAAACCTGACGAATCCAACAGACCTGTGGCAGATGTAAACACACCCACTGCTAAGTGAATTATTAACACCTTCAAACCCAAACTAAAGCACGGGGTGGGGGAGGGTCTGTTAGTTTCAGTTTCATGCTCTCAAAGCATTCTGGGCTGATAAATGGATTGCTTAGAGGTGGACAGGCTAAGACCGGGTCTCACGTTGTTGTTGCTGTCGGGGTATGCCCCCCCCCAGAGCTCACTGCACTCACTCAGGTAGTACAAAGTCACACAACATTGGTGTGAACTGACTCTCATTGGAGAATGTGATGTTCACTGAGAAGCTGTGCCAGGAGAGGCTGGGCTGGTGCGACTACAGGTTAAGAATGTAGTTTTGACACGTTGCATCAGAGATACATTCATTGTTGACAGACTGAGGTCGCCTCCGAAGAACTGAGAGGATTTACATGACACACGATAACAAGCTGTACCCACATATTGACCGAGAACCTCTCCAGTAGGATTTGAGAGTAAAACAAAGGGAATATATAACTAATAAAACAGAAAATCCAACACTTCTTCGACAACTCAAACACTTACTGTTCGTGAAAGTCCAACATGGGCGGTTCAAACCGTATCGTTCGGTAGTTCCCACGCTGCGGAGATGTGCTGCAAGAGACAGGAAGATGTGACAGCAGCAGCAGCAGGACAGGAAACAGGGTGTCCATGTTTGTGTGCGTTTGAAACGGATGAGGACTCAAACACACAAACAGAGTCTGCATCCAGGCCTTTCCAACACTGCATTAAAATGGCCATGGGGCCGCTCCCATCTGCAGCACAATGTTCCAATCTGTGAGATCTCCATGAAAAGCCATGGGATCTAAAGGTGAAGCGGACTGGATGAAGTAAAGGACGTTAGCTCCTCTCGTCTCCTGCGGAGTCTCTCTCACACCAAAGACAAAGACTCTTCTACACTGGTAGCCTGTCTGGTTGTTGGCTGAGCTCACCAAACCTGTTTAACAACAGGTGTATCTTAACAATAGCCTAGGCCATCTCTAAAAAGCCACAGCTCTTCCTCTGAGAAGGTGAGAGCCTTAATAATAGCGTCACAAAAAGGGATGACATCAGATATGTGTGATTCAGCTTTTAAGTCATTTAATGAATGAAAAAACCCAAAAGGCCCAAATGTCATTTTCTGCTTTTGACTGTCGGTATTTCATTTGTGAAAAAACAAAGATGTCTCCAAAGATACTGTTCTACTCTCCCATCGTTGAAGAGGTGACATGGTGGGACCTTACACGACATCCACAGACAACTTTTTGGGAGATTTGGGAGATTGATTTCTACCACGTCTACACACACAGGAGCAGACAAAAGGCTGCAGCAGCGAGCTCCGATAACAGAGGTGCCTCAGATGGGATAGATTTCCATCCTGAGGTACGCAGTAATCCATGCAGAGCCCTGATCATCCATGTTCCTCCTTGATAATCTGTCATCTGCAGCCCGTCCTCACTTTCATTAATTTAACAACCACTGACAAAATTCTTGTAGGATTAAGGAACCAAATGAACCCTGGCTGTGAATTCTGTATGGCCTTTCACTCAGCCCTCTGGAGCTAATGTGTTGAATGTCAGATTGTAATTGGAGTAGGTGGGGGAGACTTTCATGGGGAGGGAAGTGCATTTTGGGACTAAGAGCATGCATGTCCTGAGACAGGTCATCCATAGGATGAGTGCGTTAAACAAGGCACTTCAAATGTGTACGTAAACAGTAATTTAACCAAAGGATAGCTCGGAGTCACAGAGGTGATACTAATCAAGTACATATTTTTTTCCAAATGCTGCAAATACACAAAGAGAAAACCTGACCAACAGTCGAACAGCAGAATATTTCCCATAATACAATGGGAGTGGTCATATATGTATGTGTAAGATAACCCATCCGTCTGCCAGTAAACTGCACTCCGACTGCACTAAACACGTACAAACAACGTACGGACAGAGCAGGGAGGTAAAGAGAGGAATGTGTCAGTCGCTATGTATCATATTTCCTGCCTTACAGACTCTGTTTACGTGTCAAACATTACGTAGCCTCCGCTCAAATGTCACACACTGAATACTGCAAAATGTGTGCTAATGCGGCTACTTTACGGGACTCCTTAAACAGTTTGTTAACAGTCACCCGTTTGCTCCTTGCGGTCTCGTCAGTGCAAGCTGAACTGACTCGATTATTCTAAGTACAGTAACTCCAGAAAGAGGGATGCCATGTCGGTGTCACACCAGGTGACAAAAGCCTTTCTGACATTTAGATTGTGTAACAATGGTGCAGCGAAGACCATCCTATACACCGCCTCTCTTTGTTTACACTCAACAAAACAGTAAAGCAGTGGCACCCTGAAAGAGGCCTGACCTGTAGTACCGCAGCATCGGTATCTGGTGTGTCATGCGTTGAGCCGTGCTTTCAGACCTGTTGACCTTGGCAAAACATTTCTGAGGATCACAATAATGTATACGGAGTTCACATGCTTCAGCACGCCACCTCACAAAGTCTTTATCACCTTCC
This sequence comes from Antennarius maculatus, assembly GCA_013358685.1. Classification (NCBI taxonomy): domain Eukaryota; kingdom Metazoa; phylum Chordata; class Actinopteri; order Lophiiformes; family Antennariidae; genus Antennarius; species Antennarius maculatus. The sequence continues at coordinate 11,759,519 of CM023610.1, read as the reverse complement.
TGCTGTTACAACTTGTTCACCGCGGACAACACCTGGGATGAGAATAATACAACCGGAAAGCCTCTTTAGGGTAGGAGAGACACTAACATTTGCAAAATGCAAATATATATAAAGTGGCCAATCAATATATAAAAAGGGAGCTCATTTTTAAAAGTAAGTGTTCTGTAAAATACACTCAATCGTTCAATTTCCCTCAAAAATAAAGACATATATTTTGCCATCTGTAAATGCAGGTTAGTGTGGCTTCGCCTCAGTGGGCCTCTTGGTTTCTACCAGATTGCAAAGGTTAAAATATGAATGGTTTTGTGTAATCCCAATCAAAACAAGGTTATGGTAGAACCTGTTGGTTTGTCATGTTTAAGGTACGCTAGTGTGTCAGTTCAGTTCACGACCAGAGGTGAAGAATACAAGCTTACCTTTCGTGATGATATAAACTAAAATCAATATCAGACTCTGCCTGGGAAAAGAAAAAGAAATGAGCTGATATTTAAATGTCATCTGATTAACGTGATTTGTTTTTATGAGACTTTAACTCTTGTGAATGACAGTTTAATTCCAATGTAAGCAATTAAAATGAAAAATAATCGGAGCACTTACCTGTAAAAGTCTTCCCTCATCAAAATGTAAAACTTCTAGAATTGTGTCTGACTGGATGAACGCTGTAAAAATGAAAACAAAAAACACTTGTTAATATTTTGACGCTAATGAACAATAAGTCTGATTAGGGTTAGGCTTCATTGCAGGGCTGCACAAGAAGACAGACACCCACTCACACGTCCATAAATCATAAAACATAAATAAGTTTACTCTGTTTATTCTGTCCTTGTGTGTTAAGAGGGCAGAGAGTCCAAGTTTGAAATTAAAACGAGTAGTCAGTATTTATCATGCTTTCACTTTACTGAGGAGACTTCCTTGACACCACCTGATCCCCACAGCCCTGACAGCTCATGTTCATAGCTAAAGCTCAGTGTCATCTGAAAATATATAATAGCAGCACCCTTTTAGTGACACCGATACCATGAGAGTACATCATTTAAAGTTCATAACCTGTAGTTTATACACCCCAGACAGGCTAGGATGTAGTGAAAAGATTTAATGTTCCTTAATGCTAATAAACTTGTATTAAATTATTTTTTCCCTCTTTTCTCTGCGACTGAATCTGTATCTGATGAACATTTAAGGATATTAAAGCTATTTTAATTGGTATTTATTTTAAAGATCTTATTAATATCCACATCATCATCATCAACAATAACATACTTATAATAGTGACCAAACCCTTATCAGGAAACTGACTATTATGACTGCCACTCCCACTTCACTGACTCACACAAAGCCTGAGGCTCATCACTGCTGATGATCTGTAACTGATACTGATTATTAGTGGTGTTGTTACCATACACATTCACCAAGCATCATGCATTAACAATCTTTGCCACTATTACTGTTGGGTGTAATGTTTATTATAATGTCACTCTGTCAGTTCTAGTTTATATTTGGAGTTTTCTTTATCCTTTTTAGTTTTGCAGATAAAAATATCAAAATTGTAATTAAACAGGCTTTAAATATTGTTGTTGGTGTTGTTTACAGCTGTATAACTATTGTGATTTTTTTCAAACACATTTTGACAGGAAACTATAAATGGATCACTGGAGACTTGTTCACTTTATGCGTGTACTACTGACTGAACCTGTCATTGATGCACAATTAAGAACATTAAAACAATCTCAATCACTCCATTACTTTATTGACAACTGAATTTTAACTGATAACATAGATTTTTCAATACCAAACTTGTAATTTTTCAGCTCAATAAGAATCAAATGGAGGTAATTTTTGTTTGGACATATTCTGGTACCACTACACACTTATTTAAGTGGATAACCATAAAGCTGCACAGCATCGATAGCCTGTCCATCATACATGATATGGAAGCCTGTTAGTACTTTGGCGTAACTAGGCAAACAACATATGTCAAATGTCTGATAAATATAATGTAGGTTCTGTAAAAAAAACATTACAGATCCTGTTAGTTGTCAGTCTTGAAAATACACACAGCTAATATTGGTGCTTTTCGTCACAAATATCACTGATATGATAATGAATTATTTTATGTTGGTTTTGTCGGGAGCAATGAAATCACTGCAGTCTGGAGGAAATATGACCAAATAAAGACATTTATAGTGAAAGTCCAAGTAGCAATGGATCTTTTGCTGGTCTGCTTAACTATCAAAGCAACAAATGAGAAAAAAAAATTGAATTGTACCAATAAACTTGCTGGTGCTGTTTGTCTAAAACAAACAGAAACTGAGGGCAAACTGGTCTCAAGTGATGCAACCGCTTGTAAAGATGTTTGAAGTTGAATGATTTCTTTCCTTTAAAATTACTTTCTTCGCATGGGTCTGTGCGCAAGCATGCAAAATAACCTCTTCACAACACATAAGTACATATACTGTAAAAAAAAAAAAGCCAAAAAAAAAAAATCATGCGTGGACTGAGTTAAAAGAAAACAGAATCCATGTAAACAACATAACACGTTTCAGAGGTGATCTAGGAGCTGGACTGATCACTGTGACCGATCCCGATCTGACAGCCGGACACAAACATGTGGCTGTCACCGGGAACAGGACACCACGATGACTAGAAAACAAACCGAAACCTGAATGACTTCTACGGGTCTATGATGTTGGAGACAGAGACAGGATTCTGATCTGTCTCTTACGTTCAGTCCTTACAGATCATGCAGCTACTGATGTCAGATAATGCAAATACTCACTAAAATGAGGAGTTCTGTTGTTAATGTTTGCAAAATGAAACCATTAATGGAACAGATAACAACACGATGAAGCTAACGTTCACTGTAACCGTAAAGGCTACACACAGATTAGCCATCTGAAGGTAGCCCTTTAACACTGAAGTGACGCTGTTGTAACTCATTTAACTGTGTTTTTAATGACTACAAATGAACACTTACAGGGATGTAAGTATTTGAGCAGGATAGCAGATTAGCGGTGATGAAGTTAGCCCCTAACGGTAACGTTCACTTTGGTGAAGTGTCTACGGAAGTTAGCGCTAGCTACCGCCGACACGGACAGCTAAGTTTACAAACCTTGATGGTTGGCCCGCGTCGTGTGAATAAAAGTAATAAATAATATCCTCAGTAATCCAACACACAGAGATCTTGTTCTTGTGTGACAGTGGCGAGAACTTTGGGCTCTTTCACGACTCGCCATGCTGCAGGTCTTTCTGCTACCATAACAAGCGAGCTACTGCAGGGACATGCCCGTGGAAAGCTCTGCTGACTCTGTCAATCATAGCCGTGGAGAGAACTGCAACCTCACTGGGCAGAAGCTAACTAACGATCAAGACATCGGCCTCCCTTCTTTTTTTCTCTCTTCTTCTTCTTCTTCTTCTTCCCTTTTCTTCTTCTTCTGTTTCTTTTCTGTTTCTTCTTCTTCTATTTCTTCCTTTTCTTTTTTCTTTTCTTCTTCTTCTTCGTCGTCTTCTTCTTCTTCTTCTTCTATACAAACCTCCCCTAAAGAAAAAAACAGCCGACCTCCAGTGGAGAATTTCACACGGTGCCATCGGTTCCAATGCTTTTAACTGTTTTTAACCCTGCTGTGTCCAGCCAGTGTCCCTTCTGTCCCCTTCGTGAGACAGTCTTTCATACTTTTAGTGAGTGTACGAGACTTGCAGTGCTCTTCACTCTCTTAACGAATATTTTTAATCTGTTCAGTGAAAATTTTCATATCAGGAAATGTATTTATGGTGCTGGGTACAATAAATCGAATCAAAGAACGTGGCAGCTTTTAAATTTTTATCTCTGGAGAGGCAAAACTCGCAATTTACGTGACCAGGAAGAGGAGAATTGAAAACAACACTGTTCAAGAAGCAGCTACTGTTTTTTGCTGCAACATCAGATGTCGCTTAAAACTTGAATTTGTTTTTTATAAAATGACAAAAGACCTAAATAACTTTAGGAACATCTGGTGCCACAAAAATGTCCTATGCACTTTAGTTGATGATCAACTCACTTTTGCGAATTTCCTGACGTAATGCACTGATTTTAGATTGTATTTCTCACTTTAGCACTTTCATCTAATGTAAAATTGTAAAATGTTTGAGTGTGATTAAAGTGTTTTTGCAAAAATCAAAATCTTCTTTTTCTTCTTCTGTTTCTTCTTCTTCGTGCTATACTGCTATCTGCTGCTTCGGAGGGGATCTCTGAGGGGCTTTTTATATATTTATTAGTTGAATATTTTTATTTTTATGCAGGATATTAATGACTTATTCTATATGGACCATAATTCCTCTGTGTTTCGATACCAGATTTGTCCATCCTTTCCAGTGATATTATTTTATGTAACTAGAGTCATCAATTCCTTAATTTGAAGGTTTATTTTTTAAATAAAGATAAAAACATTTCATAACTGCATGAAAGAATTTTATTAAACATTATTTATTTATTTATTCATTCATTCATTCATTTGTATGTGTGCATGTGTGTTTCTCTGCGTCTCTGTGTGGCTCCGAGGTGCACTGGCAAACAGAGTATCTCCTGCCTCACGCCCTCAGTCAGCTGGGATAGGCTCCAGCTTCCCGCGACCCGCAACAGTGGATGAAGTGGTTGTGAAAATGAATGAAGGATTTGATTGTATTTTTTTCCAGACATGTTATAAATTTCTTAATTTCCCTTCGGGGATCTGACTAGTACTGTATACAAAATTTAAAAAAATACAACAGACTTCACCACTTTCATCTCATTTGCAACATCAACAACATCTGGAAAAATATATATATATTTTGCCAATAATATATATTATTGGCAATATATATATTGGCAATAATATTGTACTAATATTCTGCAGCTGTTGGAATAAACCAAAGTAACATTACCAGTGTTTGAGTGTCAATATTTCCCACACATAATGTTTACAATAAAGGGATATTTCTTACATGAATATCAGTGAATTTTGTATGTGACATTTGTGGCCTGGATGATTGAGAATCTCCACAGACATTATGTCACTATCCAAAGATAGTGACATGATGTTATGTTACTGATGTAATCACTTCATTCTGAGTGGCTGATGAACTATAGCAGTGTCTGACTATGTCTCATTGTAATATTTACATTTTTAACTGAACTCATATGAATTATGTTAAATGTCCATAACATATGTTACACAACTGCTCAGAAAGATCTTCGTGTGGTCGTTTTAACAATACAAGCTGTAGCTTTTCAATCATGTCCAAGCCTTCACAACTCTCTGACCACTTACCTCACTATGTCAACACGTCGGGGCACCAGATACAGTCACACACACTCTTGTTGTTGACTGGATGATTAAACATACAGTCAGCTTTAGGCCTACCCTCATTAGGACACTGACCTACAAGTACTATGACTGCTACTACTACTATCGTGACTCATCAGTGGTAATGTACCTCATTACCACTGTATTATTACCATACATATTCATCAAGCATCATGTATGGTAAACAAACTCAAATTTTCTTGTTCACATGAACACTAAATTTAATATTCATGTGTTTTACCTAGACAGAAGACAATCCTTGCTTCTATTACTATTGGGTATAATATTTATAATAATGTTACTCTGTCAGTTCTAATTCATTTTGGGAGTTTTCTTTTCCCTTTTAGCTTTGCAAAAAAACTATGAAGATTTGACTTTCTTCAAACTTTAAATATAGTCGTATAAATATAGTATTGATCTTGCTTAATATTTATCAACAGTATGACGATAGCAATTTTTTTCCAAATGGGTTTTGACAGGAACTAGAAATGACTCACAGGGATTATGTCAGATTTGTGCACCATTAAAAACCTAGCATTAAAAAAATCTCTTGTCTTGAAATTTTTGTGTAGGGCAAAGTAGCAATTTAATCACAGAAGCACTGTGAGTGCTGACCAACAATTATTTCTGTCATACATTCATCTAAGTGTTTACTTTTAGAATCAACTGCATTTTCTTGGCTGTCAGAAAGTGAAAGCTAGGAAGGTTGAAGAAATAACTTACTCTCATTTGGGAAGTGGAGGATCTGTTTACAGACTTGAGCAATGATCAAATTATCCAAATTGTTGTTGATTTTCTATCTGGCTCACTTTGAGCTCTAGAGCTCTGGTTGGTCTATGTGTGCTTGTGCAGTGAGATAAAGAAACTTCCATGTAGAGTAGAGTTAATATGGTTTCAAGGCCAAGAGGGCATCAGTACATAATCAGGGGCAAATAACTCAGGGGCAAATAATCATTTGTTGACTTTGGGTGAGATAGCACGGGTCGTTCAATTAATCCCTCTTGTGGAAATTATTTTTCCACTCATGGTTTCTATATTTGTGTGTGTGTGTGTGTGTGCGCGTGTGCGTGCGTGCGTGCCTGCGCGTGTGTGTGTGTGCGTGCATGCCTGTGTGCGTGTGTGTGTGTGTGAGTACAAGCCCCTGAAACAAACATAAATGTTTTTGGTCCACACAGGCCACACTCTGGTCTCCAGCCCAGGACCTAGTGGACTGAGTTACTACTGCCCCAAAAGGAGGATTTATTGAAAACAGGCAAAACTTGAGGTTGGGGGCCAACTGGGCAGAAGGACGCAACAATTGACTGCCATGAGTAAAGAGACACGTGTCATCATGTCATCATGATTTATCACAATGGTGACAGGTGCTGCTGAACCAGAAGACGGAATGCAGGCAGAATTTTCACTGCATCTGATCCTTGAAAGCACTGCTGAGATCTCGGTGTTGTTGTGGTCTGACTCAGAGCTGACTGACAACTTCTTCTGCCAAAGAGCTCCGCCCGTTTGTCAAAGGATTAATTATCATCCCATCATTATTTTTGTAGATAAATAATGCATCTGGAATTTACACAGCACACCACTTCCACATTTCATTATGTAACAGCCTCATTCATAAATGGAATGAATTCATTTTTTTTCAAAGTATTATACATACATCACCTCGTGATGACAATGTAATAAAAGGTTTTTATTTTCAACAAAGTTTCAACAATTTCAAAAACTGTAATTATAATGAATGATTATCAGTGACTGGAAGAACTATTACACCTCTGTAACAGGATAATTCAGTGTTGGGATTTGGCCTCTAACCACTAAAACTCATCTTCATGACATAATAATTGCATCTGTGGAACCCTGTTGTCTTACATTTTAACCATCAAAACTTTATGGTATTGATCCAAGATGATTCATATAGTAAAAGTTCTCTCACCCTGATAAGTGTGAGGTCAGTGAGTGTCTGCAGTACAGTGTGTGATCAGTAAGCTACCAACAGAAAGCAGGACTCTCCTCTTCTTGCCTGGTAGAGGACACTACTGTTATTATAAATATAAATTGTGGGCATTCTTTCTGTGTAGATACTGGGAGTATAAAGCATTTCATATGTTGTTGGTGTAGATCAGTGGTCCCCAAAGCATGGCCCGTGGGCCGGATACCAGTAAAATGACTCATTTGGAGATGTATTCCCACATAAAAGCAATTGAGATGAAACTAGCGCTGATTTTGGAACAAGTGAAAAAGCACAACATCCATCTCCCTGGCACCCAAAACCTCTGCAGAGAACCCAGAGGTTCTGTTCCCAGCTGAACTGTATGAGGAAGCAGTAGCATTGCTGAAGGCGGAGTTCCGTGTGTGATTCCTTCAACATGCTAATGCTAAAGAAGTTATTCCAGAACCCCTTTGTTGCTGACATTGATGAAGCCCAGCCTTATCAGCTTGAGTTGGCCAAGTTACAGAACTCTGAAAGATTCATTCAAGCCGGACAGTCTTATTGAATTCTATGCTCCCTCCCAAATGATATAAAAACCAGAAAGGGTAATTAATATTTGGTTCTGGAAGACAATACATGTTTACATTTAGGCAACCCTGCAATCATCAGTTTTTCTATTACAAACTGACCCGGCCCCCCATCAGAGAAGAGAAAAGTTATGTGGCCCTTACAGGAAAAAGTTTGGAGACCCCTGGTGTAGATTCTCATTCATCAGGTTGATTAAATCTGAAGCAGCTGAACTTCTTTATCACTTCTTTATCATTCTCTTATCCAGTGGGTTTTTAATTTCAAACTGACTGATGGGAGTACAAATATTTTAAGGTCACAACAAAACAGTTGTCATTATTATTATTATTATTATTATTATTATTATTATTATTATTATTATTATTATTATTATTATTATTATTATTATTATTATTAGGGTGGCGCGGTGGGTAGCACTGTTGCCGCACAGCAAGGCGATTTGCATCCTGCTGTGTTGAGTTTGCATGTTCTCCCCGTGTCTGCGTGGGTTCTCTCCGGGCCTCCTCCCAGGCCTCCTCCCACCTCTGAATACATGCGCTACAGGTTAACTGGCCGGTCCAAAATTGACTGTAGTTGGGAGTGTGTGAGTGTGTGGTTGTCTGTCTCTGTGTGGCTCTGCGGTGCACTGGTTGGCGCCTGGAGTTTCCCTGGCCTCACACCCTTAGTCAGTTGGGATAGGCTCCCCGGGACAGCGGATAAAAATGACTAGACAACGAATGAATTATTATTATTATTATTATTATTATTATTATTATTATTATTATTATTATTATTATTATTATTATTATTATTATTATTATTATTATTATTAACATTATTATTATTATTATCATTATTATTTCAAAAAATAATCTGATTTTTATTTGTTTAAGCTTGTTTTGAGTCTTTTTTTTAGTTAATGTAAACCCCATAACGTAGTACTGACATGCATATGCACATTGGTGTAAGGGGGGGGTCATATCATGTGTCCAGATCAGCCCCCCATCCATGAATCCAAGCACACTGAGGAAGTGACCATACTGCTTCTTCCATTCTTGTAGTTAATATCACAAACATGAACAGTTGTTCTTTACACCTGGTCATTACTGTCGAGTCATTCATTATTTATTCAACATTCAAACTAATGCTGGTGCTTTTTCACGACAGTTCTCATTGTGTCCTCAGTTACTTCTAATTTTATTCAAGGATTCTTTATCGCGATGGATACAAGCTATTGGCAGATGATGGTTTCCAACTTTAAGGATAACAATAGACCACATTTACATGATTGCATCCCAGTAAGATCAACCACACATAAAAGTCAGATCTGGATCTGAATATCATTCTGGGAGCCTCAGACCTGCTAAACTCTCTCCTCAGACATGCTGAAGCCAGCTCTTCACTTGTTCAGTCTTTGTCCCTTCTTGTAAGCTCCTTCAATTGTCTTATATTTTCTTCAGTAGACGTATAATTTTGTATCACGTGGCATGCTGCTGTAGTGGGTTGTGTTATCGGAAAAGGTTCAATATTCAAATCCAACTGAGGCCCTCCTTATACCATCTTCACTGTTTCTCAGCAGATCCCCTGAATGAGTACAAAGAAAGCACGAGGAGTCAAGCAGTCAAACGCTTTCACTGCCTTATAATGTGATTGGAATACACAAGTGGCCATAATGGCTTGTACACACACACACACACACACACACACACACACACACACACACACACACACACACACACACACACACACACACACACACACATACACACACACACACACACACACACACACAGAAAAACAAACAAACAACACAGGTGTGGTTGATTGCGGCTTTCAGTGAATTCATTGAACCATTAGAGGATGATGAAAGCAGCAAATCAATGGACGTCCTCCCACACGCTACCAGGGTCATGTCTGGTATGTTGTGCTCAAGCGAAGGCACACAAATTTGTCCTCGAGGCTGGAATAACAAGCTTGTGTGTTTGGCAGAGGATAAATCATATGAAACAATGAGAAGGGACAAGCACTCATCCCTAGCATCTGATGAAGAGGGTCTAGCTAATCAGCACAAGAGGGCTGTCAGGGGCCACTTAGACTGATGAGGGCTGCAGGACATATGATGTGAGGACCCACTCACTGTGGAGCGTGTGTACAAATGTTATGTCTCAGGCATAAATTGCAGATTTTCTCCTGTTTTCTTTAAAATCGTCCTGATTTTTAATTTTTTTTACCTGTTCAGGATGTTTTTAAACTACAGTACTATATTCTACAGATGGTATACATATGTATTATGTACCACATTTGCTTTGCTTCATATGCTGCTGTAACATCATATATAATCTTACAGTAACATGAAAAAAGTGAATATCTTATCTTTTCGAAGCTTTAAATCAGCTCACTGTATTAAGAAGATAAAGATGTATACCTTAAATACACATAAATCTGAACAACAACATGATGTATTTTCTCTCTGGAGAATGGAGACTTAAATATCAACAGGATTTAAAATTAAATCAAAAGTCATAAAGTCATAGTATATTTTTTATTCTTGAACAATAAGATACAAAAACACCATCAATGTGATACTAATAACACATTTTACCAGTTTATCCAAAGCCTATATTGTTCTACAAGCTCGAGTACCACTTGTTTGAGAAATGCATCTGATAAATAAATACAGTTACACATTCATTTGAGCTTTCAACCTGTTTTACCCACCAGCGCTTATAAAACTTTTATGTGAGTCTGCTCAGTGGGGAGAGTCGTTCATACTGCTGTCATATTAGCAGGAAGTACAATTAAGAACAAATATAAAGTGTCTCTGAAACTCTTCTATCGTTTGTTGATTTCACTGATTTCAGTCATTATTTTATTCTTACATAATTTTGATTTATGGATTTATCAACTAAAATGTGAATTAAAAGTAACTTTTAGTCATCCAAATTCTATTGGAACCCAGTGGCAGACCCAAAAGTTGAAAACAAATAAATACATAACAAACAGGCTTTGATAATAAAGCAGGAACCCAAACAATAAAAACTGTCAGGTTATTTGTCAGAGAACGTTACACATTTTCTTCAGCACCAGAGTTCCATGGACAGGGAATTCTCCAGGGAGCAGCTGGATAGATCTCTCCATCATTTCATGGTGGACAGATCTCTCCAGCTGCTCCCCTGGAATGGCCCAAGCAGATAAGTGCTCCTTCATTTCAGTTTGAATGAATAATTGAAATGGATTTAAAATCAAATAAATTACCAAATTTAACAGGTTGCCTGGGATGATGCATGCAGACCTCCAGCTAGTATCATGCTGGTGATCAGGGGCCATTCAGAGGCTGTGGATGTGACTGCAGCTTTATACCTCACAAACACACTGAATCCTGGCAATAGCAAAGAGCAATAGCTGTGTTAGATCAGCTCCACTCTGAATGATGGTACCACCTCACAAGATTCTGATTCATGTGTCTGCACCAGCAAAAACACAAGAGGAACTTCTGTTTAATTTATTCATGTACTGCATATAATCCAATTTATCTAGCTGAACGCTGATCTATTGATTAGATTACAGGATACTGTTACAATTGCCTAATACAACTAGTGATTGCATATAAGTGATTTATTGTAATTTCAATGCTTTTAAACTATTTTAATGTATCTCAATTTTGTGGAAATTGTTGACTCGACTGGATGAAAATCAAGCTGTTGAAAATCAAAAGAAAAGATAAGAGTCAGCAGGATGTTTGTACTTGTAGAGTGAAATACAACCATTGGATGGATTCCCTCTAACTTGGTAAATAACATTAATTCCCTTCTCAATGAGGTCTGTTCACTTTGTAAAAAATTATTTTATCACTCAGCGCCATCATCAGGTCAAAAACTTTATCAGTCTAGCTTTTACAACCAGTCTCCTAACACCCTCTGCACTTTGTGTTTTGTGCTAATTAGCAAATACTAGCATGCTTGTATTAGCACACAATGTTAAACATTAGCACACATTAACTTCACAAAGTTTCTAGCATGACTGTGAACTTTTCATCTTGTTCTGGCTTTTCTCTCGCTGCCCATTTCTTAATTTTTTAACTTGAGTAATAAAACACAATGAAAACAGATCAAATAATGGACTGAAATTTCAAAATCAATTCAAACACACTCACTCACACACACACACACACACACACACACACACACACACACACACATGTAACCTACTTAACTGAAACTTTTTACGTTGTACTGTATATTCTATTATATAATGTAAATATTGTGTTTTGTGTTTCATGAGTGCCTTTTCTCGTCTTGAAGTCGCTGCACAGTCTGATTGATTTGGAAATGCAGACTGAAGCCGGTGTGGAGGAGATGATTGTTGTGCTGTAGCAAGCCAGGGTTTAGGATGTTGTAATTACCACGTGTCTTCTGGTGGAGATGTAAAGAGGCTTTCAAAAGATCCAGGCACCTGGAGACAGTCCTGAATCTAATGATGTATGGAGAAGGGAGAGTGATTGGTCTACCACAAGCTGCAGCATCCATTTAAAAATGACAGTAGAAAAGCAAAACATTCAAAAGGACTACACATTTAATGCTACCTGGGACAGTTGTTTTGAACAAGGATCAAACACTCCTATTAGAATGCTACAAAAGTCATATTAAAGTTAAAGTGAATAGTTTGTCTTATTGAACATAGTAATGTCATAGTTTAGAGATAATTTTAAAAATATCTGAAAATAGAATGTTATATTTGGTGGCTGTATCCACAGACTTTATAAATGGATTGGTTTAAGCCTATTCTAAGTGAGGACAAACCCAAATAAGGTTCCCCTTCAGAGTCGGGCCACAGACATACACAAAGTGACCAGACTCAGCAGTAGCATTATCTACATTATTAAAAATATCTGTGGGTGACCATGGCAAACTAGAGCATTCTGACAGCTCCTGGCTTTATTTTGTAAGTTTTTTGTAATATTGACGGTGCAGCCCTCTGCTAAATATCTTGAAGACAGCATCCATGAGGGGGCATTAGTGGCTGAAATAGGTTCTCAAGTCTAAGCTCAGATTAGCGGTGTAGCTCTGTGTATTGCCAGGGGATTTCTCTTCTTACCTTATGCTTTAGGTGATGTGGTGGTGGTGTTGGGAGGATGGCGGGGTCGGGGTAAAGGTTGTTGCAATGCCCATATGGTGACAGGACAAATAAGGTGATGTAGGAACATTTCCAAATATTTTTTTTAAATTAAATGGTTGACTTGTAAACAATATGAACATTCATGTGTACATACACAGAGAAGCCTTTATTATTATACTTAATAAATACAATCTTCCCAAACCTGCAGAGAAGGTGAAGCTGAAGACCTGAACTAAACATCTGCCACACTCTCCCTTTAGACAATCAGTAGTTAACTCTCATCACTCATAACCATTATCTTTACATCAGTGAAGTATATCTATTTATCTATTTCTCTATCTATTGCCAAAAAAGCTCGCCAACTAAAGAAGAATGGGTTGATCGACAACACCTGGATGAACAACTGCAGGATCTTCATCAAAACAAAGGGGTTTTATCAGGAGCAAATGAAAACAATGATGATCATGGGTGCCGAGGAGCTAGCAAAATATGATCAATAAGGTATGGCCAAAAAGATCAACTCTGTAACTACAGCAGAGCAAAAAATAGCCATCTCTGTCCAGTATGAAGAAATAACAGACCTTATACAGAGAAATGATGAGCAAGATAGTTTGGAGTTGATAGATTATTCCCTGACCGACCTTCTTCTTCTCTTTTCGGCTTTTCCCTTGAGGGGTCACCACAGCGAATCAATTGCTTCCATCTAACCCTGTCTTCTGCATCCTCTTCTCTCACACCAACTACCTTCATGTCCTCTTTCACTATATCCATTAACCTCCTCTTTGGTCTTCTTCTATTCCCTGAGTGACCTAAATGCAATTATTTACCCTGACAACTTCTACAATAACAGGATGGACGAGAGTCGTTATTACACCAAAGATATGTGCTTTACAATAAAGTATCTATCCACTCTATCTATCTATCTATCTATCTATCTATCTATCTATCTATCTATCTATCTATCTATCTATCTATCTATCTATCTATCTGTCTGTCTGTCTGTCTGTCTGTCTGTCTGTCTGTCTGTCTGTCTGTCTGTCTGTCCATCCGTCCGTCCATCCATCCATCTATCTCACACTAGTTGATCTATGTCTTCAGTTTTATTATTAGTCCATCAGTATAATAACATGAACGCGTGTCTCAGTGCTGTCAGTGGTTGTTGGTCCAGCTGCCCTCAGGTCTCCTCCCTCCTCTGATCTGGGATCAGTCAGCAGAGCTGCTGTCCGTCATGGACCGTCCGCGTTCCTGGTGACGCTCGGTTCGGACGGAATCATCGGAAATATTTCCCTGGAAGAAGATCCTGATGTTTCAGTTTTGAAGATGGGATTAAACCAAAGCTACCATAGGAGAAGAGTTTGTTTGGTCGGTGCTCAAAAGTCAGCGTGAAGGCGGCTTCATTCAGGGCGCAGGTAACGGACACACTGTTCGACCCACCAGACCCACTGGTGGATCATGAGAGGAAGATCCACACACTTATTTCTCTTGGGCTATTTGAATTTAACACACCTTCAGAAGATAATCATGTGGTCCATTTTAGTGAAGAAATTAAGCTGAGACGCTTTCTGTCGTTTCATTTTGTTATTTTTCAGTTCGTCTCACACACACACACACACACACACACACACACACACACACACACACACACACACACACACACACACACACACACACACACACACACACACACACACACACACACACACACACACACAGACACACACAGACACACACACACACACACGCTTGGAGTTTACTAATAAAAGTGCACAATAATACAAGTGCACAAAATTTTGTTGTTTAAACAACAAGTTTTAAACAACAGAAAATCAGAACAGATCTTTACATCAACTTGGAATGAGAGAGGCAGTGACATCACATGTCTAGTGATGAAGGAGAGTTGTCAGGGAGAACAGATATGTGGTGATCAGGGTGTCTGGATGAAAACATGCCGCTTGTCTCAAGCCTCTTAGTGACTCCTGACACCTGACTAATCTGGTGCAAACACACAAACCCCGTTAACACTGTTGTTAGTTGTGGTTGTTTTTAGGACATACTGTTTCACAGGGAATCTGTTAGTTGTTTTCTAAAGATTTTATAATGATATGAACATCAAGATCTATTTCTATGTGTCTTCTTGTGTTTTTGATTTGAATTTCCATCTGTGATCAAACTGTTCAGTTTTTTTTTTTCCACAATAGTTCATCGTCACTTTTTTTTTTAACTCAATATGCTGATATAAAGCTTTTTAACATCTAGTCACTGCTGTTGGAGAAACAGATGTGCACTTCATCTTGCCTGCGACTATGGTTGCTGTTTCTAAAAGCAGAGAAGTATTGGTCGACCTAAAAAGAAAATCTAATCACAATCACACATCTAATAGCAGTCCATTCTGAACATACATCTTTGGACTCAGAGATGCTCTAACATATTTTATCGTCAGGACACAGTGCTGGCTGCACCTTTCACCCACCTTTCAGGCATTTGACTTCTTGTCACTGTGATTTAATTTGGCGGGGGTTGGTTAACTCCCTGGTATTAGCACTAATCTGCATGTGTGCACGTGTCACAACCACTGGTGTTCCACAGAGTTCAGTGACACATTAACAGACCAAAAACTAAATATTTGAAGAAAATTTGGCACTTTTGCAAATGCGGAGTAATATTTTCAAAAATTGCATCAAAATTTCACATTTTTTAAATACAGGTGAGAGACGTTTTTGGAGCATTTGGCTGACCTGGATGACCTGACTTTCACTGAGGGCCACATCAGCATAATGGCTGTCCTCAAAGGGCCAGATGTAACTTGCAAATGTAACTAAATGTAATTCAATGTACTTTAGAATAAATGTAAAATAAACGTAACTACACTTTAATGTTAAATACTCTGAATTTATTACTTATTCAAGTTACAAACATTACAGTTGTACAGAAAAAAATGTTTGCTTGTTTCTCTGTTATAACATAAATCATTTTAATTTGTCAGGTTATGAAACCCACAGAACTCCATCAATCAAGGATCAAACTATATAAGAGATTAAATAAAGATAACATCAAACACCAGTTAGGAAATTAACTTTGTTCAAAAAGTTTTTTGTCAAAGTTAACCCTAGACAACCCACACCCATTTATCCTTACAGGAAAATTATGTGAGCTATACCACAGACCAAGTGGACCATATAGAAAAGGAAGTTTTTTTCAGAACAATTAAACTTAGTTTTATGATTATTTTATTTATTTTGGAGAGATCACTTTCTGTCACAGACAAATGACTGTCACATGGTCATGATACCAGGAGGTTGAGTATACGTCGCTTAGGGATTTAAAGAGTTAAAATCAGACATAAAGCTTTATAATGAAGAGACAGGGACATTCAAAGTGCATGTGACTCCGGTGTCACCGTGGGCCCTCTCAGGTTAAAGTGGGCATAATTGCTGCATTGTAGGAAATGACCTTTTACTCTCTTGTGGACCACATAAAATGATGTGGCAGGACACATTTGGCCTTGAGTTTAACACATATGCTATAGAGTGTACCAACAGTAGGACTGAGAGTCTCTGTCCTCAGAGTTGGATGCTTGTACTTGTTCTTTAAAAGGTGCCCTAATAGACTTAAGTGGTTGTATGCAGCTCTCAACATAGCAGCTACAGTCTGCCAGTAAGCCATAGCTTAGTTATTTTAAAAAACAGCGGATCATTCACAGAGGGAGGACACTGATCCTGTTTAGTGTTAAAGACATAATAAGGATGTATTTTTAGGCACTACTCTCAAACACTGAACAGAAGCAGCAAACACACATCTGATTCCTGCCCTGTAAAATGTTATGTCGGTGCTGTATAAGCCTTCCTGTACTTTATTCTCTGTATATGTTTTCTCCAGGCCGGCAGAGCCAGAAACAACATGGCAAAAATTTGCAGTGAGAACTCCCTTCCAGCCAGATCGCGATTGTCCACCAGCACACCTGACGAGGAGCTGGCTGTCATTGAAAATGGAGACAGCAGGTCTGAAATTCTTTAGATTAATGTCGTGCCAAATGTTTCAGGACTGTGTTAAGTGATTTATTCAGTCTTAGAATTGAACTTTGACTTTGACAGTCAGTTGAAACTGACCTGGTAACGTTTACTTATCATCTTCTTATTTTTGCAGATCTCGCTCTCCGTCCCTCTCAGAGAGAACACTGTCTCACAGAGACTCGTTTACAGGTCCGGGGGCTATGGCCAGGTAAACATGCACAGTGACACTTTAAATTCTTACTGGGTATTTACCAGTGGTGGAAAGTACATTAAGTGTAGTAGGCTGATTCATTTAAAGAAATAACAATAAGTTCAAATTTGCAATGTTTCACAAAATGATATATATCAGTCTGATATATAAACAATGAACAGAACTGAAATATTTCTCTATAATCATGTTACAAAATCTAAGATTTCTATTTTGACCCTTTAAGGCCCACGACACACAGGTTGAGAACCAGTGGCATTATTTTTTTTACAGGGGACACCTTTTCCACCTCTGGTATTTACAGATAATGTGAGGTTAAATGATTGCTGGCCAATAGACTAGACGGGGGTCACCTTGTTCTGTTTTACATCCTGCTAACCTCCCAGGCTGTCTTACTTCTTCTACATGCTGTGGAACTGGACCAATCACAGAGCTAACCCTGAAACACAGAGACATGATTCTTTCCTCGAGCGCTTCAGAGGCCCTGATCTCAAAGATATCACCAGTCGAGGAAGCAACGCCCAGTCTCTGGGTCCCAATGACACCATCCATAACAGAAAGTAAGTACTGGGCCGTGTAGCAGTGAGGCTGACGACCACTGACTTACTGTTTAAGACAAAAAATCCCTGAATTAGTCCTTGAAAGATGGATGAAGGTGTTGAAAAAATTCTGTCTAAAACTATTTCAGCATTTTCTAAGGCAGTACCACATGTGCAAGTTGGTGTGGATCCAAATTGAGATGCAGATCCAACTTGTTATTGTTTGGTGGTTATATATCTGGTAACCTGAGCTTGTGGTTATAGGGATCTGACTTAAAAAAAGGTCTGATTGGTTAAAGGCCGTGCTTTACAGAGTGATATTATAGTAAAGACGGTTAATTGAATCAGATAGATTCATTGGACAACAACCAACTTTAATATAAGTCTTCAAAAATCCTTTGTAAGAACAGAGAAGATTTTAAAAAATTATCAATAAGTTTTTTATTCATAATTTTTATTTATTATTTATTTTGAATGTAACAAGATACAGCACAGAGGATGGGAACTTGGACTAAGTGTTCTTTAAAGAACTTTACTGTGAAACTTTCTGAAGGATCTTTTTGTAAAGCTGTCATTTCTTCCTCAAGTCTTGCTAGTAAGTGGCCACTAGCTACTTACAACATGAATAACTGCAACAACACAGACAAGTAAGTTTTGGACAGAAGTGGAATTGTGTCTGTTATGTAGATGATGTAGAGTAGCTTTTAGCACACAGAAACACCCTGTCCTACAGTCCTTCATTTCTGCCATTGCCCTGCATATATCCATTGGTTTGCTTGAGAGATTCTTTTGTTGCAAGTTATGAGAGAATAGATTTAAAAATGTACTAGCATGATCTGTTAGTTATTAGTTGTAAACTTAGAGAGGAGATTGAAACTTTCCTGGCTTTTGTTGCCACCTGCTGGACATGTGTACAAGCTGCAACGGATGGACCATCCAATCAAGTAGTCCTCTGAGAGCCCCACTCCTTCCCCTTAGACCACATGTGTTCTTTTTAAAAAGACAGGAAGCGATTTGAAAAACTAACTATCGTCCATAGCAAAAAAGAAGACAAAAAAGAGGAGGTTAAAAAAGATGTGAAAAAGGAGGAGGAGAAGAAAGAAGAAAAGAAAGACACGGTCAAGAAGGATGAGAAAAAGGATGAGAAGAAAGATGAGAAAAAGGATGAGAAGAAAGATGATAAGAAGGATGATAAGAAAGATGATAAAAAGAAAGAGGAGCCACCGTAAGTACGTCATTAGTTGTAGTAAGCAACAAGGAAATGAAATGACACCACAGAGGATTCATCATTACTTCGTGCATCAAGTTGTGTTGTGTTTTCAGGAAAGAAATTTGGATTATGGATCCAGCTGCAGACCTGTACTACAGATGGCTGTCCATCATCGCAGTCCCAGTGTTTTATAACCTGATGATGATTGTAACGAGGTATCGTTTGTCCTTCACAATTCACTTAATAATATGTACAGAATATGAAAAAAATATGTGTTCTCCGTCTTCTAGATCCTGTTTTAATGAACTCCAGGACACATATACAAAACTCTGGATAGTCTTGGACTACAGCGCAGACGCCATCTACTACATGGATACCTTTGTCAGATCCCGAACAGGTTGGAATCTATCGGTGTATACCAGTTTGATTGCCTTTTAGCTTTGGATTTGCCTCCAAATTCTGTGTTTGTCCTTCAGGTTATCTGGAACAAGGCCTGCTGGTAAAGGATTCCAAGAAACTGAGAGATAAATACAAAACAACCTCTCAGTTCAAGTACGATATGGTGTCAATGATCCCCACTGATCTGCTGTTTCTGAAATTTGGATTCAACAACCCAGAATTCAGATTCAATCGTCTTTGCAAAATCTCGAGGCTTTTTGAGTTCTTTGAGCGAACAGAAACTAGAACCAGCTTCCCCAACATGTTTCGAATCAGCAACCTCGTGCTCTATATCCTTGTTATTATCCACTGGAATGCTTGTATGTTCTTTGCCATTTCAAAAACCATCGGTTTTGGAACTGACACATGGGTATATCCCAACATCAGCCACCCGGAACACGGCCGCCTGGCCAGAAAGTACATCTACTCCCTGTATTGGTCCACCCTTACCCTCACCACCATCGGAGAGACGCCTCCCCCAGTCAGGGATGTGGAGTTCCTTTTTGTCATTTCTGATTTCCTCACTGGTGTGCTAATCTTTGCTAGTATTGTCGGTAATGTTGGTGCTATGATCTCCAACATGAATGCCTCTCGGGCAGAGTTCCAAGCAAAGATCGACTCCATAAAGCAGTACATGCAGTTTCGAAAGGTCACCAAAGACCTGGAGGCCAGGGTCATCAAGTGGTTTGACTACTTGTGGACTGAGAAGAAGACCTGTGATGAGAAGGAAGTTTTGAAGAACCTTCCAGACAAGCTCAAGGCTGAGATTGCCATTAACGTACATTTGGACACTCTAAAAAAAGTGCGTATTTTCCAAGATTGTGAAGCTGGTTTGCTGATTGAATTGGTGCTCAAGCTGCAGCCACAAGTGTTCAGTCCTGGTGATTACATCTGTAAGAAGGGGGATATTGGCCGGGAGATGTACATCATCAAGGAAGGGAAGCTAGCTGTGGTGGCTGATGATGGGGTCACTCAGTTCGTCGTGCTCAGTGATGGTGCATACTTTGGGGAAATCAGTATCTTGGGAATCAAGGGTAGTAAAGCAGGCAACAGGAGAACAGCCAATATCAGAAGTGTGGGATACTCTGATCTCTTTGCCTTGTCCAAGGATGACTTGATGGAATCTCTCACTGAGTATCCAGACGCTAAAAAAGCTCTGGAGGAGAAGGGGAAAGCCATCCTGATGAAGGACAACCTGATTGATGAGGCGATCGCCAACGCTGGCGCTGACCCCAAAGATTTGGAGGAGAAAATCGTTAAGCTGCAGACCAACTTGGATGTCATGCAGACAAAGTTCGCCAAGCTGATGGCGGAGGTAACCTCCAGCCAGACAAGGATGAAGCAAAGGGTGACCGAGATGGAGAACAAGGTGAAATCCGTAACACCGGAGGATCTGTCAGAGGTGGTGGCCGACAAAGACAAAAAAGTGCAGTAAGGAGAGAGATGCTGAAAGGACTTAACAGAAAATGAAGGTATTTTTCATGTAATATTTGTAGAGTGTCACTTTTTAAAAGCCCTTGTTTATATGAATTTATACATTTGTTTATTATTGTCACAATGTGTCAAACTGTGTGCAGTGCATGGAGTCCAGCTTCATGTCGTCATGAAATTACTTGATTATTAACATAAAAAGCCTGTGTGCATGCAAATTAACGGCTTTTCATAGCCTTAGAATAATGGGAATGTGTCTTTTCCTCATCAGTGTTGATATTCCTCTATGTTTAGATTATGATGCAAATGCATTTCGCTTGATGGTGTATGATGTGACTGTGCAGAACAAACCCAAATGCAGCTCTGTTCATAAGTTATGTGTCAGCACACAGTCAGTTGTAAAATGCTGTAAGTGAATAAACATTAAAATATTCATTTAATATAACTGCACACCTAAAATGTCTTTATTTTTACCAGGTAGCAGCAGTTTAGTGCTGTCAGGGAGTGTCTAAGCAATTAGATTAATTTTTTTTACACAGGACAAATTTCAGGAATGGTGAGACTAACCCTGGCCGCAAAGTTTTAACGCTAAAACAGACAATACTGAGAGAAAAAGTCTTTGTGGGTCTCTAAATCTGGTCCCTTTTATGTTTTCTTAATAAGAATATTGTTTGTTTGGCTCTAAGTTTGATTGTGTTGTAAATCATTCGAGTCATATTAAATGCAAACAATATGTTTTAACTTTTATTTACTTTGCATAACAATCAATTTCCATTTTTTTCACATTATTTGCACATTCTCTTTATATACCTGAGATATCTGGCCAAATAAATCTTTTCCCATGACTCTTGTCTTTAAATAAGCATCAAACGTTTGGCAGCAGCTCTTAGAAATGTGCGAAAAACCTAAGGAAAGAGTAACACTTCATTGATCGTGTGAACGTCTGAAGCAACCAGTCAGTCAGTGGGTTTCAAACCACACCGTTTCTGGTCAGGATTATTTTTATCTATGCAACAGGCACCACACAGGAATAGTTAAAATAACCTTATTGTCTGACAATAAGATTTTGAAATAGCATGTCAGTGAGGCTATCTTGGTTAGGAGTATTTTAAAAGGCTTCCATGTGCTATGATTACAGTCACAACAAAGGAGCACCATCATTTTATACCACTCAGTTGTAGGAAGAGAGCCTGAGGACTGAATACTGCTACACCACAAAAAATAGACAAACACGCAAAACAATTCAAACCCAGTCGTTAAATATAATGTGTGTGCTGCTTTCACTAAAGTGCACTTTCACAGTTTCAAAATAATATTTAGTTCATGTCTACTCAGAAACAAAACACACAAAAATAAACATCGTAAGCACTGTGCTAAACTCTTTGGGAAATCTACTGGACTGTAAATGAAAGTAGCTCAGAGGAGGTCTGGCCTCAGAGTGACGTGTTAGGCACAGAGTTATTGCAGCATTTTTTTGTGATATTCCCTCATTCACTTAAATTTCAGTCACACACTCTATGGATCGTTCACAGCATCCCAAACCCTTTGGCATAAGTGATGGCCTTGAGGAGTCTCTCCCTCAGTTTGTCCTTGGAGGAGTATTCTGGGAGCAGCAGTGCGTTGAAGCAGGTGTGAGAGGTCGGTAGCCTGAAACGAAGGGTGAAACATGAGGGAGTCATTGGGATGGATGAGATGCGCTGATTGTGTGAGCATCAATGGATTATTTTAAGGTTTTGACCAGCAAGGAAAAGTAATAATAACAATATAGTAGCTAAGGTACATTTTAGGGGCCGTGTTCTGTACCTGTCTGTATCGGAGCCGTTCTTTGCAATGATCATTTTTAATTTGCCGAGCCCGCCGACTGGTGCTCTGTCTGTGCCTGTGGTGAACTGAAGAAACAGTCTCTTCTGATCCTCTCCAAACGAGTGGATCGTTTCCCAGAAATCCCTGAGTGCAGAAATAAGAGATAGCAATGATCTTACTCATAAAAACAGTCAATCTTGTGCTGTAAGCTGTTTGTTAAAGCATATTTTAGGATTCCTCACTGATGTGTTTTCCATTTGGAAAAAATCAGACTTACCTGATAATTTGACTGTCTCTGCTATAACCGCCATCATATTCAGTTGTCTTTTCCAGTGCGTCAAAGTCGAGTTTCTGTGAAATCCAGATATCTCTTTAACTCATAAAAGAGATGATAAAGCACCAAAACTGAAATCAAGGTTTACTTCCTCACCCTGCTTCCGCAGATAAGCAGCTCTACTTCCTCAGGTCTGAACAAATATTTCAGTGGGGACTCATTTGTGACCATGAGGAAACCTTTTTTGAAGGCTTTGAATTGCCTCTCCACACTCTTGTTCAGTATGTATTCAGTATATAGGTATACAAACTCCTGTGAATAACCACAAATGTAAAAACACTCATTACATTTACAGTAAAGATTACAGAAAAATGGCCTGAATGACAGGACATGGGCAGGAGATCGGATGGATTACTTAACCTGTCTATTCTCCTTGGTAACGGGGATCTGATCTCCTTGTTCTTTTAATTCATGTAAGATGGGGCTTCCAAAAAGGTCTTTGTGTGATATCTGGAAGGTAAGCATCATGTCTTCCTCTACATTGCCAGAATATTCAAGCAACTCTTTCAGACTCTGGTAGAGGACCTACAGGCAAAAGAGAACAACTGCTGTGAAACACATGTTTTGGGATGTCTTTAGAGGAATATTATTACAAGTCCGGCCATAAATATGAAACCAGGTGAGTCATCTTAGCATACAGACTGGAAACAGCTAGTCTACCTCTGTTCAAAAGAAATACAATTCACCTGCCTTTAAAAGGTTACAAGTCTTTACAAAATGTTTTTAATCCATTCTAAATAAGAAAGGGTTCCATGTCCCAACAGGACACTGTAAACAGAAACTTTTGTTGCGTTGTGATTGTCTTGATTCTCAACAATCATATGAAGACTAGAGACAAGCTTCCCTCTGTATCTGCGACAATTCTAACAACTTCTTTATCGCCTTTGCTGTCTGTTCACTCTAGAGAAGGTTACTGTACTGGATGCGAGTCTGACAGGTCCAAGTAGGTTCCTTTCTTGCCCAGCAGTTTTCTGTAGACCACCATGGGGAAATGTACATCCAGGATGCAGTTGTTGTAAATGGCCAGACCCAGGACGAGTCCGACCAGAGTGTATTGTGCTTCATTTTCCAATGAGGATGAATTAAACCAAAAGAGCTTTGTCTCATCATCATAGGTGAACATTCCTGTTCAGAGAGTCAGACAGAAGGAGAGAAAAATGCACAAATGAATACATCAAGGAACAATGAAGCATCATTGCCTTTTCTGCATAGGTTCAATTTGAAAGATTAACACCAATCTCATCAGTACAATATTAGTTATGAGCTGGAAATGGAAACGAATGATTTTTCTCTGTTCAGAGCAAAAAAACAAAACAAAACCTCAAAATCTGATCATTATCTTTATGATTTGATCCATTTTTGTACATTTGTGTAGTCCAAACTAAGGTGTTTCAGCTGTTTGTATGAAATCAATAAGCAAAGTTTAGCATGTTGGTTAGCAGGTTTTATAGGTGGGGGGGTGGGGCAGATGTTTGTGCATCTAAACAGAACCAGTTTAGCTGCTTCAACATTTCCAGTCACATCAATAAGATAAGCTATGTGGGATTTGTATCAATCGTCTCATCTTGCCCTTGTAAACGGAGCAAAGGTGCATCTTTCAAAATGTGTATCTATTCTATTTATGACATGGATGTATGGAAAGCCAGTATGATCATATGAGGTTGTAATTTCAGTTCTCACCTATGTCTGGATTGAAAATTTCTTCCAAGACCAGCTGAAAGAATTCTTTGGAAACACCTCCCTCGTCGACTCCTTGCTCCCCCTCAAACTCCACAAACAGCTGCTTCTTCAGATCGGACGGGTTCTCCATGGAGATCATCTCCAGCTGCAACACAGGAGGTTGAAAACCAATGACACAACAGGACTCGATCACATGATCAGAAACAAACCGATGCGGTGAACTCACCCGGACGAGGGCGTCGTCGATGATGTGATCTCTGCGTACTTTGATCTTGAGGTAAGGGTTGGGTTCTTGACCCTGGGCCATGCTGTAGAGGGCCGTGAGGCGTCGCTCGCTGTACATCCTGATCCTGTTGTCGTAATACAGCCCTTGGTTCTTGGTGACGACGCTGAGAATGAAGGGGCAGCTCTGGAAGGAAAACTTGGTCTCAGCATTGACCTTGAAGAAGGTGAAGTCCTTGTCCATCTCCAACACTTCATTCAGAGACTCGTTTATGAAATCTTCAAAGGGGATGAGAGGTTTAATGCTGTCTATAGATCTGACACCCAGTTCTTTCTCCAGCGGATCGACCCGGGGACCCTTCTTATAGAGCTGCTCCTCACCCAGCAGCTCGTGCAGGGTGAGCTCATCGGACTCCAAGTCATCCTCATCCTCCTCGTTGTTCTCCATGTCCACATTCCCACCCTGGATACTTGCGTAAAAGACAACTTTTAAACACTGGGTTGCAGCCACAACAGTCTCATCGTCATTCACCAGATTTACTCCGTCATATTCATTGCTGACGACTGTAAAAGTGATGACCTGCTGGAAGGTCTCCATCATACGGCGGACGTGTGGGAGATCATACGTGGACCACAGCTTTGACAGCCTGGCGACAGCAGTGACGGGAAGTTTGCTCATCGCTTTACAAAACTGTGGCAACGCCACTTCCAGGTACTCTGGGCTGTGAAGGTTACTGTTCTCCATCACAATGATGAAGATATTCAGGTAATCTGTATTTGTTTCGTACACATCAAGGTATTCCAGGTCCAGTTCCATGTTTGGAGTGAGATAAATGAGTGCATTTACGAGAGCTGCCTCCACCTGATTGATGGACAGAATTTTGTCATAGACTCTCCTCACGGCAGAGATGTCAACTGTGACATCAGAAAGGTCGGACATTTCATCAAGACCCTCGTTTGATGAGTTAGATGAAGAAGCGCCCAGCTCACTGTTCGGTTTCAAGGAGTCAAGATTTTCAGTGGTTTTGGGTTCATCCTTCCTGAAGCTCTGCATCAAGGCGTCGACGTTAGAGAAGATCCTGCCGACAGTACGGACGAGAGCAGAGTAATCCCCTTCCTCCTCACAAGAACTCAGGATCATACATACAGTGTTCTCTGTCAGGTAATGAACATCTACATCAAAACAGGAAGACAGAAAGTGAGTCGACAACCAAGCAATTCAAAGGCTGAGTCCATACGAGTTGCTTTTACAATACCTGAGAAGTCCTCTTTGTGGGGAATCCGGTCCACGTCACTCATTGTATCGTCCAGATGAGCGTTTCCCTTCGTGCTGGACCCTGAGGGTGGTTTGTCGCACTCTTTCTTGGAGGGGTGAGGATTGCACAGTTTGGCATTAATCTTAAACAGATTGAGTGCTTTGGCAGCTGCTGAATTGTTATCCAAAGGCTGAAAATCGCGACATGATGCACAAAATTCATTCGTGCAGTCGCCATTTCCACAGCCTTCGGTTAACTGCCGGAAGTAACGCTCAATGAGGTGCTTTGCAGCCGCTCTGTTCCTGCGTTAGATATTTGAACAAGAGGACAGACTTATATTTTAACATTATCATCTTTGCTTCTAGAGAAGGAGCATCAACATGTTCTGGCAACGCAAACAATAATGTTCTTCAAATTTATGTTGATACCCAGAAAAACATTCCAGTGACCAAGCAAATGTACTCGCATTCTTGTCTTTAGAGACACAAATTCTGTGAGATGAGCAAAGCTTAGACATATAAATAGATAAGTGCATGTACATTAGTTCAGATGCAACTTGAACTGTCTAGAAGACTCACATTCAGCTGGATTCAGGTACCCTCCTGCAGGCCCACTTTCCCGTCTTCTGAAAGAAATGTTAACCAGTGACGAACGACCCCAACCCAAAGGTGGAACACTGTAAAAAATTAATAAAACAAAATGTGATAATTTCCAGATCCTTTCTTTAGTACAATAGAAACCTGTAATGGTGGCATTAGTGACGCATCATATTCTGTCTCCTCACAGCAGCTCTGAAAGTATGTGGAGTATTAAGAAGCATCAAATACAGCAGAGACGTCAGACTGTGGAGCAAATGAAGTCATGATTAAACAGGAATGACACAGAGCCACTGAAAACTGAAATATTAATATTAATTCATCCTCCTGTGGATATATAGGCTGTAATAGACGGCGTGGGGCAGCTGGGACTGTGGTGGGAAGAGCAAACCACTTAATGGAAGGTCAGTGGATCAAGCCTCAGTCCTCCAGTCAGCATGCCAAAGATATCAACCCCAACACTCCCCGGATGTCATGAGGGCTGCCCACTGCCTCACTGGTGGGTCGTAAACAGAAGAATTACCCCTCTGGGGTCAATAAAATAGTCAACAATAAATAAATAAAACGAACATGAATTGGGATACAAAACCAAAGCAGCATTTCATCAGAGACAGACAAGAAGAAGTTATTCAAGTTGTCCCTATTAAGTGTAAATTAGTTGCATATTTCCAAAAATTTCAAGTTTCAAAATTAATGATTCATCGATCCTGCTAAGCCTCTCCAGTGGATGGAGATGTGTGTATTTTCCATGAAAAAAATGCCTCAGAAAACGTCACTTGAGAAAAATCCCCACACATGATGAGTCTGTTTTCACTCTGTAACCATGGAAATAAAAAAAACCTTATGTAATAGCAGAAGTAAAGAAAGTTATAGTTAGTTAAATACAGGTTTGTAGTGACTTAAACATGATTAGTGATTTGTTGTGGTTTTAGTGAGGTAGTTAACTGTAGTTAACACCATCAGGATACATCACTGGCTTCACTCAGAGGAAACCCGTTATTTATTTAGGTTTTTATTTAAAAAAGCTGCTAAATCATGATCTTTATATACCATAAGTATTGAGATAATTTAAACTAAGGATGTTTTTAACCTCAAATTATATGTAAGATTGAATCACTACAGTGTGTCCCCTCTATAAATAATGACGTCACTGCTGCTGTCCACGTGCATCAACAAGCCCGTTCCTAAAGCAGAGACGCTCCAGCTGTTTCTCTGCTGTGTGATGGTTATAAATGTGATCATTGGGTAATCATTAAGTAGTAAACAAATAATCATTAGTATTAATTAATAATAGGATCATTAATCAGTGATATGTGAACGTGTAGTGTAGAAAAGAATCTAAAGATGTGTGTTTATTTAAGGCAAACATTCATGGATTGTAAAACAATCATGGATTGCTTCACGGTATTGCAAAAATACAGATATTAATAATAATGATTATGATAATGACAGATGTGATAAAATAAAATAGGTGAGAAAGTGGCAGCCTCCTTTACAGTCTTTCTCGGTTGCTTACACACATTTTCTGAAAGCATGCTTCATACTCTCAGAACTCTACACACAAATCCATAAACACACACACAATGGCCAAAACCTCTCACTTCTCCTGCAAAATAAAGCTTTACTTTGAAAACAATGTTATCTCTTCTCAAAATGGTGTTTTGGTGTCAAATGACAAACACAAACCATCAAATCAGTAGACATTTATAAGAACCATTTGAACACTGATGTGCTCAATGTAAAACACTGTGATGAATGGAAAACACTTCTTCTCCTTTCATCATAAGGACTCGGGCCTTTTTTGTTCAGTGTTACACTTACTACAGAAAGTACAGAAAAAAGTGTTGTAAAATATTTTATAATATTGTTTTTATACTCAGAACAAATACACTGTAACAAATATATTTTATTTTTCCCAACAAAAACAATGTAGACAGTGTACATCCAAATCGACACAAAGTTGCAAATACAAAATAGAAAAATGCAGTTACAGTAAGAAAAAAAAGAAAAAGAAACTATGCTGCATCTTGTCTTCTGTTTGGATTTGGACACAACACCTCATCCATATCACAGGCAATGTTTTCCTTTGCAGCGGGGGAAATATCGCCTGGCATGGCGAACCCATCCATGAAAAGAATTGACTGTTACATTTCCACATACATCTTCCATAGCTTGGATTCATCTTCCAAAGCTGTGATTGCTAATTGTAAAACTGTGTGGTAAGTGTTTGCTGATGTGGTGAGTCAGTGCACACAGTAGGGCAATTAAGTTTAGAATTGTGAATGACAGTGTGTTCTTTGTGAAAACAAGAGATTTTCTTCATGAAAATTGTGTCTCATGCAGAGAATTGTGTGTGTTTTGAAAAAAAGTGCGTTTTACAATTGAAATTTGAGTGTAAAGCAGAAATTGTGTTTGTAGTTTAGCAGAAATGGTTCAGGGGGCCGGTGCATGAGTTACATGTTGTGGTCATTGTGTCTCAAGTACCAGAAAATGTGTGTAAGCAACCGAGAAAGACTGTAATAACACGTTTACCACCGACACATTTCACCCCTGTCATTTTGCGGGACCTTGCCAGCTGCGGGTCAGCAGAGACGCACCGCCGTGTGGATGAAGCAATGTTGTTGTTTACTACTGGACCGCTTCTCTCAACACAAACACACAAACAAGCAAACACACAAACAAACCCAGAGGGAACACAACACTACACACCCCCACACACCAACCTGCGGTGACGCTGCGAAATCAAACTGGTTCGAGTCCCGGCGCGGCGGCTCCGGACGACACGCGGTCCTCCCGGACGGAACCGGCCCGGATCCTGGACCGGCAGGGGGGCCTGGAGGTGTTCAGAACGGTCAGAAGGTGTTGATGATTCACCCTGTAAGTCACAGTAAATAACACTCCAATGCCATCTGTAAACAAGAGCACAGATATCCCGGCATGCACTGCGAGGCTGCCAAACATGCAGCCCCTCCCACCGGAGCACGGAATAATCCGGATTTACAGAATGGATCACAACCGAGTCGGAATAAAAAGTAAATCTCACAGATTTACTTTATATTCGTTCCAATGTTTGGTTTATTTAAACTTTTGAATTAAATCAGTTCAGATTATGATATGAACTATGGCTGGTGTTTGTGAAATAAAAGCAAAAAAATGACATTATTTTTAGTAATAAATGATTGCTTTTTTATTTTCTCTTTGGCATTTGGGTTCATTGCGACCTGTTGAGTGTAAAAATAAAGAATGATCTTTTTACACGATGTAGTGTCTGAGAAAAAGGATGTCCACATATGAGGACATTCGTTTTAAATTTCAGCGGAACACAGTAAAGTCACAATTAAGAAATGATGCACAAAACTATTTATTGTGTGCCAGAACAGAGCAGCAGTTGTCGTGAGTGCAAAGATAAAGTGACACAAGACTTGTGCCCCTTTTAACAATATGGCTCATTCGATGTCTGCTAACAGCCACAGGAAGATGTATAAAACATTCAAAACATTTTGCATTTTTGCTTCTGATGTTCAGCAGTAACAAAAAATATATACGGTACTTCATAATTCCTATCATTTATTACAAATAGAGTAGTATAATCATTTTTTAAAAAGCTGAAATGTACCCTGAACAATCACTGACACAAAAAATAAAACATCAAAATCTGAATAAGGACAACTTTTATGAAAAGTTCAGTTGACTTTACTCAAGATAAAGCTCCACAATGACTTGATTTTCCACTGATATAACTTTTAAATTACAGTTACAATTATTAAAGTCTTTTATGCTGAAATTTTCCTTTAAGTCCAATAATATCAATTTATTAGAAATTTTATTGATATATTGTTACATGAATTATCATTATTTTATTATAAATAATTGTGTTTTATCAGAATCAGAATACTCTGATTCTGATAAAGTATTTGATTAAAAAATCCCTCACCAAGGGATACATATTGTAAGTTTTTAAATACAATTTGAAAAATCCATGTATTAGTATGTATTAGTACTACACACATTGTTATATCTAATATTTTGTGTATTATTTTCAGATGAAGCTAATTCACTTAATGCTGTTTACTGGTTTCATTTATAAGAACACATCTTCAGCATGTACTTTAATTATTTAACTTTAATGTTTGTAAAATCTTTGCTTCCAAAGTGGTTATTAGCTGTGCCATGAATGTAGTGGAAATGAAAACACTTAAAATATATGTTGTAGTTTCTCCATTGCATCTTTGCTTGTGTGAAATATTTGCTATTTTTTTATTGTGTTCAAGGCAGTGCCTATAAAGACAGAATGTGTTCCTCTGATGATTAGTCCCTACCTCTAGAAGCTGTATGCTGAACAGGCATCATTACTAAAAGTGCTTATTCATGAATTTATGAAATACATTCAGTGTTACAGTTACCCCAACTAAATTTTCCATATTTACTGTTTACATATAAATCTTTGAAAAGTCAGGTTGCTTCAGTCGAAGTATTGATGGAGGTGCAGGCCGATCTTTAAATCAGTCATACACCGTAAATCAAACCAGGCAGATACAGCAGGTAATCAAACGCCTGCCATCTCATTCTGTAATAAAGTCCAATAAATTATTCATAATCTATTGCATGTGTATTGCTGTCATTATGCTGAGCTTTCTGATATAGACACACAGAGGGCTTCCTGTCCATCCAGAAGGTGCTGCAGAGGTCAAGGTGAACTATATTAGGCTTTTATATATGGTGATAGAGAAGGGATGCAAATGTATTCATATTCATACATTAGTAAAATAATTTTTTGAGAGATGACATTCTACCTGTTATTGTATGAGCGGTCCTACATTAACACGTCACACTGAGTTAAAGGACTTCGTGCACAACATTAATTTAGTAATTACTGTGATTGAACCTAACGGTACGGCTGGGGTTCCCTGCAGTACCTCATATCAACCCTAGGGGTTACTGTAACGACACAAATCATCTAACATGCAGCCTGGTGACGCTTGAGTCACAAGTAAATGTTTCTGGTGGGTTTTTTTTTTTTTTTGGGGGGGGGGGGGGTATTTATTTCACAGTATCTTGTAGATAAATAACAGACATATTGTTCTGTAAAAGTAAGTATTATTATTTTATTACCACAGTTTGTGGATACCAGAGTTTACCTGACCTTGTCACTTGAACTCTCACCTGGTCTCTTGTGTTGATCTTTTTGTTTGTGACCAGCTGAAATGCTTTCAAATTACTGGTTTATTGCTAAAATCGATGTGAGGTACTTTATTCAAAGTGATCAAGCTACAAGGAACTATAGCATGACTCTGTGACACACCTTGACTTCAGTGAACTTTATATATTTGGAACTCTTTTTATGAATCTGTTAAGTGTCCAAATCATATTCCTAATAGGAAATCTTCTTTGGCTTAAATTTGAAACTATTCTGTTGCACGGATGGACACTAAAACCTCAGGTAGATGTTAATCGTGACTTCCAAGTGACAGTTTGGTAAGAAAAAACAACAGAATAATGTTAAATTGACATCAAATTAATGTGTGCTGTCAAAGTGGCCTTCAGTGGCCTTTAAAGTAAATAGTTTTGAGCTTTTAAAATACTCCTAATTATCACCAGGATTCTGTGTCTCCATACTTCATCCATGTGCAACTGATAAAAAGCTAAACCTTAATCTCAGAATCCTAAAGGAGATGACTCAAAAGTGTCCAAAGACTCCAAACCTCTGCAGGGACCCGTTCCTTTTCATATGCGACACCTGTCTTTTTAAACATGAAAATATTCACCCAGAATCAGATCAGTCTGTAGGTGTAGGGGAATAGAAAGCAGTTGTTGAGGAACTGTTATCATTTCCTGTCCTGGTGGATGGAATCTCCTTAAAGTCAAACTAGCTGTTCGTCATCTGTGTCCAGGACGCATTTTGATAAAAGTGTCGGGCAAATCTGCCATATTATCTGATTATAGTAACACTGTGTACAGAAAACAGGAAATAGATGAGTATTGTTACTGTTTTTTTTATTCTTTCACTTTCAATGTGTTTCATACCACAGCGCCTCACAAAAGTTTATTCTGTTTTTCTAATCATCCATGACGATCGATTCGGTCCCGTTTTAGTTTGGGGAAACATTAAAAAATAACTTTCATTCACTGAGAAAGGCCCAGGTCAATAAATAAATATTAACACTGCACGCTGAAACACTGAGTGTTTCAAATTGTTTCCAATCACAACCACCTGGTAAACTCACCCTGACAAAATGAGGAATTATACCTTGTGGAACAAAACTTATTGATTGGTCAGTAATGTTATTGTGTGACTTAAGATTACCAGACTACTATTGGTAACACATTGACTACCTTGGAAGACTCCACAAAAAAAGCTCAAACTACCCCATTAAAGCACCTATTCACTCCTATTCATTACAGGTGCAGCTCCTTCAGTCAGCTGTGTTTTCTGAGCGTTACACTCCAGCACACACAGCAGCCTTTCTGCTCAGGTCGTGTTACGTTTAATGCTCCAAATGGAGGAGATTAGGGCTTCAGCCGCCTCTCAAAGACGTCCAGCTCCACCTCGGAACATAAACCGACACTGGTGGGCATTTCGTTCCTCAGTGTGTGTGATAATCTATGATTATATCAGCTCCCTTCCAGCCATTTAATGGGGTTTAAGAGTGCCTAAAATTAAGATCATCACACCACTCATTCCTGGAACATATCAATTAACCTCCATTTTAACGCCAGTAGTTTAAGAATGTATCTTCAGGGTGGTGCGGAGTTCAGAGGAAGACACTGAAGGTTGCATGTAGGACACGTGTGTGGGGAGGAGAGGTTCATTTTATCAGCGCTTACAGGAATGGGTTTACAGGCTAACAGAGACATAGGTCTCTCTGGAAACCAAGACATCTCTGCTGTGATCAGGACGGATGAATACCCATCAGCCCCCTAACCCCAGGCTCATAACCTAAGCTCATCATCTCAGGAGATTTATAACACTTCAGCTGAATGTGACTGAAATATTTATGTGGAAAAAGCAAGGAATTACCTATATGTTCCTCATGCTTTTTTCATGGTGTTATGGTCCTCTGGGATGTGTTCATTTTGTTTTTTAGCATGTTCCTTTCAGGATACTACTAATATATCAATTGTCTAATATCTATTGGACTGATTTTCATTGAATTTTGCAACTATCATAATCCTCAGAGGTTTCATCCTGTTTGTTTTGATTTGTAACTTCCCTCTAGCACCATTAGGAGCATTTATTCTGCAGTAATCATTTTCATCGATAAAGATACATCAACATCTACCACATGATTAGACACCCTCAAGCCATCAGCTCCTCTTTTTCATTTTGCTTATAACCACAGCAGGTCCACAACGATGCTGGGATATTTGATTTTTACAATAAACGATCCATATTTATGTTGGTAGAAAAATGTTAAGCATCTTTGGAGATAGTAGACAGTGCTGAAAGATAATTAAATTAATTGAATTTAATTATGTTATACCAGAATAAGTGCAAAGCAGATAGCATTAATGCACACCAGTCACACCTCAGTGGTCAACAGGACCACACGATGAAACGGCATGTGGAAGATAACCCACCGGCCTCATTATTAGTTCCACTTGTGAAAATTTATCAAGTCCCAAAAACCTGTGTGTCTTGGTAGTGTCTGCACAAGAAGTTCCGGGTTCATTCATGACAGAACCTAGCTGGACTACCAGAGGCACACTGACTCAGACAGTGTCTGCCCAGCAGCACCACAGTGAGGATGTGTAGCACCGAACATCTCCTGTTGGGAGTCAACAGTTCCAACATTGGATTTGAATGGAACTTAATAGTGGATGATGACAACCTGCCTCCAACCAGAACAGCATCTGTGGTCCACCACAGTCTGGACAGTGAACATGGCAGGGAGAGAGATGGAGGCAGTTCATAGAAAACAAAAGACAACAACACAGATGTCAGTTTAAGCAGGTTTGTGAAACATTGCCGAGTACTTATGGTGATTCTGCACAGATGATGTTCCAAACCAAAGGAGGAACAAAGATCCGACCGGGGAGATGGGGGATATTCACTGCAAACCACATCCAGAGACGTGGGCACCTTTCGGTAGCCACTTCAGGTCTCTAAACCTGAAGCCGAACTTCCACACAGAAGCTGTCTGGAAACAAGAAGTTGTTCCGTCCTCTGGCCGTCACTCTGATGAATCAAATAAAGAATAATAAAATGGGGTCCATACAAGTTTACTGGGATTGGCTGTTGGGGGGGGGGTTGTTCCTACCTTTCCCTCACCAGCATGTCAACTCCTGGGAACAATGTGAAAGCTGGCTCCTGGTAGACCTCTGCCTCCGCTTCAGGACATCATGTACAGTTGTCAAGGGGTCGAACACGACTGGCAAGGGGAACCCAAAAGCATGACAGAGTAGCAGGCAAGTCTCAGAACTGGTTTCACAATTCAGGCAGGGGTCAGGTAACGGGTAATCTGTCCAACATGCAGATGAAAAAAACAAACGACAGACGAACAGAGTCCAAAAAAACCCCAGGCGGGATCATACAAGGAAGGCAGTCCAAAAACCATGCAGACAAATGCCAAGAGGGGTTGACGAAAGACAGGGTCCGGGAAACAGGCTGGGTCAATAACAGGAATCAAAACAACAGGCAGGAATCAAAGGCTGGAGAGTCAAGACAAACACTAAACAATCTGGCAGGGAACAGAAGGCAGGACTGGCATTTGAAGGGTTGAGGCAGATTGGGGAGTGGATGCAGGTGTGTGGAGAGAGGACAGGTGACTGGAATGAGCCGATTGCAAATGAAGGTAGAGTCTGAAATGACATGATATGTTAGCAGAGAGAAAACAAACAGAAACTATTAGACCCGAGATGTGACAACAGTATTTTCTGCATAATAAGGCGCACCTAAACGCCTTTAATTTTCTCAAAAACTGACAGTGCGCCTTATAATCCAGTCCGTCTTACATACGAAAGGGTTTTAGAATGAGCCCTTCACTGAAAGTGCGCCTTATAGTCCAGTGTGGAAAATACTGTAATAATTGTGATGGGCACATGAGAATCTAAACAACTATTATGGCTATTTTGTATGTAATTAAAACAATAGAGTGAATCCACAATTCCTGGAATTCCAGGATTTTTACTGACCAGTAGTCATTTCATCATGTCTGTTTTTGTGTTGTGTATCATGTGGGTTTTCCTTTACTTTCAGTTAAATTTGTAGGACGATACACAGACTAAGAGCAGGGATGCTCCATCTAAACCAAGTTATTGTGCAAAATAGAGGCTTACAATACGTCCTCTAGCTGGACACACTATCTTCTCAGCAAAACACCCATCCAAAGGTTGCAGAGGAGAGGATGCAAGGCTTGTTTAAGCAACAGTTTCATTTGACCAGATTACATATGAGGCAGCTTAGGAAATATCCTGCCTTTAGCTTGTTAAAGCAATGGGTCGTGAAACGGGTCAAAGCGACTTTAATGACCAGGATCTATGAAGCTCCGTTATGATAAAATGCAAATTAAATTCCATTAGCTTCACCCAAATTAGCCTCCTGTGTCTCTCCAGACTGCAGGTAATCAAGAAAGTCATTAGAGAAAATGAAGAAAGACCAGAGGAGACTGGGAGGAATCCTTCATATCCACAGATGAGCCAGAGTGGAGATGGAGAGGGGCTTTAATTATATGATCAATCTTCTACATGAATTTCCACAGTACAAAAATGTGAAACTTGCGACAATCATCTTTTTTATTGCATGTGTTGCATATCTCATCCCAGTGAGAGCAGATTAATCACAAAAAAAACAGACCAAAGCTTTGCACAATGAGAGGAAATCTCCACCTTTACACGTGCCACACATGCAAAAAAAACAGCTGATCAATCCAGCTGGGTTACACCTGGGCTTTGAAAGAGATGGAGAGAGCAGCGCCGTGAGGGTGGAGGAGTCATCATTATCTCAGACAAGGAACCTGCTCTTCAAAAGTGCAGCGGCGGTCAGTAATTTGGCCGCTCTGCTGCAGCATCAGCAGAGCATCGTCTCTCCCTGTGCTTTAAAAGACAAACGTTAATAACGCTTCTCTCTCTGTGAAGCCACTGCAAATGTTATTCACAACCGCTGCAACACCAGGCCAAAGATCGTCTTTCTTCTAAAAGGCTCTTGCCTTAAAAGGCCTTTGTGCAGATACTGTAGATGAGCAGATGAGAACACACAGCTGACGTATGTAGATGAACTGTTTGAAAAGGAAATTATCTATTTGAGGAGAGGTCAGGCCATATGTACAGTTTTTTTCAGTCGCTAGCAAGTGCTTACCCATACTTCAAATACTTTTTCTAAACTCTTAACACAGACTCACACCTAGAAAGCACAATTGACCAAATGGTAAATTTTCTTGCAGTCAATCAAAGTACACCAGGTTTCAAAATACTGGGTATTGTTGACATTATAAAAATTGCATAGATTTTTATATTTCCGTTTTACTGGTATTTGCCAGCAAAATGTACACAAAAGTTCTTGGTTGGGAACTGTATGTCCACATGCAATGTGCTCATTCAAAAGCATTCCAGTAAAGGGCAAATCAGTTTTTTTTCCTTTACAGTTTATTACAGGAGGTACAGTAAAAATACTGTTTACAATATGATAGAAAAGGAAAGGCTTACAGTGAACAAAATAGCCATGAAACACACAAGAGCATTCTGAACAAAAAAAAACAACAACAGCAAAAAGCCCAGAGAAAAAAGGGGGGCGGGGGGGGCTTACGTAAAAAAACACAAAATTACTGTCTCCAATCTCTACGATCTCTGATATCGTCCAAGGCGATGCACCTGGGATAGAACCGCTCGGTGTGCCGGATCCATCCTTGGCAATGATCTGTGTTTCAATGGGGGGGCAGTGACTCAGCGGTAGAGCGGGCCGTCCAATTTTCCAAGATCGGCAGTTCGATTCCCGCTCCCGGAGTGTGAGCTAACAGTGGGAGGTGTCAGCTGACCTCCGGAGCACTGCCGAGGCGCCCTTGAGCAAGGCACCGTCACCCTTACAAGTTGTTCATTTGGGCGCACCATAAAGGAGCTGCCCGCTCTCTACCTCCCCCTGCATGAGTACAGGACCCTTGTGTGTGTGTTTGTTCAGGGCCTGTTCACACTAATATATGTACGTATGAACAGACGAACAAATATTTAAGTGTAAAGCATGTTTATCAACGCATCTTCGACGTGGAGCAGTTATACATTAGAAAATAGCCGGTTTTATCTCCGATTGTACATGTAGATTCGGGTCACATGCATGACGTCACAGCGGTTTTGGTCCCAGGGACACGCCCCCCCGGACAAAAAAAGTTGCGGGTACAGAGTCCACACGACAAGGCAGACCCAGCGTTTTCAAAAAAAATCCACCTTGGCCAGCGTTTTCAAAAAGTTGCGTTTTCGTCCCAGGTATCTGTGTTGTCGTGTGGACAACACAGATACCTGGGACAAAAAAAGTTGCGTTTTGAAAAAGTTCCGTCATCGTGTGGACGGGGCCGAAGAGCTGAAGGGCTGCAGTTTGTGTGAAGCTAAAGAAACGGTCTGTGGGGGAGAGAGGTGACAACAGAAGGCTTGAACTTTGCATTTTAGATGAGCTCTTTCTTTGTAATGGATTTAAAATGTCCTTCCTTCAAATGATTATCTTGTATGATGTCACAGGACTGAACATTAGAAAATACATTTAGAACATTTGAATGTAAGTCACACAGGTTAACTAAAAATATAAAAATGTATGTTTGCTTTTCCTTTATAGCTTTAGGTCCAAGATGTCAATCAAACAGTGTCGGGAGGATTTTCCAGGTGAGTCACTTGTTTGTTTTTTGCAAGCATTAATAAGTCAACAGTACAACAATATCTTCCTTACAGGATTCAGACCTGTGAGGTCATGCTGTGGCTCCTTCTGCCTCACCTACTGAAGCCTCTCTGAGAGCTTTCATCCCACCTTCAGTTCCGTCAGCTCTAATTTTAACATCTATTAACACTTTGATTTTGTTTTTACGCCTGACGGCTTTTCTCTCACACTGCACTCGAGAGTTTACAACTACAGCAGGGATCTGTTGTCAGTCATAAACCCATCACACCCTACCTGTTCAGAACCACATCACCAAGTTAGCCAGCTTAGTGGCTAGAGGTACAAAGATTATTTCTGTCAGGAGCTGGTTTGGGACAAACAAAACGGATGCTATAATAGTAACAGAGAAAACATTTTCTACTGAAAATTAACTTATGAATTAGCGGGATAGACCACAAACCCATTTAATACCAGCACAGTGAGGTGTGGCAACTGAATGACGATTAAAAAAAAATAAGCATGAGACAACTAATATTTTATAGAATATCAAAGTAAAGTTTCACATTGATGCGATTTGAAACTTTGACATTAAATTGGACTTTCTTCATTCAAATATTTTAAGCAGTTCTCTCAACACTGATTAAAATCAGGACGGTTCTGCTATTTGTTTGTACTTTAATGCTGGTGACGCACCTGGGTGAACCTGCCGGGCAGTCGGGCCACTTTTGAAGGCTGTTAGAGATCCTGCTGATTGATGCTATTTATTTTATAAGTTTAACAGACTGATGATATAAGTACGTACTTGTTTTGTGAATGAAACCTTTAGCAACATCAATGGCAGACTGTGTCACCAGATCAACATTGGACAGACCAGTGGCTGCCGACCTCACAGCACCTCATCCGTTTAGTAATGTGTGCCACTTCTTATCAGGCCATTCAAGCTGTTTAATGAAACTAAGAACCCTCCTTTTCAAGGACGGTTTTATTTTCCTCCAGAATCATGAAGCATATTTAGGACTGAGACATTTTATTAAGCAGCGAGAACATTCTTCAGAACAAACAGGTAGCAAAGGATACTTTATCATTTTGTTCATAAGTAGCCATGATGTAAGAAATCTTAAATTACTTTAAAGACAATGAACTGCTTAAAACAGAACTAATAGAATAACATTTAAATAAGCTGTGGATGTTGTGTGTTTGGTTATTTTTCTGTGTTTTGAGCTTGTTACAACCCCATTTCGACACCGGAAACTTTGTGCTCTCTTGGTTCTGTTGAATCCAAATTAAAAACTAGACTGACACTCAGAAACTTCACAGCAGAACATTTCTTTGTTACTTTTATAATAAAAAAATTATACAACCACATTCCACCTGTTTTGAATCCAAAATATGAAAAAACAACAAAGGGAGCTAAGATATGATCTAGGAGCTTTATGGAATGCTGCTGTGAAGATTTTGTGAATGTGGATATGTTGGAATTCAACATCTTTGATGCTTCATTCTGAAACAAAGCGGCAAAAACTCCCAATAGAAAGATCCCATAAACAAAGTGGACAGATTAAACGTGAACAACATGCCGGAAAAAAGGTACAATGTGCAAAAACAGACAGAGGAGAGGAACCACAAAACATTTAGCTTCATAAATATCATCTACAACACAAACACTCCTCATTGTACAAAGATGCACTGTCAGCTTGTAACTAATGCAGATTTAGCTGTGAGCACAGTCTTCTGTTTGCTATTTATTTTCCAGTGTTAAGGCAGATGTTGCTGCTTGGTAACAAATGATCTTTGGTAAATGAAACATTTTACACAAGAGATACAACAATCATAAAATATTTAAAGGTGCTGACGCTTTAAATTCTTAACACTTTACTGTTCCATATTCCCAATTCTCCTTACGTTTAACAGTTTGACAAATATCTGATTTCAGAAGTGTGAAGGAAAATACAAATCCTCTGCACGCTGTATCTGAGCTCGAGACGTGCCACCAGAAAAATAATAACCAACGGTGATTCAAATACAAGACCTCCAAAGTGCAAATTTAAATATCAAAGCTGCTTTTAAAAGGGTTTGGTCCACAGCCAAACATTCGCACAAATGATTAGTCTGAGATGAGATAAACTACTAAAACAGAACGTTTAAATGCTTGTTGTTGATATAGAGTTGCGTCAAAAGGATAGCACATTTTTGTACTTCACGCATGAAACTACAATTAGTTTAGCGTAGCATGAAGACCGTAAGCAGGGGAAACAGCTAGTCTCGCTCTGTCAAAAGGTAGTGTCATCATTTTTAGCTGGAATTCTGAAAAAACTGATAAATGAAGACACAATATAAGTTGAAAAGTGAATCCAGAGACCAGGACTCTCCAGAAAAAGAGAGCTTGTATCTGAATGGATCCTGGCTAAAATGAAAAATTAAATGTTCAAATGAAATGAACAAAATGAAAAAAGTTTAGACATTAAATATGAATTAAAGGGACTCTATAAAGAGGTGTTGGACATTTTTACATTTGGACTGAACTCGACCAGCCGTTTTACAATCTAACTTCTCAGCTGCATCACCTGGTATAAATTTTCGGATGTACCGGCTTTCCTAAAATGTTAACTACTCTTTGAATGTGCAACTGTAAAAATAAATCGAAGGAATCAAAGGACACACATACACAAACAATAAAAAGTCACAATTACCAACAGGTGCTCAAGCACTCAAACATATCTGGTCCACTCTTTCTGTATTAAGACTGCATATAAAATTTCTTTTTGTGATAAAGCACAATATTTATAGACAAAATCTCTTAATGTTCAGTGGAATGTACTATATGACTGAAAAGCTATCAACACACTTTTCAGTCTTTAAAAAGTTTGTAAATCAGCAATAAGACTGAGTTACACATGGATTCAATGCCACTATTTAGGATCCAAAGACAAACTTCATGTAAAACACACACACACTAACGCTCATCTTATGAATGCAGGCACTGCTTCGAGGCCACTGGTGTCTCATACAGGTACGCTAACAGGTGAGGCTGTAAGAATGAACAGAGTTACATTTCACAGAAAAGAAAACAGCAGTGGAATGTCTGGACTCTGTTATTCCTCACACTGTAACCCGGTCAAGTACTGAGACGCAGCTCGACAACATGAAAAACTTCCCAGAAATAGAAAAAACAATTATTGGAAGATATTCCAGTTCTTCCATCTCCTAAAACTCAAAAACTTCCAAAAACATCCAAAATATAAAGTACCTATTTGCATTTCTTATAAAAGAAAACTTGAAAAATACAACAAAGTTAGATTTTAAGAAACTATTGTGCAAATTGTAGTTTGAGTGACATACTTGAGGCTAAGACATCACAAGATGGTGTGCAGCGAATGCTCAGTCTTCTGTGCTGGGTGAATACTGTGGTCAGACTGGAGTCTTTGCTCTGAGGTCCTTGTATATTTGACACACTGGGGGTCTCCGTCGGGGGGCAGGTTCAGCTGGACGCTGTCTGCCTGTGAGTGCACAGGCGTGGAGGTGACACAGCTGGACCGGCTCAGGTCTGGCACCTCTAAAGTCTTATCCAGACACTCGGAGTCTTTGGTGGAAGGTAGCTGAGGCCCCCCCGAGAGTTGGGGGACATCTTTGGTATAAGGAAGAGTGTCTGTTTCTGTAGAAACTAATGTGCGGAGGTCCGATGGGCCCGTGGGCCCTGGAGAGCTTCTGTGTTTGTCTGCATGTAAAACAGGTCCCTGTGGTGTCTTTGGTAAACTCCCCTTGTCTTTATTTTTGCAAGCTTTAGGGGAGGTCTTAGAGAGGGATAGGAAGGGAGGCTTGGCGCTGAGCGGTGACCCCACCTTGACCCTGCTGAGGCTAAGGATGTTCCTGCGGGTTTCAGGGGGGAGTTTGTCCAACTGTCTTCCAACCTGGACTGGGCTGGGAAACAGCGTTCCTTGACACGCCCTGTAGAAATATCTGTAGAGTAAAACAGAAGCAGACATCAGGACGCACCCTCCCAGAGACGAACGCCAGGCTCACTGGAGAAACATGAAAGGCATCTGGTGCAGATATGATTCCTGGAATGGGCCATAAATATTTGAGAAGCGGCATTGTGTCGT
Source organism: Antennarius maculatus (assembly GCA_013358685.1). NCBI lineage: Eukaryota > Metazoa > Chordata > Actinopteri > Lophiiformes > Antennariidae > Antennarius > Antennarius maculatus. Next base: position 11,716,974 of record CM023610.1, on the reverse strand, counting down.
CTGTTGGACACACATCAAACAGAGTGTACCTGGGCAGCAGAGCAGTGACAGGCGTGATGACACAGAGCAGGTAGAAGAGGGGGTCCTGCAGAAGTCTTTGCATGGTCCAGTAGGGGTTGGAGGGGGAGTAGCAGGTGGGACAGGAGGCATTGTAACACAGAGCCACCGAGAAGAACAAGACCACACTGAAGGTGATCGACAGCCAGTTCATCCAGGTCTGCAAGGGAGATGAAGCGCTGACATGTTATTTCTGTTCTCTGTTAGTCAGACTATCATAAAACAGTAAAAAAAAAGGAGTTCTCCCATTTTTAGAATGAAAAGATTGAAAGCATTACATACAAAACAGACTGATCTTAATAAGACAGTAACAAGACAATGACATTTGTGATATATAATATAAAGTGGAAAACTGAAAAAATTATACAGGTACACCTCGGCTTACGCCATGTAGAGTTACATCCTCCTCGATTATACTTCAGTATATACACGGAAAAATAAAAATCGAGTTTACATCACAAAAATTTACATCCACAATATTTGGAATCATGAAATCACTAGTAAACCATTAAAAACACATAACATCATGTTACTGTAAAATAAATAAGAATAAAAACATGAATCGTATTGTTAGCCCATAGTGGCCCTCGTTACCCACAATGTTGAATAAGCAATTGAAGAAGAGACGGTGACGTAAAAGATGGAGATGTTTTTTCTGTACTACATAAAAAAAAATGTTTGTAAGCTTAAAGTAGATTTATAAACATAAAATAACAAAACATTGAGAAATTTCATAAATAAAGTACAGTACAGAAGTGGGAATGGTTGTTTTCAGTGGTGGTTTAGTCTGGAGACGAGTTAATTTGATTTATGTCATCTTCCAACTTATGTCACGTCTTCTGGAACCAATTAAAGATGTGAGCAGAGGTTTACCCGTACCCCCATGATTATTTATAGAGATATATAATCAAATCACCCTAGCATGATCCATATCACATGTAACACAATAAAGTACAGACTATGATAATATTCAATATTCTGGTAAGACAGATGAAAATAATCATCACCAACTCCATTTTTCCAATGGAAGTCATTATTTTTAGTGAGATGCCAGATTTGTTTAATCGTTGTCGAGCCACAGATAACATATAAATGTGTTTCTATGGTGATTTGTGAGCGGTTTTCCTGTGTAGGGTGCTCTCAGAATTGTCCTGTATTACTGTATGTTGTATATGCATAAATGATATGTTTGTGTTGGTGGATGGTGCTTTATGAAGCTCACATGACAAATGACCTGTGTGCTTAACATTAGCATTCACTTGGTATCATTTACTTACAGCAAATTCAAAGCTCTAAATTTACTTTTATGCTTTTGGACCTGCTCTGGTTCCACCTCCTGAGGATAAATGTTTGACAGCTAGTTGCTAACTATATTTACTAGTAGCATGAAGAGAAGTAAAGAGACGGCGATGTACAGTGCATTATCAGAAATTCAAACCAGTCCAGTTATTTGACTGTGATTGTTAATATAAATGAACTGATTGGTGCAACTTTCATGTTTAATACCTTAATTCACTATGCCCAAATGTGCTGCATCCTTGAATCTGATGGCCAAAACTAACATTAAAAGCATATTCTTATAAAAACATAATTTTCTTTGAAGCAGGTAAATAAAATAAATGACCAAACCAAATTAATACTGCAGCAGCACCTTGAGATAGGAGCAACTCGACATAGGAGTTTTTGGAGTTACGAGCCATCACTCTCTATATTTTGGTTCGAGATACACTACCCTTCAAAAGTTTGGGGTCACGTAGAAATTGCCTTATTTTTGAAAGAAAAGCAAAGTGTTTTCTTCAATGAACACAACTTTAAGATAATCAGAAATACACTCTATACATTGTTAATGTGGTAAATGACTATTCTAGCTGCAAATATGTCGTTTTTGGTGCAATATAAACAGAGGAGTATAGAGGCCCATTCCCAGCTACTATCACTCTATTGTTCTAATGGTACAATGTGTTTGCTCATTGCGTCAGAAGGCTAATGGATGATTAGAAAACCCTTTGTGCAATCATGTTAGCACAGCTGAAACCAGAAAAAGAGAACTTTCCTCTGAAACTTGGAAATCTATTCTTGTTCTTAGAAATATGGGCTATTCCATGTATTGTCAAGAAACTGAAGATTTCAATGGTGTGTACACTCCCTTCAGAGAACAGCACAAACAGGCTCTAACTAGAGAAGTGGGAGGCCCCGCTGCACACCTGAGCAAGAAGATGAGTACATTAGAGTCTGTAGTTTGAGAAATAGACGCCTCACAGGTCCTCAACTGGCAGCTTCAATAACTAGTACCCACAAAACACTAGTGTCAACATCAACGGTGAAAAGGTGTGACAAACAAAAAGCCATATCTGATACTAGCCAATACAAGAGAAAGATTAATATTGGCAAAATAACAGACACTGGCCAGAGGAAAATTGTAAAAAGTGTTATGGATGGACAATCTGAAGTTTGATGTATTTGGATTATACAGAAGAATATTTGTGAGATGCAGAACAACTTAAAAGATGATGGAAGAGTGTCTGTATCATGTGTTCTTGTGACTTTTGCGTTTCTTTTCATGCTTTGCCATCCATCCATCTTCTTCTGCTGTGCACCTGCACAGGGGGTTGCTGGAGCCTATCCCAGTGGACTTCAGGCAAGAGGTGGGGCACATCGTCAGTGCATTGTAGACTTTGTCGTTGTTTATAAAGCTAATGTATAAAATTAATTATACACAAGTAAAGTCTGCATGTCTATTGGTTCATAAAAATGTTTTTTTTTTTCATAATTTAGAGCGTTTGGGGCTTTTTTAAAAGGCTAAAACAAATTAAAATAATTTTAGTTATTTTAGATGGGGAAAATTAGTTTGAGATACAAGTTGATTTACTTACGTGCTCAGTCAAATTAAACTTGTATCTCAAGGTACTAACGTATATATTTATGGGAATTCAAATGCTCTCTTGCTATTGAATGACTTTAGGCTGATGAAAAATGTGCTGACTTGCTACCCGACGTGACAGAACCGGACGATGTTTCACTGAGGTTCTTCCTGACACACAGGCACAATATTAATTACTGCCTCACAGCCGCTGTATGGGGGAGAGGGTGAGTGCTGGCCACTTCCACCACAGGTACCTCTGATTGACTTCCACTACTGTTCAAATTCATGCATCCATTAGGATCCCGTGCAGCCGGAGATTGACAGACCTGCCTCCTGAATGTTTTGAAATGTTTACCTTTGGTCGATGCTGCTGACTATGAATTCTCTCTGCACGAGAGGGCCAGCATGTCCTGGAAGGTTAGTAAACAGGACATTTTTTTCAAGTAGAAAATGTGTCAAGCTAAATTTACAGCCTCAGTATAATGGAAAAGACTTTGATTCAATGCAGGATCTTAAAACTAAAATGGCTGACAGCCAAGACTGCTGGGCTGTTTACAAAAACCACACAGGGAATGTAGCCGAGACGGGGAAAGAACGTGGGGGAACATAAACAGGTATGCTGGCGAGCCACAGCAGCGTGAGGTGGATCTGGGCTGTGATGCAGACGGTCTGGACAGCAGCAGACAGAATAAAGGTTCTGGTGCTGCACAGCGTTCTGCTCCGTGGGGAATAACCTTCCACACACACGTCAGCAGTTACACCACTGATCTCACCGACTGAGGACCTGTGCAGAGGCTTTCTTACCCAGGTTTTGGTCTCGATGCCAAGGTGCACCAGAATAGTGAATAAGGCGATGGTGGTGATGGGTGTTCCCCATGTAAACAGATCCACGTCAGAATCAGCATAAGCCTGGAGAGAAGAGAAAAAACAGTCAACAGCAGCAACAAGGAATCACTGAGTGAAGATGAGCTGATGGGATTTAAAGTAGACTCACAAAGTATGGAATGAAGAAGCAGACCAGACTTTGGTAGAAGGCATCAATCATGTTCATCCAGAACATATATGGCTTATATTCCTGTAAGACACACATTTACATTTATGAGCTTCATCAGTGTGACTGGAGAGACACACAAATAATCGTACAGGCCCCCGATGCTCAGGAACCCAGAGACAGAGGCCTTTCACAGCAGAACACACCTGCTGTATACAGGAAATACATATGTCAAGTTTACTGAAATAATAATGCACCATGTCTTAATTAAAGCCAAGAAATATTCATTAGAGACAAACAAAAACAATCCTAATTTAAAAAACAACACACATCATCAGCATTTCGCTGTTGCTTGTAGAGAATCTCATAACAAGAAAAAATAAAAGTTTTTTTTCCCAAGAAACAAAAATGTAGATACATTTAGATAAGGGTTGTTCCAGGTGAAAGGTAGCAGTAAAAAACACTGGAATCATCAACACTATCTACTCACAAAACTATTGAGCCCATAAAAGTTTGGCTATGGTTCAGCTTTATAAAATGTAAGATTTAAAGGCCTGATTAAAATTATTTCCATTATCTTTAATTTGGGACAAATCTGCATGAATCCGTCTAAAACCACTGCGTTTGGGTCATTTCACCTAAACCTTGCTAAAAATGCTAAAGCTAATCAGGTATTTGGCAGGGTACATCCACACAAGTGTTTGCTTGGACTTGAATGACAAACTGAAGTAAACTCAGTGAAGCTGAAGACTGCAGGGCTGCAGGTCGACAGGTGTCCATCTCCCAAAACGAATAGCAGTCATGCACTCAGTGCTAAAAACATTTCAGGGGTTCACAGTTGTATTAGTAGTTACATAAAATCTTCTTACTCCTTTTAATGTGTGTGGAAATGTTCCGTTTTGTTAGATATGATGGTGGCGTATGGACTTAAGATCTCATGTGATCTTAAGTACTAATGTTAGATAAAAGTACGACACTGGATGAGCTCCATCAGTTCCTCTTCTCTACAAGCTTGTTAAAACACAGGACGAATAAACACACGGGTAGAGCAGACCTCAGAGTTCTGGCTGTTCACGTAGAGCTGAGGTAGTTGTTGGAGCGTCTCTGCTGACACGTCTTTGTCCATAGTGCCAGTGATGAGTTGTGGGAAAGCGGAGAACATCAGGTTAAAGAAGATGAGATACCACTGGTCTATCATGGCCGAACCTGAGAATCCACAGTAGAACTGATACCAGAAGGTGAGCGCAACAAACATCTGTGGGAACAAATGATAGAAGCAGTTAGGGAAAGGACTTTACTTCTTGACTGGTGTCGACTAATGTTAGCTATATTGCAGTTAACATTTGCTAACTGTAACCATTTACGAAATGGGTGCAGCTTACAGCGTTTTTGTAGAAGAAATAGAGAATCATGTTAGCCAGTCGGGCGTAGCACCAGTGTCCGTGGACCAGCAGCAGCTTTTGGAGATACTGGAAACGTGGCAGAGCAAAGTCACTCGCCATCACTGCCTGCAAACACCAGCAGGACCAAGAATTAGCCTCCACCATCAACACATGACTGGTGCAGTTATCAGGAAGTAAATACAACATATGTCTGGGCCTGCTACCCACGCCTGCCTCGTCCTAATGACTACTCAGTGGAAAAAAATCTTTCCAAAGCAATAACCCTTAAACAAATTGTTCACCTTTTGGGATTTGTTGCATCAGTAGGAAGCTGTCAATCTCATCCAACAACATCTAACCTAGAACACCCCCTGTAGACTAGCTGGGTTTATAACTTACATTTTAAATGGCACTGCTAATCCTTTAAGACACCTCTCACCTGTCAACGTTATTTGTCAACAAGAAATATACTAGCAGATGCCTCATTGCGCTGCAATTTAGCTTCTGCTGCGCCTCGTAACGACTGCACAGGGAGAGCAGCCCTGACAGGAGAAAGGTGTGTTAATCATAACGCAGTGTGTGCTGCTCTGAGTGTGTGTGTGTCTGTGTGTGTGTGTGTGTGAGTGTGTGTGTGTGTGTGTCAGCACTGCAAGGAATCCCGAGAACTGATTGCTGCCTCATTAAAAGTTAATTTGATTAACAGTGATTAATCTATTTGCCCGTTTTAGCAGAGGATGCAGAGACATTAACAGATGTGCTGCACAGCAGCAGCCCCCCCCCAGGCCTCATGAGGACGGTAATGTGGAGTCTCCATCACTGCTGTGAGGATTACCTTCCTGTACTCTCAGCAAAGAGAGCAGGAAGTAAGGTGTGAGTGTTTTTAACCCTGCTTTAGGCAGCTGTGACGTTGGTCACAGTCCATACAGCAACACAGAAGCTTTTGTAGACAGACCCCCCCTAAAGTGTTCAGGACAAACTTATTGACTCAGCATCATGTAGACAATCGTCTTTGGCTAAAAGATGCACTTAAGAGTAATGAGAACACATTAACTATTCCAAAGGATGTCAGTGTGTTTCCTCATTCCCTTATCTTTATCCCACAGCCCCCCTCAACCTCTCTAGCTGCCGTTTTTATGACCCCATTTTTTACCCACCCCTCGACCACCTGCCTCTTCATCAGTCCCTTCCATTCCCTCCACTTGTCATCCCTCCTTACCTGCATGCCCTCCTGTCCTGAGATGCCCACGCCCACATCCGCTACCTGGATCATGCTGACATCATTGGCGCCGTCACCTGAGGTAAATGTGGAGAGAATATAGTTCTATAGAAAGCGAAACTAAAGTCAGCCTGCAAACAAAAAGATCTTTACTGAGTGCCGTTATGAAAAGGATGAGCTGCACCTTTACAATAATAAGGTTGTGTCTTCAAACCATCAGATTTTGAATTTTGTTTTAATTGACATTGATGAATTTATTTACTCGTTCATCTTTAATGGTCTTTATCATCATTATCCGGTTCAATCTAAACACCCGGCGTGCACAAGACATGTCTAAAATATATTCAAATGGGCTGCAGCTTTCTTTGCCTATTGTAATTTCTATTGCTGCAACAGAAAGAAAATGATGACACTACAGTGAAATCTTGTGTCAAGTTAAACGTAATTTACATATAGACGACTGGAGGTGGAACCTCCATTCTGTTTGTGTAATAAGACTTGTGAATATGTGGAAAACATCTCTCAGTAATCTCATCTAATCTGCTGTCCCCACAGAGACATAAAATAAAGGAGTGTGAGGAGACGCAGTGTTTTCTCAACATTACTGCTAACATAGCAATGACAGGAAAGTGCTTGGCTGGCTAAAATGGGATTCTCCTGGGAAAAGCAGGAACAAATAAATGACAAACAAGGAGAAAAGAGACTCATAAGTCACCCTCATGTCCCCTCATCATGTCATTAAGCCAAAGTGCTACCGAGGCACCTTTAAATATCATTGCGCTGGTCATAGCAAGGGTGCTGCAGAAGTCATGTGAGGGGAGTGCTGAGGACCCGAGAAATAAAACATCTGATGCCTGAACCCACACCATACTCTGGCTTGGAGAATTTGAGGAATTTGTTTTCTTCTGAGAGTAATAACTGCTTAGAGGTCTTTGACAGAGAGATGCCAGAGGAGCTCAATAATTTATAAAAAAAAATTTGCCTGACAGCAAAAATATTTATATCTTCTGGTAAACAAAAATTATCAGCTGCTTTTTGTGCATATTTCTGACACACTGCCATAACAACCAGCACATGGGAGTGCTCTGTGACCAGGAAGTGGTCGGACTGATTCCAGGACTGGGATAAATCTGGGTGGGGAACATCAAATGGCAGCGCTTGCATCTCCAGTAGAGCGACATGTCACCAACCAAGTCTCAGTGATGCCAGAGGCGTTATGAAATCATGAGAAAGGAGAACACTCTCTGGTTAATCAGTTTAATGCTTGTTGAGGTGGATCTTGAGCGTTTACTTACCGATAGCTAGAGTCATGACTTTAAGCTTGTTCCGCACCAGTTTGACCACCATGCTCTTCTGCAGTGGGGTGGAGCGGCAGCATAACACTGAACGGCAGCTCCGAGCCACAGCCAGAAACTTATCCTCCAAACTCTTATCCAGGGCATAGGCCAAAGTCCGCCCATCAATTACCAGGCCCAGCCGGTGGACTATGAAGGGAGCGGTGTGGGAGGAGGAGGAGGAGGATGAGGATGATGGAGATGAGGAGTGGTAGATCTCAAAGGGTGCAAAATTAGTGTGGAAGGCATTGGTGGCCTGATCTGTGGAGCTGCAGAGGAATTTGGCCTGGATGTAGTGCAAACTCTCCTCCAGCAGCAAAGCACACGCCTCCTGTTTCAGAGACAGGCACAGAATGGGCTGGAATTCAGGATCAGGTCACTAAGTGGTTTCATATCAACCCGTCTGAGTGCAGAATTACAGTAAATTCTGATGTCTTTAACCTTACAATGTCAACTCTTAATATCACGAGCTGCATTGGGAAAATGTCAAAATTTGATGTGATAGTGACTCTAGGAGATCATGGTGATCCATCCCAGAGCCTCAGATATTTTATCTTGACTAAAGTGATGGTCCAACAGGAATGACCGTCCTTACATCCAAGATTTAAATAAGGCTGAAAATATGAAGCAGTCGCTTTCATTTTTACCTTTTCATTGAAGCAAATCTGTATTTTCATGAACGAATGGCTTCTACAACTCACCTGAGAATCAGCGTTGAGAGTCAGGATTTCCTCCTCAGGATCCAGTAGCTTGCAGGCATACGCAATATTAACGGCAGTCTCCTGTTTGTCACCCGTCAGCACCCATATCTGCAGGCCGGCACTCCGAAGGGCAGCTATTGTTTCAGGGACCCCGTCCTGCAGCCGATCCTCAATGCCTGTTGCTCCTACGGATAAAAAAAATCTGATGGTGACACACACTTCTGCACCCACACTACAGCAACAATACCGCATGCAATTTGAAAAACAGCAAATAGTGGTGCATTCCCAGTTAAACGTGTGGTGTGGTTGTAAATGAATCAATCGTGAATCAATTACCCAGGAGCTGAAGGTTTGTCTCCAGTCGCAGCGCCGACTCAAACAGCAGTTCCTCTCTTCCCTGGATCGCCGTCTCAGCCTCCAAGTGATGCTGCAGCCAGCAGGCATATTGCTCCTTGTTCAGAGTCTGACACAGGAGCACAAACACATGCAGTTGATATACAATACACACATGAACACACAAACTGATGATTGCTTAAGATTAAAAACCAACACTAATTTAAGTGTGTAAGTCTTGTGCCAACATGGCTCAAGAAGATCCATGTGAGACCTTGAGAAGGTGTTTAATCACAAGCAGAGATAAAAAGAGCGCGGCTTGGAGAGCATAAATTAACAGCCTGGGAAAGTGGCACAGATTGCAGTTGAGTCATGAAGAATGTTGTTTTAGAAGCGCCAGGGCCATGTGATGATTTGTGCTGGGTCCATGCACAACCTGCCAAAAAGCCATTGCGACATATCATCTCCAACTTCTAAAGCAATTACGGGGGAGAAGCATTTGTTCAGCAGTTCTTCAGGGGACTCCCATTACCTTTTTTGCAATGCATAGTGTGCGAAGGCCATCTACAGCATACAGGTTCAGATAGTTTTGAGTTCGAGTGAAAATCTTTTTCTGACGTTTCCCTTTGGAGCTTCCTAAAAAAACAAACAAAAAAACAAAAACAGAAGTCAAGCAATTAAATTTGTGTTGGATTAAGCAGGTATGAAACAGAATTTTTGTTATGGAGAAAAAAGGAAATGTCCTTGTTTTACTCAAGTGGTTTAGCATTTGGCTCCAGAAGCTTCCTCTGAGAGGCACATGAAAGCCATCTGTCCTCACACCCAAATTAATCACATATCAGCATACATGGAGAATTTAGCACGCATACTAATGCCTCAATATACTTTAGAATATTCATTTTTCTCATCAAGCTGGATCTGGGGTGCAGTAAGCAAAAATGAGATGAAGGGCTTTTATGCTTTCAGGAAAACTGCGTTTGAATGAAATGATCTCTAATAAAGTGAACTACAACAGGCTGTTTTAGATGTTTGAATTAGGATGTCCTGCTAAATTGTCTCTCTGGTGCAGCGTCATGACCATCTTTTTGGCAGGGGGACTGTGCACAAACAGACTGGCTTTCAACAGTCTCCCGACAGTCCGCACTTTGATCAGCAGCCATGTCATCTCACAAATAACAGCTTGGCAGGCACGGATACGCAGGCACGTCGCCACGCAAAATTATTTTCACTGAAAAGTACAAATTAACGCAAAGCCATCAATAATGTGACGAATTCAAAGACAAAATAGAGCTGATTTCCTGTGATATCTTATTCAACAATTGCTATTGCCCAGACAGAATCTGTTGTTTTTTTGGTTGTGGCAAAGAACAGCAGGAGTTTCCCCTTCTGACAAACACATGGGAGGACCAGCCAGCCTCACACACCAACAACTGGAAATTCAGTTAAACTGAAGCAGCATTTGCATCCTTTAAGCTGACAGTCCCCCCAGGAGGTTTCGATCATACATTCACACCATCATGTTGTCAGCTTTGCATATATTTTAGGGAAAAAGGAAATACATGCAGCATATTGGTTTGATTCAAGGACACACCCAGAAGTAACCACGAAGAGAAACAGTTTGTTGTCTAAACTCACCACGTGACGCCTTTACGGCCCACAATAAAAAATGATCCACTTGAACAATTATGTGTAAACAGGCAGAGGAAACAAACTTCTAATCCCCACAATCTTCCAACAAGCACACCTTGAGTAACATCCTCATTCATCTGGAGTTGTGTTTCTATTTTCTGTTCATGCCAATGCCAGAGGTAAATATCAGCTGCTAAATGTTCCTCTGTGTTCACCAGCCGGTTGGTGACTGTGTCGGTCTACCACTTTGCTCTAGGCGTAGCATACAGTTTGTTTTTAAGGTCTCCTAAGACAAAATCAGATGCTTACTCGGAACAAAAATGATGGCATGAGAACAGGAAAAGAACCACAATGGGGAAAAACCAAAACAACAGGCTGAAAGACTCTAAAACAGTCATCAGAGTGATGAGCAGCCTCCTGTTGTTGTTCTTGTCCTGTTCTTCTTTTTCTGCCTTCTTTTTATTATTTTTAATCTTCTTGTACTTATTTTTGTTCTTCTTTCTCCTCATGCTGTCGTTACAGCTGTGTTGGTTTTTTTTACTTGTTCTTGTTGTCATTCTTCTTCTTTACTTGTATTTGTTCTTCCTGTTGCTGCTCTTGCTTGTGTTACTGCTGCTGTTGTAATTATACTTTTTTCCTTGTCCTCGTTCTTTTTTCTCATTTAAGTTTTTCTCAGTTGTGTTTTTATTTGTATTTTTCTTTTTGTCACTGTGTTCTTGCACTTTTTATTTTTGCTTCTTTTGTTCATTCTTCTTCTTCGTTGTCATGCTGTTGTTATTGTCCTGTTGCTGTGGCAGTCGTGCCCTTTTCCTTGCTGTTGCGGCTACTAATTATATAATTCTGTTTAGTTCAGAGAGCCTAGATAAGGACCTGTAACTTTGCAGTGTCAACACAACCGAAACTTTGTGCGAGTAAAATATTTGCCATGAATGAAAATGGAAAATGATGATTAATAACATGAAGTAAACCGTGATGAGACTGGAGTTACCCAGTCAGAGAGCTCTACTCCTCAGCTCTAAGGGTCTCCGGTCTACCTCCATGAGCCCTGTTATTAGAGAGACACTGAACCCCTCCCTCGTCGCCTGAATGGAGCCATTATGTAGGTCTGTGCTATGAGGAAGCCCAACGCCAGGCTCTGGAACTGCCTGGCTTTTCCCAATAGCAAAACAAAGTAGTGAGTTGTCTCAGGGAAGACACACCCTGTAGGTCATTAGAGCTGCTGAAGTGAGACACATGGAGGAGGAGAGTGTGTGATAACTGTCCTGATGGAGTCTTTATCCTCCAACTAGTGCTGCTTCTCACCGGAGGAGACCTTTTATAAGTTAGTACGATGTCACAGTCTGCCCAGAGCGTTCTGGGTAGCGGGCGTTAAAATGATGAACAGGCAGCACAGCCCCGACCATAAATGCAAAGATATCTTTTGAAAACGCAGTAACTCATATCGTAACTTCGCTGTTCTTATGGGGGCATGTCAGCAGAAATAGAAACAAGATGGGGGCGATTTCCTCCACTGATATGATGCAGTGAACAAGTCAACGCAGAAACGTAGCTGGAAACGCGTCCCTGTGAGGCCGATCCGTCTGGTAGAGGTGAGGTGTCGTCTCAATGAGCAGCAGGGAACCGCCAAACAGGCCTGTGAAATTAATGAATGACGCATACGGAATGACAGCAGGTTTTTACTGAAGGGTGTTCAAAATGAGTTTATGCTCAGGTTGACGGAGCTCAAAAATACGGAACAGAAAGTATACAACCCATTTATGGAGCTTCTACACTCAGAACCCTGAATCACATCATAAATCAGACAAACTCACATCTCTTTTTGTGATGGGCCACCTTAAACACTTACCTGACATAAAGGGCCATGGGAGGGACAGGTTCCAAACAACTGTCAAAACTGATGCAAACATCCCGTCTAGCACGTCAGTTGATTTCGTTCTGACAAAGGGAAGTTCTGTTCTGGACACTCACTGATCAGACATTTTATCAGTTTTTCTTTTGCATCACATGAGGGGAATAAATATCTGTGTCTTTTGTGCTTTATGGGTTTTCGTGTCCTCTCTGGAATCACAAAGAGCTCCTGACTAACTGATCATGAACTTTATTAGGTCGCTTGACCTTCAATATTTTCACTACTGAAAGAGTGTGTGTCTTTATTATGCTGAAATAATTCACGTCAGCAGCTTGCTGCTCCTGAAGCATCTCACACATGTTGGGCACCGCTGGTGGGGAAAAACATTTTTGCGATGGCACAGTGCTTCTTTTGTTCAGAGCTTCTGAGATGTTTAAACACTCTTTGTTGGCTGTATGAGAGAATTATCCTTTGTGATTTAAAATTTAATGATATTTATTATTTCTTTCCATCTTCGTGAATCCTTGCATATCACGTCATAACTGTTATTGTTGGGGGCACCTGCAAGGTAGAAACACAAGGTTTGATTTGTCTGGTTTTATGGAATGTAATTGTACAAAAATGTTTGCACAAAGTGGTGCATCTTCGGTGTGGTTTGTCTCCAGTGTTTATAATTAAACTCTTCCAGCATCATCTTCACTGAAAGCAAAATGTGTCAAAATAACAGGTGCGGCATTCTTTTTAAGTAAAAACTTTTTGTTGACGTCAACTATGCCGGTCTAGCTTTGCTTGAACGTTCAGAGACAGTTCACGAGAGCATAAATAGTGGAAGCATTATTAGTTCAATTGACATGAGCAAGATTTCATTGACACGGGGTTCTAAAGTTCAATATTGGATAAAGTGCTCATCCTTATCCTGCACTAATTTGCTCTCATATGAGACCGTTCTTCCACTGAGGGATTCCGTCTCTCGTTCTACGAGCTCACTGAAAGCCACAGGCAGGGAGACGTGTCCCAACAAGCTGGAGACACAGATGCTCACCAACTGCTTGATATCAGTCCTCTACACACAGGAACTCCAAGACAGCAGCACAACTGAGCCTTCTGATCCCATAATGCATCTGTTTACTTCGAACAAACCAATGACAGCACTGACTTCAACTGTTTAAATCTCTTCTGTTTCAGGAGTTTGAACTCAACTGGACATTAACCAATGATTCTCAGCCAGAATGGATTTTGAAGTGGTGACTGAATATAATATAATATAATATAATATAATATGTGTTACTTAAATTAATTCTATTTATATCAAATATTTGTTGGTTCTGAGATCCTTAGATGTGAGCATTTGTATCATTTCTGTCTTTTATACAGTTTAAATTAGATTAGATTAAATCAACTTTATTAATCCCTGAAAGGAAATTATGCACATAAACACACACACACACACACACACACACACACACACACACACACACACACACACACACACACACACACACACACACACACACACACACACACACACACACACCTCAGCAGTTCTCAGGAGGTGAACTGGCACCCCTCCACTGTCCACTGTCATGTTTTTGCACGACGTGGGTCTTGAACCAATCACCCTCTGGCCAACAGCCCCAGATTTAGCAGACTGAGCCGCTGCCGCCACAGACAGACTGTCTTTAAATAATTAATGTAATTGTTATTTATGGAACGACACTAAATCATGCCAAGCTTCAGACGGTGAGCTGAAGCACTCCTTGCTAAGCACCCATGGACAGATGTCTGGTGGACTGTGTACAAAGCATTAGTGAAAAGTGCCTGTGTGGCTCTTTGTGTGCCTGGAATACTAACAACCTGGTTCACCTTTGCCATTAGGATGTTAAAGACCTTAAGTATGGAACAAGGTTTGAAGATCAGACGACAAAAGTACACATGGAGGTGTTTTTTCGGGAACCAATCAGGTGGCATGGAGCTCTAGAGCAGGAACTTGTCTAAATATACCGGTTTTCATGTAACATGCTACAGTATAGGTTAACAGCAGTGGAAAATATGAAGGTTTTGGGTTGGGGGCGCTCTGCCCAGACCAGGAGCTCCTCCCTGTCCACACAGTGAATGAAGCAGTTACGGCTGAAAACCATCCAGAATGTGCAGCTGACCAGAGAGAAACTATTTTGTTTTCTGAGAGGGCTGAGCTCATGTGCCACGAGAACATGACATCATGAGTTGTAGTCAGTCATAGCAACACCAATAACACACCTCATCACCACACAGCAACACACAGCAGTGTTTACCATAGAGAAGAGTTCCTACCGGGGTCGGGGGGTTTGATGAGGTCCATGACGACGGAGTCGGCTCCTTTGGTGTACACGGTGATCTGGTCCGTCAGAGGGTGTCTGACCACCACAGACATGCGTTTCCTGGTGGAGTCAAAGCCCAGAGTGTGCAGCAACTCAAAGCTAAGCTTCCCCAGGTGTGGCAGCTCCACTGTCACCTGATCGGGCAGGCGTCCGACCAGGGAGCATTTGTAGGCCCTCGCAGCGTAGACCAGCGCCGCTTCATCGGGCGACTCCGCCTCATAACGCAGCTCGCCCTCCTCCAGGTTCCAAGCCTTCCCGTCGTAACAGGGAGGGATGGGACTGAAAGCGTTCTCCAGGCCTCTGGGGGGGCACTCCTCATCCAGCTTGGTGAGGGTGCTCTCTGCAGAGGGGGAGGACAGCATACTGGAGCATCCCTTGTTGGAGGAGCGGTTGGTGATGAGGCTGGAGGAGCTGCTGCTGTTGGAGCCCGAGGTCAGTCGGCTAGGCGTGAAGCGCTTGATGAAGTCCTCGATTGTTTTAACCGGGGACTTCAGCTCGAATCTCATCCGTACCTGGAAGAGAAAGCAACCCAAGTCAGCAGAAAGCACAATTCTAACAAGCATCGCATTTCTGAATACCTTCATGAACTGAAGGCTTTTCAAGTCTGACGATGTGCTACTGTAATAGAAACAACAGAATGTAATCCAAAGATAAAGAATATGGAATAAGAACAGGCTTTACTTTAACTCCCTGTTACTAAAAATACATAAACTATTAGGGCACCCAGAGAAAGAGTGAATCTCCAGTGTGTCAACATCATCTTCTCATCATGGGTTTCGTCTGATTTCAACTCAATATCTCATCAAGCTATCAATGGATACGAAGGAAACTTTTGCAGTGGTGAATCTTCAGCTTAATATTTTAACATTTAGCAATGGCAGGGCGACATGGTGGCACAGCGGGCAGCGCTATCAACTTGGAGTCCTTTCTTTGTGGAGTTTGTATGTTCTGGATGGAGATATGAATGGTGCTCCCAGATAACTTCTTGCTTTCTTCAGCGTTTGGACGTTTTTTTCTCTGAAAGTCTTTTTGAACATTTCTGTCATGAAAGACTCATAATGTCCCACCACTATGTGCTAGTTGATACAGATGCAGATCACAATAAGTGCAAGATAAAATAACCATTTGGATGGGGGACATACTGTATGTAACAGAGAATGGTAGACGTGGCACTGGCATCAGCGCCAGTCAGATGAGATAACGAGTCATTCACATGATTTCATGGCCGTTTAAAAGGTAAAACTCACATCTAGACAAGAACTGCTTCCAGATCCGTTATTGCTGAAGGTATTCACATGATTTCAAATGCTCGTTTCCAGGTTTCCAGGGATCTGGTTATTTTTCTGTGCAGGGGATGCTTCTGTTTCCTGGCATATGCATAGCAGGGTTGTGTTTTATTATTGGCCCCCAGCCAATAAAAAAGCACAAGGTGTGAGGTCAAACTGCCCTAAAAACTTGGTGTTATGTGTAAAAAATCCAATAATGTGCTACCTTCCTGCAGAGGTGTGTGGAGATGTGGGCATGTTTGTGCTTTTGTGGCTGACATAAAGCACTTTTGTTCAGTCACTCCTTTCTCGTGACGACAGCAGCAGCTCCCGGTCTGCCCACAGCCGTCTAATGCTCACTAAATTAACGTAACTGAATTATTTACCCTGGGATTTCACATCAAAAACCTTCAAGGACAATTAGGCAAGTCTGAGATTCTGCCAATAGACTAAAAGCTAACACACTGGTGAAAATATAATATCCTTAGCATAGGGCATTATATTTTGAACACTTTTTTTCAAAATCAAGTAATCTTCATCAGAGTGGCTACTATAGTCTGGATGCTGACAAGAAGAGGTAGATGCAAACAGCTCAAAAATAACATAAAAAACAATAATTGATTAATGTGCTTGTAGTTTGGGTTGGTTTAGTTTAGTTTTTTATGTTTTATTATCTGATTATTATTTATGTGATTATCCATGCCTTGAAATGCTTTTACCAACCAAGTTTAGCCTCAGTCGTACAAACAACCTCAGCTCTGATGAAAACAGTTATCCTTCACCAAATCATTTATGCTGAGACAGCAGTAAAGTACAGACTGACTCGTGTTGAGAAGCCATGGTAGCAGGAGTTCTCTCATATAGAGATCTGAGTCAGTCGCAAGGGCAGCAGATAACCTCCAAGCAGAACCATAAATAATATTTCCCTTTGTGACACCTAATCTGACATGTTAGTCCGTTGGCCTGTCAGGACGTCGACCTGGTAGTTTGTAGCGAGGAGAGGATATCACCTCGGAACAGGACAGCCACACCCAGGCTCACACAAAAACAAAACACGGATACACAACCAAGACAGGACAGCACGCATCAAAGACAACAAACCCGCAAATCACAGAGCGGCATGAAGACTTTGTAAAGATTTTTGGATTTTTTTTTCTGCTTTAGACTGTTTTGTTGAAACACAAGCAACAAAAAAGATTAAAACTACTCCTGTGTTGAACCCCTCCCCCAAAAAACCCCCAAACAAATAAATATGAAACATAAGAGAAACCCTCTATTGATGTTTTCACTCCTTTCCCTCTGGGTGGCTTGGATGGAGTGTATTCAATATATTGTGTGCATTTAAAAAAAAAAAAATCTCCTATTCTCTGCATGTTTATCAAAAAAACTCAAACTGAAAACAACTCAAACTACTTTCATCTGATTATTAAAGTCTCAAAACTCTTAATAATTTTCACAACAAAGCGGAGAAACGTCCACGCCGAGCCAGCAGCTCAGTGGTGCTGTCAGCTAAACGCTAACAAGTTCACATTGACATAACTGATGTTTAGCAAATGTTTTCATCTTAGCTGAAATGCTAAGATTTGCTAATTCCCATGCCTCATATAGTGAAATCCTGACAGGAATGTCTCTTTTCCAGGCATTCATTAACAACAAAAGCACTGGTGAAGTTAACATTTTATAGAATTTACACTTTCTGACGTTGAAGCTTTTTGAATTTCAAAGTGAGTCAGTACGGTCAAGATCATGCTTGAATGTCAATCTCATGGTCCTGTAATGAAAATAAGATCAAGTCCCTGAATAAAACACCTATTGAGATATTTCCAGCTTTTAAAGTTTGGACTAGTGCACATTTACCATCAACACATCCAACATGTAAAAACATCACGTAAAGAAAAACTGATAGAAATGTGTATTAACCATAAAATCTTTATGATTTAGCTTGAAACATTTTATAGGGTCCCAAACTCCAAAATGTTCAGGTCTAAGATACTAAAATCTATCTGGTTATACAATTAATTCTTATTTTGCCTCACCTGAGACAAAAATTGTGACAAAACTTCATTCCTTTAAAGTGGTTGCTGGCTAAAGCAAACCCCTCTGACTTTAAGGGGGTGAGTGGACAGACTTGTCGAGGCGACCTGTACCTTCTGCCTGGGCTGGTTGGGTGAGGACACCACCACCGTATTGCAAATGGTGAGCGCGATGAAGAAATCAATGATGTCAGAGAGGTCAGAGGGCAGCTGGGACATGGGCTGGCTGTGGAATCGCATGAAGTCCATCTGGCTGCTGCATTCGTTGACTTTGTCTAGGAGCTGAGGATCGGGGGTGATATCCTTCTCCTGCAGGACGGACGAGGGTTTATCAGTGGACGGCTCACAGAACAAAGTAGGAAGAGTTTGTTGGGGGGAGTCGGACTGACCATGGGGCTGCTGAAGGCGGTGTGCTTAGACAGGATGCTGGCTCGCTTGGCCTCTGCCCTGCTGCCTGTCCTGCGGTGGGACTTTGTGCTCTGGGAGCGCAGCACCACCCGAACGCTCTGGTGGCTGGTGACACTGTCTCGCCTGGGCAAGGTCCCACCATGAGATGTACACTCCTCTTCCTCAGAGTCCATCTCTTGGTACATGGCTAGTCTTCTGGCTAGATGACGTGAATACATACCATTAAAATTGCATTAAAAAGCAATCCTAACTTTTTTTTTGTAAGACAGTGTATGTTTGTCTCACCATTGGCATCATGGGAGTACTCCACCCCTGCTACAGTGCAGCGGCGAAACACCATCTTGTTCTCAGTTAGTGTGCCCGTCTTGTCAGAGAAGATGTATTGCATCTGGCCAAGATCCTCCGTGATGTTGAGAGCTCGGCACTGCAGGTGGGAGTCCGTCTCCTCGTCATAGAGCTCCATGTCCTGGTGGATGAAGTACACCTGGCAGATCTTCACAATCTCAATCGACACGAACAGGGAAATGGGTATCAGCACCTGGGAGAGGACAGAGTTACTGTTAGAAACAAGAAGAAACTCTGTTTTGTTATTTGCATGGACCAGTCGCTCTTTTTTGGTATGAGCTCCCCTTCTTTGTTTTATATTTTGGTGCAAGTGAAGGTCAGAAGAAGGTGAATATAAATCTTGATTTACTGCTGTATAAAGGCTGGATTCACTGCTTTTGGCAGCTCCAATCATCACAAAACTGATTTAATAATATGAATATGACAATTAAACTGTTTAACAGCAGCTGGATGTGTGTCATCACAGACAACCTTCTGCTGCTGCGTCCACCCTGTAGGTAAACTGCTTCAGATCTGAAGCCTTCAGCCCAGTCCTGCATACTTCTGGTCGTCTGAGCTGCTAGTTTATGAAAGAGAGGAAGAATAAACTTGGAGCATCAGTGGGAGGAGGAATATGTTTAAGAGGCTCAGTGTTTAAGAGTCTATCATCCATTCTTGTTTTGTTGTTACTGAAAAGGACAATTCATAGGGCAAACTCTGGGCAAGGTTTATGAACACTCACAGTGAATTAATGTGCCTGATCATTTAACTTGAAAATCTAAATCTAAACATACTCAGTCACTTTACTCACCCTACAGTCACTTTATGTTGCAGTGTTTGCTGGTCTGAGAGAAATATCAATTCATTCTTCCGTGTAGATCTCTGTGTTGAATAAAATTAACTGTATTTGTATGAAAAAGGCTTCAGTTCTGCCATTATTCAACACAGATCTACGTAGCATTACTTGTTTGACTGATAATCTTCACATTCTTCTGTGTACTGTGTGTATGATTGGAGTAACAAAAAGTTGAGCTGAGTTGACACAGCAATAATAGGTCAGATATTTGATCAGCGTATTTTCAATGAACTGCTCAGGTCTTGTCTGTAACAACCGGATTCTATTGGTAGATTGAGCAGAAATGTAAAGAAAAGTTAAGGATGGCCATTAATCTTTAAGCTACAGAAAGAAATTAAGACGGTCCCAATGCTTTATCAAATGTGCTATGTAACAGTTAAAAAATAGAAAGTTGTTTACCATTTATTATTACAACTAATTTAGCCAAATTAATTCAATCAATGATGTCAATAGTGATAGAAGTTGTTAAAAAGATAACTAGCTAATGGTAATGGTCAAAATACTTATTAAATTGAAAGTAATGACTGAAATTAATATATAAATGGTTCAATAAATATAATGTTGTAGTTAAAAGTATTACAATAGGAGTTAGAAACCACATTTCACTGGAGCTGTGACAAAGACATCTGAATAAAGATCAATATCCTTGAGATGAATGGATCAGAGAACCATATGGGCAGCTTAAGTGGTTAAAAAAAAAGAAATGGCAGTGAGAATGAAGGAACCCCTGAATTAACAGAATCACAGATTAACAGGAATATGACTTTTCTCTTATTGATCGATAAACTAATGCTGGTTTGATCCCAGGTGAGACACGCCAGGCAAAAATTCCTTGACTGTAGCAGAAAAATGAGTCATAAGTTTAAAGAGGTTCAGCTGGAAACCTCTCCCTGTTTTTAAATGTGTCAGGTAAAGTCTGGAAATACTGGTAGGTCTTCCAGCTCAGACAGAAACTACTTGTTTAATGTAAGCAAACGGTTATCTTCACCAACTGCTCATTCATTTCAAACCCAGCTGATATCAGGGGGAACGAGTTGCAACATGAAACACAGGACGGGGTGACATGTCAACTGACATTTTTACATAAAAGAAAAGCAAAGATCAGTAGGGCTGAGTTGGCGCTTTTTCTCTTTCTCATCCTGTATTATAAAGATTATTCTGCATGTGAAGCAGACATTTCCTCATTAAATGCGACAATTACAATTAAGGGGCCACACACCTGGAGGTATGAAATATCTACTGCCAGTGTTTTGATTTATGGATATGCTTGTGTACACTGGGATAAAACATTTCAAACTCAACGATACCATATGTTGTTTATATCTTCATCTATGCCTGTATTTTTATAAACTTCCTTCTGTTCTGTACCTGAAAGACGATGATCAGAGTGAGGAAGAGATAGATAGCAGACATGATGGGTGATAAGTCTGTCCCCTCTGGACTAAGAACGTCAAACACGGGTCTCTTATCGCCGTACTGAAACATCCACAGTCCGTGACCTGGAACAGCAACACCACAAGGTCAACTCACACTGGAGAGACAATATAAATAAAAGTTCAGTAAAACAAATCTAAAGGGAGATTTTCTTTAATTTTACACTGTGTCTAAAGAAATGTATGTTTTGTCTGAAATCACTCAGTAAAAACCACAAGGGTTTCCAAGGGGAGCTGTTTACTCTCAAATGCTACGCACCAACAGCAGCAAACAGGCACATGACCAGCAGGATGATGACACACCAGAACACATCAGCGTTCATCTGTCGCTCCAGTTTGCTGCGCTTGTATCGCGGGCCGTTGTTGTTGAGCATGGCTTTGGTCTCGTGACCTGTGGAGACAAACACGGCGTTAGCAGCGGTGGGTCAGTGGCATATCATGGAAAACGACGACATTTTGGGGAATGACCTGCATAAATGACTATTCCAACGGCTTCTTCTGTGTTGCGGACGGTGCAGCCTCTCAGCAGCAGGTTTTCTTTGTAAAGTGCATCTCTTCTACCACTGCGATGGATTCTGTCAGATGAAGATGGGCAGAAATAGTGAAAAAAACTTCTCATTCAAAATACTAACGGGCAAAAGCAAAACAATAATTCCCATTGAAAACACTCATTGCTTCTTGGGGAAATAGAGTATCTACACCAGAGGCCTCCAGATGACATCAGATCATTTGGTGGAACACCTTCATCAATCATGTCCTAAAGCACGGCGGTTCTCTATCTCAGCGTAAACCCACTCTGATACAGAAGCACTGACCACTGCTTCACTGAACCCCCCCCCCCAGGATGAGAGTCGATCAGTCAATCCACTGCCTCATCGCTGACGTGGGGGGCAGTGGCTCAGCGGTAGACAAATCGCCCAGCCATAAGTGGATCGATTCCCGCTCCCGCCAGGACATCCCCGGAGTGTGAGCCGATGGTGGGAGGTACCAGCTCACCCCCCAGCCACCGCCAAGGCGCCCCTGAGCAAGGCGCCATCTCCCCCACAAGCTACTCGATTGGGGCGCACTCCGAAAGTTGCTGCCCATCACTCTGCCTCCCCATGTACAGCTTGATGTTGTGTATGTACTAACTGCATGCTTACAGGCCCCCTTGTGTGCAATGGTTGTTTCAGGGGTCTGTACACACTGACTGTATTAACTGTATTAACACAAAAAATGTACACCTGAGTGACAATGTAAATTCCCTCTGGGGATCAATAAAGTATACTTTCTTTCTTCACATCTCCGTTTCATTTTGGTTTAAGGCTCATCAGTGGCGTACCTGATCTCAGCTCTTAGATAGGGCAAAATGGAAATTTAACACATCCGAGAAAAGGCTTTTTAATGACCAGTGAGATGCATGTTAATTTGTATTAAATGAGGGCAAATGTGAGGGAGGGTTGAGCTTTTAAAGTCAGACTTAATTCAATTACCACTGAGGCCCACAACTGTTAGCTAGAGGCAGCTTTTAACCCTCCTAATTAAAGTCACTTAACTGTCAGTATGTTTACCGTCAGGAACGTTCATCCACCAACCTCCAACAGCAGGCCGACTGACACGTCACCGCTGTTACAGATTAAAAATCAGATCCAGTGCCTGAGCACCGGCAGCAGCTTC
Organism: Antennarius maculatus; assembly: GCA_013358685.1. Classification (NCBI taxonomy): domain Eukaryota; kingdom Metazoa; phylum Chordata; class Actinopteri; order Lophiiformes; family Antennariidae; genus Antennarius; species Antennarius maculatus. Next base: position 11,694,287 of record CM023610.1, on the reverse strand, counting down.
TCACACACAACTCATCCTCGTTTCGAGCTGGTAGTGCTCAGATGATTGATAACGCTCAAACACAGAGTGCTTTCTCCTAGATAAGTGGTGAGGTTGGACTGGGTGCCACTGGCTGTAATGTAATAAAACAACAAACCTCCCTCCAACTCCAACTGCTGTGCCCTGTGCTCCACCGTAACCTGGCAACTGAATACCTGCAGCATCTGGTCTCCTTCTGAACAAAGAATACATGTCATAATCATGTGAGCACAGGTCAGCCCGACCACTTTACTGCGCTGCTCTCATCTTCTGCCTCTATTCAATGTGCCTCGTGAGGAGACATGCCGGGCTCAGGTCCAAGTCTCTCAAACCTCTGACAATAGTGTGGAAAAACACTCTGCATCCCTCTGATAACTACTACAAAACACAAAGGAGTAGGACAACAGTCTGGGATAAGTACTTATTTGCTTTCTTGTTAGGGAGTTGAATGAAGATCGATATCAGTATAAAGTCTGGTGAAAATGAAGCTACAGTCAGCACTCACTTAGCTTAACTTATCTGAGCTTAGAGGCTGGAAACAAGTCAGACTAGCTAGTCTGGCTCAGCCATACATTCCACCCACCACAGCCTCTGCAGCCGATTGAGGGGAGGGGGTGTGCTGAACGACTTCTTGGCTAGGTTTAATGACTTACCGGAGTCTTATTGTCCCCATGAAGAAGTAAGACAGCAATGAGTGACTTTTATGAGTGATAAAGTGACAATGCTTGCCATCAGAGTTTTATAAAGGGGGAAGAGAGCTGCAGCAATTTGCTAAAACATTCCTCAAACACTGAAGGAATCCTAAAATCAAATCAGAACCTCAAGCTTCACAACACTGGTGACTTTCCTACATTTATATATTTCCTAAACATTAGCTTAAATGTGATCCACAAAGAAGATGAATAAGCACTATAACAGGATTTGCTGAATTGCAGAATTTTTCCTAGCTTTCCTTATTTGTGATAAGAACGTGTCCTGCAACCTCTGGCACGTCTACTACACAGAGACGAACAGGAAGTAAAACGTTAACACAGCTGAGAGAGGGGGAGTTACTAAATACTCCCTAAACTACTAAACTGGCTCTCATTCAGGTCTCAGAAGTTAAACTTCTAAATGCCGCTTGCTTGTCATTTCATACATCTGAAGCAAATACATCTGAATGGATGTCTGGTAAAAGATGATGACATCCTGTCACCACTTCTCAAAAACACAAAACGGAATCTTGACTTGGAAAAAGTTTCTGTTTTAATTATGAGTGGGAAACTCATGATTTGTCAACAAATTGAGCATCAGGGTTGAAATCTGTTGTAAGCGTACTCACATGTAGCCTCGGAACCTGTTCAGATCATTGTTGGGCTTCTCACATTCAATTATGCTGTTGTATTTTAAAGGATCAAAGTCACAATCCTGCAATCAGACAACAAACAGCCGTTAACCAGGCAGCAGCCAGTTTAAATAAAACTCCTGCAAAAAGAGCTGTCAGGAATGTTAAGGCCACAATCAGTGACATCCAAATACAGTATATCTGAATATCTACACGGATACTGAAACCTGAATCACGGAATAAAAGCAACCAAATCTTCTATGGTTGCTTACATATTTAACTTTTTCACAAGACAAAATAGCTGATTAATGAAATTATCATTCAAACAGAAAAACAATATCTTCAGTTCCTGCTAAACTCACATACAAATTTATATTGGCTTTGGTTTGTGTGCTGTTCAATATGCACCTGAATGAAAATGTAAAATTCTTACAATCTCAGTAGAGTATTTTCCAAACCATAAGGCGCACCGGATTATAAGGCACACTGTCGGTTTTTGAGAAAATGAAAGGCTTTTATGTGCGCCTTATAGTGCGGAAAATACTGTAGCTTACTGTTTAACCAAACTGACCCACAAAGTTTACTGTTGGTCTGTAAAGCATCCTGCTGTCTTTAAACACATCTCTGATGACCATGTTTGAGGCTTCACGTTGATAAATGTGTCCACATCAGCCTTTACATCCCTATTGGTCCACAATAGGGATGTAATCACGCCTCTACCACACAACCCTTTATGGGTAGATTGTGACAAAACGACACGTGGAAGGAGCTGCTGCCTCACCAGGTCCAGGAAGCTGCGGACCACCTGTCTCTGCTTGAGGTTAGTCTCTCCGTCCAGTGTGGCGGTCTCGATGTGGCACAGGCGGTCTGGGTCGCTGGAGCTCAGCAGCAGAACATCAGCGGGGAGGATCTCATTACATCTCAGCTTGATAAAGTCTCCAACTCGCACCTCCTTCCAGTACTTCTCCACATATCGTCTCTCTGGTCTGCAAGAACAATCAGAGGACAAACGACTCTAATTCAGCAAATAGTATCAAAGATGAAGAATGGCTTGTATATTATTTGAAGCTGGTGTAGCCAAGTCAGAGATGTTCCTCGTCAGTGTGAACAGTAAACAAAATGTAGCACAGAAGGAATGTCACACTGAATCTCTGCTGGATTGCAGACAGATCTGGATGGATGGATGAGAAGACATTCAGAGAGCTAAAGAAATAGGATCCATGTCATGTAAGGCCATGACATGGATCCTCATCTAACTGCCATGCTTTAGAACAGACTTTCTGCCCTTGGCTCAGTTGAGTGTGTGTTGGTAACTGGGGTTAGATGAGGGAAATGATGTCACTTTACACAAATTGTTGGATTTTCTTGTAGACTAGACGACCGTAATCATCTTGTCTACAAGAAAATAGATAATGACTGGATAATATAAAGACACTCCTGAGGGGATTAAACTGGTCTGATGGTGACCAAAGGATTTAAATTTACAATTCCTGGTAGTTAATGTGCTAAATAAAGCACACTGTCATGATTTAAATCACACGGCAACCAAGTCAGAAAATGATTCTGTTCAAACAAAACTTTCTGGAAGTGGATCAAGACCCTGAGGATGAAGAAGAGTCAAAGCAAAGTTAGAGGCAGAACCGTTTGATAAGAACCCTAAAAACATGCAGTATGCTTGTGCAGAAAAAAAACACCCCAGTTTCATTTAGAAAAAAGGTTTGTGAACGACGGAATACACCAACAGGTATACAGACGCTGGCAGATTACACCACTACTTCCTTGAAGTGATAACTCCTAGTAATAAAATTCTGACTGTTCTCTTTCTGAGTAGAGTAACACTTCAAAGATTAGTCTGGGTAGCGAGATTGTCTGTATTTTCATAATTAAATGATTGCCTAAAGTATTTTATCAAGTCGGAGATGGGTGTTCTGTCTTGTTCCTCAATTCTGAAGGATTTGCTTCGTCATACCCGATGGTTAACCTCATGTTCAGGTTCTGGACTGTTTGTGAAACAACACGTGCTGTTTTAATGAATCACGTGGGCTGAAGAAAATACCAGCGTTTCTCATTATTTACTCAGTCTGTGTAACTTACGAACACATCAAGAACCAAAAATGCCAAGTTACAGTTCTACAATAAAGTAGTTGCACCTCAAACATAACAAACAGTGATGATCTTCAGGTAATGATTATGTCTTATATTTATAACTTATGAAATCCGATTGTTTCATATTTGTCATCTGCTGAGCCTAATCCCAGTTCATTTGTGTTACTGTGGATAATTTTGATACAAATATCAGTAAATAAAATGACTGTGTGGTTTTTACTGCTGACTGTCAAACAGATCTCTGCCCTAAAAATGAACACATTTTTGAAGTGTGGGTGAAACGAGAGAATTTTTGCAGCGATGCTTTTCATTTATGCATTCTTAGTGATGAAGAAACCTTCCCAGACTCTCCCAGTGTGACCCTGCTCTTATTATAACAGGATATTTACGTTTGGGAACTGATCTGCCTCTCATTTGAGAAGTAGGAGCTCGTTTCTGGACTATGAGACTTTATTTAAGGTCATTACTATCACAACATTCCATTTGTTACACTAATAATTGCAAATAGATATTTGGCTGGTAAAAACCTGGCATCAGGTGATTATCTCCACAGTTCCACCCAAGCTGCTTAGAAAAATGTTTCAGCGATTCGCTGCTGATCCATTCTTTGTCCGTCTTTCTTTGTGTCATGAAGGCCTGTTTCAAACCATTTCTTCCTCTCCACCCTTGCTTCAAGTCTCAGATGCACAAAAATTGGCTTCACTGTTTTGCAAAGTTAAATTCTCAGAAATGATGCCAGCATTGATAAACAATATGTTTGGAGGCATATGATCTTAATGGCTGAGCCAATTTGGAATGAGTCCCTGACTTCCATCCCTAATGAATACTGTGTCTGTTGTAAATACCCAGCAAAGCTTGACTCACTGGGAATCTTTGTTTGGGGAGGTCACAACTACTGCTAACACTTTAATGTTAAAACAAGAGCAGCAGTCCAGAATTGAGGAAATTCACTGTAGTCCTTGTGTCTGGTATTAAAATTGTCCCCATGTTACAATATTCCCGACCGTTTTCTCATTTGGTTTTGTAAAACTACATTAAATCCACGAGAACTTTTGTATGAACAAGGTGGAACGAGGAAAGAATCTGGGAAAGATCAGTTATTTCTGCTGTGTATTGGAAATCAAGTGAATGTTCTCAATAACATTGCTTGACAGACACATCTTCCATGTTGTGTACATGACCACTACTTAACTACAGAAATTAGAGGGGCCTAAACCGATCTATTCGGACAGACGACAGCTGAATGGACCGGTAAGGACAAACTGGATGTTTGGAGGGCACTAGCAGAATGACAACTCTTTATGATTACAGGATCCTATTTATACAGTGGAAATTAAGTCTATGATTTCATAAACATCTCTGCTTAACAATTACACATTAAATGCATCACCATGTGACATTCTTTTGGTGAGTCTGGAGTAGTATAAGTAGTTCAGGATTTTTCTCTAGAGAACATGACCAACTCTCAGTCACCTTAAAGTCATCTTTCCATTGAAAAGTGAAAAAATAGGATAGGTTTGGAGAAGTTTGTATGAAATATGGCTAGACAGAATAATGACCACATCCTCCATTGATTTTTATGTCATGGAATAAAAACCAGACAACTAAACATCCATTCATTCATCTTCTGTATCTGCTCCTCCTATAGGGTAGCATGAGGAGCCCATCTGAGCTAATGTTGGATGGAGAGATGGGATAAAGTCTGGACAAGTCACCAGTTCATCACAAGGCCAACACACTGGAAGACAAACAACCATTCACACCAACAGCCAATGAAAAGATTCCATTTGGTATATTTTGCATGTTTTTAGCCTGTAGACCGAGAGGTGAGCCACACAGGTGTGAGGAGAACATGAACCTCCACACAGAACAGGTAAAAGTTCCCCGGTGGATTTCAACACTTTTACGTAACAGTGCTACCCACCACGGCACCATGAAGACCACTGACATCTTCTTTTCTGCCAGTCCACAACGTAATAGTAGCTTCTGCAAAGCCATTGGACGCGATCAATCCTAGTTTGGCCAATAGCATGAAAGAACACATAAAATCCTCTTGGCATACACTTAATGTCTGTGGAAATTAAAGATACATATGCATTTAACCATGACAGAAATTATTTAACACCAACAGGAAGGTTTTGTCAAGTCAGCTGTTGCCAAGTTGAGGAAAAGCCTGTTTTGCAGAATATCGTCCCAGCAGAACAAAATTCAATTACATCCAACCAAACAACTTGGGTCAAGACTTCACTAAAACTGTGTAGCCACTAGACACTGAGCCTTTTGATTACTATGAATTATGCGCTGTACGTGGAAGACAGTGCTGCTTTTCATCAGCACACACACACACACACACACACACACACACACACACACACACACACACAACACACACACACACACACACACACAGGAATATAGTGTTGGAGGAAGTTTCAAAGCAACAGGTTGTCAGGTAACAAATGGATGAGTGCTTGGTTTTCAGATCCACATCTGCATCATTGGAGGACACATCTCCACAGCACAGGTGGGGGGCCCACTGGAGGTGCGATCTATAGTCCTCATGTGTGAGTCAGATTTAACCCTGACATGTCGTGGGTTCCAATCCTGAGCCACTAACACAGCCTGACAGCTGGATTCCAATGTGAAATCCAGCGTCCATAATCTGCATGGATCTTCTCAGTGTGGACCTGCCTGCATCATGTGGTGACAGTGTGTGGTTGGACAGTGAAGAAGAATTCCCACACAGCAGCTGGACACTGCTGGAGTGAGGCTGACCGTACCTGCTGAAGGCCAGACAGTCCATGTGATTGATCTCCTTATCCGACCGGTGCCTCCGGTAGTCCTCCCACAGGTCTTTGATGGCAGTGACGGACAAAATGAACACCACAGGAGCCAGAGCCAGTTCTGGTTGGAACGCGTTGACGACCGGAACAAAATTCAGCAAAGCGATGAAGACAAAGTAAACATTAGCAAATCTATGAAACTGTTCAAAAAGATTCTTTGGCAGGAAAGACAGCAGAGTGTATTTGGTCGTCTTGATCTTGTTGTTTGCATAGTGTCGGTTCGGGTTTTCTTCCCCTTTGGCGTTATCATACAGAATGTTTGCGTGAACAGTCCTGGTTTTGTTCTCCTTGGTTTTCTTTTTTCTTTGCCTTTTGACTTTGGAGGCTTTGGCCATCCCGGGCTCGTCGTTCTCCCGCTCCATAACCAGGCTCTAAACTTTCCCACAGTTGAGGTTTTCGTGTCTTCTCAGACAAAACAACACACCGCGGTAGCTATGTTATCATTCTTTTACCGAGTTACAACGGTGTTCCTCAGCTTCTCGGTTTATTCACACAAACAGCTCCGTTTCATCCATGTCGGCTCCTTATTCCGCGAGTAGGAGGAAAACTTTTGCTTGTTTAGCTTCCCCTTTTTTTTTTCCTACTGCTGGAAGGATGCTGAGATAGTAGGCAAGCATAACTTGGAGTAGCTGTAACTCTCAGCCGATCTACAAATCACACGCGAGAGCATCAGAGACGGCTCCGCAGTGGGCGTGTGTATGTAGATCAGCGCATGCGCGCAGTTAGCGCACAGAGAGGACGTTCCCAAACGGGTCAGGGGTCGCGCTCCTCTGGAAATCTGACCCGCAGGCCCCTCCTCGATCCAACCTGCGTTTTTTTTTTTTTTGTTTCTCCAAGTGCCACGCGGTATTATTGGACTCAGTGACTCACAGGAAGAAACTAAATAACCACACAAATGTAGTTTCTGTAGAAGTAAAAGAATTTAATGGGACAAGCAGTTATCATAAGGGTGAGCTATGTGGTAACTTTATGACATTAGTTATTTTACTAAACACTCTGGTAAAACTGAGAGCAAGGATGATAGTCTAAATCTAAATTTAAATGTAAATTAAAATATTATAGACATCGTTCTTTCATATTTAGTGTAGACATTATTGAATTCAATGTACTTTTTCAAACAGATGTTGTTAAGTCTAGTTCAGGCCATTCAGCAAGTAGGTTTTGTTTACACCTGCTGCTATTGGATCCTTTGATTTTTAGCAGGACTACATGAAAACCGCTCAACAGATATTCACGAAATTTTGTAGAAAAGTTGGACACATATCTCGCAAGGAAGCACAAATTTTGGAGGACCGGGATAAAGAGGTGAAGTCAGAATCCTGTGAATTTAAAAATGGGGACTTTGTAGTTTTTGACCATTTTTCTGGCAATTATTGAGATGTTTGCTTTTGAACTTGATGGAAATAATGGCCATATTCCAGGACAGTATCCAGCAAATTTTGCAGTGGAATCATTCTAAATTTTTCCCTTTGCAGAATTTTGTCAACAGTCTGCAAAGGAGCTTTTTTCAGAATTTTCATTATTTGTGTTTTCGGTTAAAATTTTTAAGCTACTAATTTGACTTTGGATCATGTCTGAATAACTAAAAAGAAATGTGTCCCAAAGCTCTCACTACTGGAAAACCGAATTTGTACAGATGCAGACAGACCAAAACCTTTATCATAGACAAATGTGTCCAACAATTTAAAGTGCAAAAAGAAAGGACATTGAATGAACAAGATATCAGATGCACACAGTGAAGAGCCCAAAATTATGTGTAAAAATTGATTGAATTCTGTCCGGCTTTGGGGAGATGTGGATAGACTGTACCCAATTATGTACACGTGGATTGACAGGGCAATACTCATAATACGCATCGATTCCAGAGTGTCTGTCTTGTATATATTACTTTGTATTTATTTCTTTTCTAACTATAAATCCTTACAATTTGACAGCGCTAGAGTCAGTTTAGATCAAGCACTTTCAACATATTAATATTCTTTACTAGCTCACAGGATTTTATGAACAATCACAGAGCCAAACGCTAAATCTGTACTGTATGTGGTTTCTGTACTAAGTCTGTGAACAGTCTCAACTTATGGTGTTGTGATGGTACATTAGCTTCAACAAAATGAGAACAGGTAGATAATGCCCGAAGTCCATCCATCAACGTACATAAACTTAGCTTGCTAAAGACAAACAGTTCCCTAAAGAGGAAAAATGTCGTCCTTAAACTCATCTAGTGCTCCGAAAGAAATTGATGCAAATATAATTCTGTGTGCATGCAGTTTGTGAAGTAGCTAACAATTCGGTAAGATCTTTACTAGGACAACCAGATATCCCAAAATAATTTGAAAGAAAGATGTTTTTTGATTTTTGCAAAAACACTTCAATCACATTCAAACATTTTACAATTTTTCATGAGATGAAAGTACTAAAGTGCTTTAAAAACACTAAAAACCAATAAATAAAAGAAAATACAATTTATAAATTAGTGCATTATATCAGGAAGTTCGCAAAAGTGAGTTGATCATCAACTAAAGTGCATAGGACGTTTTTGTGACACCAGATGTTCCTAAAGTTATTTAGGTCTTTTGTCATTTTATAAAAACCAAATTCTAGTTTTAAGCGACATCTGATGTTACAGCAAAAAACAGTAGCTGCTTCTTGAACAGTGTTGTTTTCAATTCTCCTCTTCCTGGTCACGTAAATTGCGAGTTTTGCCTCTCCAGAGATAAAATTTAAAAGCTGCCACTTTCTTTGATTCGATTTATTGTACCCAGCACCGTAGATTAATTTCCTGATACTAAAATTTTCACTGAACAGATTAAAAATATTCGTTAGAAGAGTGAAGAGCACTGCAAGTCTCCTACACTCACTAAAAGCATGAAAGACTGTCTCACTAAGGGGACAGAATGGACACTGGCTGGACACAGCAGGGTTAAAAAGAGAGATAAAAGCATTGGAACCGATGGCACCGTGTAAAATTCTCCACTGGAGGTCGGCTGTTTTTTTCCTGAGTGGCGGTTTGTATAGAAGTCTCCACTGTGGGTCAGGTCCATTTCCCGTCATCCTGTTGGCCCACATTGTTTGTACAGTATTTTTTTGTTGGCCTTGTGCAGGCTGAATTGTCGTTCATCTCTGAGGAGAGGACCCTCCAGTTCTCCAAACAGGGAACTGATGTGAACCTCAGGGAAAGGATCTTTGCACAGTCCCTGTACTACAGTCCAGGAGGAGGCTTCTCTCCTTCCTGGAGAGTCTTTGCCTCCACAGTTGTAGCACCCTCTGAGCCACCCTGGTGGACTGGATGTTCAGCAGGGAGCTCACAGCCTGGGCATCCGCCAACGCTGAAAGAAAGAAAGAAAGAAAGTATACTTTATTTATCCCCAGGGGGAAATTACATTATCACTCAGGTGTGTTAGTTTTTTAGTCAGTGTGTACAGGTCCCTGAAACAACCACAGCACACAAGGGGGCCTGTAAGCATGTAGTTAGTACACAACATAAAACTGTATATGGAGAGGCAGAGCGATGGGCAGCAACTTTTGGAGTGCGCCCCAATTGAGCATCTTGTAGGGGGGACAGCGCCTTGCTCAAGGACGCCTCGGCAGTGGCTGGGAGGTGAGCTGACACCTCCCACCGTCAGCTCACGCTCCGGAGATGTCCTGGCGGGGGTGAGAATCGATCCCCCGATGGCTGAGTGATCTGTCTTCAGGACATCTGCTCTACCGCTGAGCCACTGCCGCCCCAATAATAATAATAATAAAGAATTTAAAAATTCCTGTCCTGTTTGACACAAAACATAAATTAAAGTTGAATTTATAGGTTCCAGTCTAATAATGCATTAAATGAAGCTCATTAAGTTTGGTTGTAAAGTGTTCCTTTAACAGTGGCTTCAGATGAGCACTGTTCTGCTTCTCCATCGGTTACAGCAGGGACTGCATGGTAACATCAAAAAATGTCAAAGTCTGTCGCTTGAACAACTTTAAAGCTACCCTCAATACAGTTCCCTAAATCTAATCCAAATTTCACACTTATGTTTTCTGAAGAAGCGCCCTTGCTGTAGTGGTGGCTGTGTACCTGTAACATGACTTTGTATTTTTCTGCCACCTTGTGGCCAAATAAGGGTGAATACGGCTTTGGGTCAAAGACCATTTCTGAGGTATACCCCAGTTCACACCTGTATTCATTCAGTATCTTAAAGAGTCATAAAGAGTGTTAAAAATGTAAAAATGTCATAAATAAAAATACACACATCCATATTGCTTTCAAATTCCATCCTTAGAGACACCAAAGTATAAACAACCCTACACAGAAGAATGGATTTTAAGATTTTTATGATTTACATTATGATGCATTTAGTTCTATAGTTTACTTCAAAGTCATAGCAAAACCTGGTGTAAACAGGAATCTGGTGAGAAGACATCCAAACAGAATGAGTGGATTCCTGAACCCTACAGAATGAGTGTGTGCCTCTCAGCTCTCATATATTAGTGTCTCCAGAGACTGACTGGCCGTTTAGCTGGCAGGCTCCCCACAGGAGATAAATCATGGGCCTATTCCACTACAGTTTGCCCCAGAAGTATCCAACTGTTGAGCTAAAATACTAATGGCTGATTGTACGCTGTGGTATCTTGGCACTGAGAACAATTCAATTACATCATGATGAATGACCACAGTGAGGGGGATCTGAAACAGCAGGCTGACTGGTCAGCTATTGTATGGAGCAATCAGGTTAAAAAGAAAAAAGGATATGGTTGAGCCTCTTTGAATAAAAAGTGGGAAATTCACAGTGCTGCGGCTGGCCTTGAGTCAGTGACTCACATAGTTCTATTAAAGCTTTAAAAATCTTTTAATATTGAATAATTTCTTTCCTGATAATATGGAGCTGAATAAACCAAGTGAGTCTGGATCGTGTGTTTCTGACATGTTTTGTTATGACCTTTAGGGCTATCAAAATTCTCAGGATAAATTAAATTTCAGCCATAGAAATCAGATCCCTACACTTAATGTAGATAGCCATTCTCAACTGACATGCACAGGGTTACTGTAAATTGCACAGGCAGAGGAGAATTTGCTGACAAAAGCTTGATTCATTCATGAAAATTAGCATTTTGTTAGATGTTAGGTTGCTTTATTCTAAGGCAGTTGTGCCAAGGACCAAAGTGTGGAAAGAGATGTAGAAGAGGGCAGCAATGCAGTAACTTAACCAAAATGTTCAGGCAAAGTAGTATTCATGAATAAAATTGCAATCTCAGAATTCATCAGTACACTAAACAGGGTTTGTAGCAGAAAATACAACTCAAAAGGGGTTTGGTTGAAACACAAGTAGAGTATCATCAGGCAAAGTTACATGAAACACTGGAAAAAGTCTTCAATGCATGATAAGACATTAAATACAAACTGATGAGGAATTGACCTGCACTAACGGGTGGGTGGTACGGTGACGCAGTGGGTAGCGCTGTTGCCGCACAGCAAGGCAGTTCCAGGTTCGCGTCCCTCTCTGTGGGGAGTTTGGATGTTCTCCCTGTGTCTGCGTGGGTTCTCTCCGGGTTCTCCGGCTTCCTCCCACCTCCAAAAACATGCACCTTACGGCTTCAAAGTGTCCATAGGAGTGAGTGTGTGCATGCATTGTTGTCTGTGTCTCTGTGTGTAGCTCCGCAGTGCACTGGCGTTGTGCCCGGAGTGTCCCCCGCCTCACGCCCTAAGCTAGCTGGGATCGGGTCCAGCTCCCCGTGACAGTGGACAAAAGCAGTAAAGAAAATGGATGGATGGATGGATGGATGGATGGATGAGTGGCAGCTGGCTGACACAGGGCAGAACAGACAACTGGGACCTGGGAAACTCCGGGTGCGATGCCAGTGCACCGCCAATGCAGAGACACGGAGGGAGAATAATCAGAACTGAAAAGCAGACTAAACCAGAGTCAGAGGAACTAACGGGGTGGCATAAGAATTGTGATACCAAACAAAACAGGAAATGAACTGAAGACACATCCATAACATTAGATGCCATTGTTTGAATTTCTTAGCTTATAATGGTAAGTTGTTAATCGCTATCATCATCAGACTGATGTAACCTGAATGTCAACACAAAATCAAAGTAGGTAACTTTACATTTTCAATCGCCACACACCTGAAATTAGCTTTTCAACTTCATGAATTTAATGAATCACAAACCTTGGCAACAGAGTCACATGGATGGCCAGGTGTGTTGCTCACTTTTGTTTGCTGAAAACTGATGTTTTTTAAAACTTATTTTTGCCCCATCTGCTGCGTGAGGGAATTTTTACAATATAATGAGGGATGTTTCCAGACCATTGAGTTCCCAGCCACTACAGAAAGTAGACATTTAAGTAATCAGTTAACTTTGGCTAGATTGTTTGAATTTGGGTATAATGCCAAAGTAAAACATGCAAACTAAACATCTACAACACTAAAAAATAAAAAGCGTACAATCTTCTAAAATCCTGTGGTGTGTGTGTGTGTGTGTGTGTGTGTGTGTCTGTGTGTGTGTGTGTGTGTGTGCGTGTGTGTGTGTGTGTGTGTGTGTGTGTGTGTGCGCATGTGTGTGTGCATGTGTGTGTGCATGTGTGTGTGTATGAGTGAGGGTGCAGACAAGGGGATTTTACATTTGTAGGAGATTGATGAATATGAAAAAGAGTTCTTTTTTGTGTGTTGATAATCATAATCCAAAATCAGACTGACTGAAGATTATTGTGCAATCTGAATTACATTAAACAAGTAATTCGAACCCAGTTAAGATTTTAAATCTATATCTCACATTTGAACATGACACAAAAGTAAATGAGATGTTTCAAGTTTCAAGTTTATTTGTTCTTATATAGCCCAGATTCACAAAGCATGTCTCAAAGGGCTTTACAATCTGAATAGGACGATATCCATCTGACCTTTGTGCACTGCGAGCAGTACGACCCTCACATGGGATAAGGAACAACTCCCCCCAAAACCCTTTTAACAGGGGAAAAAAATGGATGGGAGAAACCTCAGGAAGACTACAGAGGAGGGACCCCTCTTCCAGGAGCGGACAGACGAAGCAATAGATATCGCATGTACAGATTAACAACACAATAATAGCAATAACAGTAACAATAACAATAATTAATGTATGACAATAAATGTATGATTACCCCTGCCAAAACCCAAAAACCACAGCTGAACCCAATGAGATGGAACCAGACTCCCCTAGTGGATGGTGATGCAGGTCCATTGTGTAGCTTTTGATATCGCCAGCCAAGGAAGCAGACAAAGGTCACCGATTGCCGATGATCCACCACACAAAGGCCTGAGAGAGAGAGATCAGGAGAGGGAGAGGGAGAGAGATAGAGAGAGCAGGGGCGAGAGTGTTGCTAGAGGGACCAAAATGGCAGAGGATTAATGGGAGGTTTATAAAAAAACAATCCATAATTTTGTTAGGAGGTATAGCTTGTCTGTTAAGAAAATGAAAGCATTGTGGAAATATGTTCACTGACTGCATATTGAGTGATAACAACATGAAATGCGTGAATGGTATGGCCAGAAAAGACCGATGCTGTACTAATTGTGTTTAGAGTTTTGAAAGTGTGACTGCTGTTTGGACAAACGATTGTTAGCGACTGAAAAAAACTGTAAAACCCTGCTTAAAAAGCTTCATCTTGACCAAGGGTCTTTACAGTTTTTTTCAGTCGCTAACAAGCGTCTGTCCAAACAGCAGTCACATTTTCAAAACTCTAAACACAATTAGCACAGCATCAGTCTTTTCTGGCCATACCATTCACACATTTCATGTTGCTTTCACCCAATATGCAGTCAGTGAACATATTTCCACAATGCTTTCATTTTCTTAACAGACAAGCTATACCTCCCAACAAAATTATGGATTGTTTTTTTTATTATTTACGAATGTTGACACACAACCTCCCACAATAGCAACAACAATATTCCAAACCTTAGATACAGTTCAAAAATCTCTGCTTCTGCAATGATATCAGTTCAAAAACAATATATCGCAGCTGATAAACAAACAATTGAATTTTTTTTTATTTGTATTTTTTAAAATTTTATATACCCAATTAATCCTGAAAGGGAAATTAGTGGCACACTCTAGTGTTAATAATTCCTACGTACATATATTGGTGTGAACAGGCCCTGAACACACACTCACACACACAGGGGTCCTGTACACATGCAGAGGGATGTAGAGTGGTGGGCAGCCTCATCCTCATTCATGTGGGACTGCATAGTGTTTTATCCTTTATCCCACATCCCATACAATCAGACATTTAATATAATAATAAAGAAATTGCTTTAACCTATTGCTGAACCTGTCAGTCGATAGAGGCTCAATCTGTTGATACTGAATACGGCATAAAAAAGTAGAATATCTGTTCAAACTAGCCCCCTCACCCTTGATACACACCCACCACCTCATTAGATACCATATCTACTATGACTATGTCCCAAAACTGCTGCTGGAAACAGGAGAAGCTTGTGGAAATTATTGCTGAAATCCATTCGGAATCTCTCATCCCCTCCAAACCACCGGTGCAAAACTGATAATGATCAAATCTGAATGTGTTGAATGTGGGGACTGAATGGTGTTTAATGAGACAGATCACAGAATGCACATCTCTCTTGAGAGTTTGGGAGGTGCATACCAATTTGCTTAATTAGAGAGATATTTTATCATTTTGATGTTGATGAGTTTAAAATTAGCATCTCCCTTGTTTATAACTGTTCATCCTAATTTTAAACTGAATACCTCTGAGAATTTGGACTGATGTGACACAAGCGGGCAAGTTGACATGGGAACCGAAGACAATTTATCAAGATAAAATACAATGCTGTAAAAGTGAATGCAAGAGCATGCACATGCATGATGTGAGTAAAGCGTGGTGATAAGTCTGACAGCAACTGTGGTGGGATATTTAATGGTCCTTAACAGATAAAGTCAGTTAGAGACTTACCAACGTGACTTTTCCCTAGTGCCAGCTGCAATTTAAAAGCTTATGTCTGTAGAGTGACTTGGCATGAACTTTGGTACAATTATTTATATTAAATTATTAATCACAATAAAAATAAATCCCAAGCCAGCACAGTGTTTTAGAGCTTTTAACATGACGGCAGCTTGCTGTTTTTACAATAGCTGTCATTTTGTTTTGTCATTATCATTGACACATAGAACTGGATAAACACCAGCCCTCTCTGCTCCATGTGCATGATTCGGTCATCAGATTTAGCTGGCTGCCTCTTGAATATATAACTCAGAGGTTCAATATGCAGGGCCACAAATAAAATCAAAGTCATTAACTGTAATTGATTTGATTCATTTTCTTGCAAAATGAGGACATTTTTGCTGAACTGCAGTTGCTGGGGTCTGGGAAAATCATACATTGTGAGATCAGTGTGATCAGTTCACCTAAACTGCCTATTTTGGAAGTGGAAGGAAGCTGGAGAACCCGGATCAAAACCACGCAGACATGGAAGAACGTATAAACTCCACACAGAAAGGAATGAAACCCAAAACCCCAGTGATCCACAACACGGACAAGCGGCTGTAGATGAGACGATTGCAGTCGTGTCTTCCACAATAAAATGGATGGATAGATAGTTTTGTTTGTAGGTTGGTCATGTGGTCAATAAATAAAATGTGACTTGATGGTCAAAGCTCTTACAATCTGTCCTCAGGGGGACAAAAATGTCACAAATTTAAAAAAGATATGTCCAATAATTATTGAGATTTTTTTTACTCACACCCAAAATGTCAGTCTGTGCCTTGAAGCCAACAGACCAACAAAAAAAGTGTAATTATAGTCTGGGGACCTTCAATGTTTGTATGAAACGTCATGAAAATCCATTCCACAGTCATAGGGAAATTTCAGTCTCACAGTGAATAGGACGCTAACATGATGAATTCAAACATTAAACTGGCATCAGTTGCTGTTTTCTTATGAAAAATAGCAATTGCACCATTGTTTTCCACAACATGTTAAGATGACTTGAATCAATATTTAATTCCAAATCAACAGCAATTTGGTCTTGGACATGTATTGACCCCATAGACATGGGGAAGAGCTATTGCACACAAATCATTAAAAATCATTTTTCCAGTCCTGCTCCATTGGTGCACTGGAATAGGGTGATTCAACCCTACACAGACTTTACATGCAGAGGGTGTGTGTAAGTTCAGCCTGATGGATAGCAGGACTAAAGATTATTTTTATCAGTAATATCCATAAAACCATATATAGAATTAAACTGCATTTTTAAAACCTGTTTCATAAAGTGAATCAAAATTTCTCTCCAATTAAAGCAGGTGGCTGTTGATGAGTGAACTGTACAATAAAAGATTGTTGTCTAAACATGTAGAAGGAAAGTATGTTGTTGAAAAATATAGTGAACTGCTGCAGACTGACGGAAGGCTGGATGATCACTTTCATCATTCTGATCATCATTCACAGTGGTTTTAATTCCTCTTTCAATGACAGTTTGTCAATAGGACTAATCTAACACGAACTTGTGGACTGTCACTATTTTTCATGCACATAACTGGAACTGATGAGCTCAAACTCTTCAGGCAGGACTACCATCTACAGAAAGCTGCAGAGGCCATAAAGCATCTTCTTCTTCTTCTTTTCCTTTCGGCTTTTCCCTTCAGGGGTCGCCACAGCGAATCAACCGCCTCCATCTAACCCTGTCCTTTGCATCCTCTTCTCTCACACCAACTACCTTCATGTCCTCTTTCACTACATCCATAAACCTCCTCTTTGGTCTTCCTCTACGCCTCCTGCCTGGCAGTTCAAAACTCAGCATCCTTCTACCAATATATTCACTATCTCTCCTCTGGACATGTCCAAACCATCTCAGTCTGGCCTCTCTGACTTTATCTCCAAAACCTCTAACATGTGCTGTCCCTCTGATGTACTCATTCCTGATCCTATCCTTCCTGGTCACTCCCAAAGAGAACCTCAGCATCTTCATCTCTGCTACCTCCAGCTCTGCCTCCTGTCTTTTCCTCAGTGACACTGTCTCTAGACCAAACAACATCGCTGGTCTCACCACAGTTTTGTACACCTTTCCTTTCATTTTAGCTGAAACTCTTCTATCATGCATCACACCTGACACTTTTCTCCACCCGTTCCATCCTGCCTGGACACGCTTCTTCACCTCTTTTCCCCACTCTCCATTGCTCTGGACTGTTGACCCTAAGTACTTAAAATCCTCCACCTTCTTGATCTCTTCTCCCTGTAACCTCACTCTTCCACTTGGGTCCCTCTGATTCACACACATGTATTCTGTCTTACTGCGGCTAACCTTCATCCCTCTCCTTTCCAGGACAAACCTCCACCTCTCTAGCTTCTCCTCCACCTCTTCCCTACTCTCACTGCAGATCACAATGTCATCTGCAAACATCATAGTCCATGGAGATTCCTGTCTAACCTCGTCTGTCAGCCTGTCCATCACCATAGCGAACAAGAAGGGGCTCAGAGCTGATCCCTGATGCAGGCCTTCTCTGTACTTCTCTATCAACATCCTCAAAGCAAATACTGCATCTGTAGTACTCTTTTTTGGCATGAAACCATACTGCTGCTCACAAATGCTCACTTCTGCCCTTAGTCTAGCTTCCACTACTCTTTCCCATAACTTCATTGTATGGCTCATCAGCTTTATTCCTCTGTAGTTGCCACAACTCTGCACATCTCCCTTGTTCTTAAAAATGGGCACCAGCACACTTCTCCTCCACTCCTCAGGCATCTTCTCACTATCTAAGATCCTGTTGAACAACCCAGTCAGAAACTCTACTGCCACCTCTCCTAGACACTTCCAAACCTCTACAGGTATATCATCAGGACCGACTGCCTTTCCACTCTTCATCCTCTTCAGTGCTCTCCTCACTTCATCCTGGCTAATCTTTGCTACATCCTGGTCCACAACAGTCACCTCTTCTAGTCTTTGTTCTCTCTCATTTTCCTCGTTCATCAACTCTTCAAAGTACTCTTTCCATCTTCCCATCACACTGCTGGCACCTGTCAATAGACTTCCATCCCTATCCTTAATCACCCTAACCTGCTGCACGTCCTTCCCATCTCTATCTCTCTGTCTTGCCAGCCTGTATAGATCAGTCTCTCCCTCCTTACTGTCCAACCTAGCATACAAGTCATCATAAGCTTCTTGTTTGGCCTTTGCTACCTCTACCTTCACCTTACGCTGCATCTCCCTGTACTCCTGTCTACTCTCCTCAGTCCTCTCAGTGTCCCACTTCTTCTTAGCTAACCTCTTTCTTTGTATACAATCCTGTACCTCCCCATTCCACCACCAAGTCTCCTTATCTACTTTCCTTCCAGATGACACACCAAATACTCTCCTACCTGTCTCCCTGATCACATTAGCTGTAGTTGTCCAGTCATCTGGAAGCACCTCTTGACCACCCAGAGCCTGTCTTAACTCCTTCCTAAAGGTCATGCAATACCCTTCCTTTTTTATCTTCCACCATTTCGTCCTCTGCTCTGCCTTTGCCCTCTTCATCTTCCTCACCACCAGAGTCATCCTACACACCACCATCCTATGCTGTTTGGCTACACTCTCGCCTACCACTACTTTACAGTCACTGATCTCGTTCAGGTTACATCGTCTACACAAGATGTAGTCTACCTGTGTGCTCCTACCACCACTCTTATAGGTCACCCTATGTTCCTGCCTCTTCTGGAAGAAAGTATTCACTACAGCCATTTCCATCCTTTTTGCAAAGTCAACTACCATCTGTCCTTCTGCGTTCCTCTCCTGGATACCAAACCTGCCCATCACTTCCTCATCACCTCTGTTACCTGCACCAACATGTCCATTGAAGTCTGCACCAATGACAACTCTCTCACTTCTAGGTATGCTCTGCATCACTTCATCAAAGTCCAACCAGAATTTCTCCTTCTCCTCCAGCTCACATCCTACCTGTGGAGCATACCCACTAACAACATTGAACATCACACCTTCTATTTCTAGCTTCAGACTCATCACTCTATCTGACACTCTTTTTACCTCCAGGACATTCCTAACAGATTCCTCCTTCAAGATAACTCCTACTCCATTTCTCTTCCCATCTACACCATGATAGAACAACTTGAACCCTGCTCCTAAACTTCTAGCTTTGCTACCTTTCCACCTGGTCTCCTGGACACACAGTATGTCTACCTTCCTCCTCTGCATCATGTCGACCAACTCTCTACCTTTTCCTGTCATAGTTCCAACAATCAACGTCCCTACTCTTAGTCCTATACTCTTGGCGCTCCTCTTCTCTTTCTTCGTGCGAACGCACTTTCCTCCTCTCCTTCTTCGACCAACAGTAATGCAATTTCCACCGACGCCCTGTAGGTCAACAGCGCCGATGGCGGTCGTTGTTAACCCGGGCCTCGACCGATCCGGTATGGAAGTCATAGGTTTGATTCGCATATTTGATTTGGCAAATGTTTTACGCCGGATGCCCTTCCTGACGCAACCCTCTGTATTTATCCGGGCTTGGGACCGGCACAATAAGACACTGGCTTGTGCCCTCTTGCGGCTACATTAGAGGCCATAAAGCATGTTTCATCAAATATACATACACTATACCATTCTGCAAGAAACATTCATTCAATCATTTTCCGAACCGTTTCTTCCTCTTTTGCAGGTCATTGGGGTTGCTGGAGCCTCTCCCAGCAGATTTACGGGTGAGAGGCTGGGATATGCCCTGGAGGTGCAAGTGCAACGCGATGAAAAAAGCGTGCAATAGCATTTTACAAGCACTGTTTGATCTGTAAATGTTCTTAAATGCAATTATCTCCTATCTGTTACAGCAAAATTCTTACAGAATAAATATACCTTCCCACATCAGTGATACGTTAAGACGGGACATCTCCTCATAGCTAAAGTCACTTAGTCATTCAATGCCATAAAAGACAAGTGTAACAGAGTTATTGATAGTTGTACAAGTTGTATATCTACTGAACACCTGCTGGTGTTCAGTGGTGTTCTCCTGATCAGCTGCTTGAGCTTCATCATCTGTAGATTGGTGTCTTCAGCAGTAGTGGTCCGTCAGGGTCAGCAAGGCCTTTTCTGCTGGCCTAGACATGGGCCGCGACAGAAAATTTTATGAATTTTATGAATCGATATATATTTGCTGTACTGCAATAAGTGTTCATCACCACGCTTTACTGCTCTCTCCTCATTTGCTCCTCATTTAATCTTGTCTCTTTCCTATCCCACATTTCATCCTCCCAACAAATTTCATGTAAATCCACCCGGCAGTTTTTTGTATCATTGTGCGTCAATAAAAACTACAGACAAGAAGAGAAGACTGGAAAGAAAAAGTATATAAAATGCAGTGAAAAATGTCCAGTTATATTCTATATATTTTACATATGCAAGACAAATCTATTTTAACTGATCTTTTAGAATCAGATATGCCATGAATCATATTATTTTATAGCTCCCACTATACTTCTATTTTTGTTTTAGTCCGGACCATTCCTGGCACAATACAGTTCTTACCATTTGATGCATGGTATGAAAGATAATTACAATGGGCCACTGGATTTTTACCTCAAAAACAGATACCTTCTATGTCTGAAACCAAAACTAATAGCCACTGAGACTCAAATGTAATAGGGATAGCAATAGGAAAACATTTTTTCAGCTGAATTATAAATTTATTGGGGCCTCAGGGGGTGGCTGGGAGAGCTTTTCAATAATTCATAGCAGATTTACAGTGAAGTCATTGAAAAGAATGACAAAACATTCAGACTTTAAATTTGCCAACATATTTAATGAAAAGTACTATTTACGATTTTGAAAATATATTCAGTCACAGATTTTCTTCAATTCTTTGCACTTGTTCTCATTAGAAGGTTTCTAAGAAAAGGACATCTCCCTTCAGTTCAAGAATTGTTTTCTACCTACAGGTTATACTTATACTATTTGCATTCATTCATTCATTCATTTTCTGCTGCTTCATCTGCCGTAGTGGGTCACAGGGAGCTAGAGCCTATCTTAGCTGGCACAGGGTGTGAAGTGCATGAACCTGAAGCGCATGCTTTTGGAGGTGGGAGGAAGCCGGAGAACTCGGAGAGAACCCATGCAGACACGGAGAGAGCATGCAAACTCCTCACAGTTCACAATTATTACGATTTGACAGTGTCATCTTATTTGCAGCAAACTGCCAACTTCTACATTACCTTACTCTTTGATTCCTTATGGTGTATTGATCGTGATTTGTGAAGTGAAATGCTACGAGCATTCTCATTGGTCTAAATCGTTTTGTATTCATCCAATCACCAATATGAATACAAATGTGCTAAATTTCTTTGATTTTCTTGTCCACAAAAATCCATCCATTTATCCATCCAACTTCTTGAAGACAAGACGATCATAATCGTACAGCAGCTTCCAGGTTGTGATTCTCTGGTTCTGCTGGGGCCCATCCCAGCCAGTGATAGGTGAGAGCTAGGGTGCACGCTGGATAAGATGCCATTGCAGGGTCACAAGACAAATGACCGTGCTCTTTCACATTTACAACCTGGGTGTGTAAAATTCACCTAAGCGGCATGTTCTTTGAGGTGGGGGAAAACCAGAGAACCCGGAGAGAACGCATGTAGACACAGGGAGAACCTACAAACTTGTGTAGAGTTGTTGTGGGGCAACAGCGCTACTTGCTGCACCACAGTTCTGCCCTTGTTTGCTGAAAACACATAGTGAAATTGAGTTGATGGGATCTAATTTCAAATGACACCATTAAAAGGAGGTACCTTCTCTAAACTTTTCTCACCCGAGTTAGACCATTCACAGAGTGGATCAACTTCAATTAAAATCGGCGGAAATCCATTTATCAGCCACCTGTGGATACCAAGAATCGTTACAACTATTTCGCCATCCTGCTATAAAATACATCTCGATGTTTTTATCGTGTTTGATGAGAAAAGAAACTGGGTGAATTGTTGTCTTGCCATCCAAGAAGGAATTTATTCAATGACGACAATTCACATGATTGCACATGACTTTTTTTTTTATCTTCAAATCGCCTTAAAAAATTCACTAAGAAGTGCTCCTAACATGGATGAGTTCCTGCAGAGGTGATCAGCTGATGGTGTGACATATTTTGAGGTTTGCATGTGAGTAAGCGTATTGTTCTCCAGTTCGCTTTAAAGAAACTGCACATTTTTCATGAAAATCCTTTAAAAAAACACATTTTTTCCAGGTATCTACATATACATAGCGGTCCTCCCTAACCCTACCAACTCCAGGAATCTGGAAAAGAAAGGCTTCCCGCATCAACAGAAAAACAGAAAATTGTGCAAGACTCCATAAAAATGATTAGCTTCCGATCAGCACCCATTGTGACATAACAACGGGAGTGACTGACAGTGTGATTGACATATCCTGAGTCCATCTGCGATAACACTCCCCTCTCCCCGGATGAGGGCGTGTTCATCCCCGAGGTGAAGTTCGTGTTCAGGCTAAGGGCACAGTGTGTGGCAACATCCTGGCTGAGTGCTAGACACTGACAGTTCCTTACAAGCTGTTGAAGTCAGCTGGCATTTGACTAATCAGTTAGCTCGATCTTGGTCTGTTTATGTGTAGCCTGCCTTCTTTTTCTTTTGTGCCTGCACCTTTCAATGTTAATGAGCTTTGTCTGTCAAAGCCTTTCTTGTCTGTTCCATGCCCCTCTCAGGGAGAGGATGTGGCTAATGATAGCATGGGCTAATGTTTACAGGCAACATAGCCATCACATTGTCATTAAACATGAAACGCAACAATGGTCTCTTCCGTTCTTCTTCAGCTGGGACAAAATAGAAGCAGTTATGTTGATTTGTACAACCAACAACTGAGCGACTAGTGTGTCTAGCTCTGAATGACGACATTAGGACACACTGCTACCATACAGAACTTTACCTCAGGGATAAACACCCCCTTATCCATGGAGAGGGGAGTGTTCTCGCACTGATAGGGTTGGGCCATGCAAATCACTCCTTTTAATCACGTAAGGAGTTGATGCTGATCAATGTGTTTGAGCATAGTTTCACCAGTTTGTTTGCTGAACAGTTGGTAGGCTGGAATCGGTGCAGAGGTAAATATGTCTTTCTTTTTGTTGGGGGACAGATACTACTTACAGGGGGTCTCTCTCCCCAAAAGGGCTTGAAGCCACCTATGGATTCAATTAAGTATGAACCACTTTAGTTTACAATTCCAGCTTCTGTCATTTGGAAACACTTGACTAATCACATTCATTTTGTTTTGTGCCAAAATGAGGCCACACACAAACACACACTCATGCATGTCTAAGCAAAACAGCGGGAATGACCTGGGCATTACTGCTGATTGTAGTAATGACGATGTCATTATACTCATTATACTGGTAGAGAGGGACTAAAGCAATAAAAAGAGTGTATTGAAAAGCTGAGACTTGGCTAAAGACTGCTGACAGTGAACAGTTGAGTCCAAAAAGGTTCCACCCTGAGCATTCGATCAATTGTTCAGAACAGGGAGAATATGTCACAGCAGCAGTGGGTTGGAGAGTTAGGTGTACCATAATAATGTGACCGTTTTACAAGAAACACCACCACTTTCCTCTAATCCATTATAAAACAATTTAACTTTGTCAATGAAAATTAAAGTTCATGTTTCCTCATCACTGAATTCTGTGTGGAATTCATTATAAACATCTGCAATCATAGTTCAGCTTTGCTGTTGGCCACTGACCTTGAACTAATTAGGAGTTTTCTGGAGCACACCAACTGCTTATCAAGCCCTTTCCAACTCGGTGGCTGAAACTGATGGGAGCTTGAAAACCATAGATTTTTCATTTTTGTGCTGTGACTACTTACAAATACCAACCCTGCAAAAAAACCTTCAATTTCCAAACCATTACACTCCAGCGTAAATGTTTCAGCTAAAGTGTTTCCTTGTTGTGCTTGGGTAAGGAGGAAAGACAAGTCTTCCAAGATCACCTTAATATGACAGTCAGAACCCTTTTTCTATTAATGCAAAAGATATTGTCATATGGAATATGATTGATGTGTTAATTAAACATGATTTTCATAGAGTTAAAATGTTTTACTGATGTTTTCACTTCCTCTGCTCCTGTCCTGATATTTCACATCTAAGCTGATGATTCAGCAATTGTTTCAACAAAAGCAAATTGGCCTCGGCTGCCTTGTGAAGCCACTAAACACTCTGACAGTGACAAAGCTCTCAGGTTGATGACCAACTCAACTGAATCCAAATCCAAGTCTGTCCTGAAGAGGAGAATCCTGACTTTGTGGATAGGTGGTGTTTGACGACTTCCTGAAAAAACTGGTGCATCTCGATGGAATTAGAGAATCTCTGCCCATAACACTTTCAATTTCAAGCCTTTTCTGCACCACGGACCAGTTTAATGTATTTAATATTTTCACAGACCAGCCTTCAAGATGTAGCAGATAAATACAGTAAAAATAAAATCTTCATTTCTGCATGTCATCCGTTTCCATGTCGGCCTATCTTATGTAAATGTAGGACTCATTTAACCCAACTAGAAGGCCAAAGATTCTTTAAATTAACACAAGTGATGATCAAATAATGGTCTGAGACAAAGACCTTCCTCCAAGATCACAAACTTTATTACAAGGCAGCAAAGTACAAACGTTAATTGACCAATTCGGTCTAAATTACTTACAGGCACACTACAAGATGGTAAGTGTCGCTGTAGGCGGGGCGGGGCAACTTACTGTAAATGAAGCCAGAGCACTCACCGCACTCCGTACCCAACACACACACACACACACACACACACACACACACACACACACACTCACACAAAGCAAGAGTAAAACAACATGCAAAGGAAAAATATCAAATGTGAAGGCTGTGCGAAAATTACCACTACACAAACACTAAGGGGAGTGTGGAGACAAGGTGAGAAACCCTGACCACCAACCATATATATATACATTTTCTGCCGCTTCATCTGCCGTAGCGGGTCACGGGGAGCTTGAACCTATCTCAGCTGGCATGAGACGTGAGGCAGGGGACACCCCAGGCACAATGCCAGTGCACCGCGGAGCCACACAGAGACACAGAACCACGCACACACACACTCACTCCTACGGGCAATTTGGGACCGGCCAATCAACCTGAAGCGCATGCTTTTGGAGGTGGGAGGAAGCCGGAGAGCCTGGAGAGAACCCACGCAGACACGAGGAGGGCATGCTAACTCCGCACAGAGCAGGACTCGAACCCGGACCCGCTGTGTTGTGAGGCGACAGTGCTTCCCCCTGCACCACCATGCCGCCCGACCACCAACCAGTCATCCCTAAAAATCAGATATGGAAGGAAATCAATCAATCAGTCAATCAACTTTTATCTATATAGCGCTTAATGTCCATAGTGCGCTGTCGCTGAATTGGGGTTGGGATTTCCAGGCCTTTGGATATCCTGTCTTCCATCCGCATTCTCCACCTGTGGAGAGGCACAAAGGCAGAGGCACAAAGACAGCGGCAGTATCGTGCAGACAGAGAGTGTGATTTGACAGTAGTAATAACTTCTAGGAGCTCCAGAGTATCTCCCTTTCAAGGGACAGTAAAGTTAATTTTAAGTGACATATATGTTATTCATCATCATGAAAAATAGAAGAAAAAATAAATTTTATGTGTGTAACGTCATCCGTTTGGCCAAAAAAGCTTAAAATCTGTGCTGCTGCGGCGCGGATTTTAAGCTTTTTTGGTCAAACGGATGACGCTACACACTAAAAATTTATTTTTTCTTCTATTTTCCATAATAATGAATAACATATATGTCACTTAAAATTAACTTGACCTTCCCTTTAATGGGAGAGATGGAGAAAAATACCCTCAGCAGCCTAAGCCTATAGAAGCATATCTAGTGGGGAGTGTGTTATGTTTAATTGTAAGCTCTATCAAAGAGGAGGGTTTTTAATCTACTCTTAAATACGCTAAGGGTGTCTGCCCCCTAGACCGAGCCTGGGAGATTGTTCCAGAGTAAAGGGGCCAGATAGGTGAAGCTTCTGCCTCCTGTTCTACTCTTAAAACCCGACGGGTCACCAGAAATCCTGTATCCTCAGATCGAAGGGCCTTGGGTGGGTGATTCAATTCAATAAGATCTTCAATGTAAGACAGAGCCTTACAGTGGAGAGCTTTATATGTGATCATAAGGAGTTTGAATTGTATTCTATAATTAATCGGGAGTCAATGAAGTGACGCTAAGACAGGAGAGATGTGTCCTCTCCTCCCAGTTCAAGTCAGTAAGCGGGCAGCTGCATTCTGAACTAACTGTAGAGTCCTAATAGAGGAGCTAGAACAGCCTGATAATAAGGAATTGCAGTAATCTAATCTAGAAGTAACAAAGGCATGAATGATTTTTTCTGCGTCTTTAAAGGATAAAAAATTTCTAACTTAGGCAATATTTCGTCAGTGAAAGAAGGCTGTCCCCGGACAGACTTAATACGAGAATCAAAAGACAGATCTTGATCAAAATCACTCCCAAGTTCCTGACTTCATTGGTGGAGGATAGAGCAATGCTATCTAAGTGAATTGCAATGTTAGAGAAATCATCTCTAAGATGCTTCAGCCCAATAATAATGACTTCAGTTTTGTTACTGTTCAACATTAAGAAATTGTGAAGCATCCAGGATTTAATATCCTTGAGGCAGGTTTCCAATTTAATTAGCTGATCAGACTCATTTGTTTTAATTGATAAATATAATTGAGTATCGTCAGCATAACAATGAAAATTAATGTTATGTTTCCTTAAAATATTTCCCAATGGTAACATATACAAATTAAACAGAATTGGCCCCAGAACAGATCCTTGAGGTCTGAAATTTGATATGCCTGCAGTCTGAACGGGGCCCAACTGCTTCACCGTCCAGACATCCACACTATCAGCGGTCCTGCAGAAACACATGCACAAGAAAAGACAATTAAAAACATGTTAAAACCAGCAGGACTGCTGCCACAGTCGACTCCATTTGTCTTTGGGAAGAATAAATCCAAGCCTAGACGGGGCTAACTGACCATTTAATGTGGAAAGAAAATAATACTGAATTTGAAAAAAAATCACTGAAACTACACAAGAAAAAACTAACAAACAAAATGAGATCACAAAAAATGGGTAGGAAACGCCAGTGGCAGTCCGTCTACAATAAATAATAAAAAATGAAGTTAAATAAATAACCATTCTGCCATAAAAAACCACAGGTAATTTGTGCACACAAAGGTGTTACGACCCAGAAAGACAGTACGTCTAGGGCGCTGGGTCAGTAACAGATACCAATAATAAGCCAGAGTCCAGATCGTATAGTAGGAGGAAGAAGCTTCATTGTGACACCTGAAGATCAAACAACACGTAACAGAAAATTAAATGTGGAT
Organism: Antennarius maculatus; assembly: GCA_013358685.1. NCBI lineage: Eukaryota > Metazoa > Chordata > Actinopteri > Lophiiformes > Antennariidae > Antennarius > Antennarius maculatus. The sequence goes on along the minus strand of CM023610.1, from coordinate 11,666,631 downwards.
GAGGAAGGGAGCAAAGGTCATGCCAAAAAATAAACTGTCCCTGTTTGCTTCTCATTAATGAAAACACCTGTCTACTCTAAAAATAAATTTGGCACACCACCTGGCATGCCACCGGACCGCCAAGGTTCTGAATTTGAATCAGTTTCTAATCTAACAATTGAAAAAAAAAAAAAAAAAAAACCTGTACAGAGTACAGAAAAAATAATCATCAGTTTTCATTTTTCACCCTGAATATCCTCATAAATAAATATACTCAGATATATAATTTTCAGATCAATGTAAATGTCAATGAAAGCCCTTTGAGACATTCTTTGTGAATTTGGGCTACATAAGAATAAATAAACTTGAAACTATATGACAATTATTCATCATGATCTTAAATTTTTAACATAAACTCACTTATTTACATTTTTAAACACCTCTCTTACTATTTATCTCCTTTTAACATTTTAAATGTAAATGAAGTTTTACATGATTCTTTTTTTACTTCTAACCCAATGTGAGTTTTTCAATTTTTTAATTTTGTATACTAGTCTGATCCCCGAAGGGAAATTTAAGAGAGCACACTAGTTCAGGGGGGTCAAACTCATTTTCACCAAAGGCCACAGCATAACTGCTGTCCTCAAAGGGCCAGTTGTAATTAATGTAACTCAGTGTAATGTAAAATAAATGTAACTACTCCTTAATGTTAAATAACTCTGAATTTATTACTTATTCAAGTTACAAACATTACAGTTACACAGAAAAAAGTTCGCTTGTTGTTCTGTTATAACATAAATCCTTTTAATTTGGACTTGATCCTTGATTAACTCCATCAATCAAGGATCAAACTATCAAAGTGAATGAGGAAAAACACAAGTTAAGTTAGGATAACTTTGTTCAAGACATTAACGTGGTTAAATACCGCATTGTGGGAAATGTAGTTTTGGTCAAAGCACACTTTTGACCTATTTATTTTTAGACAATCTGACCTGGGCCACATAAAATGATCTGGCGGGCCACATTTGGCCCCTGGGCCTTGATTTTGACACATCAATCCTAATAATCAATCGATCAACTTTTATTTATATAGCGCTTAATCACATCCGGAGACATTTCAAAGCGCTTTCACAGACAGAAAACCAACTGAACCCTCCAGAACAAACATAAGTGACGGTGGCGGGGAGAAACTCCCTTACTGAGGAAGAAACTCCGGGCAGGACCCAGATTCAGGAGGGTGCTCTACTAGTTCTTCAATCAAAAGCATGCATACATATTAGTGTGTACAGGCCCCTGTAGCACACGCGTGCGTACACACACACACACACACACAGGGGCTTGTAGGCATATGCAGGTAGAGGTAGAGTGGCGGGCAGCTCCTTCCTGGTGCGCCCCAAATGAGAAACTTGTAAAGGGGGACGGTGCCTTGCTCAAGGGCGCCTCAGCACCTCCAGAGGCGCCCTTCAGCAAGGCGTCCTCCCCCTTTACAACTCCACTACAGTTTAGGCATACAGTGCACCCTCGGTCTTTGCAGTTAATGCGTTCCAGGAACCACATGCGATTGAGGAACCCGTGATCAAGATCGCAATCCTTTTATCTTATTATTAATGGTAATTTAAACGTTTATGAACCCTCCCCATACTGATATTAAACCACCTTCTATCTGTATTACCTTTTCCCTGACTCTTATCGACTGTTTAAAGCACTTTTGTGTCTCACAAAAGCCCGAGACTGACGGAGCGAGCGCACTTCCGGATGCCGTCAGCCAATAGAATGCGAGTACGGTATCATGTGACTGCCGACCAAAAATCCGCGATGAGGTGGAGTCCAATCGTTGATGCGCGATCGCGCGAGGGCGCATTGTATTGTAATTACCAAAATTTTTAACACAATCTGATATCTTAACATAAACACACATTATATGTTGTCTTTATTTCTCTGATGGAACTACAGGATGTTAGCTTATTTAACCCCACTGTTAGCTTATTAAACCTCACTAATAACTTATTTAACCACACTGCTAGCTTGATTAACCTTAATAAACACACAGACTTAGTAAAATAAATCAATAAATCATGAATGTTGGACCTTACACCGTCTTCCTACCGATGCTTGTCTGCTCTTGTGAAGACTTCTCTCGTTAGTGTCTGGGTCAGTGACCACTACACTCAGAGTCAGGAGCTGACGCGCCACCCAGTGGTGAGGCATGATAACGCAAACACATGACAGAAATGGGTTTAGTGCCCACGTGACACGACGTGCTTTTTGCGTCTTGAACTGCCGTTGGCAAACTTTAACTGCCGGTCTGAATTCTGATTGGCTGCATCAAAACTTTTGAATTCTGACAACATCAAAGCAACAGGCTTCAAAAACTTATACAGTATATGTGTGTACAGAGAGAGGTCCATACAGTATCCAGCAGATGTCTGTTCATCATCCAAAGTTTGAGTAAACTTTAGTTTCACAGTTTGACCTGATCAGCAGTGACACAATTAGTCATGGCTGTGCAGATGCTACTGCAGGTAAATGCCTGTTACTGTGATGTCCAAACACACATGTAGCTGTTAGTAGATTACTGGACATCGAAAAGGTGGACGATGTGCATCTCCTGACTGTTTCCTTCAGTTGGCTCATGATATTTTTTTATAGTCTGTTCCTGTCTCCTGAAACAACACTGGACAGGATTCTGCAAACTTTAACCAATGCTCAACAGGTGTCCTAAATAAGTGCATCTAACAATCTTTTCTTTCAATCTGTTTATTATTTTTACACCCGAGGCCGTTTGAACTTTTGCCATTTCAGGGGTTACGGTGTACCCACAATTATAGAAAGAGTTTTTCCAGTAGTGGGGACATCAATGTCTCTGCATACTTACATTTTTCTTCCCTGTCTTCTGTGAAACAAATGATTAGATGACTGAGTGTTTATTCACATATGTTTGTTTAAACAGGAAAAATGTGGAATGGAAGTTGAGAACAATCAGACCACCAACCAGGAGAGCAAGTAAGATCACTTTTCATCATTTTATGTTTCATATTGAATTATTTGTTTGAATTTTTTGGCAAGCCCAATACAGATATGTCTGTGTAGGTTCTCAGTCATCCAGGTCATGGTTATCCAAAAGCTGTTGAGTCGATCCACTGGACGTTTAAGAAAATTCTTGAAGACGTTTCGTCTCTCATCCAAGAGACTTCTTCAGTTCAGAGAGTAGCTGATAAAGTCCCAGTTTATAAACCCTGTGGGGTGTGGTCAGTGCTATTCACATTCCAACGAACGTCGCCAAAACCCGTCTGGCTCCTCAACGATTGTTGATGGGGGTCCATGGGGACGTTGGGATGTGAGTTACACCTTTGTATGCTAATGAGGGTCATTAGCATGAGACACCTCACCTGGGTCAATCTGCTGTGACAATCTTTTGTATGTGTCTGGAGTGTCTGAAAAGCTGAGGAGGATCTTTAACAAACACAAGGTCCCTGTGTATTTCAAGCCGGGCAACACCCTCCGACAAAGACTGGTCCACCCAAAAGACCCCACACCACACAGTCAGAAGAGCAATCTGGTGTATGCAGTAAAATGCAGCGAGGAATGCTCAGATGTCTACATAGGGGAAACCAAGCAACCACTACACAGACGCATGGCTCAACACAGAAGAGCCAACACATCAGGACAGGACTCGGCAGTCTTCCTTAACCTCAAGGAAGATGGTCACTCATTTCAGGACACCGATGTTCAGATCTTGGACAGAGAAGATAATTGGTTTGAGAGAGGAGTGAAAGAGGCCATCCACGTCAAAGTGGAGAAGCCATCTCTGAATAGAGGGGGTGGTCTGCGACATCACCTTTCTCCCATTTATGATCATGTCCTTTCGACACTCCCAAAAAGATTGTCACATCAGATTGACCCAGGTGAGGTGTCTCATGCTAATGACCCTCATTAGCATACAAAGGTGTAACTCACATCCCAACGACCCCCTTTGGACCCCCATCAACAATTGTTGAGGAGCCAGACGGGTTTTGGCGACGTTCGTTGGAATGTGAACAGCACTGACCACACCCCACAGGGTTTATAAACTGGGACTTTATCAGCCACTCTCTGAACTGAAGAAGTCTCTTGGATGAGAGACGAAACATCTTCAAGAACTTTCTTAAACGTCCAGTGGATCGACTCAACAGCTTTTGGATAACCAATACAGACACAGACAGTTTTGTTTTTGTTTCAATTGCATAACTGTCCAAAAAATCTCCATAATAATTAATTTATTATGAAACTGGGTCATGTGTGCTCCTGATGATATGTGGCTGGATACAGGATGTACTCCAAATACAAATTGAACTCTAATTTTTATGATCATTTTGGAGATTGAGTGCTGCCATTGACTCACTTCAGCAAACCTTTGTCTGCTCTAGTGAGATATATTTGCTCCAGGAATTCTAAGGATATCTAGGATGTGCTGGGGAAATTTGATTGTTAAACATTTGTGAATCACTAATCAATGATCAATATTTTCACTTCACTGCTAGTGTCAATCATGAGGAGGACCTGAAACAAACTACAATCCTTGACAGTTTGGACATTTCTGTGTCCAAAGCCTCAAGAACAACTGAGACACAAACGAAGGAAACTAAGAAAGCTTTCAGAGGGTGCTGGTGGAAGGTACATTTATCCAAAATGAATATAGCAAATCAGATCTACTGACCAGAACAATGCAGCCATTTGTGTCTGTCTCTGCTCTATTTAACATGTTTTATGTTTTTATATCTGTCAGAAAGCCAAAAAGTCTCCTCTGAACAATAATGTGTCGGAAAACTCCACGTGTGGATCTCCTGATGCAGATGGCAGGTATGACATTCTTTAACTGTTTATTATGGTGTTTATAATTACTTTGAATTGAATAGTATATTGATTTGGTTTCATTACCCTGATTAGGACAAACAGTGATATCACCATCTTGGTTTCCCTTTGTCACCAGCGTCAACAACATCCAGCTCTGCGGTGGTGATAGTAGTGCTGCAGCCATCACTGAAAGTCCATTGAGATGGCTGCAGAGGCTTAAGTTGACAGTGGCTGATGCAGCAGATGAAAAACTCTGCGTTGAGTTAACTGGTTTAAGCAAGTTTGACCAGGAGGTTGACAGCGGAAGTCGACAGGAGGAAGCTAAGGTCACCACACAGCTCTCTGAAGAGGAGTTATCATGCCTCGGGTCAGCACCAGAAACTCACTTTTTCAAGTTTGAACCTTTGCTGAAACAGCTTGTAAGTGTAACTAAGCCCAGTCTGATTTTGGTGTTCTTTCTTCTTTAAGGCTCCCCAACTTGGGCATGACGTGCTACATGAACGCCGTCCTTCAAGCTCTCTTGACGCTGACTCCCTTTGTTGAGGAGGTCCACAGCCAGAAGGAGGTGTGGGAGTCTGACCATCAGTCTGAGCTCTTGAGGTACAGCACCGCCATAGACTCACACTTTGGCTTCGCGTCTGGTTTCGCATGTGGAGAACAGTGATACCAAAATAATAAACAAAAACCACTCGTTTCATGAATTTTTCTTTCTAGATTGTTAATGAATGTTGAAGATTGCCGCCTCTCCAACCACGAGGTAGTGAAAACAGCCACACTGTTTCAGTGCAAGGAGATCGTTGCTTGCTTCAACTCTGAGTTTGATGATGATAAACAGAAAGTTAGTGTGATTTTGATTGAAGCATGTTTTAACTTACATCTCTCCACCAGACTTGTTTTAGTTAATAAAACATCTTCTGACTCTCTTTGTTCCTGTTCAGGACGCCGGTGAGTTCCTCAGCTGTATTCTCAACATGCTGGGTTCTCTGAGTTCCCATCTGAGCTTTGAAGCCCTCATGAAGGACGTCACATACACCTGTCCCGTCTCCGCTCACATTGGCTTCCAGATGTTGTACACCAGGACTTGCAAGGGGTACGAATGCTTCCACATTTTTATATCCACAGGGTAGAAATTCCCCATGTTTATTATTTGCATGGGTTTGGTTACAGATTATTAAACCAGAATATGTTGTAATAAAACCTGCATTTCAGCTTCTAATTTTAACTGTTCTTTACTGTGCAGGTGTGGTGGGACGTCCCAAAAGCAGGAGGACTTCATCAACCTGGCCCTGAGTCCCACATTTGGAGGCACTGTCAGCCAGTGTCTCAGGGAATATCTGCAAGTGAGAGTCTCATTTTCCCACATTTTTGATGCTTTTCCATTCACTTTTGCCCAATTTATTTAAAGATATCAATTTAATCACTGATTTTGATATCATACATGAAAACATTTGAACTAAGCCCTTGTTTCTTGCTTCTCCTCCTGCAGAAGAGCGACCTGGACTACCGGTGTGACTGTGGCTCTACATTCTCATCTGTAATGTGGTCCTTCTCAACTCTGCCAAAGTGAGTCCAATCATTCATCCTCACTGTTGTCCTCCTGTCCTCCTCTGTCAGCTCATTTCTAACCTTTTCTTCCTCCTCCAACTTTCTTCTATCAACAGTGTACTCATCATCCAGCTGCAGAGATTCAAGTACACCATCAGAAAACTCCACCACCCAGTGATTTTATCAAGGCGACTGAAGGTGCCTCCAACATGTGACACCTCTGAACAGGTGAGAGAAAAAACATTTGATCAACAATATTAATGCTTTATTTAAACCGAATTTAAAGCAGAAGTCAGCCAGTCAAAAATCAGGCCGTTTTGAACTGTTTTTTTGTTTTAGGCTCGCTACTCTTTGGTCAGTGTCATCAGCCATTTGGGCCATTCAGCAAGTTCTGGTAAGTGTGTCTGACTTTTTTGGCATTTTTGAATGTTAAAATTTGAGTATGGATTGCCCCTCTAAAGGTAACTAATGTGTCTTTTTCTCTCAGGCCATTACATCTGTGACAGTGTTTACAGACAGCAGAGTCAAAGCGGTAACACGAATCATTGGCTCACTTTCAATGACGACAAAGTCAAGATGACAACGGCAAACTCTGTCTGTTACAAGCGGATGAGAGACGCCTACTTGCTGTTTTACCAGAGGCAGAAGTAGGAGAGTCAGACCCTGCAGCTGAGAGGCTACCCAGGGATCGTGATGACCCCCCCATGTACCACAGATTTAGAGTTTAGAGATTAACAATAAATTTTAAATCAGCAAACACAATGATGTTTTATCCAATGGAAAATGAGCTTCTTTGTTTCAGTACTACTTTAATTCTGTATTATTATGTGTAATCTTCTTTTCCTTTCGGCTTATAATAATATTACATATATGTAATACTGTATATTATATGTCTTGAGGTATTATGTGACATGTATTTTAATGTTGTATTATTATATGTAATATTGTATATTATATGTATTGACTGCCAGTAGAATTAACTGCTTAAATTTCCTTTTTAATTGTTTTGGTTCAAAATGTTTGCTGTGTGAAGCAAACTATCAACAACAAATACAGTTGAAATCTAGAGAATCATAGCTGAACATCTGCAGTAACAATAACACAGACTCATTACCACAGGGCTGGAGTGTCAAACTCAATCACGCAAGAGGCCAAAATTCAACACAGCTCCATTTACTGGTTTGTCTGATCACTCCCTCCATTAGTCTGGGGATAAAAAACCATTGGAATGACACCAGAGTTCAAGCACTGGACAGCAAACACTTGTTATGTTGGGTGTGAGAGTGGAACGCCATCGGCCATGAACAAACACAGCAGGACTCTCAGTCATAATGTCTACATTACTGATCAGTACAAATAAAATGTAACACTGTTTTGGCCACACACAACTTTAAACCCACATGTCATTAATACAGCATCACTAAACCATCATTTTTAACTAGATCACTGACGGGCCAATGAGCAGTTGTTCTCCTAACTCCCTCTTTTAACCAATCAGAGTGGTTGCTCCTTGATGAGATTAGATGTCTGACACAAACCAGCATTTAAACACAGCACCAGCCAGTATGTTGCTTTTCTATTGGCTGATGCTTGGGTTTTGTTTGAGCACCGAGGTGGTGCTGTGCAGCGTTAATGTATCAGATATGTATAGAACAGTGGTGGCCACAGTTTGTGTTCTTGAGAGATACTTTTAAAATGACAGTCAACACAAAAATGGACACACACCCACATATATATACACATAATACTGTATATATACAAGCAGTCCTCAACATACACAACACAATTGGTTCCAAGAGGTTGTTCATAAGTTGAATTGTTTATAAGTCGTTATATATGAGGTCATTTTACAGTTTTTTTCAGTCGCTACTAAGCGCTCACCCATACTTGAAATACTTTTTCTAAACTCTTAACGCAGACTCACACCTAGAAAGCACAACTGACCAAATGGTTAATTTTCTTCTCAAAAACACATTTTGTTAAATAAACACTAACTCTTCCTTTCAAAATAGAATACATCTTTTTCTGTACACACACTTTACCAAAACACTGGATATTCCACTCAAAATGAAATTACTATGTCAAAGAATAATGCCTGTTTTTCACTTCATAAGGTACATGCAGTCAATCAAAGTGCATACAGGTTTCAAAATACTGGGTATTGTTGACATTTGAAAAATTGCATACTTTTACAGTATATTTCAGTTTTAATGGTATTTGCATGCAAAATGTACACAAAATTTCTTGGTTGGGAACTTTATGTCCACATGCAATGTTCACATTCAAAAGCATTCCAGGAAAGAGCAAATCAGTTTTTTTCCTTTACAGTTTATCACAGGAGGAACAGTAAAAATACTGTTTACAATATGATAGAAAAGAAAAAGCTTACAGTGAACAAAATATCCATGAAACACACAAGAGCACCCAGAGAAAAAAGGGGGCAAGGGGGCCTACGTAAAAAAACACAAAATTACTGTCTCCAATCTCTACAATCTCTGATATCATCCAAGGCAATGCACCTGGGATAGAACCTCTTGGCAATGGTCAGCTGTATTTCAATGGGGGGGCAGTGACTCAGCGGTAGAGCTGGTCGTCCAATGTTCCAAGATCGGCAGTTCGATTCCTGATCCCACCCAAAAATACCCAGAGTGTGAGCTGACAGTGGGAGGTGTCAGCTCACCTCCGGAGCACTGCCAAGGCGCCCTTGAGCAAGGCGCTGTCCCCCTTACAAGTTGCTCATTTGGGCACACCATAAAGGAGCTGCCTGCCACTCTACCCCCCTCTGCATGCGTACAGGCCCCCTATGTGTGTGTTTGTTCAGGGCCTGTTCACACTAATATATGCACGTATGAATTACGAACACTAGAGTGTGCCACTAATTTCCCTTTCGGGATTAATTGAGTATATAACAAAAAAATTAAAAATTAAAAAAAAAAAATTCAATTGTTAGTTTATCAGCTGTGATATATTGTTTTTGAACTGTATCATTGCAGAAGCAGAGGTTTTTGTACTGTATATCAGTTTTGGAATATTGTTGTTGCTATTGTGGGATGCTGTGTGTTAACATTCGTAAATAATAAAAAAAACAATCCATAATTTTGTTGGGAGGTATAGCTTGTCTGTTAAGAAAATGAAAGCATTGTGGTAATATGTTCACTGACTGCATATTGTGTGAAAGCAACATGAAATGTGTGAATGGTATGGCCAGAAAAGACTGATGCTGTGCTAATTGTGTTTAGAGTTTTGAAAATGTGACTGCTGTTTGGACAAACGCTTATTAGCGACTGAAAAAAAACTGTAATGCCATCACAACTCTAAATGGTAAAGTACTATTCTCTAAGACTTACCAGAAACAATAACAGGACACAAAAAACCCCACAAATAAATTAAATGCTATGCTACCGTAATGTAACTTTTACATATCTACTTCTGCTGAATTAATTTGATCCTCAGGGATCCCATTTGTGTTTGCAACCTTCCCACCTCTTTATTGGTTGACGTGAACTGGAGGGATTCCTCACATGGCATCTGCTGTTGTTGCTTCCACTTCCAATATTGTTCATTGAAATGAATTACCCCCGTAAATATAAATATATTCAAACTGCCTCATTATGTCCAGAAAATTATTGCTTCATTTTAATTAGCTTTACTATAGTTTCCCTGAGAAGCCCCATACACTTCCCATTATTGCTTCTATAGTTCACACACACCCAAAGGTCGTTTGAACAGGTGGATTAAATTCAGTTGAAAGAGAGATCTTTATTTCATTACAATTTACTAATTTCTTAATCTTTAGCATCATTTTAGTATTTTGAAGTCACACTTTACGTTCATTCCATCCATTAAATGAGGGTGTGAGAAGCACACCATTTAGTACTAGCCTGATTTACATGTCAGATACTGAAAGTCTCACTGAAAACCCTGATTGAAAATTCAATAAAAATTCAAATCCTTGAAGCAAAGGCATGATTTTAACAGATCAGGATTTTTCACACATTTTCCCTAAAACTAGTTGTTCCTGTAACGACTGTATGTGCCTGCTACAATGTGACAGTTCTGTTTCTGTTTTGTTGTCAAACCTCAGTTCAAAATAGGAGCTGATGTGATTTGTTTGGCAGTACACATTTTCTCATTCATCACACACAAAAAGTTTCAACTAAAATCAAACACTGACGGTGGTTTCACCTTTAATCACTGTATTTCTTTTAAGGTTTCTTATTTGAATTTGAGATTTTCAGCATACTGTCTTACAAGAAATAAATATAGTTTGTATTTGTGTTGATGCTGTTCCTGACATTTTGACCCTTTGTGAGAGAAAAACATGCCAAATCAAGAGTTTGGCAGAACAAGTGCACCAAACAATACAAAAAGGTAGTATAGCTTTTCAAATACTGTATTGAAATTTCATTGTCACATTAGCAATGAATCAGTTGGGCTTGAAGGTGGCCCTCAGGCCAGACTTGCCCAAAGTGTGTTTCATCTTTCTAGGGCGGCTTAACAGAAAACATTTGAGAAGCACTGCTGTAATGAAACAGAACGGCTGTCCCAATTTGGTGGCTTTTTTATTATAAGATTTTACAAAACTTTTACCACAAAGAGAAACAGGAGAAGTGAAAGGATCAGCTGATCACATTATTTGTGTTTTTTATTGCGTGTATATTAGGAGGCAGGGCAGCTCAGTTTATGTGAGTTTATTTTTTGTTCAGAAGGCTCTTATTTGTTTCATGGATAATTTGTTCACTGTAAGCTTTTTCTTTTCTATCATATTGTAAACAGCATTTTTACTGTACCTCCTGTAATAAACTGTAAAGGAAAAAAACTGATTTGCTCTTTACTGGAATGCTTTTGAATGTGAACATAGCATGCGGACATACAGTTCCCAACAAAGAAATTTTCTGTACATTTTTCAGGCAAACACCATTAAAACTGAAATATAAAAGTCTATGCAATTTTTCAAATGTCAACAATACCCAGTATTTTGAAACCTGGTGTATTTTGATTGACTGCATGTACCTTATGAAGTGAAAACTAGCATTATTCTTTGACATAATAATTTCATTTTGAGTAGAATATCCAGTGTTTTGGTAAAGTGTGTGTACAGAAAAAGATGTATTTTATTTTGAAATGAAGAGTTAGTGTTTATTTAACAAAATGTGTTTTTGAGAAGAAAATTAACCATTAGGTCAATTGTGCTTTCTAGGTGTGAGTCTGCGTTAAGAGTTTAGAAAAAGTATTTCAAGTATGGGTGAGCGCTTGCTAGTGACTGAAAAAAACTGTAACGCTCCTCACAGAGGGGACACTGCTAAATCAAATGGTACTCAACAGCAGGGCCATGTTTTTGTTTTATTTTGAATCATTGTGCAAATAGTTGTGTTTGTTTTTAAATCACCAGCTTTAAACAGAGAAGATGTTCAGTCAGATCCGTCATCATTTGGACATGATGATGACAACAGCAGAACTTCTCTGACTTCCTCTCGCCTTACAAAGACTTTCAGGAGTGATGAGCAAACGTCTGAGCCCCTTTAGTCAGAGCGACAGGTTCTGCTGGAGTCATGGTCGGGTGTGAAGCAGCGTCACCAGCGACAGGAGCAGGGAGAGATTAGGATTATGAGTATTGCAGGTTGAACAGATTGCCTTTATGGGAAGGGGTCAGCGTTGATGCCAGCATTGTTTGACGACAACTGAGGGGAATGAAGAATGTCCTGTGTTCAGGTGTGTTCAGGTATGTTTAGGTCTGTTCAGGTGTGTTTAGGTCTGTTCATGTATGTTTATGTCTGTTCAGGTATGTTTAGGTCTGTTCAGGTGTGTTTGGGTGTGTTCACGTATACCTTCACTGGATCACATCTATGGTAATGTTGTTTCATTATGTGAGGTATTTTTGTGTGTGATTTGTCATGCACATTTTGAATGACATAATATATTTTCAACTCATTTGTGGAGTGCCTCTAAACATATCGGCTGGGACTGAAGGCGGCCCTCAGGTCAGTCACCAAACATTTCCCTTACTGCTGTTACCAAACAGGAAACAGGCTTGTTCAAAGTCTTAGCATAAATTCAGGTGCGTGTTTTTATGGAAAATGACTTAAGAAAGTGAGAGGGTTGCTGAATATGTCTAAATGCAGTATAACCCTGTATCATTCATTCATTCATCACTCATCATTACATCCAGGAGCTCTTCCAGTGGATTGATTAATCGCTTCTGTCACAGAAACAAAGCCATTTAATCAGAGAGCAGAGCAGCAGAGGATGAATTCCTGGTTATGTGAGGGAGGGAGACATTTCAGTCCTAAAATCTGTTGCTGGCGAGTCACCTCATCAAAATGTTCCACTCACAGTCAAACACATACCTGTTTTTTATGAATCCGAAATGTGCGGCTATAAATCAGTCATCTGAAAATTGAATTACTGCAGCTCCATTCATCCCACACCAATCACAGTGTGAACACGAAGCGGACAAAAGCTTTGTGTCTGAAATGAGATTAGAATGACTAATGTCTGTTGACGTATAACAGTTGTCTCACGCCTTATGAAGATTACACTAGCAATACACATTTTAGAGCCAGTGTACCATATGTCCTCTGCTTCAGTTCAAAAACAATATATCACAGCTGATAAACAAACAATTGAATATTTTTTTTAATTCTTAATATTTTTTTAATTTTATATACTCAATTAATCCTGAAAGGGAAATTAATGGCACACTCTAGTGTTAGTAATTCATACGTGCATATATTAGTGTGAACAGGCCCTGAACACACACTCACACACACAGGGGTCCTGTACGCATGCAGAGGGGGGTAGAGTGGCGGGCAGCTCCTTTAAGGTGCGCCCAAATGAGCAACTTATAAGTGTGACGGTGTTTGCTCAAGGGTGCCTCGGCAGTGCTCCGGAGATGAGCTGACCCACCATCGGCTAACCCTCCAGGTACTTTTGGGTGGGAGTGGGATTCGAACTGCAAATTTTGGAACATTGGACGACCCACTCGACCGCTGAGTCACTGCCCCCCCATTGACACACAGCTGATCATTGCCAAGGGTGGATCTGGCACACCGAGCGGTTGTATCCCAGGTGCATCGTCTAGGATGATATCAGAGATCGTAGAGATTGGAGACAGTAATTTTGTGTTTTTTTTATGTAGGTCCCCCCGCCCCCCTTTTTTTCTGGGAATTTTCCTGTTGTTGTTTTTTTTTGTTCAGAATGCTCTTATATGTTTCATGGCTATTTTGTTCACTGTAAGCTTTTTCTTTTCTATCATATTGTAAACAGTATTTTTACTGTACCTCCTGTAATAAACTGTAAAGGAAAAAAACTGATTTGCTCTTTACTGGAATGCTTTTGTATGTGAACATTGCATGTGGACGTACAGTTCCCAACAAAGAAATTCTGTGTACATTTTGCATGCAAATACCATTAAAACTGAAACATAAAAGTCTATGCAATTTTTCAAATGTCAACAATACCCAGTATTTTGAAACCTGGGGTATTTTGATTGACTGCATGTACCTTATGAAGTGAAAAACAAGCATTATTCTTTGACACAGTAATTTCATTTTGAGTGGAATATCCAGTGTTTTGGTAAAGTGTGTGTACAGAAAAAGATGTATTTTATTTTGAAATGAAGAGTTAGTGTTTATTTAACAAAATGTGTTTTTGAGAAGAAAATTAACCATTAGGTCAATTGTGCTTTCTAGGTGCGAGTCTGTGTTAAGAGTTTAGAAAAAGTATTTGAAGCATGGGTAAGCGCTTGCTAGCGACTGAAAAAAACTGTAATCCCCATGTGCTGAAATTCTTCTTTTACAGAGTGCATGCGCACACCCACACACTCTAATATAAAACAAAGGAGGTGCAACATTGTCCAGGAATGTGCAAAAACCAGTGCTCTGATCTGAGAACAGAGTTGTTGATGATGCAGTAAGTAACTAGTGTCCTTCAGTCACATCCTTTCTGACTGTCAGCGATCAAACAACAACTCATTTTAAAGATAGGTGATTTTTCTCTATTACTACCTCCAAAGTCCAAAGTTGTGTGTATTTCACCAGGTACATTGTTGAGTTAGCTCAGTAGGAATTACGCCTCGCAGTGCAGTTTTACATCCCTGTTTTTTTGTGCACAGGATGTGAGACTTAATTTCCATTATACCAATGTTAATTGGTGATCCACCTACAAAACCTGACATTACTTTCAGCTGCATTTTTGCTTATGGATGTATAAAAGAGGTATGTGCTGTGACTCATTCAAACTTGTTATTAATTTTTTACAATTTAAAAGTCAGTTTGGTTGCATCTGAATGTACAAGAGTCATTTCAGTGCACATGCTATTCCTGTTTTTCCCACTTAAATGAAACACCGTGTGCCTTTTCTGTGCCCATTGATTCATTAGGATGTTCATAAACCTGTGGAAATGTTAAAAGAATTTGAAAGTGTAAAGGCTCAACTTATTAAATGTTACTCAATTATTTTTATGGTTTTGTTAGGGTGGTAAATGGATGCAATGTAGATACAAGCCTCACCTATGTCCACCCTGATACGAATGTTGCTGCACATAGTAGAGTTTAGCATGCAGCTCCACCTCACAGACCCATCCAGATAAGCCCAGCACCAGTTTGTGTGGCTGCATAAAGCTGGTGTTAATCACCATTATTCATAAGATGCTTTACATTTAACGGGCCAGGAATTTTTTTTGTGAGGTCTTTGAATTTTATTACTATTAATGTTTCTGTTCTCCAAGCCATTTAACCCCATATTTATCAACTCTTTATTCAAAAACATTCACTCCATGCCCAATCCTTCTCAATTTGCGTTTATGCATCTAATGTTTTTCAGTATATTCAATATATAGTTTTTTCAGACAACTGAGTTATTTAATGCATGACAACTTCCTGTAAGGCATCTATAAGGTGTAAAGTTAATTTGTGATTGACATTATATAGCAAATGTTGATCATGTAGATGTGTATTGATTCGGCTTTATTTGATCATTGGTGTGAAGAAGCACTAATGATTGATGAACTATGTCTTTTATCATTCTCTATGGTGGAGCTAACACACGACTACAGCTGAAGGTCAGAAGGAATCCATCAAGAAGGACCTTGAGTCAAATAGAAAAACCTCTAATAAGTTGTATAAGAATAAAATGCTATTTCTTCTTGAGTTCCAGAAACATTTTAAATAGATTTAAAGATCCATGTAAATAGACTTTTTTCATGAAGAAAGGTAAAGTATATAAAGGACTTGCTAATGTGTTAAGATATCAAATATAATTACAGCTGTTATAATGTCATCAATCATTTCTATTGTTAGTGTATGGCAGCTAGAGAAACTGATAAACACCCATAAATGTCCTCATTTCTGTGAGAAACTTTGTTGCTATATGGGATTAACAACAGATCACTGCCGGAAAATGTTCTTTTGAAAATGAAACACAGCAGCAATGTAGACGCCTCTTGGCCATCAAACTCAGTGTGTACTTACCATATTGAGCAACCATTTGAAGGGAGCATATGCAGGAGATTCAACTACAGCAAAGAACTGAAGCCTATTTTTTTGGACATGGGTTTTGATGTGTAACAGGATGCTGGAGTCCGTCAGGCGGCAGCACACAGGCGTCTTTGAGCTGCATGGACTCCTGACAGGTGGTGTCACTCCTACGCGCTGCAAGCCGCTCAGTCGAGCAGTGCAGATGGTGCGTTGCAAGCTGTGTATGTCGACAGATACTGTGTAACCCCCCATCACCGATTCCTCTTCACAGCATGTCACATGATCTTCTTCTGCAGGAAGGAGTAATAACACAAGCGGTAATGTGTTTTGTATTTACAACAAAGATAGGAAAATATAATGTTGTGTAAAGACTAACGAAACAAACCAACAAAGCATGAAATCATTGAGCAAAACACTGTTGACAACGATGCCATGAGTTGAAATGAGAGACAATGTTCTGAGTTACAGTATTTACATTACATTTCATGTGGAAGTAATAAATCTGAAGGTTGACTGAAATCTGCACATACCCATCTAAAACATGTAGTCTGAAAGTTGACATGAATTCTGTAGTGAATTCACAAAATGCCTAAAATATTATGAGTCAAAGTGAAGCGAGAACACAAACTGGGACCAGATTCCTGTCCATCTGTTGTTGGGTATTCCACATGCTTAAAAGGAGCAATTTGTAAAATACTTAGCTTCAGATATATTAGGGCAGGACATCACCGCCATGAATATAGCCTGCTACTATCTTGTTAGCTGCAGTTATCCATCGCTGTAGCCATAGCAACCAATGATAGCTTTCTGGATCTCAGTTTGTCCTTTACTGTTTCCTAAGGATAAAGGTGTGACAATAGTAACATGGAGCGCTGGTGCACCTGTATGGGTGATGTCATGACAAGACAGGCTGAGGATAGCTGGTTCAGTGCAGTAGGCATCGCTGCAGTATAACCAGATAGCTTTCTTTGCTCTTTTTGATCATGTTAGTTCATTGTATGAATGCTCTGAACTGAAAATCGGGTCGTATCTTACAAATTTCTCCTTTAATCATTGGCAAAAGAAACAACTTTAGATGTCAAATAAATATCAAACTATAAATTTCACTACATCATTTACTTGTTCAGAATGAGATGAAAAGATGGATACCGATCTTGCGTTTGTGCTCTCACTGCGTAGCAGCCATTTAGCCTAGCTTAGCATAAGAAATGGAAACAGAGGAACATAGCTAGTTATACCTAGCTCTTCTAAAGCTCACTGATGAATAAAGGTCGTTTAATCTGGAGATACACAAAAGTAAACATGACAACCTGTGGAAATCTGTTCTGACCAGAAAATAGTCACAAGATGTGCAGTTCAAGCATTTATGTTCATTAAATAGAACTCATTTGGCGGGCTACCCAGTGATCCATAAAAATTGTGGATTAATGCTGGTTAGCATGTTTGTAGTCTTCATGCTATGCTAAGTCAACTGACAGTGTGTTGTAGATCTTCTTAAAACATAAGCACGGTTACCAAGATGTTTAAATACCCCATAAATAACAACAGTGAATGACTATTTTAAAAAATGCTGGTATGGATCCCATCACCCTCTGACCTTTAAATCAAAGCTACTGCTTGACATCTTAGCACACAGCTAATTGCCCTGATAATCATAGAAGGGAGTCCCAGCAGTACCAGTGTCCACTGAAAAAAAACAAAAAACAGTGAACATCTGGAGGCAAATGAGAGTTTGAGATTTTAGGAGTCATGTTAAAGCAAAGCTAAACTAACCAGCGATTCACAGAGCTAGCATGCACGACAGCAACCTCAATCTTACCAGCACATTCAAATATGAATTGTTTCTTTGTAAATGACTTCCAGATCTCAAACTCAAAGTTCAGAATTCAGTGATCGTATTTGTCCTTGTGCACATTAACGATCAGCAATATGATGAGGCTTTGTCAGCTATCTCATCACGAGTAGCACGTGGTATTTCATCAACCCCACTTTATGCTGTATGGGTACAGTTTTATTAACACACCTAAGGGGTTGTTGTGTGAACACTGGAGAGTCTGTGCCTCATCCTATGAGGCATCCCAGCTCCTGAGATGTCAGAGCAGACAGTGATCTACAGTCCATTGCTGTGAAACACATCTGTTCATGATAATTCCCTGTGACTGTGCAGATACAGAATTAGTGAGTGACAGTTCCGTCATTGTCTCGACTCATAATGACAGAAACGACTATTCTGTTCCTTACAATGAGGAGAGAAATTAGTTAAAAACATCATTGCATTAATTGACATAGTAAAGCCAGTAGATTAAGTTGAAGAGGGAGAAAGTGAAAGGGAATATTATCCGTGACCATCTGTCGATGGTGTTCACATCGGTCAGGTCTGGGATTTTGATTTTGAGCTGCGAGGATCTCCTCCGCAGGCGGGTTTTCTTTAAATGTGCGTTTCTATCCAGGCTCGCCTCTCGTGGCGTGCTGGGCTTCCTGTACTGGACCCCCGAGTTGTCAAACATCATGGAGGAAGAGTTGTGGGTGTCGCTCACGGTGGTTGTGATCTCATTTCCTCCCACTTCGTTGTGGATCTCCAAGGTTGTCAGCAAAATGTTCCCCTGGGAGTCGACCTACACACAACAGACAGGAATTCTGTTAAAAATGGGCCCAGTGCTGAGGCTTCGGTGACTGATGACACAGGCGCAGCACGCCTCAGGCCCCGCGCCGCCGTCTTCTAGAAGGCTGACAGATTGCAGCCTGAGAAACAGAGAGCGGCCTTCAAAAACAGGTTTCTTCTCCCAAAATTAAATCACTTCGCACAAATCAGCTCAAGGTTGGACTGGATGGCTGTAATACTCGTGTCATGACAACTATTGCTTTCCACACAAAACATATAAATCATTCAGACATGTGGCAAAAATAGAAGCACAGTATGAACAAAAATATGGTGGCGACGTGAGAGGAGGTGACTTGGCGAATATATTTTTCTTACCCCATAAAAACAGGATAAACTCACACCTCACTTACATGATGCATAATCTCCTTTTGTTAAATCCTCCAGATGTGTGATGAAACAAAGATATCAACATTTATTTATCACAAGAAAATGATGTAAGCAATTTTGTGGAATGTGTGAAAAACTCATTCTCCAAAACTAGAATAAAATCTTCTCATTTGTCTTATTTGGAGTTTTCTCTTGAATCTGATCTAATTAACTCTCTCTCATAGGTAACATATCCAGGTGTACTTTAATTAATGGATAAATGGTAAACCTTTTTCAGCAACAACAGATCTACAGATCTTCCTTCCTTCATTCATTACGTATATTTTCATAAAGAAAACACTTTTTTTCTGCGTTGAAAAACACTGAAAAACAGTGTCTTTCAGTTTTTATGATAACAGATATATATGACAAAATGTTAATATGATGATGATGCTGATAAAACAGAAATTACTTAAACATTTCATAATTCTAAAATGTTTTTACGATAATGGAAATTAGAAATAATAATAAATGTGTGCTTGGGTTTACTCAGGGGATATAAAGGCCACAAACATATCCAGACAACAAGAAGGTGAAACCACAGAGGTGAAGAGAAAGACAAAACATACAGAACTGTTGTGGTGAGTCAGACACAAATGGTTGCTTGAGATGTTGTGATTAAACACATTCATCTTGAAATGAGGAGGTCCAACTTTGCCATGTAGCAGCAAAGTTTCAGAGGAGGTTTTGTAGATGTGACACAACAGGCAGTGACAGCCACTCACCCGCCGTGAGTGATGACGCCCCTTTACCTGATTGGACTGTTTAACGCACGAAGACTTGCAATTGCGTCGCTCCAGAAAGGACTAGCCAGGAGAAACACAAACACAAACCTTTTCGTTTGAGGTTTTACTCAGAGGCTGGGTGAGAAGGAGGAAGTGGTTTGAACAAGCCTACGGTTGACACAGAGCGTGACATCATTTGATCCAAGCGATTACTTTCTACCAATGTGCATATGTACACAGTGTATGTTCACATTCTAAAATCTGTCTCTACTGAGTGTAAACCTTCCTTGTTATTTGCAGAAAGATGAGACATTTAATCTCAATCTGACTACAAGGTTTACTTTAGCATTTGAAGCTGTGGACCTCCAGACCTGACCTGCTGCCTTTGGGAAATGGATACAGACATGTAGAATCTTACACCACATGAACAGCACAGTCGGTATCACAGGTGGAAACTGAAATAATGTGCTTTACATTTTAAGGACTGGCTTTACTGCAATTGGTTTAAAATGATGCCTGTGGCTCTAAACAGACGACGGGCTCTAGCGTGTGTGACGCTCTTCTCACCTTGGGTTTATCAAATTTGTCATTATTCGTCTTTTGCGCCTTGTCTGCAAGTTTCTTCTGCATCTGAGGACCTCTTCCAAAGAAGATGTAGTTGACAAAGGCATACTCCAGCAGAGCCAGGAAGACGAAGACGAAGCAGCCCATCAGGTACATGTCTATCGCTTTGACGTAGGGAATTTTGGGCAGAGTCTCTCTTAGATGGGTGTTGATAGTTGTCATGGTAAGGACAGTGGTGATCCCTGGGAGAAAACCCACAAATGAGCTTAATCATAACCAATGTTAATTCACACAGAATTTCTTTTTGTTCCATTAATGAATCCATGTTTTTGTGTCTGCCAGTGAAACAGCCTCTGCTTTATATTTGAGTTTTTTTCTTAGTCTCATCACTCATGCGCCAACTGGACCAATTAATAACTAATGGATGGTAAATGTTTAAATATGTTATGATTCCCATATTAATACATTTATTTCCAGCATTCACATTTACCATCATTTTTTGCTGTCAATGGAACAGAAACAATTTTTTTTCCTCTATAACATTATAAATGAGATACAGTATGTGTAAAAAAATCCTTTATCTCAGACCTATATCAAACCCAAGTCTTAAAAAAAAGCATGAAAACCTTTCAAGACTGTTATGATGACGTTCCAGGATTCCTGTTATTGGCGAGTCTGAACTGACTTACTTGGATGAGCAGGACGTGTTCCTCTATAAGGAAGCCTGGAGCGACCAGACTCAGCAAATACTCAGTAGTGTAGTAATTCCCTCCATAATGTGCAGCAGCAACAACAAATGTGCCCGTGTTGTTTTGTGTCTCCTGAAAGGCTCACCGACCAGGACGACGAGTCTATTTCTGTCGACTCAGGCTTACATAATTAAAATAAAAATGCTGCACAATACAGTCCTCTGTGTGTGTGTGTGTGCGTGTATGTGTTGGGGGGGGTTGAGGATGCCGTGGGTTTATGAGATTGATTTCTGCAGAACACGGAGAAAAAATCTAAAATCTCTGCAGTCTCAGAGGAGAGTTACTCTGTAAGTATGAACCAAAGTGTTTTCAGGGCAACAGCAACCCAGTTTGTTGTTGTTAACATTAAATGATGGTATCTGCTGTGCACACCCATCCTGGGGGATCTGATCACACCTTTGACTCCATCGGATCACAACTGACACCATTATAATGTGTTTCCCGTGTGCCACGTTCAACCCTCTGCATAAATACATAAACACATCGTCGGGACAGCAGACCAGTGCTCTAATATAATATAAAGCCAAACAAGAACACATTGGTAGTTAAGAATTCACCTTGAACATTCATTCATTCATTGTCAGGACCCACTGCAGCCTGTTCCAGCAGACTGAGGGTGTGAGGCAGGGGATCCTCTCGGTGTGACGCCAGTGCACCGCGGAGCCACACAGAGACACAGACAACCACATACGCATACATTCACTTCCATGGGCAATTTGAGACCGGATAATGAACCTGAAGCGCATGTTTTTGAAGGTGGGAGGAAGACGGAGAACCCGGAGGGAACCCACGCAGACACGGGGAGAACATGGAAACGGAGCGGGTCTCTAACCCGCAACCGCCTTGCTGTGCGGCGACAGCGCTACCCACTGCGCCACCGTGCCGCCCATGTTCACATGTACAAATGATTATTGCTATCTTTACGACTACTACATGCATGTCACTATTCTAAGAGATGATAATTTACTAAACCCACCCACCCAGCAATTTTAGCTTAAGAACTCATCATAGCGGTTTTGTTCAGGGGTAAACCAATGACAGTCAGTCTATAGAGACATTGACAAAATATTTAAACAATGTTTATCTGCCGTTTACAAACTGCAATCTTCATGTGTTCAGTGAAATAGCTCCATACCCCCAGTATTACTAATGATGCTTAAAAGACCAAAGAAGACTTTGGCTGACTTCATTAATTTTCAGCGACATACGTAGACTATAATAAGAAATCTCTATCACAGTCATTACTGTAACAATGGAAGTTTAAAACAATGATACTGAAACCGTTATCCTGTTTAGTATTACATTAGATAAAAACATGCTGTTCCTCATTGTCACAGCCTGTCAATGAACATGATGTGTAAAAAACAACCATGCAGCATAAAACATTATGCCAAATATGCCAAACTATAATTATAAAAACAATAATAATCCTATCATTTCTGTACAATACAGTCATTTCAAATTTTAAACTACAATCATTTAAAAAAACATCAGCAAGCTAAACGGCTACATGAATAACAGCTGATTCAGCTTTATTTACTGTGGACAGTTGTCACGTCTGAATCAAGTGCTTCACCTGTCAGAGAAGAGAAGCTTGTTTTCATCTCCTTCTTTACACTGAGGGGGAATTGTGGAATATTACTGTGAATCTGAGGAAAGATTTGTCTCTACATATCTACACATACATTGAGACTCACACACCTTCACCTCAGCTCAAATGGAATTTTCCTTCGTTCATTTTTGAGGCCAGTTGCATATCCCTGCAAATTTATTTTGCCTGAGGATACTCATGTGACCATAATGGTAGATGGTGGATGGAAACTTGCAGTAAATCACCACCTAGACCCGACTGAATTTTCAGAGTACATTAAGTGTAAATGTCAGGATTGGCAGTTGCTCCCTCTCTCTCTCTCCTCTTCGGTGTCACACCTGGGTCCCACCTACCTGGGCGTGGCCACTCCTGGCAGCAGAACAGCACACCTGTCTTCAATTTTCCAATTTCCAGACCTTCATGAGGACCAGCTTCTCACCATTCATTGGCAGTTCATTTGTACTGCTAGTCAGTATCATCACCGTGGCTCTCATGACTCAAACCTTGACTTGTGGTAACTCTATTCTCTCCATGTTTCTAGTTCTGGTCTGCTGCCTGTTGCCTGATCACTTTTCAGCCCACCTGCCTACTTCAACTACTTACCTCCTGCCGACTCACCCGCTCAGCCTGGTCATCTGGTCCACCATCTCTCCACATTTTTGTTAAATAAATTTCTTTTTTCACTTGCCTCACGTGCTTTGCATTTGGGTCCTACAGTAAACCCTGACAGTAAATGGTTTTAAGTGCATTGATTGTTCCGTGTCTCAGACAGCGGTCTTCTCACTGCGGAGTCCTCACTGTCCCCTGAACAAGTCTGTCCCTCAAATCTACCAGCTGAGCAGGTAACTGTAAACACCGTTCAATCATTTTTTAATTTCATTCCATTTTTAACTTCATGGGTCAATATTCCATTAGAGATCAATGTGCTCTGGGGTAGGATGGTGTTTTCCTGTGGTGACCTGAGCCTTTTACTGTTTCACTCCCAGAGGCATGTGGAAGGTGTGAGTGGTAGATCCAGGTCAGCCTCCTATCACATGACAGCTAGCAGCCCCAAAAAGGCTGAAATGAAAATACAGCCATAGTAAAACATTTTCTGTATCTAAATACATATGACTTAAGTGCATTCAGAACTGATGTTCTTTATACAAGTCAAGTGAATGAAACTGATGATCCTCAACACCACTGACCCTGGGCGTCTGCAGAATTCTTTATGCTATAACTGGGCTTGTTATCAATTTGCTAGAGGGCATTTAAGTTATAATTTGGATTAGATGTCAAAAAAATTCCTTATTTCTGTTCAACAAATGAATGGACATTACAATAAGGGTGGGTGGGATAGGTGAGGAAGCCGGACCATAGGGCATTCATAACATTAACTCTGTAGTGGATCTCTTCGGTAAAAACATTTTGCAAATGACAGCCGACCAAATGACAGGTGAAGAAAAAGTTCACTTCCAGTGAGCGGCGCACACACACAAAATTCAAACCAGTCAGAGATGCTTTCCTCTGGAATCTGCCCTACAAGTTCTGTTTCTCTATCAGGCTCCATTTTAATGATGTGTACCTGGTTAAATAAGTGGTGTGGTCAATGACTGATTCGAGCTTTAACTCTCTAAAAAAAGGTTAGGTCGTGAAAATAATAGATTCCCATGACAAAGAAGGAAGGTGCTGCCATGTACCTCATGACATCTTTAACCTTTGGAAAAGCTGTGGATTAGGTGAAAAAATTGTCTTCCATTTATTGCAAGGTTGGTCGTTTGAGCCTGAATCGACGTGAGCTACTTAACCCCAACCTGTTCCATAAGAGCTGCTCATTGCTCCTTAGGGATCGGTCAAATGCACAGAAAAATGTCCCCCCAGGGATCAATAAAGTATTGAAAAAAAGGCTCTAACCATGTTTTAAAGAATGACTCTGAAATGCTGTCATATTGTTCACCTTTGTTACGCCAATCACACGTAAATAATTAAATGATTTTCATATTTCAAAAGTCTAAAGGAGTTTTTGTAACACATTGTTCACTGCACATCCACGTTGAACAGCAAACTGCAGGATCTCTGTGCAGCACAGATGACATGTGACTGAATGTGAAACTGAGGTCAACCCACTGCGTGGTAAACGTCATACCTAATGCAACTCTGGCAGCAGAGGCATCGTAATTTATCCAGAACGACACCCAGGACAGGATGGTGATAAGGATAGAGGGCATGTACGTCTGCAGGATGAAGTATCCGATGTTTCGCTTCAGCTTGAAGCTCAGAGACAGTCGAGGGTAGGCACCTGCAGGAAAGCACAGCAAAGAAAGCCCTCTTTAATTTAAGAGGAGTGTGGGGGTGTCTAGCACTCTGTTTTGGTTCCTATGGCAATGGCTTGCGAAATTATTCCATCACCATGGAAACATACAAGCATAGTGCTAATTGCAAATCATCTTTTGAAACTTTGATGCTGTGTGTGTGTGTGTGTGTGTGTAAATGCAATAGTAGAGCAAAATGTAAAATTCACAAGTTTCATCACTGATTCACACGAGAGACTTTATCACTTCACAACATAGAGACCAAAGACAGAAAACACATAATGAGCAACACAGCCTGAACCCACCAGTGGAAAAGACCACGTTCCTGGAAACCAGTTTGTAGTCGACTATGGAGAACTGAGGGAGCTCGATTCTTGTCACTCCAGTCACGGCCGTCTCTCCTCCTTTCCAGTAGAACTCTATGTCGTCTGTTGTATAGCCATCTGCACAGCCAACAGGGAAGGTGTGATTCATGTGAGAAGAAATGAATTGGGAAACGCAGCTGTCTCATTTTGTTAGCGAGCTTGAATTACTAATATATTTGTATTTGCTGCAGTGTAATCTGGGAGCCTAATTGCTCCTCCTGATTTACAGTAACTCTTCTGAATCGCACAGACCCGCCTGGATATGACTGCTGATTACATGAGATGTAAATCATTGGCATGTGTGTCACAGCGGGCAGACAGACTTCTAGAACATGCATGGGAGCCATAATTATCAACAGTGTTAGCGTAGATAGCCATATATTATGATGCCGGGTGGAGTCAGATGAAGCTGTAATGTGGTCTACTCTAGAATTCACCGTCTGGTCGGAACCAGAATGGACACAGTGGGTCTGACTAGGGAGAGCGAAGCAGGCAATCTGAATGAGATACGACTGTTTAATAAATCAAATGCAATTCCTGTGCAGTTTCTGTCTCCATGAGATGAGGAGTGAGGCTTTAACTTACAACTCTCAATTTCCAGAGTGCAGTTCTGTTCGTCCAGCGGGTATCTCCTCAGATCCATCATACAGGCTGCTGTCGTTGTGATTCTGAATCAAAGTGAAGCCATAGCACATATATACATTACTCGGGCTGCCTTGCTTTAAGTTGTTTGAATGATTGTGTCAAATGCTGGAAAATAACAAATACAAAGAGATGTACTAGATTACATTCGACAAGACAAAAAACTTGATTTTAAAACTCATTGAGACCCAAACGTCTTTGCTGTTCAGTGACATTCATTCTTTGTAAGTCAGAGCCCCTGTCAGTTTGTGCTGATGGTTTAGAGACCTGCAGTCATACTCTGACAATCCTATCCTCAGCCCAGATTAATTTAAGAGGCA
The DNA here is from genome assembly GCA_013358685.1 of Antennarius maculatus. NCBI lineage: Eukaryota > Metazoa > Chordata > Actinopteri > Lophiiformes > Antennariidae > Antennarius > Antennarius maculatus. The sequence goes on along the minus strand of CM023610.1, from coordinate 11,640,523 downwards.
TGACCTGAAAGGAGAGCCACTACATTAACAAACATTAGCATGACAACAGAAAAAAAACACATTTCATTGGAAGCCTCCTACATGATAGCATAAAGACATGTGATACATGTGATAAAAATAAATATAACCTGAGAGCATGAACAATGGATTGCTTGGTGATCATTAAACTACAGTGGACAGTGGTCTGGCATGTTGAAAATGTGTGAATACAACTGTTTGTGTGCAAACTTGTACAGGTAAATATGCCTGTAGCTGCAATCAGTGATCAAATCTTTTCACAAGTAGCCCTACTGCAGTGGAGTGCAGTCATATATGTTAAATAATTATAAATAAACAATTCCAGTTGTTTATTCCACTCATCTCAACTCATCATTGTTTTACACTCAAACTTCAAATGAGTTTTCAATCACAAGCAAATGACTGAAGTTTTTTTCTTGGACACAGGAGTGAGGCATAACTTGTAGTTCATTTAAATCCATTTTTCTTTTCAGAACACATGATCTACAGCAGTGGTCCCCTACCCCGGGCCGTCGACCAGTACCGGTCTGTGGATCAACTGGTAACGGGACACACAGAAAGAAGACAGAACTTTTTTTCCGTTTCACTTATGATCTGATTCTGAACAACGGTTTTTTGGGGATTCTGTCTCACACGTCTGTCTATGAGTCACTTGACCCTTGTCAAGGTGCTTGCCTCGGTCACATGACTACCTTCTTAAAGGGGACGCTCCGGCCGCAAACACAGAACACATTACCGCTATATTGAAATTCACAAGCTAGCAAAACAAACAAGAAACCAAAGTTGGTGTGATGTTACGAGGACGCTGCCAATAAAGTTGATAAGCATTGGATTTCAGTTTATTATTATATTTAGAAAAGAAAAACAGCTTTTATGCTGGTTGTATTATTTTATTTTGTTGTATTTACCTGCTACACTTTAAAGGCCGGTCCGTGAAAATGTTGTCTGACGTTAAACTGGTCCGTGGTGCAAAGAAGGTTGTGGACCAGTGATCTACTCTGCTGCTGGGTAAATGGACTTGCTGTTCTGAGTACAGTAATTCTATAACAACTGTTGGGGATGGGTGATTACACACATATGGAGAGAAACCTCCTCACCAGCGTTTATAATAACATGACATTAGATTAAAACAAAAGTGTGAACACTGCGTAGTCTCTATGAGCAAAGGCTTTGGGGAAACTATGAAATAAACTGAGAGGACCTACGTGTGGGTTGTCAAGGTAACCACAGTTCTTACCTGAGGCCGTAGAGAACAGTACCATCCGGGTGTAGCCGAATCATGCGGTTCTTGACGGTGACACCATGAACAAAGGACTTCTTGTCGTTGAGGAAGTAGGTGTCTGGGACCCAGAGTTGGTCTGCTACTCTGTTGTCCAGAGTCAGGTTGAGAGGGATCCCTGCATAGGCCAGCCTCTTATCTCTCCAGTACTGCTGGAAGTACATCGTCAGAGTGTAGTCCTGGAGGGGGTGCAGACAACAGAGCACGGTTACACTCTAAAAGTAGAATCTAATTCTACCACTACACGGTGAATGCAGTAAAAACCAGAGGGTAGCGCACGGACAAAAAAGATGGCGTGGGAACCAAATGACAAAAAAAAAAACACTGTAAAAAAATGGTGTTCTCTGACTCTAAAGAAACTCTGTAGAGTTTTGTCATCTTCTTTGCATGAAATCCAAAAAAATGCCACATGTTTTTTAGTGATTCTCCAGTTTCATAACATTAAACATAATTTGTGCTCTTGTTGTTTGTATTATTCTCAATCAGAATCATAGCGGCAGAATGATGGTTCTCACTTGTTTCACAGACAGTTGGTTTTGATTTACTGATTCCAGTAAAATGGAAGTTCACTCAACTGAGCAAATTTCTTTCCAGGCTAACATTTTTTATGCCAGTCTTTCTAACATTGAGCAAGGTGAACATTTATCAAATCCAGAAGTCAAAAAACTAATAGTTGCAAGATTGACAAATGGCTGTCTCATTAGAATCTTCTGAGTGAGTCAGACTTAAAGTCTCCATGAGAAACTTCTTCCAGCTGCACAATCTCAACCTCAAGAGACTCCTGGTCCTGCAGGTACAGCATGAATGCATAGCTTTAGCTCAGTGATGGATAAAAAAAAAAGATGTGAAGAAAGAAAGAAGAACAAACAGACATATTACCAGGCATACATGCAATGTCATGAGGCTATTTTAATAATTTATTTGACATTTGTTTGTAGCTAGTTCTACAAGTGAATCCATCAGAACACAAAAGCTTTTCCAGGCCTTTAATGGAGCTCTTTATTGCTCGCCTGGCGTTGTTCTGCTGACTAATGTCCTTTTAAATAAATAAGCAGGTCTCAGGAAATAAACAAAAACTTGGCCAGCACTGAAAATGCCTACATCTAAATGCTCTGCTGTAATGACATGTCATAAATTGTAAAAATACCTAAATTTCCTTGGGATGTAAAAATCAATAGCAGTGTTTCTTTCTAATTATAGGACCCCACAGTTCCCCAGTTAGGGAACCTCATTTTAGACAAATATAAAGAATTCCAATATTTACCCTCAGTGCATTATAGACAGCACCAGAGGAGCGAAGCCGTCGTATGAAGTATAGACTTGTTTTCTGCTTGAAATGTATTACACTAAATGATTTAACTGAAAGAATAATATAATATTGATTTCTATGAATTATTCAGTGTGTGTGTGTGTATGTGTGTGTGTAACTCAGGAGACATATTTGGTCTCCAGTCATACTACATGGAAAAAGTTGCCACTAGTTACTGAAGCTGTGGGTTTTCAACCATTTAATTGCCTTTTTTGTTACACAGAATATTTTGACAGTTGAAATATGATTAATGATACTCCTGACTACAATTTTATATAAAAAAATGGGTCATAGACCATTTTTCAAGTTGTCAGAGTAGGTGTAGGCTTTACAGTAGTCCATGTAATTAGGTATAACTGCTGGGTTTTATTTCTTTAGTGTGTGTAGAGAGGCCTTTAGTCGTCACGAGTGTGTTTCTCCCTCTGCTGTCATTACGCTCTCTCCCACATGCAGCAGAGGTGTGGGCGGGGTGAGTCAACTTCACACATCAGCTGCTCTACTATCAACCCTCTCACTCCAAGTCTGGACCGCGGCTATTCCAATCTGCTTTTCATCTTCAGATCCCAGTGCAGCAGTCGACTTTGGCGTCTAATAGACTGATTTAGCATCTTGGAAAAAAAATCACATACCACATAACACACTGTACACTACACCCTCATGCTGACTAACCTGCCGTGTCCCACAGGGCTCTAATCCAGGCCTCCGTGTGTTCCCTAAAGAGGACTTACAGTTAAGGGACAGGAAGTAGCCCTGATCCAACAACTAACTCACTAACTCAAAAATTTGGGCAGTACAGAGGGGCACTAGGTAGCACTGTTGCCTTACTGATTCAGTTCCACCTGGGACTTTTCTGTGAAGAGTTTGTACGTTCTCCTTGTGTCTGCGTGGGTTCTCTACAGGTTCTCAGGCTTCACCTCAGAGAACATGAAACTTAGATGAACTGGTTGCTGTAAATTGTCCATAGAGTGTGGATCTGTGATGACCTGGTGTCTTGTCCAGAATGTATCCCACTTTTCAATTACATGATTACGGTCATTTCATCTTCAAGAAGATGAATTAGTTACCAAAATTTGAGTGCCATGTGAGGGAGCCAGCAAATGGCTGAAAAAAAAAAACCATGGTGACGACTTTTTAAATTTTTTTAGCTCTGACTTCTGACAAAGAGTCAATCCATTGTACTTGGAACTTTCTTTTTGTCTCATCCATGTGTACTTTTCCATCTCATTTCCAAATTTAATGAACATGTTGTCCGCTAGATTGGCTAGCTTAGGCTAACAGCGCTAAAACTGACAAAAGGCCTTAATTCCTGAGGCACCAGTGCCAGTGGTGAATAGCAGAAAGCAAAACCCCATCCTGTGGGGTGTCGTTGTAGTTAGAAAAGGGCTCTATTGGGAAATGGTGTCAGAGAGAGAAGAGTAATTATCTCAGGTGTCTGATGTTTTACTGAGTTCTCTTTCCGTCATACTGCTTGATGGAGCAAGTGAATCCACACAGAGTTAACAGCAGGACAGCTGTAACAGCTGTTACAGACATTTAAAAAGATAAAACTGCAAAAGCACTATCAAATGATAAACATCAGAAATGATTATCAGAATAGTTTTCATGTATCATCTTCTAATTCCTCTCATGATGTAAGATAGACAGATATAGTATCTGTCTGTCCGCCTGTCTATCTGTCTATTTTCATTCATTCATCATCTATCCCTCATCCGCTGTTGCGAGTCACGGGGAGCTGGAGCCTATCCCAACTGACTGAGGCCATGAGGCGGGGCGCTACACCAGTGCACCACGGAATCTATCTCTTTATCTATCTTTTTCTATGGTTTAATTAATACTGTTCTAGATCACTTCTTTTTAATATTGATTTTGAGATTTTGTTTCACGCATGAGCTTGACATGTATGAAGCATTGACAACTTGTTTTTTGTTTTTTTAAATGTAAAATGTTCTTTAAAAATCAATGTGACAGATTCTTGTAGAGAACTGTCTGATTGTTCATCACCACCTGTCTGGCTGTCTCCTTGCCACCTGTTCCCAGTGTATGTCTGCTGTTGTCAGGTCATGTGCTTTGCCTCCTACCTGCTCCTGTCATTCCCTGTATTACTCCATACTCCATGTGTAGGTGCGGCATTGGCTTAGCAGTAGAGCGGGTCGTCCAGTGATCCCAAGATCGGCGATTCCATTCCCGCTCCCGCCCACCTCAGAGTGTGAGCTGACAGTGAGAGGTGTCAGCTCACCTCCGGAGCAATGCCGAGGTGCCCTTGAGCAAGGCGCCATCCCCCTTTACAAGTTGCTCATTTGGGGCGCACCCTAACCTGCCACTCTACCTCCCTTTAAATGCCTACAGGCCCCGTGTATGTGTGTGTGTGTGTGTGTGTGTGTGTGTGTGTGTGTGTGTGCTACAGGGGCCTGTACACACTAACAAGTATGCATGCATTTGATTGAAGAATTTACTAACTACAGTGTGCTCTTAATTTCCCTCCGAGGATCAGACTAGTATACAAAATTAAAAAAATATATTTCCAGTGGTTTTAATAAGTGTCTGTATTCTTTTTGTACTTTGCTGTTTCGACTTTTCTTTATGGATATGTTCAGCTCTCCTATTGTCTGCACTTGTGTTAAAGATCAATCTTTAACATAAGATTGATCTTCATGAGTGCTCAGAACTTACTCTCCAGGTGGAGCACTGGAGATCTTTAATTATGGCGTTGTTCCTTCAGTCGTTGATACTGAGCAGTTATTACAAACAAGCCATGACTGGAACCTCCATTTCTATCAAATGACTAAAGATTACAAGGAAGCAACCTACATTTTAAAAATACATCTGGATACTCCTTCCTCTGATTTATGTTTATGTGCCCAAAGAGGGGTGTTGTTTGTTGTCAGATATGAAGAACACAAGTGACACAAGGGGGTTTGTTCTCAGCACTACTGAGTAAATGAGGCCCAGTGGGAAGAGGAGACTCGTGTCATCTTGGGTTTGCACAGTGCACAGACTAGTGCTCTGATGTGGTTACTGTCTGCCAGTCAAACATTGTCTACGTCAACTTAACGCCAGGATATCTGCTGGGAATACAGGAATAGCACTCACAAATGCTGGGCCCATGCAAGAGGGGTTAATTCATCACTCCATGAGACATCAAATTTTTCCCAGTAGATTTCAAACGTGTGTTATATATATTTTTTACTAACCATCCATTAATAAATTCAGTTTCTGTATCCTCACACATAATGTTTTACACCACCTTTCATGAAATGATTTTATTCTTTATTCCTAATGACAGTCTTCTTGTAAGTTTCATAGTTTATCGAAGCAGATGCAGCTGAACTGCTTTTGTAGTTGAGGGTTGGAGCTCAGTAGATTAATAAAAGTCTTGGGATTCAAGTTTTCAATCACTCATCAGTTGGACAGAAGTCACAATCTACTTGGGAAACATACAGTATGATTACCAGCCAAAGATTTACATAAGATAGGACTTAGTTAATCACAAGAAAACACATGAATGAAACATCTCTAAAATGATCAGTTACTCAGAGACCTGATGTTAAAGAATGTGATTGAGTGTATAAATAAAATTTCAAAGTTTGATATACAGTCAGTTATTTCATTTGTTGCAGCACACCACAACAGGGTACCAGTAATATTTATTTGCTTTTCTAATGCATGCAATATGAGCCAACTTTTGTTGGGCATGCTGCCCAGGTCTAAAGAATGTTGAAGTGATCTTTACCACCTGTTTGACAATTTTCTCTCTTTATTTTTAATGTGTCTGAGAGAACAACCTCATCATTTGACTGATGGACAATCTCCCTTTTATGGATCCCAGCCACCTCATGACAACCACGTATGCATGAGAAACACAGATGCAATTCCCCTCTGGCAACTGCAGATAGTGAAGCCACCACTCTTGTACCATTGTCTCAAAAGCGGTGCTATTTCGTACTACATTGGTTTTGATGGTTAACAGCAAGTCTTCTTTTCACACAGCTCACCTGCTGCTGTGGAAAAAACAATCTTGGGTGAAAAAAAAAATCTGGTGTGTCCTGTGCAGGACTTAATTAGACATCCTGCTGCCAGAGGAAGGCAACAGATGAGACATAGTCAGGAGGCAGGTTCACCACTGAGATGATAAGTCTCACAGCAATTTGATGAGATATATTATCATAGAACATTTTCACATATAATGCACAAATGAAAACTCTGCAGCTAAATGACAGATGCTTTATATTAAGCAAGAACAGTATTTTCTGTTTTAGGTGTAGGTGTAAAGATTATACTGTTCAGTTCTTCAACCATGGCTGCTTTCACCTGAATCAGGTATATTAACTTACTAAAAGCACTTAAAACTCTATTTTTATTTTCAGCACTCTCTCAGAGAGCCAGTAGAAGAACCGTGTTACACAGATGTTTTATATTCCTGCAGGGTCAAGTCCCACAATTGTGCAACACTAAACACAGAATTGTTCCAGCAAAGTAGAAAACTCAGCACGTTATATAAAGGACCGCACCAGTATTTCTAGCTTTTTTAGGGGGGTGAGTAGTTGTAGACTGAGGCTATCCGGTGGAATATGTGGATGACTTTTTGGCTAAACCTTCAATACAAATTAGGGAGAACATCTGTAGTGTGAGTTTTACCTCCAGGCAGAAGGTGGATAATGTCAAAATGTCAAAACGGATAGGTGTTTCAGCATGTGATGGATCCATCTTCCAGCTGACTAAGTGTGGCTGCTGGATAAATGTGTAACAATGCCTTTGGGAGGACCTGCTTTATAGCTCGAGGTGCTTTATGTTCATGTACAGGTGGTTTTTTTAAAAAAAGTAGAAGCTGTGGGGGATCACTTCTGAAGGAAAGATCCATAATAAAGACAAAAATACTGCATTTTCTTTGACTGTAACATGAATGTCTAGCTGGCGTGGCGTTATTTAAAAATATGACATAATATAGAGAATAAATAGAAATCTTAACTCTCAAGTTAAATATAGAGATGAGAGTGAGTAAAGGCAGAAATATATTAGTCTCCTTTCCTTGACTACAAACTCTGCAGCTCGCCCACACAGGCTATACTGGGAGAATACCTCGTGTGACTCCGGCTGCAGGAAAGCAAACTTCCAACACCTTCATGGTCCTCACTTCTTTGAAGAAAGATTGTACTATGATCACTGCATCTAAGACTACATTCATTTAGTGCTCAGCTCTAAATACTATAGTTTGATTTTATAGTGAAAATAACTCTCAAAAGTTCACTCAGTATGTCGGTTGTTAAAAATCTTTCAATCACATACAGTATAGACAAACGCAAGAGGCTGCACCACACACAGACGTTCAACAACACACAAAGCAGGAAATCAGATCAACATTAGAACTACTACTGATTAATAGATCAACTAGTGAATATATATTAATTGCCAATATATCAAATAAATGTACTTTAAAAATGAGTGAATGTATGTGCAAAACTACTATTGGCCCATAGATTGCTGTCATAAATTAGTACCAGCATCCTTGTAACATTTTTGCTTGGTTGCTTCTCACTGATGGCTCAACACTGGCTAATATGTGTCCTTGGTACATTTTACATAAGAAGCTACCACATTCAGGTCTACCCATTAAACTGTAACCAATAGTCTACTAGTTGGGAAACAGATCTTGACAAATAGGAACAGACAGAGTGTGATGGGGCCATTCAGAGAGGATTTCCCTGTGGAGTACTTCTAAAGAAAGAGTCCTACAACAGGACCTTGTTATACAGTTGTTTCTCACTCCTCTTAAAGCACTGATCCGATCTAAACTGAGCACAGACTGAGAGTGATTAACTAAATGCAGTCTCTGATCCTATGAAGAGGCTAAAAGCTACTTTAAATAACACATAAGACCATGCATGTGCACAAATACACCTTTATTGGGACAAACAACCAATCTGTCAATGATGCCTCAGAGAGGCTCAGAAGTAACAAATAAAACCATTTAAAAATACAAATAAGACCAACATGTATTTGACATGTAGTCAACAGTTTATACCGTTCAGCTTTGCTTTGTCTCAGTCTCTCCACAAAGTTACAGCTTCACTCATGGAGGTACCGTGAGGCTTAGCTGACAGATGTCTTTTCAATCAAGCTGTGCTGCAGATGACAGGCAGTTCTAATCTTCAGCCATACATCAATATGAAGCCTTCAGTTATCTGAATGGGCACCGGAGTCATCACTCACTCAGCTGTCATTTGTGTCCCGCTCCATTTCAATCTGGATGACATGCCAGGTGCTCTGCAAATATTACACTTCTACCACCAACCACTGAACACCAGAAGTTTCTGGATAACTATTAACCTCTAAAATTACTTATCGAATTCAAACAGATCTTTAGATCTTCTTCAGAGAAATGTAACTGCATTATTAGAAAGTAGTGCTCAACGTACAAACATTCAATTTACAAACATTCGGAGACATGAACAAATGCAGGACTATTGTCATGCAGTTCCGCATTCTGCCACAACCCCCACAAGGGCAGCACCGATGCGTTCACGCAGCTCCAACACTCTCCCCATCTTGCTGTTGTTTGTTGTCTATGTGAACATCTCAGAGCATCAGGCTTCGTACCTTGGATACTTTACTGTTTATCATGGAAAGGCTAGTGAAGATAGTGGTCAAGTCAAATGAAGTAACGTAAATTTTATTAATATTTTTCCATGTATTTGTTTAAAAGATGCCACTTCAAAATGACCTGTACCTGTATTGTTTGTTTTAGTATGTGTTGTTTTTATGTGGTCAAGTTGTCCCCCTGTTGGAACTAAACGATGGAGGAAATGTGTTTTTGGGTAGGTTTCTGCCTGGAAGCATTAACTGACGCTGAATTCTGAATGTTTTGCTATTTGATGTTAGCTATTGGTCGAGTTAGCTGAGAAACTTAATGGAAGTAAAACAGAGTAATCAAACATAAAGTGGTGTGTAGGACTTTTGATGACATCAACACAGGAAGCACATCACCACATAATTCACGTCAGTGTGGTGGAATACCTCAGTGGATTAAAGCTTGATTTAACGTTAAAACGAAGTGAAATGGTGATTATAGATTGAAATTCAATAAATAACAACTTATTCAACTTCAATTCAACTCATGAACAGCCTCTCGCAACAAATTTTGATATTCATATGTTGAGTAATACCTGCATGAGTATCTAGGAGATATGGTGTACATCTTACACTCTAAATATTCTGTGAGTTCCAAACACAGAAATATGCAAGCATCATTAACACACCTACTTTTGGCTTCACACCAAAAAACACAGGAGATAATTTGTGAAGTTCATCTCCAAACAATTACAAAATTCATTACGTAAATCAGCATTTGGATCAAGCAGCAGACATACAGTCTATGTAATCAACACTGACGTGAATATATAGCATATAGATTAGACTGGCCTTTGCATCAGCAGATATCCAGTATTAATGAAAAACCTGATCAAAAAGACAACTTGAAATGGTAGCTGAATTTATTCAGTGCAGCAGGCCTCAGTTTAACATTAGTTCACAGATTTTGGACCTGATGATGTTTTTCAGTGAGTCAATCACATAAGAATCTTTGAGATGCTCTGGTGAGAACAATATCAGAAGAAGCTGCAAATGTCAAAAAGCTTTACAGAAGCAACCGGAATTCACCAAGAAAGAATCCAAAAACAGCTGGCTCAGATAATGTACCAGCGGGCTGGTGGGACTGGATGTTCAGGATACTGAATAAAGTGATCTACAGCTCCTGATACAAAATAAATGGAAGCAGTTCTGATGTGAGGTCACTTTGCCTCAGAGCTCTGTAGATTAAAAGCGTGATTCGTGATTCTGTTGGTTCCTGCACTTTTGATACTCCATCAGGATGGATATTTTTGGACATCTGGCACATCAAGCATGCAGTACTTCATGGACAGGATGAATTTGTTGTCATGAGCAAATCATTTACTGCATATGCTGGAGGGCCACTGGGAGATTGACTAGATCCTCCGTCACTGAAAGAATCCATTTCCCTCTGTCCCATCTGTAAGCCTAGGACCCTTAATACACAGAGTTTGATATGATCCCTACTGAAGAGAACTGTTCTATACAGTAAATATACAGGTAACCTGTGACTCTCAAGTTAGAGGTGGTGGGGTGTCTGCATGGACAATAGGTGCAGCTAATGAGACCTATGGTAACTGATGAGATTTTCAAAATTAATGAGAGGTGTAAAAAATGTGTACCACAGGGAATAACATCTAAAACGCAGCCGCTTCAAAAATACTTGGAAAAAAACAGAAGACGAAATCCTGCAGATTTGGCACAACTAACACACCGCATACACACATGCTTCCTCATCCCGACATTTAAAGGGCACTCATTTGCCACTCAACACAATATCGAGTTGATCACCATACAAATATGTTGGGAAGCAAAAAATATATTTCTTTCCAAACTACTCTTTTTTTGAACAGACAATAATATTTGGGGATAGACAACTGGGCCCCTCAATGTAATGGATGGATGGATGGATGGATGGATAGATGGATGGATGGATGGATGGATGGATGGATGGATGGATGGATGGATGGATGGATGGATGGATGGATGGATGGATTGATGGATGGATGGACGGACAGTTGTTTGTGTGCTTGTGTTAAGAATCTGATGTCAGATCAGAAGAGGCTGAACCCCAGTTCAAGATGTTTTTCTAAAATATCTTTATTAGGCTATATGATAAAATCCAGCAAAGGTTTCCTTTCTTTTCCTATTAAAATTTCTCTGTCTATGTGTGCTTATACAGAAATAAACTGCATTGCAGCGAAGTTTTTAATAAATGCTGAAATAATATATTTTGTGTATGTTAATGGAAATTCTTTTTAGAATGTCCATATTGAATAATTAAATAACAGAATCGACAATCAATACTGTTAATAAACTCTAAACGTAGGCCTCTGTCACTAGAGACTCAGTTACATTACCTGGTGGATAACACTAAAAACAGAATTGCACAGTATCCGTATTTGCACAAACACACATAATATTTTCCAGTGGTCAACATGTCTCTGTTAATAAAAGTTCAGTCACTGCACTGTTTGTGGGATATCACAAATATTGAAGGATTGGAAAGAAGGTAAAACTGAATCCCTGTTGATTGATTGGCAATATGCATTTGTCAATGATCCCACCTTAATGAACCTTTCTTCTTCTGTTTTAGATTTAAATACTCTACATGCATGACTGAACTCATAGGTGTTCAAAAATCACTGTAAAAATACATAGCTGTAATGAAGGTGTGTCCAAGTCGTGAAGTTTGTGAGGGCAAGTCTGCGCAACCAGGCAATCAAAGGGAATGAAGAATATACAAACTGGTCCAACTCTAGCATCTTAAGGGGAAAACAGGAAGACATTTTGACCTTTATACGCCTCTGAACTACATCACACAAACACTGTGTGCAGCACATGCCAGCAGTACCACAGCAAAACAAGGATTCTGCTGGTGACGCCTATCTGTGTCACCAAGCCCCACATACTTGAATGGAATGGAATATTACCTCACTTACAGTAACACAAAAGTTTGAATCTTAACTACTGTATCACAATCACATCGTAATGTCAGTTCTTTGCTAATACATAGCCTCAACAATACACTTTTAAATGTATTTTCCTAATATAACAAAATGATGTCCACAAGGCAAGCTACCCATTTACTCATTTACAAAGTCCGACCCTCAGCTGTCACTGGAAGCGCGGTTAGCTTCTCTGTGGTTCTCACTAAGCCACACTCTGCTGGTGTGTTGAGATACATTTAAATGCAGCGCAGGTACATTTCATCACACAAACTTGTCAGGGCAGCATGTCAGGGCTATTTCCTCTTGGTAGCATGTGACAAGGCATCAAGCTCTGTCAGCAGTTCGGACCAATGATAAATGGCATACAGACATTAAACTGTAGAGCCCACGGTGTGCCAACCTTAACACACTTGTGCATGCATGCTGACACACACCTCTGAAGGTCCAATTTGTTTTTATATCTGAAAGAAGATGACATAGCAGCACAACTTACTGACCTCGTCTGCTAACAGGATTATTGGGGATCTGCTGGAGTCACAGCCAATGAACCAGATGTAAAACCGTACAACAAGCCTTACTAATTGTTGTGTCAGTTGTTGAATGTTACCTGTTTTCTAGATTTAAAATGGTTTTTCATAATCATCTCATAAGTAGGGTAGAAGTTTTAACTTGTGACTTTATTAGTGGGTAATAATTAATATTTTCACATTTTACAGATTAGTTAAATCCAGTGGCATTAAAAGGTTTTGAGTTTCTAGCTTTGAAAATGTAATTCTATCTGTTTCTAGTCATAATCTGTTACAAATGAACCTAAATAAAATTATTAAGTAATTTACCAATTACTTATGGATCCACTGAACACTATAAATGAGAACATGAGGGTTGCCAGTTTTCTTGGCAGAACCATCTGGACCAATTCTTAACAATTCATTAACATTCATAGATGCAGGTGGGAAAGAACGCAACAAATAAAAAGTACAAATATTTGGCACTACTGTAGATGTAGATGCAGATAAGTTGAAGTAAAAGAAGTAAGAAACAAAACATGATTGCCTTGTTTGCAATGTTTCTTTGCATCTTACAATTACAATTAATTAATTAAGTACCTTTAAATTGGAAAACAATGTTGGTGACGTATTCAGTATCAGAAGTTTGAATATTTTTGCAATATATTTGCTCATCACAGATAAGTTATACTGCAGCACTTTATGTGGCATTAGTGCATTTTTTGCTTTTTTTAATCTAATGGACTTACATCTTGCTGCACAGATGACCAGTAACAACTTGAATCTTGATAAAGAATGACCGAGGCCTGTTACCTTTTTTTTTTAAATGAACTAACACGAGCTGAAGGGACTGAAACCAAATTCCTAGTAATAGTTTGGAAAACAGATAATTGGTAGTCAGTGAAGCATCAATAAAATATTAACACAGTTTTCAGCCTAAAACACCATTGATAAAGCGTTCCCTACACGTTTCCCTATTTTTCACAATGAAGAACAATAGTTCCTATTAATCTGTAATAGTAAAGAGTTCACCAACACTACAGATGAACCAATAAAGACTGAAGATCTGTATGCAACTTACCATATTCACTTCTGACACCATGTCAATACTTGCCACATCTATACTCATGCCAACAGCAACCGGTGGACCTTGAAATAAACGATAGTAAAAAAAAAGTAAAACTTAAGAACATTTATAACTATGTGCTGAACGAATTAAGTCTAAAAACTAACATACAATAAAGTACAGACACATTTACAACTGGTTGAGTTTAAGGCAACATTAGGGTGACGCGCACCACCGGAGGGAGACCAGACTTACCTCCAAAGTCCGGCCGAAGACGAATATCATATCCCTTCAACAGTTTATCCACGGTCTCCTTCACGTAAGACATGTTCCCCGGTTCGTTGACGCTGAAAGACAGAAGCCAACATGACGGTGACCCTTCCTGGGGAGCCTCTCGGTGCGCCCCGGCGCCAGACACTCACCTTTGGGCGCAGCACATCACCGCCACGACCAGCGGCAGCGACAGAACATCCCAGAGCCCCGATCTCTGGGGTCCCCACATCCCGCGAGTGGAGAGTGGCGTTCAGCGAATGAGTGAATGAAGACACGACAACACCGAGAAATCAGGTGAGACTTCCTCCACGCTGCGTGGAACCCGTGTAAACATGCTCCAGGAGCGGGACAGCGGAGCCGCCTCCGTCACTCGGTTAGCAGCAGCGGCTGACTCCTCAAAGCCTGTCAGACGTCCAGCAGCGCCTTCATGGAGGTGAAAACCCGCTGGCCGCTGCCGCGTGGAGCCGCACGCGTGGAAAACGGTGTGTGAGGGTGTGAGTAACCCATCACACCCGCCATACTGAAGCTGACTCTGAGTTTGAGACGTAAATATGACTTCATGTCGGTGAGTGCGAGCCTGTCTCACGTGACCGCTGCACGTCCCGAGCCGGGTGTCTAACGGGGCGCGAGACCAAACGGGAGGCGGGAAGACGTCACGCTGTCGTCCAGCGCGGGGACATTCAGCACCCCCATGTTGTATTTAAGCTCTGTTTCTGCGGTTAAAAGAGACTCTCCCTAAACAAACTGTTGGCTGTCTGTCTACTTACCATACAGGGGTGTTACAAATGTCCACTATATATTTAAACTACTAAAACCCGGAAAAAAATTAAATTTGACGAAAGAATAATCCCCCAAATTGAAACTAGGGTTGACTGATTTAAACTTCTTCTTCTTTTCCTTTCGGCTTTTCCCTTCAGGGGTCGCCACAACGAATCAATTGCCTCCATCTAACCCTGTCTTCTGCATCCTATTCTCTCACACCAACTACCTGCATGTCCTCTTTCACTACATCCATAAACCTCCTCTTTGGTCTTCCTCTAGGCCTCCTGCCTGGCAGTTAAATACTCAGCATCCTTCTACCAATATATTCACTATCTCTCCTCTGGACATATCCAAACCATTTCAGCCTGGCCTCTTTGACTTTATCTCCAAAACCTCAAACATGTGCTGACCCTCTGATGTACTCATTCCTGATCCTATCCTTCCTGGTCACTCCCAAAGAGAACCTCAACATCTTCATCTCTGCTACTTCCAGCTCTGTCTCCTGTCTTTTCCTCAGTGACACTGTCTCTAGACCAAACAACATCACTGGTCTCACCACAGTTCTGTCCACCTTTCCTTTCATTTTAGCTGAAACTCTTCTATCACACATCACACCTGACACTTTTCTCCACCCATACCATGCTGCCTGTACACGCTTCTTCACCTCTTTTCCACACTCTCCATTGCTCTGGACTGTTGACCCTAAGTACTTAAAATCCTCCACCTTCTTGATCTCTTCTCCCTGTAACCTCACTCGTCGACTAGGGTCGCTCTCATTCACACACATGTACTCTGTCTTACTGCAGCTAACCTTCATTCCTCTCCTTTCCAGGACAAACCTCCACTTCTCTAGCTTCTCCTCCACCTGGTCCCTGCTCTCACTGCAGATCACAATGCAAACATCATAGTCCACGGAGATTCCTGTCTAACCTCGTCTGTCAGCCTGTCCATCACCATAGCGAACATGAAGGGGCTCAGAGCTGATCCCTGATGCAGTCCCACCTCCACCTTGAACTCCTCTGTCACACCTACAGCACACCTCACCACTGTCTTACAGTCCTCATACATGTCCTGCACCGCTCGAACATACTTCTCTGCCACTCCAGACTTCCTCATACAATACCAAAGTTCCTCTTTGGGCACCCTGTCATAAGCCTTCTCCAGATCTACATAAACACAATGCAGCTCCGTTTGGCCTTCTCTGTACTTTTCTATCAACATCCTCAAAGCAAATAATGCACCTGTAGTACTCTTTTTTGGCATGAAATCATACTGCTGCTCACAAATGCTCACTTCTGCCCTTAGTCTAGCTTCCACTACTCTTTCCCATAGCTTCATTGTATGGCTCATCAGCTTTATTCCTTTGTAGTTGCCCCAACTCTGCACGTCTCCCTTGTTCTTAAAAATGGGCACCAGCACACTTCTCCTCCATTCCTCAGGCATCTTCTCACTATCTAAGATCCTGTTGAACAACCCAGTCAAAAACTCTACTGCCACCTTTCCTAGGCACTTCCAAACCTCTACAAGTATATCATCTGGACCGACTGCCTTTCCACTCTTCATCCTCTTCAATGCCCTCCTCACTTCATCCTGACTAATCTTTGCTACTTCCTGGTCCACAACAGTCACCTCTTCTAGTCTTTGTTCTCTCTCATTTTCCATGTTCATCAACTCTTCAAAGTACTCTTTCCGTCTTCCCATCACACTACTGGCACCTGTCAATAGACTCCCATCCCTATCCTTAATCACCCTAACCTGCTGCACGTCCTTCCCATCTCTGTCTCTCTGTCTTGCCAACCTGTATAGATCAGTCTCTCCCTCCTTACTGTCCAACCTAGCATACAAGTCATCATAAGCTCCTTGTTTGGCCTTTGCTACCTCTACCTTCACCTTATGCTGCATCTCCCTGTACTCTTGTCTACTCTCCTCGGTCCTCTCAGTGTCCCACTTCTTCTTAGCTAACCTCTTTCTCTGTACCTCCTCATTCCACCACCAAGTCACCTTATCTACTTTCCTTCCAGATGACACACCAAGTACTCTCCTACCTGTCTCCCTGATCACATTAGCTGTAGTTGTCCAGTTATCTGGGAGCACCTCCTGACCACCCAGAGCCTGTCTTAACTCCTTCCTAAAAGCCATGCAACACTCTTCCTTTTTCAGCTTTCACCATTTCGTCTTCTGCTCTTCCTTTGCCCTCTTCATCTTCCTCACCACAAGAGTCATCCTACACACCACCATCCTATGCTGTTTGTCTACATTCCCGCCTACCGCTACTTTGCAGTCACTGATCTCTTTCAGATTACACCGTCTACACAAGATGTAGTCTACCTGTGTTCTCCTACCACCACTCTTATAGGTCATCCTATGTTCCTGCCTCTTCTGGAAGAAAGTATTCACTATAGCCATTTCCATCCTTTTTGCAAAGTCAACTACCATCTGTCCTTCTGCATTCCTCTCCTGGACACCAAACCTGCCCATCATCTCCTCATCACCTCTGTTTCCTGCACCAACATGTCCATTGAAGTCTGAACCAATGACAACTCTCTCACTTCTAAGTATGCTCTTCATCACTTCATCAAAGCCCAACCGGAATTTCTCCTTCTCCTCCAGCTTACATCCCACCTGTGGAGCATACCCACTAACAACATTGAACATCACACCTTCGATTTCTAGCTTCAGATTCATCACTCTGTCTGACACTCTTTTTACCTCCAGGACATTCCTAAAAACTCCTCCTTCAAGATAACTCCTACTCCATGTCTTTTCCTATCTACGCCATGATAGAACAACTTGAACCCTGCTCCTAAACTCCTAGCCTTGCTACCTTTCCACCTGGTTTCCTGGACACAGTATGTCTACCTTCCTTCTCTGCATCATGTCAACCAACTCTCTACCTTTTCCTGTCATAGTTCCAACATTCAACGTCCCTACTCTCAGTCCTATACTCTTGGCGTTCCTCTTGTCTCTCTTCTTACAAATACACTTTCCTCCTCTCCTCCTTCGACCAACAATAGTCCAATTTCCACCGGCACCCTGTAGGTCAACAGCATCGATAGCGGTCGTTGTTAACTTCCTCGACCGATCCGGTATGGAAGTCATAGGTATGATTCGCATGTTTGATTTGGCAAAAGTTTTATGCCGGATGCCCTTCTGGACGCAACTCTCTGTATTTATCCGGGCTTGGGACCGACGCAATAAGACACTGGCTTGTGTCCTCTTGTGGCTACATTGGTTGACTGATTGAAACATTTCACCAAATTTCATTTTCCAGCCTTCACTTCACTTCACCTGCTGCTCAGTAAAGTGACGTCTTGTTCCCTGTGAAGGTGAAGGTTAACACTGGGCCTAATGAAGGGTCATGTTTGTGTGTTCTGTCTAAAGACCTCCTGGTCTGGATGGAGACCTCTCACAATTTAGTTAGAGCATGTTCTCAACCCTCAACCCTCACCGCCTGAAGGGAAAACACCAGATCTTGATGAGGATTTTACAAAGGGAGAGTATGATACCCCCTTCCTCTAAAATGGCTGAACAGAAGGTGTGGACAAAGTTTGGCTGTAATGAAAGAATATAATCTAAGAAGGCACCATCAAGTGTCTCAGAAACACACAGACAAACACATGATTTTTCTTTGAAAGAAGTTCGTTTTCGAACCTGTTGAAAAATGTTTTCACTTGAAATTACTGACAGATCCATAAGAAAACATTGCTTTATTCATTTAATCATTAAATAATATACAGTCGGGTGGCACGGTGGCGCAGTGGGTAGCACAGCAAGGCGGTTCCGGGTTCGAGTCCCGCTCTGTGCGGAGTTTGCATGTTCTCCCCGTGTCTGCATGGGTGCTCTCCGGTTTCTCCGGCTTCCTCCCACTTCCAAAAACATGCACTTCAGCTTAATTGGCCGGCCCAAAATTGCCCGTAGTGTGTAAGTGTGTGCGTGCATGTTTGTTTATGCCTCTGTGTAGTTCTGTGGTGCAGTGGCATTGCGCCCAGAGTTTCACCCGCCTTACGCCCCTAGTCAGCTGAGATAGGCTCCAGCTCCCCGCAACCCGCAACAGCGGATAAAGTGCTTCGGTAGATGAATGAATGAGTGAATTAATTAATGAATGAGAGTATAATAATTTAGTAAAAGTAATACATTCTGTCTAGCTGTTTGCACTGACATGACCAGTAGTTCTCAGAGGCGTCGTCTTCATTGAACGTTTGCCAATTTCAGCTATATATTGTGCTGTATTGTTAAGGATTTGTGATACTTTTATTCACAATGTCTAACCAAAATGTTTGTGGATAGCCTTTTCTTCCATCACTAAGACGAGGCAGTGACATGAAGATGCAGGTGTCATTAAACACTATTCTGATGAAACCAACATGTAATAATATTGATTAAAAAAGCAAGTAAATATACTAAAGTAATATCAAAATGGCAAAATAACAAAAATCTTGCATTTCTTTTGACTAGATTAATGTTAATAATAACTTGATGTTTGAAATTTCAATAGTTGTCAAAGAAAAAAAGTAACTCAAATTGGGTCATTTAAATTTGAGTTACAAGATAATGTTGCTTAAATGTAACAAAAACAGCTTTTGATATAGGATTAGGATAAATTTAGTAGACACACAGAATTGACACTGCGGGGTTAAGGTCGGGGTCACTACTGATCTAGTGTTAACATTTGTTAACATTTTAGCATTTAGCCTAGCATCAACCAGTTATTATTGCTTATGACCATCTCAACCTTCAGCAGGCAGAAGTTGGAGTCTACACAGGCCAGCTCTACATATTTTCCATGGTTCAGAAAACATGACTTGATGTCTTGTGAAAATAAAGTCATCATCTGACAACTAATCAGATTTTCAGGTTTGATCAATGACAAAGATCAGTACTAAATGAATAAGAGTTGTTTGTTCTTGATTCTTTGTAGCAGGTGTGGAAATAAATCTTAAGGTCTGCTGTGAAATTCTTTTGTTTCATTTGATTTAGATTGCTCCCTATCAATATTTCATTAGGCTGCAATCTATATTCTTTTCTCCAAGTGCTTGTTTCTGTTTACTACTGTATTTACCAGAGTGGAAGAAGTTCAATAACACTGCAGTATTGTGTTTGGACTGGACTCTCCCCAACCTTTTACCTCTGAAGACACAGAAGCCTTTCTGTGCATAGTAGAAGTAAGACTCTTCTTCTGAACTGTTCAGCGATTGATTCTTACCTTGTATCATAGATGGCGTAGAGCTTCTTGTTCACATCGACAGCATTCCTGTAAACAAAAAACAGGAAAAGCTTTCTGTAAAGTAAAGTTCATAATGAGCACATATTTTGCATAATCCCAGTTGAAGATGGGTTCTCCAAACTCACTGCTGGATCACAAATGACTCTTTGAACTTGATCTTTAAATCCACCACCTCTACCTGTATCAGTTGGTCGTGACATGACCTTAATCCCGGTGGAGATAGCTACAGAAAAATGAAATATACTGTAGTGTTCTATTTATGTTGCTGGCAGATGTGTGACACATTGTCTCCTCCTGCAATCTGAACCATTAACCACAAAAAATAGAACTATTTCTTTTCAGGTGTATGTCCCACTTCCATCAGGACTACAATAGGCTGCCCTTGGGAGAGTGAAAATGGTGGTAGTGTAATGGATGAAGTTAATAAAAAGTAGTACAGATAAAAGGAAGCATCTCTACATTTGATCTTTCTTGTCACATCACTTAGCTAAAATCAGTCATATAATATTCTAAAAACAGTGTTTTCTAATCAGATATGATACCAGAATGTGGGCATTGAGAGACAGCAACACTTTAAGGTGTGTGAAAATACAGATCATTTTATAAAATGCTGACTCAGGTTAACCCATAAACCAGGAACAAATGCTTGCTGAAAGCCATAGTTTTGATTATCATCCCCTTTGAATGTCAGTCAAAACTGAAAGACACACAGATATCAACAGATGGATTTTTGATAATTGAAGTCACTGAAGATGCTTTCTTGCTCTACCTCTGGATTAGTAGAGGATGGGATTTTTTGTGTTATTCTATATTGTTTTCATGGAAACATGTTGTGACCTGATGGGTGGTCATTCTCCAGAACATATATCACAAATGGTACATTCTAGTTTTAGTAAACTTTACACATAAATAAACCACAATCAGGAGCTACATCTTTAAAATATTCAGACTTTTCTGCTTATTTGTAGTTTTTCAAGAAATTATAAAGTTTGTTGTATAAGGTGACTGAAGGCTGATCAACGTCTAAATAGAAAACATCCAAAATTATACTGACTGCTCATGAATACACAAAAAACCTATTGATTGACCTCATTTATGATACACGTTGATCTGATCACAATCGTAAAATAATTATTATAACTTATAGTGTGTGGACTATAGGTTATCAGCTTGAATTTCAAAGGACCATATAATGATCAATTTGTTCTAGGGGTTATGGGATCCGTCTTCAGATGAGTTGTTTATTTCTTTCTCTCTCTCTCTCCGCCAGTGTGGTAAAGTCTCTCCTGGAGAAGGACGAGGAGGAGGATGATATTGTGATAGTAGAGGAATTATTAGAGATAGCTCTTAAAAGGAAAAACACTAACACAAGAATGAATAAAGCGAAGAAAATTGCTGAAGAAACACCTGAGACACCTCCTGATACAAGTAGCTCTGAGAACGAAAATAACAACAGTCTGAAAGAAGTCGTAACAGAAAAATATGATTCACAAAAGATAAAAAAAATTCCTGCAAGACACAAAAGGTTCGAGGGCAAAAAAAGAAAAAAAATTTCCTGACCTCAACATGTTTCTGGATAGCGTCAGCTTTTATATGAAAAGTAAAACAAGTGGTGAACCAGTTTTTACAGACAAAGAGTTTTATAGATAGAAAAAACTAAGGAAGAAAGTAAAAGGCATGACTGAGAGATTGTGGAGAATGGATAATTTTTTTTTCTTAATTTTGTCTGTTTTTTTTAATTTATTTTTTTAGTTTGATAAATGTGAAAAGGTTAGATGTTTCTTGTGTGATGGTTAAAATCAAATAGTCTCTCTCTCCTATCGACTCTCGCTCTCTAATTCTCTCTCTCGTCTATATCTCCTCTTATCTCATCTCTCTATCTCTCTCTCTCTCTCTCTCTCTCTCTCTCTCTCTCTCTCTCTCCTCTCTCTCTCTCTCTCTCTCTCTCTCTCTCTCTATCTCTATCTCTCTCTCTCTCTCTCTCTCTCTCTCTCTCTCTCTCTCTATCTATCTATCTGTCTCCCCATCTACAACATCTCTCCTCTGATCACTGCCCATTTATCCTCTGCTTTCCTGGCTGCATTTCGCGCTCGTCCATGTGATTTTCCACTGGAGTCCATCTGCACTGCTTGTGGACATGGACCTTTTGCGCAGCTTGCTGCGGGCTCCTCAGAGACCAAACTGAAGGATGGTCAGTCAGCACAAGTGTTGGGACGCCTTTATTTTCAGCTGCCAATATTTTAATCGCTCTGGGGCGAAATAAAGCTCGCTGACAGTCAAATTCGTCCTCGTTCCTTTCGCCAATATTCACTGATTGCGCGCGGATGGAGGTGTCGCTCCTCAGAATCGATGCCTGATATCGAACAGTGATGCGCTTGTGAGATATCCGGGAGAAGTTTGTCTGCGTCTGGAGGGGTGATCTCTCGGCAGCTTGAGCTGTGCAGCAGAGAGGTGCTATAGGCCAGGGAACAGTCCGAGATGCTGCGGGAAGTGCGGTCGAACCGAGCACTGTAGCGCAAACCACGGTGCTGCTGGAGAGGACCTGCACCCGGGCAGCAAGACGGGCTTTTACGTTTTGTGCTCTCCTGAAAGGGAATTCTACTGTGTAGGGTGGTGGATGAAGGGGATGCGGTGCGGGGTGCGCACAGTCACCGCAACACCGAGGGCTTGACTGTATTTGAGGAGAACGCGCACAGAGGATTGCAGGAGCACAGTGGTGGAGAATCACGGCCTGGGCGGAGACATGCGTGCAGCTTACAGGTAGATGCGATGCACTGAGGGTATGAAGAGAGGGGCTGACAACAAAAGCACACGCTGTTTGCAAGTTTTAACGTCCAGGAAGACCAACTTTGAACGCGCCCATTTATCCAGACGTCAGTCAACTTCTGCAGGTCCTGCAGCTGCTGTCCTGTAGTGCCAGAGAGGAAGATTCCCGGAGATTTCCTCAGTGGGTAACGTGATACTAATTTGTGCATTCATTTACTGGCTGCTGGACACTTCAATGCATGCAGTGAGTCAAATACTATTAACTGTAAAAGCTTCTTTCTTTAGGTTACATCATTGTACTTTAGTCGTAATAATATTATTTGATATCTATGATCAATTTGCCTGTAAAAAAAAAAAACAGATTAAATTAACTGAATACGTTTCAGAGTGGTTTCTGTATATTCAGCTCTGAAGTGAGGGTGTCTGGTTTCAGGAATGGCTGATGGAATGAGCTGCAGCTTGGCCATGACACGTCTGTGGTTCTGTGTCCTGCTGCTGAGCGTCACCTGCCATCTGAGGTGAGGAACTGACTACTGCAACTCTCCACATTCATTTTGATAAATGTAAACCCCCATTAAATAAAAAAGACTTCTGGTACATGCATGACTTTCTCAAATCTGATTGGATTTTTTTTTTTAAATAGTACAGTTGGACTATCTCATTCTGAAGCAGTCATTTAAAAATGTTTTTACATGCAGCCTCTCTCAGGATGCAACTGGAACACCCAAGGAGGCCGAGCTGAACGACAACATCACCATCTTCACACGAATCCTGGATGGACTCCTGGATGGTTACGACAACAGACTCCGCCCTGGACTGGGAGGTAAGTCTGCTGGACGTTCAAACCGCAACACCTCTGGGTTAAAATACTCACTTCAATACAAGATGAGAACTGATTGTGTCTGCATGAAAATGTCCTATGTAGAGCTTTCTGCTACAATAATTACTAATACTAATACTAATGTGCTTCTGCTTGGAGTTGGAAGATGCTCAGCCTCTAACAATAGTTGTGCATGAGAGATTTGAGACGTTCAGAGTACTCAAAGTGTGTTCCTCTCCACAACAGCATATGTCTTCCACCTGATTCAGACAGGATATATGTGTCTGCATACATTAAGAGACACCATCAGCTGTTTACGTCGCCTTTAAGTGTGATTTAATGGGCCTGTGAACACACCTCAACGGACACGGTGTGCTGATTTGACCTTGGGAAAGCCATTACCCTGTCATTAAACAGCAGCTCCTTAGTTCACAGTGGAAGCAGGTCAGAGTGGGCAAAGATGGGGAAATTCACAATAGAGAGCAGCGAGGAAAAGACCCTGAATCTGGTGGATATAATGCACAGAAGGTGCTGTGTAATTTTAGTGCAGCAATGTTTTGTAACCCGGTGCAGTGCTCAGAGTTCACTGCTTGTAAACACTAGTCATCATCATGTATCATGAATTATATCTGAGAATTTTGTCTTCTGAGAGCATCTCACTGATACTGCAGGTAATTGTCCTGAACACCAGTGAACTGCTCTAATAATCTCAAGCTGTTTATGGTGTCTTGCATGCATCTGGCCTGTGGATGAGTGGAGATAATGTGGCAGTGTACTTTCCAATATAGCTAATAAAATAGGCATTTGGGTAGAAAACATCATCTGGTCATGATCAGCACATGGGGAGAACTTTCAGCCACTCCAAAAACTAGGCTTTAAAACCCAGAATAATAAACAATAATTAATAAATACTAAACTAGCAATAATTAATAAATACTAAACAGTTGTGGCTCCCTTATCAAACTGACACTTCTCCTGTTGACACATTGCTCAGAGAGACCTGTCCCCCACCAGCCCAGTTCAGATTCTCCCATGATGTCATTGCACCTAGAATTGACAGCCCTGTGATAACCCTGGACCACAAAAACCCCTATGACCTGAGATAACTTTACTGTCGTTTCATTTAATAAGTATTCAATTACAACTATACAGTATTTCACTAATGGTAGTTGTTTTTTTCTGGATTCAGATCATTAACTTTTCAGAATTAATCAGATTTGACACACGAACAGAATCAGATCAGTTTCAGCTAAAGGTAAAGAGTCATTTTTAAATAATTCTGGATCTAAATGATGATCAGGATCATTACCAGAATCTCATACATTATTCCTCTGACTGTAGCTTATGGTGACAAAAACTTGTGATCATGATGATCTGATGAATCCAACATTGGTGCAAAAAAAAAAGTAGTGTAACAGTTTCCAAATTGCTGTTTAACATCTTTTATTTGGAGTTTGCCCCTTTTTTCTGTACCGTGTTCGTCTTCCTGATTCTGTTTTGAAGGCACATAGATTTCATCTGTTCTTACAGAAAAGGTGACGGAGATCAAAACCAACATATTCGTCACCAGCTTTGGTCCGGTCTCTGACACTGAAATGGTGAGTCATATTTTTACATTTTCATTTGTGTTTATTACATTCACATTGTGTTTTATTTAAGTGTATTTAAGCGAGGATCCACGTACACAAACAGCTGTAGTGCTTTAACTCCACACACACTTGCACAGCGTTGAACTGACCGCTGAATGGGTGTGTGTTTGTAGGAGTACACTATCGACGTGTTCTTCCGTCAGAGCTGGAAAGATGAGCGACTGTGCTTCAAAGGGCCTATGGAGATGCTCCCCTTGAATAATCTGTTAGCCAGTAACATCTGGACTCCGGACACTTTTTTCCTGAACGGAAAGAAATCCATCGCACATAATATGACTACACCTAACAAGCTGCTGCGGCTGAAAGATGATGGAACTCTGCTGTACACCATGAGGTAAGCTCTATCGCTCTATCATGGCTGACCTTTACTCGTGTAACGGGCCACAGTGGGAGAAACAATTCTCCTGAGCAGTAAAACTTTGAATCCCAGAGCTGAGGAGTGACTCAGAGATGCTGTGTAATCCAGTCAAAGTGGAAGGACGACTAAACATCCAACAGCCTGTAATACATCTTCGGTAATGGATTTAATAAGCCCTGCTTCTCTTATACGCCCCCACACACTCCTACTACATGTCTCAGTGGTGTGTTGGTGCATCATTATGCTGCCCTCATGCTGTAACCTGGAGGTCAGAGAGACGGTTTGCCGTCCCCCAGCTCAGAGAACTGGATTCTTCCTCTTCCATCATCTTCATGTCACAGAAACCTTTACTCTGACAGGAAGACAGCCCGGGCATGACCTCATCTTCTTCCTGGTGCTCAATCACTGATCCCATTTCATACATTGTGGCCATTATTTAAATTATGCATGAGCTGCTATAGAAATGTGTAAAGTATGTCTAGTTTACATTTTCTTCTTTTAGCACCAGTAATTTCTTTCCTTCCTTCTTTGAGTCCAAGCAATCTAAGCCATTCATTCTCAGCGCTCAGAGTGGCTTATGGGTGGTATTCGAGTGGAATCCATTTGAGGGGAAAGATATTATAAAAAGATATTACATCTCAAATGGAAGCATCTCATTAACATCCACATCGGTGTCCCTACCAACATGCTCTAACGCCTTCAAATCAAATATCAAGAGAGGAAAAAGGAAGAAATGTACGTGGGTGTGTTTCAAAAAATGGCTCTTGATCCATTGATCTGCTTTCTGCAAATATGCAGTATGTTTGTTAAAACTACAATCTTTTTGAAATGGCCTCATGATGGCCCATTAATGCCTTTGTGTTTCATGCATGCATTGCTTTCCTATATGAGCAGTTCCACACCTAGTACACCTTGAAAATCTCTTCAAACTGGACAATGCATGCTTTACCGTGCATGTATTTCGGAGACGTTAGCAACGGTGATACTATTGATCAAACTATGTTCCTATGAATTGAAAACCTAATACACGCTGTTGTGTTTGTGAAATAACAATGCTGTTGTGTCAGCTTTTGGTGATCTGTCTGCTAGACTTCACTGTCATCATTGTTCATTATGATTTATTAAGGAGCCTCTACCCTATAGATTTAACTTCACTAATTAAAATGATTCAGCGCTGCCCATACACAAAGAGCTCCATTTGTGGATAGTAATAATGCGGTTATGCTAAGCTACACTTACCTGCAAGAGCGGAATGTTCTCTGTAGTTCTACAATCTTTGCTCATCATTCATCTCAATCATAGAAGAAAACATTTGATTCACACCAACAGAAAGAAGCTGTTGTTTTCATTACTGATTAATTTGCTGATTTTCTCAATTAAAATTACTGTTTGTTTGTCAAAAGTTCAATGACCTTTAATGAAAGGAGCAAATCTTGACAAGTGAGAAGTGAGAACCACAAAAATTCAGCCATGCAACATGGTTTAGATTAGGTAATTAACAGAATAGCAAAGGGACACAAAACGGCCTGACAAAGACCACTTGAGGACAACCCGGTAAATAGACCAGTAAACCAAGACGTGTCCATAAAAACATGATGCTGTTCCAGCATATGAATCCTTTGTGATGCAGTCACTTTTATTCTCTCCCTACTCCTGCTCTCCCATTCACCATTCGCCCATTGAGGCTGGTGAATGTAGATGTGGGCCATATTTTCACTAAAACAGCTGACAAAGCAGATGACCTTTAATATACTGAGATCTCTCCTCTGCAGCAAACTTCAGTCTTATTTATGCACTGTGTTAGTACAGTATAATATAGTGCAGAGAATTATGGGTTGTGTTGGGTGTAAAGTTTTCCTCCACACATATATATGAGGCTTATAATTCTGTAATGTAAGTAGAGAGTGGTCTCCCAGAGAAAAAAAGCCATAGTTGCAGTATGAAAATCTGCAAATGTCATTTATTTTGTTTTCTGTATTACCAATGCCTCAGTTTATGACTGCAAATATTTTCACGTCACAAGATGTCACCAGCCTCACTGTGAAGTTTATTTTCTGAATGCATTCAAAGGGTTCCTGCATCATACATTTCTGTTGATTGCTGTGGTTTATGATTAATATCATTGAATAAAATGGCTGGCTTTCAAACTACTTGTGTATACACCTTGAAGTCCGAGTTTGCTGAGGATAGAGGAAGTTACCATCATTAGCAGTGACAGTGCAAACATCCTTCTACTGATGAGGCCCATACATCATCATCATGATGAAGATAATTCAGCAAACTGATGAAAGATTTTCTGTAAAACTAGCGACACATCACTAAACATACAGTAATACTTAAGTAGAAAGGAAATATGCAAACCAAATAGGCAAACCAACCAATTTAAAGGTTATTTTATTAAAATGCTATGTATTATATTATTAAATGTGATTATTAATGTCAGATCAAGTTATTGTAGCTTAAAACTGAGGATTCTTTTATGGGCAGCACTTTATTCTACATTTCTTGTACATCATGTCCCACAATTTTTCCTAAACTTAAGCGTAATATTATTTATTATCTTCAGGAACACATATCCCGAAGACTTTAAAGTAGATGCAGTAAGGGAAAAGGCTTTTTTATTGCCTTTCTATCGAGGTGGGAAATTTATAAGAAATTTAAATCGTCAAATAAAGTATAAATAATAGCAGTAATAGTCAGTATTTTGGTGTGAAATGTTACACCGCTCAGTTCATGTTACAATTCTGGATATGTCCAGCAGGGCGCAGCATGAGATAAGAACAAGTGTGAGGCTACTGTACTTTTGACTTGATCACTTGATCAGCTCATTTGGGATTTTATTTCTAGGAAAGATTTTATTTGTGCTCCCTTCCAGCAACAGAGGGCGCTCTCATCACACAAAATGACCATCCAGTACCACTGAACACGTTTTTATGTAGTTACACTATTCTTTTACAATTGGCACCACCAGGGGTCCCCCTGGTGGCTCAATACTTTATTACTTTATATTGGAAAAATAAAGCATTTTACTGCACTGGTAGCAATCAGTGACACACTAACACAGGCACACTGATTTCCATTGGTTACTGGACGTATATGAAATTATGCTGCGCCCACATGATACAGGTTATGATAAAAATAGTGATAAATTTGTCTTCTCTACATATTAACTGGTTTGTTTTCTGGTTTGCTTTCAGACTGACTATATCAGCAGAATGCCCCATGCAGCTTGAAGATTTCCCGATGGATGCCCATGCTTGTCCCCTTAAATTTGGAAGCTGTGAGTAACCAACACCTTAAGCAAATGCACATTGTGAGTAACAACATTAATCACACAAGAAAAGGTGACACATGAGCACTGAAAGTGTTGCCAAATCTTTCCTAATACAATTGAGGTCAGTTGGGAGAAATGTATTATGTGATTTTGATGTGGCATCAGTTTCTGTGTCTAAACCCATGCAGGGGACATGGGGATGGATGTCCCTGGATGTGCCTGACAGGTCACGTCCCTCAGGTAGAAAGCTATTGTTGTGTAGCAGATAGCCATGTAGACACTGACATACTGCTCCTGATTAAGCCATTCATCAAGATGTCAGAGCTGCTCTTCTGTATCCTTCCCTGCTCCAGCAACAGTAATGGGAAATATTTGAAACACACACAATAGAAATAACTAGAGACAATCAAATACTAAATCTACATTTAGAACTAAGATACACTTTCAGAAATCTAATCGTACGTCTCACTCATGCTCGGCTACAGAGGCATGAACATATCTCGGGAGCTTCAGTCATGTAATCTTAAGATTAGCTTGTCAGGCCTACCCTGCCACTGATATGTGGAGGTTAGCTTGGGCCTTGGAATTCTCAAGGTATGGTGTTTAAGTGTGATGCATTCCTGGTATCAAGACATTCAGTCACTCCCACAGCTGGTTTATTCACCTCAACCAAAGCTGAGACCAGGACAGGGGTAAGCTCAGGCTGCACTGACTTTTCTACTTGCCCCTCAGCTGTCTCGTGTTGGTTAACGGACGAGGAGATAAGGAAAGTGAAAATCTACCTTGATTAATTAAATAAAGGGTAAATGCTAATCTTTACCTGGTATCTAGTAGATACAGTGAAACTGAGATTGAAGGTGGAAATACTAAATGATCTGCAAGGTCAGCTTTACGCAGCAGCTTGTCTCAGCTTAAGAAATATGCACACAATTAAAAGGAATGGTAAAACACAATTAACATAGATTGTGTTAAATAAAATGAGAAAAATATGTGTCTATTTTTTTTTATATTTATGCTTCCTTAAGATAGAAAAGCTGGTATATGGAAGGAAATTAATGATAATTAATGATTTATGATGGAAATGTGAAAAAAAATGCACATTAATTCATGTGTTTTTGTTCCATAAGTGAGGATGGTAATCTATTTGGTTCATCGCAACATCAGAAACATCAACAGGACATTGGCATAAAATATCTACAGTATATGTAATTGTTGCTACATCAATTAATTTCTGATTTATGATATATTCATTGACATATTGCCGTTAGGGTATTATACATTTAGACACATTTTGTGCTGCCTTTTTATTTGAAGACCTATTAGAAACTGTGAGAGTATTTTATTCTATATCATCTGTAATCATCAGAACACAGGTGATTGAACAAACTGCACAGCATCCAGTAAAATATACAATGCTAACTCAGTAATAATATGAATTCATTGCCTATAAAATGATTTCAAAAACCTAATGTTCAAGTAAAAGTATACCCTATATGAGGGTGTAAGCTGTGAAAGTTGCCATAGTACAGTATATCCTGTTTCCTCCGACTCCATTAACTCAAGCTAATCCTTTGACCTAATGGACAGCACTCACCCGTGAGCTCCAGGCTTTCAAAGCTGCAGTAGACCTGTCCTGTGCTCTTGTGTTAATCACCTCTCATGGACTGAGCTCTGCTATTAACAGTCTCAGTCTCTGCCTCATGAGGCTGTTACTGACAGCACACAGTAGTATGTTTGCTCCTGTATGCCAAGGTGTGACAATAACCTTGGCATACAGTTACATCTGAGTCATGGACTCTTTATTCACCCGCTTCTACACGATGATGTGAAATTTCACATTCTTGCTCACATTTACCCTTATTGAGTACATACCACCATCAAATGAAAAATGATTGGTTTGGTGTGATGACACAGAGCACATCAAAAGAAGAACTTATAGCAAGAAGTCATAGAAACCCCATTATGGGCAGAACAAGGTAGTTCATGTTGTTGCCATAGTAGGCTTTATATGTTGGATCCATAATGTTATACAAATAAGCCTCGAAATGCAGCCAATAAGAGCAATGAATGCATGACCTCCTCCAACACCCAGTGAAGGAGGTGACTTCTTAGCGAACTGTCTAGTTCACAGAAGCAGGGAGGTAAAGCTGCCCAAACATCATCATATGTTTCTCTATATTTTTGGATACAAAGCATTGTTTGGAATCCTGATGCTAAGTTATGCTAACCCTCACCTGGCTATAGCTTCATATGTAATATTTATTATATATTTACATATTTATTACAAATAGCCCATCTGAATGTGAAAGGGAGAAACATTTCTTAAACTAGCTCATAAAATATAAAAAACAAAACACAATTCACTTGGCTGATTATAATCTTCATGCCTATTGTCTTTAAATTAACACCAATAACATGATGCCTCACCATGAAATCACACTTTGATATTCAATCACAATCACAAAACGTCCTCTTCACATTTTTTCTCATATGTTGGCTGGTTTTCATTTACATTGAAGTCAGGCTTATTTTCTTGGGTTTCTTAGGTCAACATCCATTTAATGTTTATTTACCATGAACTAATCGCTGCTTTGTGAATTTTTTACTTTGGAAAATTGACTTTCTCTTGCATATGCTATGAACATATGCATTAACAATTAACATTGCCACAAACAGGGGCAAGACAAGTTACTTTTTTCTAACAATCTATCCTCAATGAAATACACCAGGGGTGAAGCATTAGTATCCATAGCAATTATGGAGTATATAATGCTTGTTTGCATTAGTTTTGTAGAGCAGTCTTCTCTGTAGTCTGTTAGCAGGTTTACAGGTAATGTTTTCTCTGTCTGTTCTGTTGGTCATATAGTGATTTTCTTGCAGGTCTTCTAATGAAATAGGAGCTGGCATTGCACAGATGAAAAGAGGATTAACACCTGTGAATGACCCGAAATACAAATAGACAGCAAGGAGACAGATTATCTGTCGACTCATTAGTATATTTCTTATTTTAGGTCACGTCCTAGCGCTTATTAATGACTGTCCCAAGCTGACATTATGCAGACTGACTGAGCCACTGAATGAGGCTGTATTTGTCCCTCTGAATGTAAGGCATTTTATCATCATTTTAACAGCTGGAGGAAAGACAGTTGTAACTATTCAGTGACAAGTGTTCTGTGACTGCCTGTGGGAAAACAGAGGAAATTACCAAAAGGTCACAGAGTTGGAGAAAGATTTTAAATGAGTCAGGACCGCGGGGAATAGTCTGCAGAATCACAAGGTGTCCACATTCACTTTGGCTTTTCAGCTCATTTGTATTGAGGACCACTAAAGCAAAGCATCCGAGATATAACCAATCATTCTCTTTATTTAAAAAAAGAAATAGAATAGACACTTTTACGAGAATTACAGGGACAGGAAAAAACATGCAGTGTTTCCTGTGATCAACACAGCAGTTTGGAGACAGTGTTAGTGGTTGTTGTAACGCAACCAACACATCAACATGAGATCACTGTGTGAAGGTTGAGATCACATGATTGTCCTAGTTTGAGCATTTAATACATTTTTAAATTCTGTGTACACAATTGATCAGTTGATGAGCCACAGTGGACATTTAACATGAACTGAAGCAGAGCACAGGATAATCAACAAACCTGATTGAATATTTTTGTTGTTTCAAGTCAAAGGTTCATTCCATTCTTTACTATTCATGTTGCTTAATCTTTGCTAAATGACATATCACTGGACACACACCAGATACAGTTAATATGTAGCATGAACAATGATTCACTTCTGGTAATACAAAGCAGAAGCTCATACAGATAGAGCACACATGAAGCTCAAAAATACTAGAAAAGGACGCATCAAGTAGAGAATGTGTGTGTCCTTGTGCTGGTCTATCAGTCAGTATCATCTGTCTGTCATGTCAGTCTTCACGTGTTCATGTTTGAAAACTGTTTTAGGACTAGGACTAATCGCTAACATGAGGCTTCAATCATCTCATCAAACCAAGGGATCTTTTGTCTAGTGTGCTTTCAGTACTACTTTCCTTCATTGTGTTTTTAACCCTCCATCACGGCTCAACATAGAACTCTACCCAGAAATAAGGAGTGCATTTTATGCAGGTCTGGTTATTATTGACTGCTGAAGTGTCAAGTGTTAAGCAGGAACTGAGGGATAACATTCTTATGGGTATACGCATATAAACATCCAGTGTCTAGTTCCTCTGCCAGCCATACCTGACCCAAAGAGACTGTTGCCCCCGAGACCCGGATAAGAGGTAGATGATGGATGGATGGATGGATGGATGGATGGATGGATGGATGGATGGATGGAAATTTATAAAATCCTGAGAAAGATTTAATTCTCTCGAATCAAAGCGTTGTCTCATAGACAAAATGATCCGACTCAGAAAGTGATTCTACTTACTCTTACAATATATTTCAGTCTAATGTGTTGGATAGAAGATTGGTATGAGGCTTTGGTCCATATATTTATAAAATGGTGCTTAATATGGTTTAAAACTCACCAAAAAGGTTTGCGAGAAGTCACTAATGTCTGAAATGATCACTAACATTCACTTCTTAAAACACTATACAGGTCGTCCTTAATCTACAAACACAACTAGTTCAGAGAGGCTGTTTGTATGATGAACTGTTTGTAAGAGCAATCATCAGATCAAACTGTTCACTTCGTCTGATATTTGAATAGTCATTCTAACATGTTGTGAAATCTGAATCTATTGGGTGTTAATGTTAAGCTGCTCAGCGTGGGTTGTAGCAGAAAGGGGAACTACAGTAGTCTGAACAACTGCGGTGCGCGGTCGTTCATATCTACAAATGTCAGTAAGTAGGATGTTCGTATGTTGAAGACCAACGTGTTGCTTTTTTTTAAGAAATCATTGATTCCTTACATTTGAGTGAATATAAAATAAGTCAATGCCATACAATGAAAAACAGTGTTTTAGAACTGCAAGATATTTAATCATACAACTTTGTGATCCTCAGTCACGAGTTGCTTCTCTTCACCAAGGTTATTGGTCGGTCGGGTGGTCAGTCCGTCGGTGGGTGGAAGGATTTGACAATGCAGGAAACAACTAGTTGACTTTGGGAGCGATGCAGATAAATTTTCCAGGAATGTTTTTTCAACTCTTTGCTTTGGTTTCACCTCTGCTGCTATTTTTATTTTTTCCATGCTACTTTTAAGCCACTGAATTGCTGTTACATAACATGCATCTTTTAACTTCTTTCATAGAAACTTTGGCCTTCATTTACTGACAAAGCTCTTCAGCTGAGAATAAAAATCACATATAGCAATAATAAATGAGACAGTTTTGTTGGCTTATGAATCCAGAGAGTTTGTGTTTGTTGTCCTAACGTAATGCTGCCCTAGAAAGCCTGGCTGGAGACAATGCACCGTGTCTTTGAGACAGTAATCCACAGACTGTTTGACTTGGGTCAATCTAAATTGCTGTGAAGTCTTCTAACCTTCTAACACCACAGTTGCTGGATTAGTGCAATGTTGTTAGATTGGATACACACACATAGAGAGAGAGAGAGAGAGAGAGTGAGAGAGAGAGAGAGAGAGAGAGAGAGAGAGAGAGAGAGAGAGAGAGAGAGAGAGAGAGCAAGGGAGGGGGGGGGAGAAAGAAATAGAGAGGGAGAGAGAGAGATTTCAGATTTGTTTGAAATGCATGGAAATCTAAAACAGGAATTAGAATATTTCACCACCAACATTAAACAAGTTAAAAATTCCAAAACTGAAGAACTGTGCAAACCCTGTGAGCAATCCCGGAATCACGGAGGAAATCTGTCGGCGCCAACATTCACACAAAACATCACACCATTGCTAACATCTGCATATTGTGATACGCTGAAACTGATTACATCAGATCCAAACATGAGCTCTTCACATCAACACCAAGTTAATCTCTGTGTAATGAAGCAGAGTAGGTAAAAGGTCAAGTGTTGTATTACAACCCAACTTCATTTCTTAGTTAGTAGCATCTCATTGTTAGATATTGTAACCAGAACCTCTGAATAGTTCACAGTTTAGGTTTGCTACTGCTACTGACTAATATCTGAATATCCAGACAATATTCCAAAGTGTATTCAAGGTTTACAAGACGCCACCGTCTTCCTTTCTACTCTGTGACATCAAGTAAAAACTTTCATCATCACTTTAAATTGTTCTTGAAGGGTGAAACTGATGTTATCTTTAAAGAAGACTAGTTTGTCTCAGCAAATCCCTGTAGAACCACCAAAACCAGTGTGTGTTTTGATGTGTGTGTGTGTGTGTGTGTGTGTGCGTGCGTGCGTGCGTGCGTGCGTGCGTGTGTGTGTGTGTGGATGGATGGATGATGGATTAATATCATCTTGAACTGAATTTAATTGATTTATGGTAAAACTAAGGATGATATTTGAGTGTTGTTTTTTTTAAATATATAACCATTTTTTTATGTTACTTTTAACGTTTAATTTTTTTTTTTTATTTGCAAAATATATTCATGGACTGAAAAGCTTTGAAATAAAATAAGATTTTTGTAAAAATCTGAAGTAAAATATTTGAATTAATACATTTGTCCACTTAAATTAATTAATTCTTGATCAACAAAAAGTTCTAAAAGGTGATTCTTGTTTTATTTTATTTGATTTTATATTATTTTATTCTTCATTATTTTTATTCTGTCATATTTGCTTTATTTTATTTATTTTTTGTGTTGCAGTTCCACCAATTTTGGATGGATCTTTATTTGACGCTATTAATAGCTAAATGTAATTTTGGCTACCCTTCAGTGACTGAAGACAGTCCTGGATCTATTTACTATTCTGTACACTTTTCTAAGCTGAAAGTCAAGAGGTGTAAAGGGAACTGTTGGTCAGATTTAGAGGAGATCAGGAGGGAAGCAAATCAGTGGTCCAGTACCTGAAAACTAACAAGACCAAAACATCTCTTACATAACTGTAATCACATAAAATGTCATCTATCAAACTCATCTTTGCTTGATAAGCAGTAACAACAAAAGCTCCCAGAGAACACGACAGTAATACACAAACCTCTCCAGGCTGATGGGGAACAAGCCTTGCCATTGCATGCTGC
Source organism: Antennarius maculatus (assembly GCA_013358685.1). Classification (NCBI taxonomy): domain Eukaryota; kingdom Metazoa; phylum Chordata; class Actinopteri; order Lophiiformes; family Antennariidae; genus Antennarius; species Antennarius maculatus. Next base: position 11,604,570 of record CM023610.1, on the reverse strand, counting down.
TGATGATTTGTCATTTGCTTTGATCCACTGCAACATTTCATTAGAAGGACCTCAAATTTGACCCTCCACACAGGAGCAATTTGTGAATGAGTATTTTACTGACATGTACACACACAGGCCAGGGAACTAACATCCCAACAATGAGTTACAGACAATCCACTGCCACCCATTTCAGAATAAACTCTGTCTGATGTAGGAAACGTTACCTTTGTCATTACGCCTGCTACTACCTCATCAATCTACTGATCTGTCGTATATTTCTGAAACATATCAAGACATGCAGCATCCTCCTTCTGGGAGAATTTCATTCAGATACTGTCAATTACTTTGCGGCCAATTCAAACACTGAGCAGTTCTGAATGTGTTGCTTCAACAGATGCGTATCCGGTGTCAGAGGTGGTCTACACGTGGACTCAGGGAGCAGCCAAGTCAGTGGTGGTGGCAGACGAAGGCTCCCGGCTCAATCAGTATCATCTGATTGGTCAGACTGCAGGAACTGAGGACATCTACACCAGCCGAGGTAACAGGCTTCACCTGACCCCCAGATGACCAGACCTCCAATACACCCCCCAGCTTCCTACACCTTTCTCTCCTAGAACACCTCAGGCAGGAGTCAGGATGTTAAGCCCCGGCCTCAGCTCTTCATTCATTTCGTTGTTATTACACTGTGTGTCGTCCAGAGATGTTGTGAGGTTGTTGTTTTTTTTAAATCAAGCTGGATAGACAATAGATGAGTCACAAGGATTTGAGAATGCCTCCCACACAGAGCCAGCTGTCTCTGGGGCAGCCAGAGAAGGGAAGGGGGGACAAAAAAAAAAATCACTTATCTGCGGTCTGAGCCATTGGGTCTGTAGGGTTAATCCGTATGTAGGCCCATCAGTTGTGCTTTTACTGAGTGACGTCACAGCTCTGGGACTAGCTGCTGCGATGGAGCCACGTGGAGGGGTGGGGGGCATCGGCTTAATACTGTTATGTAAAGAAGTATGATAATGCATTTCTGCTGTTTGTAGCTGGTGAGTTTATTACAGAAGGGGTGTTCCTATAGCTTAATGTACATGGAGATAGCTGCTTTATCCTTCATCTGCTGGGGAAAGAGGATGTTCATACTGGATAATGTATGAGAACCAAGGGTTTACTGCTGAGTACAGAAAATGTACTGGAGAAGACACAAACACTGAACATGTTCAGATTGACACACGGGATGTGATATTTGTGTGTCAGTCTTTACCAACCCCCACTGCCCCGGCACACAGAGCCAGCATGGTCTTAATTAGCGTTGCTAATCTGAGGTACAAACCCTCTTTACAAGCCAAGAATAGCTCAGCAAAGGGCTCATACTGGGTTCAGGTGACCTGTGACATGACAGGTTAAGCTGAAGAGGATGAAAATATAGACACAGGAATTTAATTCTTGACATGCTAACCTTCTAATTTCTTCACTTTGCATCTGCAGGTTGTAATCTGCAGGTTGTAATTTGCATTTTTAGTGTAAAAAAAACCCAAAACGCAGCAACAGATGGTTTTGATGTGAACTTACCAGTTGACCAACATAGCTGCGTTGTTTTCCGCTATGAATGGCAGTTCCCCACAGACTTCCCAAAAACCAAGCAGTAAAATCCACCACAGTCGCATTTTCATGCCTTGGAGGTTTCCATCCACTTCCAATCCTTGCAGACGGTCAGATGAGGGTGGGATTGGCCCAGTCGTGCCAGCACAGAGCAGGGCTGCCGGCTCGTAGTCCTTGGAGCGAAGACAACACAGGTGTCCTTTTTATTAAGGACATGGTGATTGTCGTCGCATTAAGTGGACCATCCAAACTTTGGTCCAGTCCCTCTCAGCCCCCGTCTGCGTTGGTCATCTGTGCACCTGCTGATAATCACTAGTGATCAGGTCTGTTTTAGTGTTCCAGTCAAGCAGGAAAGGATGTTTGACTCCAATCAAGAGTGGCCCGGCCTGACAGAATGGGATGGACTCTCTATCGCGCGCACACACACACACATACACACACACACACACACACACACACACACACACACACACGCTCACACACACTCACACATACACAGAAAGAGAGAGAAGAGAGAGAGCGGGTGAGGGAGAGACAGTGTGAGAGTAGAGAGATATATACAGGATGCAGATTGTGACAAGGGATTAGTGGGACAGAAAAATCCGATTTTGCCAGGAGAAAGCAACAGTCATCTGTGGATTTTTATAGTTTATCAGACTCCATGGCCCGACAGGATATTTGAGAAAAGAAAAATCCTTCAAATGCAATCTTCAGTTGATTAACAGGATATGATGGTTTCACCACCAAATTATTTTTTTTAAATTAATCAGCCCAAACGTCCATGTTTAGATGAGTAGTTGGGCCCGGAGGCTGTCAGGTAAAGTTTACTTTACTTTACATCTGTTGATAACAGCCCATAAGGAACACGACACAAACACCCTCAGAGATTTTTAATAAGAGGAAAAATACAAGAAACAAGACAAGTTAGACCCTGACTCCTAACCCTAACCCTAACTTAGAATGACTTTAAAAGGTCTCAGCATTGGAATCCCCCTCAGCAATAGCAGAGGTTAATTCAGTGATTATCAAATACATCAAATGTATTATTATTAGTTCAACATACAATACACATATTCTTTTCCCACAGATCCTGTAATAATGTCATAAAGAGAACTTGTCATAACTTTGTTCGATTAGAGTTCTGTTTATATAGAGCCAAATTCCAACAGAACGTACATCGAGGCACATTACAAGAGCAACAGGTTTAGAGATTGTCGACGGTCCAGAGACCCAACAATAACCCAAAAGCAAGAACACAGTGACAGTGGTGAGGGATCCTCAAGCAGGTCCAATAATACAATAATAATAATCAAGGCAACATCAGGTGATTTTAACCAGGACCACAGCAGTAGATCCACTCCATTCAGAGGAACCCATGAGATGAAAAAGGGCCCCAGCAGTCTAAGCTTATAGCAGCAAAGATAAGGACTAGCTAGTTTTTGATAGGTTGCTTGCAACATTCCAGCTTGGCTCACCTAAACTAAACAATCTAATGTCCTCTGTATGATGTTAGATAGCCTGAACTCATCCAACAGCTGTTTCCTTTGCATCAATAATGGTTCCAACTGTACGTTAGCTAGCTGTGCACATCCTTCAAGCACAAGCAAAGTTGCTGTGCATGGTTTCAGATCTTGTCTTCTGCCAGACGAACGGTGTGTGTGAGGCATCATGTTTCATCATCCATCATTATCCGTAGTGAAAGAGTGTAGTCCTCCACAAGTATATTAATTTAGCTGCTTTTTAGATTCAGATTTTCATTACAAAATGTGGCAAAACACTCTAAAGGCCCAGATACACCAAACCATTACTAAACAATACACACTTGAGGAGGTCTGACCAAAAAGACCATCAAATTCCTCCCTGACACACAATATGTAAACAAAGCACTTTGATTCCATAAACTGGAATCAATGTGCTTTGTCTGCATGAGAGGCGATAGCTCCATACAGGTGGCAGCAGTGAGAATTCAAGAGTCTAAGTTGCAGACTAGAGTCTGCAACTACAATAGGACTGCATGTGTATAAACTTTCACAGTCCTTTTCTCCACACAGAGAAGGATTTAGCAAAAATCTATTGTTAACACTGTGAGCCTCTTGTGTTTGCTTTCTTTGCTGCAGGTCAATACACCGTGATGATGGCTCACTTTTACCTGAAGCGGAAGATTGGCTACTTTGTCATCCAGACCTACATGCCTTGCTTCATGACTGTAATCCTCTCGCAAGTCTCCTTCTGGCTCAACCGGGAGTCCGTGCCAGCACGTACTGTTTTCGGTGAGTTAAGAAGACATTGACATGACCTGGGATGCATGATTTAAACGAAGAGTTTACTCCATTACCAGGCGTGACCACAGTGCTCACCATGACGACTCTCAGCATCAGTGCTCGGAACTCTCTGCCGAAGGTGGCTTACGCTACCGCCATGGATTGGTTCATCGCCGTATGCTACGCCTTCGTCTTCTCCGCCCTCATTGAGTTTGCTACCGTTAACTACTTCACCAAGAGGAGCTGGGCATGGGATGGAAAGAAGGCCATGGAGGCTCAACACCCAAAGGTACATCGTGTGTGTTTGTGTGTGTGTGTGTGTGTGTGTGTGTGTGTGTGTGTGTGTGTGTGTGTATGTGTGTGTGTGTGTGTGTGTGTGTGTGTGTGTGTGTGTGTGTGTGTGCGTGTGTGTGTGTGTGTGTGTGTGTGTATGCATGTGTATGTGTTTTCAGGTGAGATCTTTTCTATTGGATACTACTACTGTTCGGCTTCATTTTTCACCACACTTCAGCAGAGGTGCATTCGTTTGTGTTTCTATTTAGAAGTGTAATGCTCACTGGTTTTGCAGACTTCCTGCTCTGTTGGGGTAGGGTTAGGTTTATGGGATTGTATTTGGAAGTGATGTTGCTACATTTAGTGTAATGACACAAACATGAGTTATGCTAGTGTTCAAACATTACTTAACGAGTAAAACAATAGAAGGTGTTGTTTTTATCCTCTCTGAATTTACTGCCCTATATCAAACATAAATGAGTGACCCCTCCTGTAATCACAGAGACCTGCTGGCCATCAGAGACAGCGGTGTATTTATCCACTACATGCTTCACTGTGATCATCAGCTAGTTGCTAATTTTCATTACTGCACAGGGGCAAAAATTCCCACTGGCGATGTTAACGCTCACCCTGTATTTTAGTGTATGTGTCACTTACAAGAGTTGTTTGCCCACTATGTTTCTGTCTCCCTGCAGAAGAAGGATCCTTTGGCTTTGTCTAAAAAGCCAAATAACACATGTTCAACTGGTGTGAATTATACAACCAACCTTATGAAGGATGCGTCCATCTCTACCATTTCCAATAGCACAGCTGTACAGCTCAGACCCTGTGAAACCAAGACCCCAGACCCCAAAAAAACTTATAACAGTGTCAGCAAGATTGACAAGATGTCCAGGATAGTATTCCCAGTACTGTTCGGGACCTTCAACCTGGTGTACTGGGCCACGTATCTCAATAGGGAACCCGTGATCAAAGGAGCTGTGTGAGCTTCATCCTCCTGACAACCACTTCAGGATTTCATAACTGGAACGCAATCAACATCAATACCAAGCACTTAGTCCTCTTATCAGAGATATGGTTTCTGAGGTCAAAATTGCATGTCTGTTGCTTCAGGAAAATGTTGCCATGTTTGCCTTGAGTTTGTACATGTGTGATATACAACCGTTCCTTCAAGTCAGTTTCATGTTTCTCATTTCAGAACTCCTGCCATTAATTTCTTTTTGACAGATTTCTTGATTTAATTTTTTTTTATGATTAGGCATTCTGTTTTTATTTGAGTTCACAGTAGATGACGATACAGCAAGGCCAAATGCTATGCAAAGCAACCTTGCTATTGGATTCAACCTTTATAACTCTTACTTCGTAAGTTGAACTTTGCTTCCTTGTTATAAGCAGATGAATAGCCATGCTAAACGCTGAATGTGTTGCCTTCAGAGTGTGAGAACTCATTATGAATGCACTGAAATCTCATGTATTTACATCTTCAGTAAGCCATGTTTTATCGAGACAATTTATTTTATTTGTCTTTTTTTTTGTTTTCCATGAAATGTCTTTTGGTGTATATTTTAAATGATGACAGATTGCAAGCTAAAGTAATAGCAGCTGCTTCTGTTTCTGGATCACAATGGTGAGAATCCTGTATGTGCAGTATGTAGTTAAAGGAACATGTATATATGCCCTGCTTTAAGAAGAGTGCCATTACGCCAGTAAATTTAGCTTCTATATTATATTATTATATTGCATATACTGGAACAGTGTTAGTCTAGTGCTTCATTGACTGGATATTCAGAAATAAGCAACATCGCTTGAGCTTTTTTCAGTTTTGACAGTATATACAGTATTCTTTTAAATAAAACATTCTCTTTTTAGATCATTTTGTTATTACTATAACTTTCATGATGCTAATATTCTTGATAAATATGTGGATGGTTTTAGCAGAACTGTTGTCATGATTTTGAGAAAATTCTGTACTGAAGAAACTTACTGTAACTCAGATTTTCAGGACATTTATAGGGACAGAAAGCATAATTTTGTTACAACCAGGGGATGTGTGATTTCCGGATTTTAGGATGTATGATGGTAAGATTGAAGCCACACATCTGTACACTCTGGAGGTACGGCGAAATGACAGTTACTTCAGCTTAGCATAAAGTTGGAAACTGCTCTCTTAACTCTCACCCACTCACGTTGTAACTTATTTGTCTGGAAGTGGAACCCGCATCAGTTTAAATGTTTTAGAAGAGCCACATTATGACTTTAAACAACACAGACGAACCAGAATTATGGTTGACATACATTACTAGAATTTGGGATAAAACTGTATATTAAACATTTTCCTTCTCTGTTACCTATTTGTATTTCCTGTTTTTGTACAGGAAAAACTTCCCTTCCTCTCATTATACAGGTCCATATTTGTCAGTTTATCTCAGTTCCATTAACTAACTAATTCTGTTCTGTCCAGTCTTTATGCTAAGCAAAACTAATTTCTGCTACTTGCTTTCTGTTTATTCACATACATGAGAGCTGCATCTTTCCTCAGCAAGAAAGCAAATAAGTGACTGCAGTGGAAGTAACCCAAGTTAAAGTGCTTTTTTACAAAGTTGCCTGAAGGCCTCATAAAGTTGAGGGTGTTTCATGGGAAGCTTTCACGATTGCTTGCATCACATTTTAGCAGAGGTTATGCGGCCTTCAGACTTCACTGAACTTTTAGGATCTGAGCATGATGTCTGTATAGGATTAAAATATGAATGTGACTCCATGCCTTCTGTGGGACCTGTCTCTGTTAGTGTACAGAGCTCACGGGTTGGATTATTAAATTTAAATAGATTGTAGGTACATGCTACTCTTGAAATGCAAATATTTGAAGCAATAAATAATACCCTTATAAATGATGACTTGTGTCTATGGTTATATATAATCACTTGACATTCATTTTATTGATGCCTTCGTATCCATAACTGATCCTGTTTGACAACAGCCTTTTCTATACTGTATATTGCTACCAGCCGGCCCCTCCCCCCTTTGTAAGCACAGCGCTTTCATGTTTAGACTGTTTGTTTGTTTGTTTTTTTCTTATTTTATTTAAAGGTGTTTTTCTGTATAGGACATGTACATGAGCAACTGAAGGATCTGGTCCACAGTGGAAACTTTTAAAAGTGTTTCTCTCTTCTTATTCATATCTTATTCTGAATAAAGCTTCACTTACTCCATCTGTCTGCTGTTGTTGGTCAATACCCTCACTGGAAAAAACCCCTCTCACATCATTTGTGGTTTAACATGGTAGATATATAGATAAACCATGATTGAGTAGATGGTGTACAAATTTACAGATCATATTTACACACATTTATGTGGCCAATGTGATAAAACGCTTGCCTTAATCTTACTTGATGGAACAACGGTCTGCACATGTTTCTCCTTTGATTATGTACATGCACATCCAGATCATGCAGTCACTACAGTTAGTCTGCTGGTAAATCCATCTTGGGTGTCTCTGTGTCAGCAACATCTGGCTCACATCTGTTTGTCAAGGATTTAGTTCCATTTAAGTTGCTTTTTCCATTCAGCAGGCCCATACCCCGCACCAAATTAAGCTGTCACTGATGGCACCAAATGACATCAATCACAGCATATAGCTTGAGAAGGAAAGATGGACTACAGTAAGTGGTGGTGAGGAGGACTGGCTCTCTCACCCACCACTGCAGCACAATCTCATCACATTCCACGCCATCAGAATGTGATGTAGTTCCCTGACCTTTATACACACATTAACGTGGTCTGACCCAGAAGGAAAAATTGCCTTTATCCAGTTTGTCTTGAGGCATGCCAATAATGTAAAAAGAATATATGCAAATATATTTTTGAATAAATAAAACACTCAGATATTTCAGATATCTGAAATTTCTGCTAACAGTGGTGGACAGGTGAAAAAAATAATAAAGGACTTCAAAGTAGTAATGTGTTACGGAAAGGGATTAGGATTAAAATTATTTTTCCATGTGACTCATATCACATAACACCTCAGAAACACACACAGGAAATGCATTAACTATTCAGACCATCAAATTATGTAGGATGTAAAAGGGTCTGTATCACTTTTCCTCAATTTGAAGGAGTGTTAAGAGGCTTTTCCCTGGTTTTCTTCATTGTAAGATCACCAGTTGGTGCACCTTACCATGTTTTGTCCCCTGGAAAGGGCTCCATGGAGGGGTGTGATCACAATTAAATGGTATTAGAATGGAATGTGACCATCCCCCCTATATAGAATACAATGTAGAATATTGTACATACATACAATGATTTGTCCTGTGGTATGGTGTAAATTTAACAAGCATTCGATATAAAAATGTAAATCAAAGCGAAAAAAGAGACTGAAGGTAAATAACAGAGGAGCGGATCAGTTCTGAGGCTGAACACATCTGTAGAGTTGTAGCATGTCTGTCTGAGAATGCTATCTCTTCCCCCTGCTTCACATTCTTCATGCTAAACTAAGTGAATCAAGGATCTTTACAATTCTTCCAGTCATCTCCTCTAGCTCTACAGCAAGCTGTTATTTTTGTTGACCTGTCAAACTGATGCATGTGTGCTGGCTCTGGCTGAAGAACTTGTAGTGGAACTAAAAGTGTTAAGAATGAAAAACCTGTGTGTATGAATAGGCAAATCTAATATAAGGCACTATTCATTATGGGGACTATCTATGACACGTCTGCAAAGCTGCTGAGTCAGTAGGGAAGAGAGGACATTGCTGTACCTTATGCTCAGACATATGCTGCAGCTACTTTATCAGTATATGTAAGATGTGTAGCTGCTGAATGGACCCAACTGATGAAATTTCACTTCTGGAGTGCTGAGTGAACACTTTGCACTGTTACCAAAGACTGTGTGTGAATCTGCAGAAACACAACGCAGCTACTGCATCAAACAACATTATATTATAGTTTGTATTTATGTGACATTGGTTCTTTGAAGCATACACAGCATGCAGAAATCACTTCTGCTATTTATTTCAGTGCAGTTGGCTTAGTTTGAAAGTGAACCGAACATTGTAAAGTTTAATCACCTTGATACAGCCTAGAGTTGCTTTTAATGAAACCCCTTTTTAATTAGTCAAGGATTTCAAAATCACAATAATAAATCTTTAAAGAGTTAAAGAGTTAGGCTACGTACAAGACAGAAATGTAACGGGGAAATGAAAGCATCATAAGTAAGTATATAAGCATAAAAGATGCTTTTGAAAAGTTAGACCATTCCTTTATTTGTCACATTCTCCACATTCTGCTTTTAAAAGTATAAAACCTGAGGCCTCACTTAAAGAATATGTCTTTGAATGTTGGCTTGAGCAGATTGAGAAAAAAACTTTGATTTCACATTCTGATGTTTTGAAGTGCAAATTCTGTTATTATCTGTGTGACCTTTAATCAACACAATTTTGTTGTGTTCCCTTTGTAATCAATAAGAATATGATGTTGTGTTTTCATCTGGTGGCTAAACGAATGCTTGTGCGAATGAAGACGGAGACATTAAAAAGTATAAATCATTGATGAGACACGCTCTGTTCAGATCTGTGGTGTTTGTGTGCCGATGCATAGTCATAAAGAAAGGTCAAAAAACTTTTACACTACATTACAAGTTTCAAATGATGCACGATAACAAATTGACTCTTTTATTTTCATTCATTCACAATCACCAACAACAAGCTGAGCAACAACTGAACTACAGTTGACACACGATTTCTGTGACACACGTTTATAATGATATTTTCTTTAAATCAATATGTTTTGCCACTCCTACTGAAAGAAACACTTAATCTTCATACACGCTGAAAGCATTCATGATCATAGCTAATATGAATTTACATATGAATACACATATTTATACACTCTATACATTACACATAATGGGATTTCAAGAAAACCATGTTATCTCTATTATAAAAACTAATACTCTGAAATCACTGGAATAATCTGAGCCCATTAAAATGAGGCCAGTTTGGCATTTAAACTGCTCCACCACATTACAGGTGTAATTATACCAGAATAAAATAATATAAAATAAACTTGTCCCTAATCATTTCCTGTGGGAGCAGTGAGGGTGTAAGTCTTGCAGTGGGCAGCACATGATTAACAAGTGAATAAGGCTGCTGCTGATTTAAGGTGGATGATGAACTGTATATTATGCTCTTATAATGAGCTCCTCCTACTGCTCTATTTGTCTGCATTTCTCCTTTAAACCAGCAGAGGATGACATCAGTCAGTCAGGCATCCCTGCAGGCAGCACCCACCACTGACACACAGTCAGTCGGTACAGTATCCTGAGCTGCTGATTCTTGCTTCCATTGTTTACTTATTAATTTTTTTTTTCATACCTCTTCAAGTATATATATATTTAAGCCCATTGACAGGACTAGGCATTTACACCCAATATTTGTCCTCAGCTAACTAAACATTAAGCGAATAAACAACTGATTTTGGCACCGTACCAACGATGCTGTGGTGTCTGGCTGTCATCAAAGGCTTATTTATCCCAGTCATTCAGTTCCACCCTTAAAGAGTCTTTGTCTTAGAGGAGAAACACACTTCAAGACTTCAAGACTTCAATAGAAGGAGAAATTGCTGTTTTTTAATGGTGCACAAGTGCTTCACTGGGGCCTGGCCAAGGCTGTTCATTTAAAATGACAGCAGAGAAGAGCCAATGGGCTGTCCTGGTATCTCTGAAGGACCCTTTATAAACACAGCTGAGAAGGCACGGCTGCTTTCCCCCAAATAATCACAGAAGAAGCCTTTATAACAATGTTCGTGTTGTTTCCTTTTATTTTCTCTACCTTCTTTACTTTTCTGTCTCTGCTTGAAGATACGTATTTAAAGAATGTACATACAAATACTCCTGGTCAGCAGCTGGGGCAGGAGCTTTCCAAAAATTTGCTCTTTTAGCGTGAATGCTTGTGTTATTAAAAACACAGAACTGGATTTGTTTTAAGTTAACCAGTTCTGATATCTAAAATTTGGGATTTTTTTAACTTCATTCACTCATTCAGAGGTTGTCTACTGCACCTCTACTGTATGTACAGGGGCCAGTGGTGGACCTAGGCTGTCTGAGGGCCAGGGGCTACAGAAGGGGCCCCAGCACACAGAAAGATGTGCTGGCTTCAAGGTAAAACAGTTAAAATAGCTGTATGCAGAATCCATATTAAAAGTAACTAAGACACAGTTAACTAGTTACCACTTCGTGTGTCAGGTGGCTACATCATTTCGTCATTTGATGCACACCCTAGAGGGCGCTGTACCACACGTTCTCCATTTTAAGCATATCCAGCAATGAAGTGTCTTTATTATAGTAGTGGAAGGACATCTCGGAGGGCACTTCAGCTCATGTCTCATCTCCTGTAGGCATCAAGCAGGGAACAGTTACAAGAACGGCTTCAAATGTAATCTATCTATCTATCTATCTATCTATCTATCTATCTATCTATCTATCTATCTATCTATCTATCTATCTATCTATCTATCTATCTATCTATCTATCTATCTACCTGTCTACCTGTCTGTCTGTCTGTCTGTCTGTCTGTCTGTCTGTCTATCTATCCCTCTGTCAAGTGTTTTCAAACAGAACCTTGTTAAACGTCTATTATAATAAGAATATTTAAAGAATATTTTCTCAAAGTTTTGTACTCCAGCTCTAGTACGTCTTAACAGAGTTTTATTTTCACAGTAATGGGGCGGAAAGAAGACAAAAAAGACAGAAAAGTATTCCATCCTGGTTTGATAGTCGTTTTGAGATGTGGAAAAAGTACCTATCTGTGAAGACAGTGAGGTGACACAGACTCACCAGGAGGACTTTTGGATGAATTCAGCGCGCTCAGAGGACGCCTTCAGCTTGTGCGCACCTGCGTAAAACCATGACTGTCCGCGAGCTGCTACCTGACCAGTGAGGAGCTGCTCCTGCGTGTGAAAACAAGCGTGGGGAAGGATTTTGATTCTAACAATGATCGGAATTGCTTCGTCTGGATTACAAACCATGCGGTGCATTTCTTTGGCTTTATTCTCTGAGCAGCTCTGACTGTCGTGTTCAGACACCGACACGTGAAGTCCAAGGACTCATCACTAGGATCACTGGCCACCCGGAGGGAAACATGCCACCCAAAATATTGGCTTGTATCTCACTCCTGTCTGTCCTTCACACATGGTAAGTGGCGCACTTTAGTTCCTAAAGAAACTATTAATGATGTGTTCACTGGTGTTTGTCTCTTGTCTGCAGAAGAAAACTTTCCTCTAAACTTTAAGTTTACATGAATGACTTTCATTGAGCATTGAGCCATTTTCCATGCATGCAGGCTGTAGAATACACTCCCCCACAGTACTAACACCCTCTTCTTGTGCACCTGTGTAGCTCTCTGTCTGTGGACTATGAAGACGACTATGAAGAGGTTACTGTCAACCAAATGCTGGCTCCTAAATCACAAGACACCGACACCACGGAATTACTCAACAATTTATTGAAAGAATATGATAAGAAACTGCGACCAGATATCGGAGGTAACTGATTCTTTATTTCCATTCTCTGTCATTTTTTCATAACTATTTATTTTTCATCTGACTAATCGAAAACTGTGAATCAACGACATTCACAGATGTCAATCATCTGTTTCGATCACACGATAAAAACTGCCCGAAACCTGGAGATTAAGCTGATGTTTCAAACTCATTCATGTAAAGTTGCTCTTAGATAATATTTAGTGTGTCTCAGTCATGAGAAACACAATGAAGGCAACCCTCATGCAATATGAGAGTTGCTGTCTCAGAGCAGCCAATATAATATATAAATATATAAAATAAACTAATAATGTTTCAATAAATACAAGGTCAGGCATCACAGCTGGTTATAACCATTGTGACGGCTTATTGTCTTCTTCAGTTAAAGTCACACTATTAGGATATCTTCAGCAAAACTATAACGTAGTGGCATTTGTCATTGAAATTCATATATCTGTGCTTGAAATCAGTAGTAGTGACGCCCCATTGTGTTTCCGATTTATTGACAAAATACACTATATTTTATGTATTCTATATATTATACTGAAATACACTATATTTTATCTGTTTGCAAAAACCAAAGCAACAAAGACCAGTTTAAATAGCTCAATACAACAGAAATGACAGGAGTTTTTTTTTTCCAAAACATTTCCATAACACATCTTACAATACTGACTACTGCAGTCTCAAAATAATTCAGTGCTTTATGAGAAGCTTGTAGAGACTCAGTAACTGCTATAACCTGCTGCAAACATGATACATTTCCACACACCAGCGTCATGCAGCAGGAATCTTAGCCTATGGCTCGTGGATCAAGGACTCCAGTTCTGGAACATTCCTTGTTTATCTGCTGCATAAGGTTCCTCGTCCTCATGGATGGCGAGATGCTGAGGTTAACGTTCCATTTCATCACCCTATAGAGCAGCATCCCCAAACATCTAGGCTTTATCTAAATGGTTCTGAGCTGCTAGAATGATGTTCTCACACTTTGTTGGTGTGCATGGGGCTCATGCATGGAACCGTTATGTAATTGTGGGCCTGAGAGCAAAAAATCATTGTGATTCTTCTGTGGGAATAAGCCTGGGAAGTTCGGAACAATGGTTTAACCACATCCCTGCATATATCTCTAATGAGAGATGATATTCAGAGGTTGAATCATTTTCAGATGGTAGTAGTCAGTAAAAGCAGTGTTTTGTGTTACGTGTGAAGGAACAAAAAACTTGTACTACCTTCATCCATCCATTCTCTACCGCTTATCCGGGGTCGGGTCGCGGGGGCAGCAGCTTGAGCAGGGAAGCCCAGACTTCCCTCTCCCTAGCCACTTCGTCCAGCTCTTCCGGGAGAATCCCAAGACGTTCCCAGGCCAGCCGGGAGACATAGTCTCTCCAGCGTGTCCTGGGTTGTCCCCGGGGCCTCCTCCCGGTAGGATGTGCCCGGAACACCTCACCAGGGAGGCGTCCAGGAGGCATCCTGACCAGATGCCCAAGCCACCTCATCTGGCTCCTCTTGATGCGGAGGAGCAGCGGCTCGACTCTGAGTCCCTCCCGGATGACCGAACTTTTCACCCTATCTCTAAGGGAGAGCCCAGACACCCTGCGGAGGAAACCAATTTTGGCCGCTTGTATCCTGGATCTCGTTCTTTCGGTCACGACCCACAGCTCGTGACCATAGGTGAGGGCAGGAACGTAGATCGACCGGTAAATCGAGAGCTTTGCCTTTCGGCTCAGCTCCTTCTTCACCACGACGGACCGATACAGAGTCCGCATCACTGCAGACACTGCACCGACCCACCTGTCGATCTCCCGTTCCATTGTACCCTCACTCGTGAACGAGACCCCGAGATACTTGAACTCCTCCACTTGTACTACCTGATGCAGTTTATTCTTCTGTTCCTGTCTGAAATGGTTTTTGCAAACAGGTTACCCTTATCCACCCAAGGATATGATCCATCCAAATGGCACCAAAAGCTGACACTTTTTGGGTAGAGGCCCTAAAAGTGTGCATTTTATAATCGCTTTCTTTGGTTTGCTTTCTTTATCTTCAGGCTAACTTTAAACAAGAAGGGCGATTGCTCAGTTTAATTGTTCAGTAGTGAAGTTTAAAACCTACAGGCCAAAAATTCAAAATTTTGTACATTCTATTATTTCCTTTTTGAAAGTGTTTGCTAAGTAACACAGTCTGTAAAATGATAGAAGTTATGGTCTGTCCACATCAGCACAAACTGAGCATTTCCTGTTTTGACAGTACTTGTGTCCTTGGAAGAAACATCACCAGTTGTTGGATGCTTCCCAACTTTTCATGAAAAAAATTTTTTTTTACTACATTCCCATCTAAGAAACAGCCTTGGGTGTTTTACTTAATTTAATACAGTTAAAAATATAAAGGAATCAGAATACATTTCATACCAACCACCTGCTCCTGGTTATGCAGTGGTATTACTGAATATGTTCGTTGCGAAACGCCTGGTTGTTTGACAGAGAATCAGCCAGTTTGCTTCTGACTCGCCTTCAGCAACAAAGGTCAAGATGTGGCTCATCATCATATCCTCATGAATATAAATTACACACTGAGGAAAAAAAGGGAGACTTTTAGAATCCTCAGATGCTCATTCCATCACATGTCGTGTATTGTATATGTTAAGTATGAGAGGATCTTTTCATTCAAACTCAGTTTCCACCTCTGTGTCCTCTCTAAATTCCTCTGGAGTCAGGATCAATGTAAGTACGATGATCGTATTGTACCAAATGGATTATTGGCTATTGGCTTCAAGTGAAATATTCCTGTTTCATTATGAGGTTGAAGCTCAAGTGGGTTTAAGACTCAGACTACAGCTTAGAGTGGAGCTGGAGGCCTTATTCTATCTTTGTGAACCAATTTATGCTAGCCAGGCAAGGGCAGTACGGCCTGGTGTTAAAGCAGCTCAGGGCTAAATTACTGAAGACACTTCTTTTATCAGTAGTTTATTGTCACCCTGCATTCTCTTCTCAGCCCACCCCAGGCTGCTGATCCCATTCAGACATAACTGCTTCTGGACCTAATAATTTTTCTCAACAAAACTCTGAATCCACAGACTCATGGATCCCTCAATGTTTTGGGGTTGCTCCTTGTTTTATTTTGAAAGTTCATTACCGTACATGTCACATTTAACAGTACTTCCTGCTTTTGTGATTGTGATTACGCTCATCTTTGTCATGAGTGCTCACCTCATTTTTTTCTTTATCATTTCAAACCCTCTGAGCAGCCTGCTGTTTTGGAACCCTTTAGGTTACCTTGACCTAAACTGTGATTCTGTTTGTCAGTTTTTTGTTAGATCCATTTCAGATTTGTTTATGTTATTGGACGTCTCTGTCTCCTGGTGTCGTTGTTCAGTGGTCAGTGTACATCAGGTCAGATTGATGACACATACTCACATATCAGGTTGTAATTTTAAACTGGTGAGAAACGATTATGAAGTAAATTTTAATTGCACAATGTATATAGCAATATATACAATCATACAATGATCTTCTGTTAGATTGGTCTCTGATAAAACCTGCTCTCGTTATGCCAGATTAACTCCCTCCAGGCACAGAGCCTCTTGGGAAAATGAAGGCTGGTTGATAGTAAATAGCATCCAGTGTAAATATACCTGTAAATTAAACATTGCAGCACAGGCACAGATGCACCTCAGGAAAATAAAGTGAGTAACTAATGCATGTTTACCCTATGGACAAGACATGTCTGTCACCTTAATAAGAAAAGCTCAAACTTGTACATCTTCAGTGTGGAAGATGTTAGTCACTAAAACACTTCAAATTAAAATGAACTATGTTGACACATTTCAGCAGCATTACCCCAGCGGGGACACAAGCTACAGAGAAACATGTTTTTATCACTGCCGGTCAACTGTAGTTCCTTCACGCAGTAACACAAAATGGATTGGTTCAAGAAAGGATGAAAAAACTGAAAGCAACCCTCTTCAACATCTCTTCATTTCCTAGGTTCTTAGTATTTAGATACAGCATTTTACAGATACAGATAAATTTTACATTTCAGATTAGTGTGTCTCCATTTTTGTAATTTGAACATTTTTATCCAATAAAAACAAACACCAAGTTACAATTTTAAGTGCCAAGTATGTTGTGGATACATGGTCCATTTGCAATAAGTGCCTGATTCATTTTTGCCTTGCACCTCAGGAACCAACCAGTCCATTAACATGGGAATCCTGCAGGAACTTTCCAGGTTTGCTGTGTGTTAGTCAGGAATGATCTCAGCCTCCACACGATGAATATAAACCTCCACTGACTCGTTGCATCTGTTTCCTGACTAACAGATGTGCATTATGTCTCTCCATAAAAACACAACTTCATGTCTTTATATTTCTGTTTGTGTTTAAATTAAATTAAAAAAGAGGTGTCAATTACTAAGATTTTGAGGCTCTGGTGGGCAAAATGTTTTTTATTCCACTCAGGTTTTTAGCTGTTGCCTTGAAACCTGAGACGGTGTCCGATTGTCTCTCCTAGGACTCAGCTAAAAAGCCAATGAGATTCCTCCGTGTGACTGTCAGGCCTTTTTCATTTCAATTCATGTGTTCTTTTCTCTTGCATATTCTAATAGCAAAGACATGTGCAGTTAATCGAATCACCACACATGAATGCTACGAAATGAACCTGGTGTCCCCGAGGGAGGGATGTAATTAATTCAGAAAATGAGTATACCTTAAAAATGTTCAGTAATACCAGTGAGGGAGACAAGCAGTACTTACTGTGATCCACTCAGTGACATCCCATCCATGTTTGACTCAAAGTGGTTGGGGCCATCGGACTTTTATAACAGGATCTGGACAATGAACCAGTTCAACCAGTCACTATGTAAGATCAGGCCTAATAATGTAGTTCTAGTTGTGTTTGCCTCAGGACAGCTGTTGCATGTACAGTATATCACAGCCGTTACTATGGATACCACACCTGGGTGTTTTGTTTTGGAGATGTGAGACAGATATCACTGTTACCCAGGATGTTGCTGAGGCGGACTGACAGAATTCACCCCTCTTGCCCTTTCATCCTGAGTCAGCTTTTCAGTGTTTCTCTTTTACAGGACAATCCTCCTACTCTCTTCTCATACATGTGAAAATGTGTGACCTTTTTTTTGTTTCAACTTTTTTTTTTCTCAATCAGTGCTAGAACTTCTGTTGCAGTAGATTTTTAAATACCTTGGTTTTTGCACAATGGAGCAAATAGGGCTGCACAAGATGAGAAAAAACTGACACTGTGGTATTTTCTGTTTCTCTCATATATACTGTGATATGAAAAAATGTAAGAACTTCTTACCATCTATCCATTCATTTCTGTAGCTGCCTCTCCGGTGCAGGGGTGTGGGTGGCTGAGTCTATCGGATAGATTTCTATTGTAGAGCATTATGAGAGTTTTCCTTTTGTATCAAGCAACAGAAAGTTGTAGTTTGACATGTTTGAGTTAATTTCCCCATAGATGAACTTGACATTGCACCTCCTCCAATGTGACAACTGTCCACACACTCCAATGGGATGCTTAAGTGATTTATTACACAACTCTGAAATCAACCAACACTGCTGTGCTTAGTGGGGACGAGGATACTATTATTAGAGCCAATGGAAGTGTTTGTTTCTTGGATCTGAATTTGGTTGGAGCAGTTTAGAATATATTTATTGTCATTGATGGAAAAAGCTGATGGTGGCTTTTTTTGGGGGGGGTCTGTTGCAGGTATGTTACTACCGGGTTAGGTAGTAGAGGGTTGATCCTGAAACACATGGCAACCAACAAGTGGAAGGCAAAAACTTTGACTTTCACATCATTGGGCAGTGATTTTTTTCGTTTAATGTGACATAAATTGTTTAGATCTATATGAAGTCTGATTCATATGTAGTCTTAGATCTGGATCTGACACATGGTCATGTGACATGAATGACAGTCCGAGGAGAGCTATTTAACCACCATTGCTACACTAGGGTTTGGAGAAAGAGCAGGTAGTAATAACTGAGCTTTCCTACAGCAGTAAAGTAACATAACATACAGAATCAACATGAGTCATTCGTATCTGTATGACTCAATACGGCTCAGTGGAGACGGCAGCTCCCAATGTAATCTGGCTTCATGGTTCATTTAACAGATGCTCTCATATTTTTAATCACACACCCCATCTTTAGTGGAAGATCAGTTTTTACTGTTACCATGAAATTATATTTTTTTCAACTGTATTCTTCACTTTTCAAACAGTCCTATAGAAGTTGGGTCATTACGTCTAAGTCAGTGGTTCTTAACCTGGGTTCGATCGAACCTTAGGGGTTTGATGAGTCGGTCTCAGGGGTTCGGCGGAGATGGAGGTCAAGACAAAACACCCGACATGATGTGTCGACACTATGTGTTGGGTGTTTTTGTCGAACATACAGGAATCACTGTACGTTTGACACATCGTGTCAATTTGTGATGACACGCCACATTGGCCATCACTGGCTGCAGGTGATTATGCTACATCGATTAGCCTACCTGTGCTACATGGGATTTTGCGCACTCAGTAGTCGATTTATGCTTGTCATGATGGTACGTCATATGATTGCTTTCTTAATATTTTAATTCATAGTAACTATGTTGAGCAATGTAGCCGCAAGAGGGCACAAGCCAGTGTCTTATTGTGCCGGTCCCAAGCCCGGATAAATACAGAGGGTTGCGTCAGGAAGGGCATCCGGCGTAAAACGTTTGCCAAATCAAAGATGCGAATCAAACCTATGACTTCCATACCGGATCGGTCGAGGCCCGGGTTAACAACGACCGCCATCGGCGCTGTTGACCTACAGGGCGCCGGTGGAAATTGGATTACTGTTGGTCGAAGAAGGAGAGGAGGAAAGTGCGTTAGCACGAAGAAAGAGAAGAGGAGCGCCAAGAGTATAGGACTAAGAGTAGGGACGTTGAATGTTGGAACTATGACAGGAAAAGGTAGAGAGTTGGTCGACATGATGCAGAGGAGGAAGGTAGACATACTGTGTGTCCAGGAGACCAGGTGGAAAGGTAGCAAGGCTAGAAGTTTAGGAGCAGGGTTCAAGTTGTTCTATCATGGTGTAGATGGGAAGAGAAATGGAGTAGGAGTTATCTTGAAGGAGGAGTTTGTTAGGAATGTCCTGGAGGTAAAAAGAGTGTCGGATAGAGTGATGAGTCTGAAGCTAGAAATAGAAGGTGTGATGTTCAATGTTGTTAGTGGGTATGCCCCACAGGTAGGATGTGAGCTGGAGGAGAAGGAGAAATTCTGGTTGGACTTTGATGAAGTGATGCAGAGCATACCTATAAGTGAGAGAGTTGTCATTGGCGCAGACTTCAATGGACATGTTGGTGCAGGTAACAGAGGTGATGAGGAAGTGATGGGCAGGTTTGGTATCCAGGAGAGGAACGCAGAAGGACAGATGGTAGTTGACTTTGCAAAAAGGATGGAAATGGCTGTAGTGAATACTTTCTTCCAGAAGAGGCAGGAACATAGGGTGACCTATAAGAGTGGTGGTAGGAGCACACAGGTAGACTACATCTTGTGTAGACGATGTAACCTGAAGGAGATCAGTGACTGTAAAGTAGTGGTAGGCGAGAGTGTAGCCAAACAGCATAGGTTGGTGGTGTGTAGGATGACTCTGTTGGTGAGGAAGATGAAGAGGGCAAAGGCAGAGCAGAGGACGAAATGGTGGAAGCTAAAAAAGGAAGGGTATTGCATGACCTTTAGGAAGGAGTTAAGACAGGCTCTGGGTGGTCAGGAGGTGCTTCCAGATGACTGGACAACTACAGCTAATGTGATCAGGGAGACAGGTAGGAGAGTATTTGGTGTGTCATCTGGAAGGAAAGTAGATAAGGAGACTTGGTGGTGGAATGAGGAGGTACAGGAGTGTATACAAAGAAAGAGGTTAGCTAAGAAGAAGTGGGACACTGAGAGGACTGAGGAGAGTAGACAGGAGTACAGGGAGATGCAGCGTAAGGTGAAGGTAGAGGTAGCAAAGGCCAAACAAGAAGCTTATGATGACTTGTATGCTCGGTTGGACAGTAAGGAGGGAGAGACTGATCTATACAGGCTGGCAAGACAGAGAGACAGAGATGGGAAGGACGTGCAGCAGGTTAGGGTGATTAAGGATAAGGATGGAAGTCTATTGACAGGTGCCAGCAGTGTGATGGGAAGATGGAAAGAGTACTTTGAAGAGTTGATGAACGTGGAAAATGAGAGAGAACAAAGACTAGAAGAGGTGACTGTTGTGGACCAGGATGTAGCAAAGATTAGCCAGGATGAAGTGAGGAGAGCACTGAAGAGGATGAAGAGTGGAAAGGCAGTCGGTCCTGATGATATACCTGTAGAGGTTTGGAAGTGTCTAGGAGAGGTGGCAGTAGAGTTTCTGACTGGGTTGTTCAACAGGATCTTAGATAGTGAGAAGATGCCTGAGGAGTGGAGGAGAAGTGTGCTGGTGCCCATTTTTAAGAACAAGGGAGATGTGCAGAGTTGTGGCAACTACAGAGGAATAAAGCTGATGAGCCATACAATGAAGTTATGGGAAAGAGTAGTGGAAGCTAGACTAAGGGCAGAAGTGAGCATTTGTGAGCAGCAGTATGGTTTCATGCCAAAAAAGAGTACTACAGATGCAGTATTTGCTTTGAGGATGTTGATAGAGAAGTACAGAGAAGGCCAGACGGAGCTGCTTTGTGTTTTTGTAGATCTGGAGAAAGCTTATGACAGGGTGCCCAGAGAGGAACTGTGGTATTGTATGAGGAAGTCTGGAGTGGCAGAGAAGTATGTTAGAACGGTGCAGGACATGTATGAGGACTGTAAGACAGTGGTGAAGTGTGCTGTAGGTATGACAGAGGAGTTCAAGGTGGAGGTGGGACTGCATCAGGGATCAGCTCTGAGCCCCTTCTTGTTCGCTATGGTGATGGACAGGCTGACAGACGAGGTTAGACAGGAATGTCCATGGACTATGATGTTTGCAGATGACATTGTGATCTGCAGTGAGAGTAGGGACGAGGTGGAGGAGAAGTTAGAGAGGTGGAGGTTTGTCCTGGAAAGGAGAGGGATGAAGGTTAGCCGCAGTAAGACAGAGTACATGTGTGTGAATGAGAGGGACCCAAGTGGAAGAGTGAGGTTACAGGGAGAAGAGATCAAGAAGGTGGAGGATTTTAAGTACTTAGGGTCAACAGTCCAGAGCAATGGAGAGTGTGGAAAAGAGGTGAAGAAACGTGTCCAGGCAGGATGGAACGGGTGGAGGAAAGTGTCAGGTGTGATGTGTGATAGAAGAGTTTCAGCTAAAATGAAAGGAAAGGTGTACAAAACTGTGGTGAGACCAGCGATGTTGTTCGGTCTAGAGACAGTGTCACTGAGGAAAAGACAGGAGACAGAGCTGGAGGTAGCAGAGATGAAGATGCTGAGGTTCTCTTTGGGAGTGACCAGGAAGGATAGGATCAGGAATGAGTACATCAGAGGGACAGCACATGTTAGAGGTTTTGGAGATAAAGTCAGAGAGGCCAGACTGAGATGGTTTGGACATGTCCAGAGGAGAGATAGTGAATATATTGGTAGAAGGATGCTGAGTTTTGAACTACCAGGCAGGAGGCCTAGAGGAAGACCAAAGAGGAGGTTTATGGATGTAGTGAAAGAGGACATGAAGGTAGTTGGT
Organism: Antennarius maculatus; assembly: GCA_013358685.1. NCBI lineage: Eukaryota > Metazoa > Chordata > Actinopteri > Lophiiformes > Antennariidae > Antennarius > Antennarius maculatus. The sequence goes on along the minus strand of CM023610.1, from coordinate 11,582,290 downwards.
GTGAGAGAAGAGGATGCAGAAGACAGGGTTAGATGGAGGACACTGATTCGCTGTGGCGACCCCTGAAGGGAAAAGCCGAAAGGAAAAGAAGAAGAAGAAGAAGAAGAAGAAGTAACTATGTTGAGCAAAAAAAGAAAATGGTCGGACGAATATGTGCAACGTTTGGCATCTCACAGGCGTAATCTTTTGAAATCTGTGATGGTTCTCTCTGATCCTTTGTTTTATTGACTACAAAAGAACTCTAAATCACTATATTTGGATCTGAAGGTGATATTGTGTAATTGAGGTGGAACAAAGTGAATAATTTCTTTTTACAGTTTTCTACAAAGATTTAAACTATGAACATTTAGGTTAGGATGAAATATATAGGATGAAAACTATGAATGTTTCAGCAAAATGAGTGATTTAACTGTCATGTTAAACATGTTGTAAATTTAGTGAAACAAAGTTGAGGTGCCAGAAGGCAAAGAAGTACAGTTTATTAACTTGATCCAAAAATAATATCCATGAGGGTGAGGAGGCAGACTCCTGCTCCTTACATTAGAAGCATGGCTTTGGACAGGAGGTATTTGTGCGGCTGTGCTCTTCAGGGCTAACTTCCATTAAGACCAAGTACAGGGTACCACGGAGGTCTGAGCAACAGCAGCCATGTAACGCCTCTCATCCATCAGTTATGTGCATCCTCCAAGACTCGGGTTTCCTACTGGCAATAAGTCACATTTGCCCCTTCTGTCATTAAACTCATTATGCAACTACAGTATGTGTGCATTGACCACTAGAGTGTGTGATCTTAAGTGTATTTCTCAGATACCAATGCAACACTTCTCTTTTCTTCCTTTTGGTTGATGTAAACAAAACAAAAAGGGATTGTTGTCCTCAAATTTTGTTAAATTCTTTTAAGTCAATGATTTTTACTATAAACCCTCTACAACATCATTTCCAAGAATTTGGCAGAAGTTCTCACCAGCCTCACAACCACAGGGCATGTGTAGCCTGGCAGAATATTTGTATGTTTGTTTAGTTTTGTACTGTAAGTGTACTGTAAATGTTCCTTTTAGTGGTTTCATGTTTCTTCTTTGGTGTGGTGACATGTGGAATACATGTATTCCACATGTATGTGAGTAGAAAGTTGTATTGAATTTCCTTCAGGATAGTTAAAGTACCTACCCACCTCTTGCCCACAAACCCCTCACACACTGTGTGCTACACTGTTAGCCACCAACCATAGCATGCTCTCACTACAGTCAGGGTCTTAGTAATAAATAGTGACCTTTTCACTAAACCACTTTAGGGACTATCTGTTTCTGCTTCTCTGTGTTTTTCCAGACACACATTCACACAAATTCAGCCACACAGTAAATAATTATTCTCTTGTGTATCCTCTATTCCTCCTTGGTTGCCCAGCGGAGAAAATTAACTTGTATGGTTATTTTCAAAGAAGCATTGATATTGTCAATTAGCCTGTTCCCTTTTCAAATCCCCTGACCACAGAGCACAGCTAAGTGAATTTGTCATGATGCTGGTCTTTTGAAAGCAGACGGGGCATTAAAGTCATTTAACCTTGTCCTCTTAAGTATTAATGAATGTGACCTTTAAAAGCTCATGGTCAGACATTCCCACAGGCATTTCCTCAACATGGCTTGAATGTAAAGTGATACTACTCCGATAAATTTTGTCCACATGGAACTGAATCAGCACTTCAGTTTTAGAAATAAGTTTAAAAAAAAACATTAATAAAAATTGAGCGGCCACCAGACAAAATTTTTTACAGCCAATTGGATAGACCAGTGACTGTCTTCCCCCATCATTTTAACTGTCTTATTATGTCGTCACGTTTGTGTTGAGTGATTGTGGTCATGGCTGAACTCCCAGCAGTATGTAACGCTGCTCTGCCAGGCCTTTAGTAGATTCAGCAGTCAGTAATGAGGCAGGTTGTAGACTCTTACTGGTTTATGTGTTTCATCAATGGGTTTATGTCAAATCTCTCGCATTGTTGCTTGACTTTAAATTGTAGTGAGGTGATTTAAATGTGCTGAAGGCTCAGTCTGGATGTTGCCGAAACAATGCTGATCACAAAATGTTGTAAATACAATTTGAGCACACTAAAAACTTTCTCTGAATGTGGTCCAGTTCAATTACTACAATTTTCTAAGGAACTAATGGAATAAAAATGACCCTTAAAGTTCTTTTTCTTTCTCATTAATTTGCATAACGTTAACATTGACACTGTCATAAAGAGCATACCTCTTTAAAAGCCCTTTGTGTTATGACAGTAGAAACACGTCAGGGCAATGTGTTGCCTTTCTCCCAGGAAAATGACTGAGGCTTTTGTTCAGACCATCACCTGGTAAGTGAGGCGGTTACAAAAGAGGCTGTCAGGATGCATGAGGCTCAGCTCAGCAGAGGACAGTCGTTGATTGATGTGCTATTCACTTAAATTCACACACAGCAATCACAGTTCTGGAAATGCTGAGGTTCAGCCAGTAATAATAAGTGTCTGAAACTTACCGTACCCTCAGTGTGCATCTTATAGTACCCTGGTTGTCAGATGTGTCATCTTTTATTGGTTGGTTATCACTTCTGCCAAGAGGATGTGTTGTTTGTTGATTGGATTTTGTGTGTTAGTAGGATTTTTAAAAATGTAATTACTGAATTATTTTTCGTGAAGGCAAAGTACTGCCCAAGGACATCTGTTACATTTTGGTGATGAGCCAGATCATCATCTGCTCATAATTTTTCAAAAGTGTTTTTTTTTACCATTCGAGGATTAAGGCAATTACAGATTTTTAGCTTCAAATTTCAGTGACATAAATATTTGGACAAAATAACAACCTCTGGAGATCTCCTGGAAGTAACATTGAACATTCTGGATCCTGTGATTCACATTGTCCAAATTTAATGGGCTCACTGCAGATTTGATACTGTGATCTAGATAACTATCAAACTAATGAAGACACCAATGTGAGTTCAGATTCTAGGGACAGGGTTTCATGATCAAGGATTCATATTATGAGGATAAACTCACGGGACCAGTGTTTCAGGACCCATGACACCATGGGGAACCGGAGATGGTTGGTGGTGGTGGCCTATGGCATGCAGTGCCACCATATCAAGGCTAATCTATCTCCTTTTCTCTGGTGTCAGGACTGCTAGCACATTGTTCTAAAAATTGTGATTAATAATACTGATTTTCAGGAAATTAGTTGAAGATCCGATTGTTTTTTCTGTTGTTCAAACAGAATACAATTGTGTGTTGTTGTTTTTTTGTTTCCCGATCACATGATCTACTCCTCAAGTCTGCTACTAATTGCAAGGATAAAGTTTTAGTCCTGCTGTAACTTGAAGTGTTTTCAGGCATGATAGTGCACCCCATACTGCTCCTGATGGGAGCTCCATCAGTGTTTAAGCTGAGTGTAGACATGTCATAGGGAGCGTTCAATTAGAGGGGCTGAGCAGGTTGGCAGGTTGCTTGAATGTGGCTTTTTTAAGTCAGTAGAATGTCATTTTAGCAATTATCCAGACTCAAAACCTTGTAATGGGCAGAAAATGTTCCTACACATGGCAAGCAGTCAGTTGTTGAGCCTGTAACACGAATTCCGATACCAAATGTTTATTTTCAATACTTGCGTTGACCCCAATGATGTTGCAATACATGATAGGATGTATAAAGGGAACATGTTTTAAGACATGAGTATAAAGTGTTTAGTTGCAGAACAATTCACCATGACCATGTGACATGAGAATGGACTGGAAAGGGAACACTGCTTTTTTTCCACTATTTGTGTCTTGCTGCAAGTTATTTTTACTTATTTAATCAATTTAATATTTCCTTGCATTGGTGGGGTAGGGACCAAAACTCAGTGTTTCAGTGGTTGATAAAGGCATTGGCCAGCTCTACACAACGAAATCAATGTATGCTTAAGGTACATACATTTTCTGAGAGGTGTTAAAATTATGAACAAGTAATACAAATTCTGAAATAATTCAGGCTCTTTATTAAAAACTAGGGAAGAGCGAGTACACCACGATCTGTATCTGTTCAACCATTTAAAGGGGCCCTATTATGAAAATCACACTTTTTCAGGTCTCTACATATACATAGTGGTCCTCCCTAACCTGACCAACTCCTAGAATCTGGTAAACAAACGCTCCCTGCATCAATAGATATTTGGAGTTTTAGGAAGTCATGGCTCTGAACGACTCAAATTGATAATATAGTGCTAGAATAGCTATTTTTGACGTCAGACTTTGCATTCTGTGCTATTGGACAGAGTATTGGACGATATGGATTGGTTGACATGCTCAAGGGCGTGGCCATCCCCAAGATGGAGTTCTTTGCATCGGACGTGAGGCAGCAGTCTGTTGAAATGGCGTCCGTGAGAAGGAGATATGGTAATTGCTCAGTTGCTGATTGTACAAATCAACACCAGTGTTTACTTTTCATCCCATCCAAAGAAGAACAGAAGAGAGTGTGGTTGCATTTCATCTTTGATGGCAATGTGCTGGCTATATCACCTGCACGTTTGTTTGTGTGTGGAACCACTTCACTCCAGCCTGTTTTAGCAATGAGGGTCAGTACAGAAGTGGCTTTGCCTGAGACTGATGCTCATTCAAGGATCACTCCCAACCATACCGGACCAAGGAACTGCACCCTGGTTACAGGTAAGTCTCACCACATTTATCTTTTTTGCTGTTGTCTGTTATCATGAGTGATCGAGTTCTATTTGGTTAATTACCGTATTGGCCCGAATATAAGACGACCCTGATTGTAAGACGACCCTCTCTTTTTCAAGACTCAAGTTAGAAAAAAAGACTTTTTGAACACCAAATTTAATTTTTATACAGAAAATGATTACAGTACATCTGAAACAAATGATTACAACAATATATTAAATATATTCGATCACATTGCAATTGTTTGAAGACTCTGCCTCATTTATCACCACCGTCATCATCTTAAAGTTTGCATCATAACTCAGCTGCCGGTTAACCTGGCCGATCACCGACCCAGTTTTCTCCAGATTGTCGCTACGTTTCTCCATTTTCTGTTATCTCTTCTCTTATTTTCTTCTCTTTTCTTTCTTATCGCTATTTTTTATTTTTCTTCTTCGTGCTACCGCTATTTTTCTTTTTCTTCTTCGTGACAGGGGTTCGCTTTGGCCTGCAGAGTTCAGGCGGGTTCAGCATTCGCTTTAAGATATCTGGCGCCGTCTAGCGTTGTGAATGGGTATAATGTCTAGACCCCGAATGTAAGACAACCCCCACTTTTTCAGTCTTATTTCAATGCAAAGACCACCGTCTTATATTCGGGCCAATACGGTAGGTAGCACTGCTTTGTTTTGCGTTTGCGTGCGCTCTCCAACACGTGTGTGTGCTGGACCTACAGTATCTAGCTACAATGCACATAAGTTGGGCTCACATTTTATCTTTTTAAAAGTTGTCTGTTAGCATGAATGAAGTCATGTTATGCTAGGCTATGTAGGGAGGTCTTTGTTTCGCATTTGTGTATTGCGTGTGTATGCGTGCACGCCCGATCACGTGTGTGCGTACTGGACCTACAGTAGGTACAACACTCATAAGTTGGTCTCATATTTTCTTGTTTGTTAGCATGAAGTCATGTTATGCTAGGCTATGTAGGCCAATGTGCTTTTTTCGCGTTTGCGTATTGCGTGTGTGCGTGCTGGCCTACAGTATAAAGCTAAAACGACGACCCGGATTCTGCGTCCTAAGTAGCCCCAGCACCAGCCGACAAAGGTGTGATAGGCCAGATGTCTGCACCGTCTACAGAAAAAGGACACAAAATTATTTATTTCACAATGTTTTCAATCCTGAGTATTACAACTGTTGTTGATTTCCTTATAGGTTGGCCCTGTGTTCTCATTATTGTTATTGGATGTATTGTTTTATGTAAATAAATGTTTGTTTATGGATTGTGAATACCAAAAAATGTTCAACATGTCTTTTATAAGACAAAAATCAAGGTGTCGCAAATACAATATATTAGACTTTGTTGTACCTATATTTGTGATGTGTTACTGCATTAATGAAGGTATGCCTGATGAAGCAAAATAAGCCATAACTGTAGTTTTTATTCTGTGACATTTTTCAAAGAACGACTTACCGATGTATTCGTCTCAGACGTTCGGGCCATACTCAGCCCTCAGTACGTGACCGGCCATTTGTAGGGTGTACACGTTTAGGCACACAGGCTGGAACCCAGGATGTTTAGTCATGCACGGAACCTCATCAACCTCCTGCTGACGGCTCCTAACCTACAATGAAAAACATGGTAAAGGTCATTTGAATTTATAATTGTAAAATTAGCCAAATACAGACATAACTTTGTGGTTTAGCTGTGAGCTTGCTACTTGCGGTATCTCCAAACAGCAGATGTTTTCTGCTTCCGTTGGCATCCGTTCAGTGTCCACAGGAACACCTGTACAATAAACAGAAGGTGAAGACATCTCAAAATAGAGTAGTTAAAGGCATCACTGCAATATGGCTACATCAATTCTCCATTAACCTGGTGTGATGCTGGCAAGTGTTAGCTCAGTGTGTCTTGTCACAGAGGACTGCTTCAAATATTTTGCAGCTTAGTAACGGGTTAAATCAATGTGATATAAAAATAAAGTAACTTGGCTGTCAGCAGAAGCTAGCATTAGCCACATGGTAATAACTATCAGAACCACCATCAGACTTTACTGTCACTTAAAGAAGTACAGGAACATTTTAGCAGTCAGCACGTCCTTATATATACAAAATACGTGATAAGACAGATATGACATTATTACTGTGCAATAAGAGGCCGGAGTAGAAAAAAAAGTAGCTACCGGACGACACAGAACCAACTAAGTAGTGTTCACGCGTACTAACCATTCAGAAACGTCCTGCTGCAGCCACACAGTCGGTGTTTCTTTCGGAGCCCCAGCTTCTGGGTCCGACTCAGGGTCATAAATGTACGGCGACATGATGGGTCCTCCGAACGCCATAATGATAACAAATGTAATGCTGGTCAGTGTCCCTTAGCCCAATGCTCTCCGTCAGAGGGGCGTGACCCAGGTGAAGGAGGCGTTGACCAGCGGAGCTCATTAACATACTACAGCCGGAGGCCTGAAACGAAGCGTTTTGTTAGTAGCTCAGATGAGTGATTTTGAAAAGCTGATATTTAGGACCACAGAGCACATAAGGTCAAAATATATGGAATACTGTCTAGTTGGACATCTGGCAGCTGAATGACATTAAGTTAAAAATACATAATATGGGACCTTTAAAATATCTGGATCCGTATCTGTACTCAGAATGGGCGGGGTTTAAACCGGAAGTGGGTGTAGTTTCACCGGAAATGGGTGTGGCTTAAATCGGTACATTATTTTAAGTCTGAAATTGATATGGATTGATCAGAAGTTGCAATAATTATTGTTTATTTTAAAACTATTTATAGAACATCCTCAAAATTTAGATTCAAATCAATGTTTTTGAACACAAAAGTAAGAAGTATTTACAGAAAAGGTTTTTTATGTACTCAGAACAAGAATAATCTTAAGTGTTTTTTTTTTAATGTATGAATGAATATTAATGAACAACCTCAGAATTGAGATTAAATGCTTTTGATCACAATGGTAAAGGAACAATACACATAAAAAGTATTTTATGAACTCAGAACATGAAGTGCATTAATGAATACAACACATGCAATAGAAAATTATGAACTACAAAGTATGCATGAATAAGAATGGTCATACTCAACACAATTTTTTTTTTAAAAATTCTTTTTTTTTTTCTTTTTTTTTATTATGATTAAACAGTTTTCTTCAAAACAGAAGAAAACCTAAGGAAATCAACATGAGCTACAGCGAAACCACGCACTGAGAGATCGGTCAATGTCTGCATGTGCGCGAGAGTGCAGCAGAGTCCCTGTAGTGTTTCTGTCGGGAGGGGCGGGCGCTGTGTGTGATTGCCAATCATAGAGCGCGAAGACAGTTCTGAGGATTTTCCTTCAGCTATGCCAGCTGGGAAAGGCTCCAGCTCCCCGTGACCCGCGCAAGTGGATGAAGCAGTCAGGAAAATGAATGAATGAATGATCGAGCACGAGTATTGACAAGTTTTACTTGTACTCGTCAAAAATGTGTTATTCTTACTGGATACTCGTCTGAAACGAGTACTCAGCTCAACCCTATTAAAAACCTCTGTGACACACATAATCGCTTTTTGCATATTTTTATGTGTAACCTCATAAATTTTTCATCTTTTTATAGTATCGTGAAGTCGTACTCAAATTCAGTTTCAGCACAACCTCCACCATGTCAATAAACATTTCTGTGTACAGGATACAAAATTTTAGACCACACCAACAGGAAACAAAACAAAAATAAATTTGTATTCAGATTTATAACATATTTAAAAAGTAAATCAGTGCAGAAAATGTCAATGGAGGCATTTGCTCACATCTGTGAAACTATTTTTGAGCTTTATGGGTTCATGAGTAACAGGTTAATTTTTTCCAGGGACTGCCTTCTTTCCTACCACTGTATATGTCTATGATATACTGCATGGTATACACCATGGTAGTTTCTGTCCATGTCTACACTCAGAGCACTCGCCTTGTCTTGAAGCAGAAATTATTCCTCCAGTTCACTGCCTTCCAATAAACCATTGTCAAACCTCTAAATCAAAAACATATTGTTTTTTTTAATGTTCAGGGTAACTGCATTGAAACTTAATATAGTTATTTTTCTGATGTTTTGTTGTACCTTTTATGTACTATATAAATTCTTTAAAAAAATATCCGTATTGTGACACTGATTTAAAAGTTTCCCAGGTCTACTTAGCATTCAGTAAGGGAAGCTAATCCCCTTAATCCCTTGCACAGCCATCACCAAGAGGCCTGCCCTCATACAGAGAGGGAAACACCTACTCTGTGCTCCCTGTACCTTTTTGTGATTGTTGATGAGGACTTATTGAAAATCAAAGATGTATTATCTTCCTGACTGACGAGCCATTCAGGAAAGGATGTGGTGGGAAGACCCGAACCCACTCAGGATAACACAGGCCAACGGAGGTCAAAAAGAATTGATTGGTTTAATGTTTCACATGAGTGGAAGTTTAATCATCTCATTAAACCTTTAAATTCCTCGTAAACAGAACAGGAAGAGATTCCCCTTCAGGTGTGTATTTGCATCTAAAATTATGCTAGATGTTAAGTTCACACTAAAGGAAAAGAGAGAGAGAAAGAGAGAGAGGTTTATTTTTACAATGGTTTAAATGAACTCAAACCCTACCAACTCCACTTTGTTTCATCCTTTTTTTTCTTATTATTTTTATTTTGCAAACAATTTTACACAGATCAATGCTGTTCAACAGGTATATTTCTAATTTCATATGTATATTAAAAAGTAAACCTGTTTCCTATTTGCTATTAAAAAACACCTTGTCAATCTGTCAACAACAGGACAAGGCTGCAGTTTGTCCTCACTCTTCACCAGCGGTTAATGTACACTCATCCATCACTCAGGTTCAGACATCGAGCTGGACAGAGATTAGCTAATGTCTCTGAAGACCTGTTCATCACTATCTTCTCACCTTAAGGACAAATAAATCTCACCACAGCTCCAGATTTTCCTCTCGTCACTGAAGGACTGTATAAATGTCTCCTATCTCCCTGTTGTTATTTGAACAGCTCTCAGCATCTCAGCCACTCCTATTGAATGTCTGAGGAGATGGCATCCTGAACTAACAATAGATTTAGTAGACCACCGTCCCCTGACAGTTCACCAATGACTGAGCTGATAACATAAAATTCACGAGACTACTGAGCTCTAGTTTGTTATCTATGTTCCAAACGTTAATGAGCTCTTTCCATTTGCTGCATGACTAGTCACATTTTAACTGCTGCTAAGTGGCACTTTAGGCAGGTGTAGAATTATAGCCTGCAACACAATCAGTAATGTATAATGAAGAAAGTAATGTAATACAGCTTTATTGCTAAAGGTGCAAATTTTAAAAAGAACATAATTTAATAAATTATGTTAATAATTTAACATAATTTAACTGCTAATTATTTTGAGTTTTTTACAGCCAGACTTAGGCTCATTTTATCCTTACACACAGCTACACTGTAAACCCGTATTCGGTATTGAATACTGGCTCTTGGACATCATGTTGACAGTTGGTCTATTCCATTTTAATCTGGAGCTGCACCGATCTGTTGAAAGTTTGATACTATATTTTTTAAATACAAACAATTATTTTCATCAACATCCATGCCTAATTCATGAGAAAAGAAAGAAAATGTCATAAAATGCTTGCAATTCATATCATCATCGCTATGAATACAGAGAAAAAAAATTGCAAATCCACTTCTTAACCTTGATCATCAAACTTAAATGCCTATTCTGGTCATATACCCAGTTCCATCGACATACAAAACTATAGCCTCATCATCCTGAGCGTGACGACATTCTCATATTAACATTTATCTCATTGCATTATTGTACCAAAGTAAAGCCACGTTGAATCTTAAGCATCATGTGAACTGAGGCTTTCCACAGCTTGTTTCACAGCTGAATCTTCTTTTCCTTTCGGCTTTTCCCTTCAGGGGTCGCCACAGCGAATCAATTGCCTCCATCTAACCCTGTCCTTTGCATCCTCTTCTCTCACACCAACTACCTTCATGTCCTCTTTCACTACATCCATAAACCTCGTCTTTGGTCTTCCTCTAGGCCTCCTGCCTGGCAGTTCAAAACTCAGCATCCTTCTACCAATATATTCACTATCTCTCCTCTGGACATGTCCAAACCATCTCAGTCTGGCCTCTCTGACTTTATCTCCAAAACCTCTAACATGTGCTGTCCCTCTGATGTACTCATTCCTGATCCTATCCTTCCTGGTCACTCCCAGAGAGAACCTCAGCATCTTCATCTCTGCTACCTCCAGCTCTGCCTCCTGTCTTTTCCTCAGTGTTTCACAGCTGAATAACATATTAAAATATTGTTTGATGAGGTGAAACTTTTTTCAGTGTCACAAATAATAAAATCTGACTAATTTGCTTTTCATGGTGTTCTACCTTCTTTCAAGGGTTGCAGTTACAGTCCAGAAATGAATGGAGGTAAAATAAAAAAATATTTGACTATTTTTTCAAGTTGTACAGTAATTGGACATTCTGGCCAGAGACTGGGTTCACAGAAGGTCAAATGATGTCCAATCAGGTCTCTATTGAACTCAGTCTGATTCAGGTAGCAATTCAAAAACACAAAATGTACATTTGTTGCATGATTAAGTGCAAAGTGAAGACCATTAGAAGATGATACATTTTTCTTATAAATTCCTTATATGGACAGAATACACAGTTTATAATGTGGATATGTTTTTTAAACTAAATTGTACAAATATAAATGAGCTGTGGTCACAAGGTCTCTGGGGCCTGTTGCAGTGGCAACCCTGAACTCCGTGGTAGACAACGGAAGTTAGGGGTGCTGTCAACCTGAAGATGAAATATTGTCAAGCCAGTTTAAATCATGGGTCTCTGACTGGTACCAACAAGCCAGGCAAACCACAGCCCAAGCGGTTATGGAGGTAAAAACTCAGGTCTGGGAGGAGTCAAAGAAGCCATTAAAGGTCTATTGGTCAGCCTCAAACAGAACTGTCCGGCATCTCAGGAGATGAAAGCGGTACACAGCCTTTCCCATTTACAGAGGAGTCAAGGAGCTGCTGATCTCGACTGGAGTTATTGTCGGGTAGTCGGAGGAATGTTTTGAGGATCTCCTCAATCCCTTTACCATATCTTCCATCTAAGAAGCAGTGCCACCAAGGAGCTTGGCACCGAGGTGGTTGCCAAAGTCCTTGGTGGCAAGCACTGGGGGTGGATGAGATTTTCCCTGACTACCTAAGGTTCCTGGATGTGCAGGGATCGTCTTTGTTGACACGTCTCTACAATGTTGCATAGCAGCATAGCAGCCGGGGACAGTACCTCTGGATTGGTAGACTGGGGTGGTGGTCTCCCTCTTCAGGGAGACTAGAGGTTACACTTCAACTACTGGGGAACACACTCCTCAGCCTCCCAGGGAAAGTCTATTCCAGGGTAATGGAGAGGAGGATTAGATTCATAGTTGAACCTTGGATTCAGGAGGAACAATGTAGCTTTCAACCCAGTCGCGATATACTGGAACACCTCCCTTCTCTTTAGGTGGTTGAAGGTTCACAGGAGTTTGCCCAACCAGTCCATGTGATTTATGGATTTGGAGAAGGCTTGTAACTGGAATCTTGTGGCGAATGCTTGAGCAGTGTTGGATCCAGGGCTTTGTAAGAGCTGCCCAGCACCTTTATGGTTCACATTGCCGGTGGTAAGTCAGACCTGTTCCAGGTGCATGTTCGACTTCGGCAGGGTTGCCCTTTGTCACTGGTTCTGTTCATAATCTTTATGGACAGAATTTCTTAGTACAGCCAGAGGCCGACAGGAGTCTGGTTTTGAGACCTCAGGGTTTCATCTGTTTTTTGCGGATGATGTTGTCTGGACTGGGAATACCCAGGGATCTCCCCGGAAAAGCTAGGGAAAGTGTCTGGGGAGAGAAAAGTGTGAGCATCCCTGCTCAAACTGCTGCCTCTGTGACCAGCCCTGGATAAATGGTAGAAGATGAATGGATGCATGAACGTGAGAAAAGCAGAAGTGAGTCAAAAAAAATCTACAATAATTTTATTCTACTCCATCTGACATATTTGATAGATTGAATGACAGTTGATGGTATTGCTATGCTGTTGTTTAGTACTTGAACCACAAAATGTGAATATCCTACTGGTATTTCCTCTGTCAATCTGAAAGAGTTGTGGATAATTTGATTGAACTGGACACATTGTCACATAGTGTCCTACTGAGCAAGTTAAGATTTCAAACTGGGTTCTACTCTAACTAGACTCAAGGTGAGGATATGGGAATGATTTGAATGGTAATGTGTGAATGAAAATGTTTTACCTCCATTGTACACTATTTGCTGCAAAGAAAATTAGTTTATAATTTACAATCTCTTATTTGTTTGCTAAATTAGAAGAAATATTTCCCGCTATCGTCTTTTGGAAACAAGTAATAAGTCAGTTTACATAGAATCATCCCATAAACACATATACAGACTGGAGCACACATACACAAAGGCCCCATAGAGGTGCAAATTATGGAGAGATGGTGGCGCGAAGGGCAGCCTCGTAGCAACGCCTTCGGAGCAGCTTGTGGGGTTCAATGTCTTGCTCAAGGGTACCTTGGCAGAGGTAAACTGATACCTCTCCAGCTACCAGCTCACACTCCAGACTTTTGGTCTATGCTGGACTTGAACCAACCACCCTTCTGTCCCCAAGCCCAGTCCATGTTGACTGAGCTACTGCCAACCCAGGTTTGATAATTATTATCGTATGTGTGTACATTTTTTTCACTTGATCAATCCTTCTGAGATTGCTGTGTACTGATCCATTTTAATGAGATGGAATATCTACGTATGGATGCACTGTTTGCAAACGAAGACAGGTCAAGAGAGATTACAGTATTCAGCTGTGCTGTCTTCACCAGCCGGCAGGGTTGAGTCTCCCCAGTTAATTTCTTGCCTTGCAGGCAGCTCCTCAGGTCAAAATTCATCCTGTTGAAACAGCTGACATTATTACCTGACAGCTTACACATAATGAGCTGTTAACTCACTTAGAGGATTATGTTTGAAGTGCCCTAGCCCTCTTAACATCTTATGTGTTGTGAATTAGGTGCACCTTATTGCATCATTTACTGACATGCATAAAAAGACATAAATTCTCATTTAAAGGTTTGGGTTTGCGTTTTTCATATTTTCAAATATTCTCTCTGTTCAGAACTTCAAAGGTGTTTGTTTTAGGAGGGTCATACAGCAGATATGCAGTTGGTCTACCAGGTGTTGTATGCTTATGAACACACTTTTTAAAGAACCCGTCTGAGCAGGGATTCTCCAGAAGTGTCCTCCAGTGTGCCATCAGTTTCCATGTGAACTGCATGCTAGAACACAGGCTGACAGGTGGAAAAATTCTCACTGTGCACTTAATTGGCTGAGACAGATAGACTCCAAAGACAGGTAATGTAAAATGATGGAAGAGCTATGTGAGTGTAGATGTTAATGGCAGCAGTGTGTCACACCTGTCAGTTTCAAAGTTTAAGCTTCCAATGACAGCTTTGCAGCATGAAATCCTTGACTGCAGCGAAGTCGGGGAAGGCAAACGTTGATACACAATGAGTGAAGCCGACAGATTGAGAGGAGAGAGATTTTAGACAAGAGTGAGGTAACTCTGAAATCTGACTGAAAATCCTGGTCAATACCAGGACTACCCGGTGGAGGTGACTGAGGGATCTCTTTCTCCTGCTCATCAAATGTGAAACTGTACAACTTGTACTGAAAATCCAAAATCCATGAGGAACAACAAAGCATGCAAAAGGGCTTTGTTCAAACATAAATAGGAAATCACATCCATGACAATCGAACCATGGTCAAGACATCTCCATAGAATAAAATTGCGACGATTATGGATCTGTCTGAATGCTCAGCAGCTCTGTTCATTTTCAAAATTTGTGTTTGTTTCTGAAACACACAACTTTTGTAAAAGCAAAAAATTATTACTACACATCGGTAAACATGTCTTTGCCTTGTTTTCAGAAGATCCAACTGTTTATATCTGCAAAAACAAGTTTATGAAATTGAACTAGTCTTATCCCAACCGGATATAGATCACATCGGATTTGTAGGACTTTGCATTATTTTTCCATTCATAAACTCCTACTTAGGGTGTAGGCATAAAAATCGTCCTCTTTACTTGCAAAAATTCTGTAAGTAAGTAAAAGTTCAAGCAGTTCTGTAACAGTGGGTTGGGGTCCAGGAAATGTCACGTTAAAAGTCATGAGTATATATGTAGATTATTGACAGGAGAGACACCAAAGGTATGCCGAGACATTGTGACATCAATTAGGGCAAGGACACAATCACATGAGCAGGAAAACACAGGAAGAGGATGTCTGACACAAGAATAGATAAGTGAAAAAAAACAGGAAATAAATGTACATGCAAGTGTATGTAAAAAGAACATGTAATTAGATATATTAGAAAAAGTGGTCCCCTATAAAGTAACTGTAATATGTTATATTTACTGCATATGAATCCTGTCAGTAAATTCCAATGAAGAATAAAAACTTGTAGGCTACTGTAGTGATGTGGTGCTGATTCTGCCACTGTGCGTCATGTTTGTGATCTTATTTCAGCTGTTAATGAACAAAAACTATCCTCCACCTCCAGGTTAGATAGCGAATGTTGGACTTTGGCCCATCACAGCGCTTCATTTCAGATATGTTAGAGGCACTAACCATGCAGTCATCTGGCACCACAGATATTATTCAGTTAATGACTGGTTTCTGGCTTGGTAACCCACTGAGGAAAAGTGAGATTGAGAAGGAGTGGACTACTTTAGACCTTCTCTAATGTTTCTTCAACAGCCTTATGGTGCTGGTCATTGACTTGTCATTAAGATAATCTGTAGAGAACAATTTGAGGGGTGATTTATGGCACCAGTTTGTGTGATGAAGACTAACGTGTGATTATTATTAACAACCACAGCTCCCAGAGGACTGCACCTTGCTGCAGCTACTCACATTTCATTGGAATCAAAACAGCCGATTCTCATTGATCCAACTTCATTCTCTTTGATTAACTAAAGATTCAGGCAGGGTGTCTAAAAGAAAACCTTCATTAGTAATTCCTTTCTTTTCTCCACAGTTAAACCGACTGTTATAGATGTGGACATATTTGTCAACAGCATCGGACCAGTGTCATCAATAAACATGGTAAGAAAAACCCTTTTTTTATAGCAGATATCAAATGCAGGCCTTTATGATAAAGTTATAGCTTATTTTCTTTTTTTAAAAATAGTCCCTGATGAAATACAATATATTAACCATCCACAGGCAAATATGTTTATCTTCCTGATTTAATGTGATGATATATTCCAGGTATGGTCCTTATTTATAAAAACACCAATAATCACTTAAATTGTAATTCATCACAACCAGCAATAATGAATTTTTCATAAGCCTATATGTCAAACATTTTTGAAGTGACACATGAATTAATTAAATGATTTACTGCAGAGGATGACGTGGGATAGTTAGAAAGACAGTGCTTTATTTATTGTTGTGAATGAAGGTCTTCTGTCCTGACTAGCACCAAGACAAATTCCTTTTATGGAGTCCAGTTTCTGGTAGTGGTGGTGGCTGATGACTCTGCTGGCACAGCTGAAAAGATGTTAAGTCTGTCAACACTGGGCGATGAGGGTGGAGGTTAACAGTGGTATGAATGAACCAGAGGTACAGAGCAAAACTTTTAAAAAGTGCACATTTAGACAGCAAGCTAAAGATGGCGGCATGTTGCAGTGCTGCTGTACAGATGAGACCAGGTAATGAATACAGCTGACATGTCAATCAACAGTCTCAGACAACAACAGCAGCATGTAAACTAGACGTGAAGGATAGAATCTATGAGACTAAACTTTGCCCTAAGTGTACAAAATATTCTCACGAAGCTTCACTTCAATGACAACAAGGCAAGCGTGTTGACAAACTTGTTTATTTTTACATCTTGTACCAACCAGCTTAAACACTTCTACTTTCATAAAGGTTATGCTAACAAATGACAATAATCAGATGTAAACAAACAAAATTCTCCTCTGGGCCCTCAATTAATGTCACAAAACTAACAATATCTCAGCCCTGCTGCACTGATTTTAATTGTTTTGTCCACAAGGAGTCTTACGACGTCCAAGTGTAGGGATAACTCTGTGACATGATGACATACAGTAGATGTTATGAATTTATTCACACATTTCTCTAACTGTCTTACTGAGGTGACAGAGTCAAGGATGCTGATGTAACTGGTCAGCTCAGATAATAAAATGATAAGTTGATTGTCCTGCATAACAGCCATTATAATAATAATACATTTATGATTGAGATAAGTCATTGCATATCAGGGACTCACAATAGTTGTGACTCAGACATGTGGCTTTATATTTATTACACAATCACAGCGTTTAAGACTGTACGTGCCTGGGGCACATTAAAAGACTTTAACCTACTGCATGATGGAAGGAGATGTAGACTCCCTTACACCTGAGGGGTTAGTGTGATATATTAATAAAAGCACAGTAGAGGTTTGGTCGGAGGCAAGAAATTTTTTGAAACATGGAGGCAGCATGTGTGAATAATGGTTAGGGAGAATTAGTGGAAACCAATTTAAAACTAACAACAGAAATGAAAAGATCAGGTATCTTGGCTCTGATCAGGATCGCATTTATTGATTTGATATCTAGAGATTTTACAGCAAATGTTCAGCATTGAATAGTTTATCTCAGAGTAGAGTATAACTTTATTTATCCCTTAAGGAGGTTCCGTCAGGGAAATTAATTTCTCCGTCGCACACAGCACAGTAAGTACACAAAACACAGAAAAAGCACACAGAAAGCACCAGCACATAGAAAGTAGTACAACACCAAATATCTTACCTGAGCGATGACCAATAGCTAAACCAGAACTCAGGGTACTGTGAGTGCTGAAAATACCAGAACTCTCTATTTCAAATATATCTGTAATATGAACTGATTGGCACACAGACCCACAAACAGAGAGAGTGCCTTCCAGCCAGTGATAAGTGATACTTCACCTATACCCAACCCAATTGATACTCAGTATCTGAGCCATCTGAGCATTTTATAGTCAATGGTATGATGGTGGGTGAGTTCGCAGAGGTGTGTGTAGCTCATTGTTTTTCCTGTCACATAATGCGTTGTTAAATGTCTATATTGCTGTACCACTCTGACGTTAGAGGCTGTGCACACATGACAAGCAAACCTTTCATATTATAGTCCTGGAATATTCATCATGCATTTATGTAAGCCAGTTATTTGGTTTGATTTATTAGTACTAATGTATTTTCAGGACACATTCATTGCTAACACCCAGAGAAGAATCCATATATAGAATCAATTGTCATACTTGTATTGTTTTTAATTGTGATGCAGTGAACATTGTTATCCAGGATGTCACGACTTCAGGAGACAGGCGATGATTAATTTCCTTGACCTTGGGAATAAACAGAGGAAATTTTCAACTTCACTGAAATAAGAGGAAACTTTTGAGTGAAATTAATTACATTTTTTTCAAACATTTAATTCTATCATTAGTTTGCTTGTATCAGTTCCAATGATGCAGTGGGGCCATTTACTTACAATACCTCAAAGGTTTTAGTGGATTAGCTACTGTCTCTATTGCAGCAGCAAAGATTTTCCTTTAAAGTTAAATCCACATATTTTATTCCTTACTACATTAAATGTGAGTTATCATAACATGAATGCGTCTTCTCATCCATCCATTTATTTTATGCACTCTCAGCAAAAATGGAATTAACACTGTCAGCAAATTTTGCAGATTTTACCAGGCCGTGCCTTGAACCTCTGCTCAAGGAGGTGTCATGTAAGGGACTCCTCAGATGTCTCAGATCATCAACCACAAAGAAAATTAATGAAACAAATGAAGTAATCAGGGTGGCATGGCGGCGCATAGCAAGGCGTGTCTGGGTTTGAGGCCCGCTCTGTGTGGAGTTTGCATGTTCTCCCCATGTCTGTGTGGGTTCGCGTAGCACTGGTGTCGCGGCCAGAGTGTACCCTGCCTCACGTCGTCAGTTGGCTGGGATAAGCTCTAGCACCCTGTGACCCGTGACAGCAGATGTAGCGGATTTAGAAAGTGAATGAATTAATGTACAGTTAAGACTTTTTCCTCTCACGTCCACAAGAAATTAAGGAATCTACCTCTAAATCTACTGAGTCTTTATATTATCTATGACCTGAAAGTCATGCTACTACAACAATAAACAGTTTTAAAAAGCAAAAGAGCTTTTATTGACTGATTTAAAGACAAGCACTCAGTAATTGTACATAAAGCCTCCACTACAGGTTTTCTCCTCCTTTATGTCTGTGCATCAGACCACCCCCTCTATTCAGAGATGGCTTCTCCACTTTGACGTGGATGGCCTCTTTCACACGTAATGAATTTAAACAGTTTTTAATGTCAGGTTTTTTAATATGCGTATTGACTTCTTTCTAAGGCCCCGTCCACACGATGCCATAACTTTTTGAAAAGGCAACTTTTTTATTGCGTTTACGCCTTCCGTCCACACAGCAATGCAGATATCCGGAACGAAAACGCAACGTTTTGAAAACGCTGACGTCTAGCCTGCGACGAAAACCGCTGTGAC
This sequence comes from Antennarius maculatus, assembly GCA_013358685.1. NCBI lineage: Eukaryota > Metazoa > Chordata > Actinopteri > Lophiiformes > Antennariidae > Antennarius > Antennarius maculatus. The sequence goes on along the minus strand of CM023610.1, from coordinate 11,563,001 downwards.
ATCATATTTATGGGCCCGTATGTACGAACATGACGGATGTACGAACTGTGTTGATGGCGGCATTCTTGCAGGCGTTTTGTGACAACAAAACACGGAGGATTCCTATTGGATAGAATTTGACTCAATACTGCCACCACATGGTTTGGCATGCTTATAGCCGTCTTCAAAAACACATGTATGCGTTTAAGTGTGGACAGAGATTTTTTTGAAAATGCTGTCGTGTGGACACTGTTGTTTTTGATGCGTTTTCAAAAAGTTGCATTTTCAAAAAAATCCTTCATCGTGTGGACGGGGCCTCAGAATGGCTATATTGAAATAATGATAGGGCCATTCACAGCTGACTAAAGGTACTCACACTCATGAATGCTCTGGCTAGTGCAGCCGGGGCGGTCTGCATGCTCCCACTACACTGCGTTGTGTTCTGGTGCACGACAATAGACTGGACACAGAGGTGACTTTTCCGCTGAAATTTATTCCTGCAGCGTGATGAAATTAAACCAGGGTGTGAGTATTCACGCTCTCCATACAACACCTCCCGCAGTCAGGTTCAAGGCAGACTCACTTAAAACAATCAAAAATGTCACAGAAAATAAATAAAATATGAATTAATGAAAATAAAATACAGTGCACATGAAAGAAAATCACAATTTCTGAACATTGCACAGGACACTAAACACCTGTATACATACCTGCAGCATGATTAAATTAAACAAGCCAGGGTGTGAGTGTTCACATTCTCTATACAACACCTAACACAAGAGTAAAACATCTTTAGTTGCATTAAAAGGAGAGAACAGTTAGCATGCGCGCTCCTGCGCACCCCTCCACATACCCGCTTACATGCACACAGGTAGAACACATGGAAAGCTAGCTTACTTTTTCCCATTCAAAAGCAGCTAATCAATTACATTGCAAGACAGAAAACACCATAAATATGTCACCAAACAACTTAACTTTCCATTACTTTCAAGAACTTGTCATTAAAAATTAAAAAAATAATACATTCACCCCTCCTTAATTTCTCCAAAATCCTGAACATATGGAGAGAACTGTCCTCTCTAAAGGTCCCATATTATGTATTTTTAACTTAATGTCATTCAGCTGCCAGATGTCCAACTAGACAGTATTCCATATATTTTGACCTTATGTGCTCTGTGGTCCTAAATATCAGCTTTTCAAAATCGCTCATCTGAGCTACTCACAAAACACTTCGTTTCAGGCCTGTAGTATGTAGTAGTATGTAGTATGTTAATGAGCTCCGCTGGTCAACGCCTCCTTCACCTGGGTCACGCCCCTCTGACGGAGAGCGTTGGGCTAAGGGACACTGACCAGCATTACATTTGTTATCATTATGGCGTTCGGAGGACCCAACATGTCGCAGTACATTTATGACCCTGAGTCGGACCCAGAAGCGGGGGCTCCTGAAGAAACACCGACTATGCGGCTGCAGCAGGACGTTTCTGAATGGTTAGTACGCGTGAACGTTACTTAGTTGGTTCTGTGTTGTGTTTTGTAACCTACGTCCTCACAGGACCGGAGCATCGTCCGGTAGCTACTTTTTTTTCTACTCCCGTCTCTTATCGCACAATAATAATGTCATATCTGTCTTATTATGTATTTTGTATATATATAAGGACGTGCAGACTGCTAAAATGTTCCTGTACTGCTATAAGTGACAGTAAAGTCTGATGGTGGTTCTGATAGTCATTACCATGTGGCTAATGCTAGCTTCTGCTCACAGCTAAGTTACTTTATTTTTCTATCACATTGATTTAACCATCACACCAGGTTAATGGAGAATTGATGTAGCCATATTGCAGTGATGCCTTTATCTACTCTATTTTGAGATGTCTTCACCTTCTGTTTATTGTACAGGTGTTCCTGTGGACACTGAACGGATACCAACAGAAGCAGAAAACATCTGCTGTTTGGAGATACCACAGGTAGCAAGCTCACAGCTAAACCACAAAGTTATGTCTCTATTTGGCTACTTTTGCAATTATAAATTCAAATGACCTTTACCCTGTTTTTCATTGTAGGTTAGGAGCCGTCAGCAGGAGGTTGATGAGGTCCCGTGCATGACTTAACATCCTGGGTTCCAGCCTGTGTGCCTAAACGTGTACACCCTACAAATGGCCGGTCACGTACTGAGGGCTGAGTATGGCCCTTCACGTCTGAGACGAATACATCGGTAAGTCGTTCTTTGAAAAATGTCACAGAATAAAAACTACAGTTATGTCTTATTTTGCTTCATCAGGCATACCTTCATTAATGCAGTAACACATGACAAATATAGGTACAACAAAGTCTAATATATTGTGTTTGTGACACCTTGATTTTTGTCTTATTAATAGACATGTTGAACATTTTTTGGTATTCACAATCCATTTCTGTTGACATATACATGCATTTATTTACATAAAACAATACATCCAATAACAATAATGAGAACACAGGGCCATCCTATCAGGAAATCAACAACAGTTGTAATACTCAGGATTGAAAATGTTGTGAAATAAATAATTTTGTGTCCTTTTTCTGTAGACGGTGCAGACATCTGGCCTATCACACCTTTGTTGGCTGGTGCTGGGGCTACTTAGGAGGCAGAATCTGGGCCGTCATTCCAACCTGTGTGGTCCTTCGCATACGCCGAGAGTTTCCTGAAGACAAAGGCCACTACCCTGGATTTAGACTGAGTCTTGGTTGAACCTGGTCATGTAGCTGGCAATAACCTCCTCCTTATCCGGACGCTCATACTGGGCAGAGAGATTCTCGGGGACAGGAATGCCCAAAATCCCATTTGTGTATGGCATGGGGTCCACCAAGACTTTGTCAAATATGAGGTCCAACATGTCAGCTACAAAACCTGTTCAATAAAGCACAAAGATATATCTTTACTGTTATTGATATTGTTTGATTCATTTCTTTGTTTAGAAAAACTGTGTTCAAAATACATCCTGGTACTTGCTACTAATTTATTTATTTTTATAGTTTTTACTATGTTTTGTTGTGAACAATTACCAACGGAATTTTAAAACATGTTTGTTTGAAATATTAAAATATTACAACACTAACAGAATGTTGGCTCTGTCTTGTGAGGTTTGACTCTGCATGGTCCCTTCAAAAGCCTTTGGAAAGTGGAAAGTGGACCCCAAACGTAACGAAATAAGGAGGCAAAACTATCATATGACATTCATGAATCTGTCTCAAAAATTTTATCATTAAAAGTTATAAAAATAACTTTTTTCTGGACAGTCGACTGATGTACGTACCTCCCGCAGTCAGGTTCAAGGCAGACTTACGAGAGTCGGATGGATCGGACGTTACAGACATCACTTCCACAATATCAAATAAAGGTGCCAACTATGAGTGCAAAGGAAATACAAAAATATAAAACCGAAATAAATAAAATTACATTATCAAAAGAAATCAAAACACATAATGTGAGGGATTTTGGTGAAATTAATAAAACTCCAAAATTAATCAACCTTTCTTTTCGTCTGTTACACTAGTGGACGGATAGCGCAACAACAGCCACTAGTTTTTTAAAATCTATTTAAATTTTTTATTATATGCGCCTTATAATCTGGTATGCCTTATATATGGAATAAATCTCAGAGACTGCTACAACACCACACCGTTACCAACAACCACAGAAGCCTGAGCAGCCAGAGACTGCGCCTCCCAACATGCAGGACCAACAGACTTCATCCCCCGAGCGATTAACCTGCTCAACTCCTCTCCTCTGGAGGAGATGAAGAAAAAGAGAGTCCACACGAGAGCGGAGGGATGACATAAACAATGCACCAAACAATGTAAACGATATACACACTACCCATGCCTATCCAGGTTTATTTATTCATGACCTTTTATTCCTAAGCCCATTTATGTCTCTGTATTTGTATATTTCTTTTTATTTGGTGGGTTATTTATTATTCTCTCTATCTGGTGGATTATCTATTTATTACTCTTTCTATTTGGTGTTGGAATTACCTTCTGTGTGTCTTTTCTTTCTGTGTACTCACTGTGCTGTGAACAGTGTGACAGAGAAATTAATTTCCCTGATGGAACCTCCTGAAGGGATGAATGAAGTCCTACTCTACTCTCTCTACTCTAATTGAGTGTTGTTTGTGAGAAGGAAAACTATCACTTCGTCCTTCATTTTGTCCAGGCATCATGATAAAGCACACCATGAATGACCCATTCAGAAGAAATAATAAGCTGTTTTAAAAAGCAATGAACAACATGCTTTGTGGGAGAAGGCAGTCTCTTTGTAATCATAAAGAAGCTATTTTTATACCTGTCGGCCATGCAGTGTCCAAGGCAACCTTGTGTCGTCCAGAAATTCCTACCAAGAAGAAAACTCCTGACCCTCATACTATTTTCATCCTGTAGAGAGGTGCCCAATCATCATACAATGGATATCCAGAGGAGAACAATATTCATACCATTTCATTTCCCACTGTGTATGCATGCTGCAGGCAGGACCGCTGAACATTGGTACCGAGGTTCCTGAAACACACAGCTTATTGTTATTGTACATGGGGCTCCTGCTGTCATTAAAAATACTTTGAACATTATTTATTCACTTAACAAAAATCAGCTTTCAATCTGCGGTCAGCTGGTTCGGCTTAATTACAGGATGGCTCCTATCCTAGAGGAAAAGAATGTTTTCACTTAATGAGGTCATGTGATGAATTAGATTTTTTTGGGGGGGGGTTGTAGGTTTGGGTAATGAAGTTGTCAGCAGGAGGTCCACATAATGAGGCTCTTGGTAAAGTCATAAACAAAATAGATCTCAGAACAGAATATTAATATTCAGCCTTGAGGAGTTCAATCAGTGTGGAATGCACATGAAGAAATATCTTTCTCATTTTGCCTTTGTCCACAACGTTCGTGACACCTTTGTAACCACAGGTCTGATCATCCTTGGTCTATTTAAACTGAAGACAAATGGAACTGTAGACTCAGACTTTATTTTTCAACTACCAAATCTGCTGCTGTGATCATAGACCACTAAACTTTCCTTTTTATTTGGTAGCTCCTCTCTTATAAGCTTGTGATTACATGAATCTTGTGAAGAATACTGAATTAACTGTGTAACTTAATGCGTCTTTAAAATTAATCTTAATCTGAATCTACATACACAAAGAAATCATCACCAAACATCCCCTTGGAAAATGTTTAAAAATCACCTAAATCGAAGAGAGCAGAACTTTGTGTCACTTTTGTATTTCCTGCATCCTTGTGTAATATACAGTATAGGCTTACTATGACATAGTCAAGTAGTTCTTATATGCATTTGAATTTGCAGTCGTTGCTAAGCTGCACAAGCAAATAAAGTGCTTTGCTGTTCAAGGTTTTAGCACATTGTAGACAGATCCATGTTAGTCTGTTTATGATAAAAGGAAAACTTGAAAGTTTATTCTAAATATAAATATGTAAATATATATAAAATATATGGAGCATTTTTAAACCATTTTTCCATTATATACCACCACAAGCTGAATTTTGTTTTGCTTCAATATACATCTTCACAGTTCCTACATTATTGTGTGTAACAATGTAACAAAATATAATTAAAATATTTTTACAGTTTTTGGACAATGTGGGCCTTTTTTTATTCCCCCAAAAAACATCTACAGATTTGATTTCGTAAACTTTAATGAACTTTGTGCAGATGAATAATGATGAGTAATAATGAGTAATAATGCAGGTTAGTAGCAATATTATACTGTATATGCAAGTTTGTCATGTCTCACAATTTATCGCAAATAAAACATTTAGTAGATGGAACTTTGCAAGGGCAGGATTGATGTTCATTAAGAATTATCACTAAGATATTTGTTTCACATCTGTCTAGTTGTGATCCTGAGAACTGGAGTCTATTCTTGAACTGAAATCAAATTTATCTGATCATTAATGCATGTGCTTTAATAAGAGCAGCTGCTACTTTAACCTTTAAACTACAATAACTGGGACCCAGCCTCTGTCTAACCCATTTTGAATCATCCTCATCTCTTCCCAACATTTTTTGCATAATATCCATCAAGGATGTGAAACATATGAGATAGATGAGGCTGACTGCTTAGTTGAACAGAGTGTTGACAGTTATAGGGATTAATGATGGAATGAAATTAAGTCTTAAGGCAGAACGCACAGCACAGAGTGATGACAAATTTGTAACGTGAAGTCACCTCGAGCACATATGTCTGTTCTCTCTTACAGGGTAGGAGGATGGAGTTTTCCCATTATCCACTGGGTGAGAAGTTTGTTACACCCTTTGGACATTTTACGTTTACAGTTCACCTGATCTATATGTCATTAAACTGTGGGAAAGAACCCACGCAGATACGGGTAAAAGTAGTTGTCCTGATGCATTTTGTGTTTTGCGAAAGCAGTTGTAAAAATCTAACAAGATCAAACAATAATTTTCTATTTATGTGAAATGCACATAAAGAGAAAACATACCATAATAAAACTTTGATGATGCAAGTTTGTCTTCTTGTCCAAAGTGACCTTTAGCTAATTCTAGTGAGGACACGAGGAGCGACTCCAAGCCAACAGAGGAGCATGACAAGATGTCTCAAAGCACAGGACAGATGCAGCATGTACTGTAAGCATTTTGCTGCATAATCACAAAGAGCAAGTTTCACACTGCAGTCCTTTTTCGCCCTAGTTTAGAGAGTCTGGTGCAGTGACCATGACTGGAGTTGAGGAAGTGAACCCACTTTAATGTGCAACATATTTTGCCATGAAAACAACTTTCGGTGGGCGTAGTTAAAAATGGGGGTTCTGACTGTGGCATCTAAAAGGGAGACTTGTGAAGAAAACAAAATAGCTCAGTGTCACAGAGTAATGAATTGAAAATAGAGGTTTTCTCTATCTAGTCCTGGAGTTCACTGTAATATCCGCTGTAAAGCTTTCAAGAGCACATCTGATCAATTTTCAATAATGTCTCGTTCATCAATATGACAAAAAGCATGCAACTGTGATGTATAATATTTTGTTCAGAAATACTGAAAACATGTATTAGACATAAAAGTAGCATTATTAGCATTCTATAGACAATGTGGTGTTTAGGGGTGTCCTACTCGGGTCAGCTCAGATGGCAGATCCATTAAACCTTAAAACTTGCTTTGTATGCATTAGGGAACATGAAGGCCATCATGTGCCTCCATTGTCTTTCAAAAAAATAAAAGCTGCACCACTACAGTCAGCACACTGCAGTCTGATTTATATTTTGGTAATTTTTTAAGAGCTGATTAAGTGTTGCAAAATAATTTCCTACATCGATTGACATTTAGCCATGTGCATATTTCCATTAATGAGTGCTCTTCTCATTGGACAGCGTTTAAAAACCGCTGGAGAAATAATCCCTGATAAGATGAGCTGCTTTGCTTGTCCTTGTGTAGCTGTCAACAGGAGAGAATGACAAATAAGGGAATGAAATGTTTCAGTCAAACAATATTGAATCAAAACCAGCAAAGAACTCTTTTGCCCAGGAGTTTTTCTAGTGATGTTGGTTAAACTACGTCAGAATTGCTGGACCTCCTCACTGTCCACTATGCATGCTATAAGAAACTTAATGGACCTCAGTTTGTTAAATTTCACAGTGAAAGAGAAAAAGGAATTCCCTGAACTCCAAGACTAGACCATAAAATGAAGAAAAAACCCAGTCTAACTAATACACAATGATAACCATTACGTATCCCTCAGTCTGCAGGCATAAACCAATACACCTTAACAGTTCTGGTGGTATTTCTATGCAATATAAAGCATCTGACAGGTCTGCGTTACTCCAGGGATCATTTGTTCTGTGCCTCAGCTGGAATGCATTTATCATGTGGGGTCTATCCCGACCTTACAGCTGCATCTTTGATTTTACTGTGAGTTTCTACAGTACCTCTAAATCAATGGCCTTAATATAGCAGCTCCTCTGATGCATGTGAGGTGAAAGACCCATTTTCTTTACAGCAACGTCTGCAGGAATGGCTGAAAGCAAACAAGCAGTGGTGAGGAGAAATAGAATCAATATCCTTTCAGAATAGTAATAACTTATTTTAATTATGAAAAGATATTAGTAAAAAAAAATGAGAATGATAAGAAAAAATGGTGTGTTAGATATTTGCTGTCATCCTCCACCTACAGACATTTTCATATAATTGTCGTATCACTTTGTCGTATCACTTTCATTCATTTGACATACAGCATTTCAAGCACTGTTCATTAAATCCTGGATAATGTTCACTTACTTGGAAGCCCCTGAGCTCCATACACTCAAAGGTCACAAGCACCCCTCGGTGCTGTTGATTATAGACTTTATTCTAATTGGTGAGCTATTCAAACTGGTGGGGAAAAGGTCAAATGCATTACAGGGGTTAGCAGAGGCATGGGATGGTGCGGTTTGCTGGAGGAGGGCAGTCCTTCATTGTTACAGTTCACTGTAGTCAACAACTTTATCTGAATTGTTATTATAAACAACAATTCAAAAGCTGCTCAGAATCCCCATATTTCAATGTAACTCAGTGTTATGTGTGTCCATTTTTTCAGCATATTTTTCATATTTTTTCAGCCACGACTGAATCATCTTCCACATTATCTCACATAAGTAGCTACTATGATAGAAGGTCGGTAGAACCTATGCTAAATGGCACAAATTACCAATGTCATTAATGTGTGTGAAACCATAGCATTTTGTATAGCCCTGAGTTTGGTGTCAGTCAACCCAGGAACACAGTGGGACCAGTCAATCACAAAACTGCTGCGTTCTGAAGTGTACCGGTACTCCTCTGCATCACCTATTTAACACTAATACTATGATTTACGAACCAAACATTACCTCTATTCATCTATAATGATGCATTCAGATCCACATTGTGAGTCTGCGTCAAGCTCAGCTGTATCCAGATGTATCTTGAGATGCATTTACTCCTGGTCACCATCATAACTGTATTTTTCACAGTTTATTATTCACACCTCAAAGTGCTAAAATGACACGTACCAGGAAGGCAACTAGAACAACACCTCTTAAGGGGAGCTTCACTTTAAAAATGGTTCCATTTACACTGACGTCACCCCCTCTGTTGGTCTGAGAGGTGAATCATCCCTCAGTATGACTGCCTTCAACAGAAACACAATCCTTCTGTCTGACTGTCGGTCTGTCTAATCTGGTGGCAACTTAAAATACCATCTCAGCCCAAGTTATTCAGTTATCCATAGCACCTGTCGCAACATGATTTCTTGATCTTGCCAAACACAACCATGACTGAAGTGTTATGTTGAAATCAGTTTGAAGCATGATATAAGAACACCCACTGCCACGCTTCAGAGTCACCAACCATGTGACATGTTCATCCCATAGGGAAAACTGTCCACACACAAAAGCAACCACTTTCTACCTACCTAACCACTTCATAGTTAGGTAGGTACATGGCACACCCACCCAGAACACATTCTAAACGCAGAGCTCATGGCCTCAAACTATGCTTGATTTGTCAATGGATTTTCTTCAATCCATGTTTTTCATACTCAACCACATAGCTTTTTGTAAAATAAGCCTTTCAGTGAATTTAATGAAGATGTCACAGGTTTATGCACAGTCACATGATGCTTTTGTGTCAATGAGCCACAGACAACAAAATAAAACAAAAAATGCTTTACATCAGTATTATCAGGTGCTTTAGGCTACAGCGAAGTGTAACGTGTAGTGACTAGTGTGTGCAGGTACTGGGTTTGAGCCTGGTGTGAGTGTGTCTGTGAATGGGTTTATCTCACCTGACAAATTTCAGCTGGGATACAGTAGCTAAAGGCACATATTTCAGTTTTATAATATGTTAAGCTAAATGGTTTGTGGCCAACATGTATAATAAAACTGTTAAAATGGTGAATGAAATTATTAATAAGACAACAGAGGTAGCAGGTGAGTAATTGAAATGAATACTGCTCCTGCTGGTAAAAATAAAGGATGATAGATGACATACAGATGTGCTGATGAAATATGAAATCTTATTTAGCGACATTTTAAGAAGAAAATGTTGTTTTTAGGCTGGCAGTGAAGCTGTTCCTTTTTCTTTGTCTCCAAGAAAAAGGTCAGCATTAAATACGTATAAATGTTTTTAAATAAAATGAAATCAAAGGTCTTGATCTTCTCTTGTAGGAATACCAAATCGACATCATCTTTGCCCAGACATGGACGGACAGCCGCCTCAGATACAACAGCACAATGAAAAAATTGACTCTTAACAGCAATATGGTTGGACTCATATGGTTACCGGATACCATCTTCAGAAACTCCAAGACTGCTGACTCCCACTGGATCACAATGCCTAACCAGCTGCTCAGAATATGGAATGATGGGAAGATACTTTACACCTTAAGGTAAACACTGAAAAGGTTTTTGTCTTTACTGAGATAACATCAGAGACCTTTAAAACGTAGCTTCAGTGGAGAAATGAAATCCAAAGTCAAAACAAATTGATGTATTGTTGATCATTCATTAGCATTACATTTCTAACAAAATGATGACACATAATACAATAGAATGGAATAGTGAAAAAAGGTTCATCACAGTTCTTAAGACATTCGGTCAATGATATAAAATAAATTTATTTGATTTGACATTTTCCACTAAAAGACCAGGGTAAGATTTACATCCCTGTTTAGAGCCCTGGTTGTTGGTAATAAAGGCCCCCACATAATGAGATAATACAGTACATTTAAAAGTTCCTGATTCATTTGAAACTCAATTTACAGATCCTTGAATTTTTGCTTTTCTTAAATTGCAGTTTACATAAGTCATTTGTTTTGTTTTTATTTTATAACAAAAAAAGAAGGTATTATAAATTTCCTTTTTACTACCTGTAAAAATGTCACTGGTCTCAAGCTTCTGTAAGACATACTTTTGGGATAACGAAATATATAATATTGGGACTTCTTGGCAGCTGCTAAATTTAAACAATGACTTACGGTACATACATCTTTTCAAATTTGAAGAATATATTTATAAATTATAAAACAATAAAGAATATAAAATCACATTTTAATGTCAGCATAAATTAAATAAGTGACCATTTAATCTTCCTGGAAATGACTGGGAATAATTAAGTCAATCAGTTTATATTGCATCAGATTGTAGATCAGTCTTATATACTTTGAAATATACACAAATTATTTGTGATTGAAAAGTCCTTCAGAAGAGCAGCACAAAAGCAATTATCTACTGTCATTACCGATGGTAAATGATAATCGTGCCCTAAAGCAGTATGTGATGGAAGCACGGGTTCACTATTAAAATAAAATGCACGTTAAGCACAAAGCATTTTAAAGGGCTCTTCTGTGTTTTAGTCTAGTATCAACATATAGTGCTTGCTCATTACTTGCGAATATCAAGCATTTTGGAGTTTTCTATTGTTTTGCCCTGATGTAGTTGAGAAAGTTAGTGGAGCTTGCCTTCATTGCTTATTAAAGCAGATAAGTAGAATCAGGTGGGACAAACTGGTGGATAAATTAAAGACAGAAATTGATAAAACCAGGCCACGTGACCCTTAGAAGAACCCCTATAGGTCAATCATACCAAGAAGTAGAGAGAGCTCAGACGACCTCAGGAAGTAGTCTTCATTAATCTGGGGAAAGATATGAAGTCACTTTAAAAAAATCTGCCTCATTGTTCCACCATATGACAGTACTGCAAAAGAGTAAAAGACCTTTAATGTCAGCAAGAGCCATGAATAATCATAATTTTTTATGCATCTTGGACACACGCTTCCACGATCAGAAAACTCAGTCAACATGTTTGACATGGGAGGTTTGCTAGGAAGAAGCTTCTGGTCTCAGAGAAGAACAAACCTGCCTGTCTCAACTTTGCCAGAAAGCAGCTGGAGGAATCGTGAGCTTTTTGGACACATTCATTGGACAGATGGGTGCAAAATTGAATTTGGCAAAAACTTAATGTTGCATACCACCAAAAGAACATTCTCCCAAAAGTGAAGCATGGCAGTGGCAATGTCCCACGCTTTCTTTTAATCCTCAAGAACTGGAAAACTCCACATACCCCAGAGAATCATGAATTCTGAGGAATAGTGTAAAATTTTGCTACATAACCTGAAGCCATCTGTTGTGAAGTCAAAGCTAGAAGAAGATGGATCATGCAACATGACAATGATCCAAAGCATTCCAGCAATACAAGCAAAGAAGGGCTCAAGAAGATTTGTGTTGTGGATGGACCCAGTCAGAGACACCGTCTCTCGAGTCACTTTGTGCTGCAGTCCCACAGTAGATGTCACTGATGTCACTGTATAACCCAAATGGTTGAAGTTACTGCTGTGAAAGGAGTTATGATACCCTATCCAACAAAGGCCTGGACATACTTTTTCAACCACAAAATCTTGGTTTTGTGATGATCTGTGTCTGCCATATGTGTTCTTCCTTATTTATACATGCCTGGCTTTGTCTTCTTATTTATTGGTTTTCATTTCATTTCTGGTTTTCTGTTACTGCCATATTCTGGTTTTGTTGCACCTGGTCTTGTTATCCTTGATTGTCTCATTTTCATTCTCACGCATTCAGGTGATCATTTGTTCCACCTGTATCTAATTTTGCATGTCACTTCCTGCTCCGTGTACTTACTGTAAGCACCTTTACTGCAGTGTAGTTTTGTCAATGTTGATAGGTATTTGTTTTTGCAGAGAGCCGTGTATGCCATTCGTTGATTTGTTACTTCCTTGACTGTTTCCGTACCACCACTAGATTATTTAGCCTTGTTTTGTACTTTTCTGGATCCTACCCTTACCTGTTTTGACCACGATCTTTGTCTTTTCCTGTCTTTTGTATGACCTTTGCCCTGTCTCTTTGGATTATGATTTTTGTCCTGCCTCCTATGTAGCCTCTTGACTCTGATCCTCTGGTTTTGACCCCTGCCTGTCAAAGCACTATGAGATTTGGTTATCCCTCTGGCACTGCAATCGCTGTGTTTTTTGGCTGTGAGAAGAAACAAATAAAAGGCTTTTGATTTTTTGGCACTTTGACTCTTGCGCCTGGTTATTTCAGAGATCGTAACAAGTTTTTCTTATATCAACCACTTTTGGTAAAGAATAATATAAATATTTCTTTTCTTTGAGTTCTTTATTTGTAATGTCCTTGCTTTGAATTGGGGTGTAACTACCGTAAATAATTTAGTACTTATTAAATAAAAAAATCATACCATTAAGGTAGGCTTCCTAAATCTTAAACAGCACTGTATATGTCTAATACAGTAATCCTTCACGTATTCGCGCTTCAAGATGCATGGCTTCACTACATTGTGGATTTTTAAGAGGTAGTCACGTGATACCGTACACACATGCTATTGGCTGACAGCCTTCGTGCTTGCGTTGTGTTCCAAGACTTATGGAAAGCAGTGCACTTCTGTGTATTAAAGAAATACTTTTCTTTAATACAAAAGTGTTTAAAACAGTCTATGAGAGTGTGGGAAAAGGTAATACAGATATAAGGTATCTGGTATAAGGTATCTGGTTTAATGTCAGTATGGGGATGTTCATAAACTTTTAAATTAGCTTTAATAATAAAATAAATAGTTTGTCGCTATATCACAAAATTTTGTTTTTTTTGTGAGTTGTCCAGGAACGCATTAAACATGAGTAACGAGGGATTACTGTATATGTAAATACCATATATGCAGTGTGTTTTTGCCACATGTTTTAATAAAATCCTTTTCCGTTGTTAACATTGTTGGAAGGTAACAATTGACATGAGTGAGCAAATTACCATAGAGAAATAAATAGAAACATCTATTCTATTAGATAGTCAGGTTCCATAGAAAACCCATCTAGATAGTCTTTAATGCAGTTCAATTGACATTCAGTATTCAGGGCTGTGCAAACTTTGCGGAAGACAATGAAATGTCATTGGGTATTAATTGTGCACTGGCTTGGCTCCAGTAAGCGTAGATGACATTTTGTGATATCCGTGCCTCTCGCCCATCCATGATATTGTCCCAATCCTATGCTCTAATGAGGTTTAAAGATCATTTCAGAATTACATTACAAAGGTTTCTTTACTGTCTTTTTATTCTTGCTGTCTTGTATCTATTGGAAGATGCACAATGTGTTTCACAACTGAAAACAGATCATCCACAGGGAGCAACCCGTGTCTAAATCACTGAATTTAGACAATGTCATGGAGCCTGTGATGGAAATCGTCAACTACATCCACACACATGTGATTAACCACAGGCAATAAGAACCTTATGGTGGCCTGTTGCACTGAACAGTGAGGTGGCTGTCAAAAGGCCAGGTACACTCTCGGTTCTTTGAGCGTTTGGATGCTGTGAAATTGTTGATATAAGAGAAGGTCAAGGACTATCCCGAGCTCTTGGACCTCCAGTGGATTATGGACATAGCCTTTGTGGTCGACATTCTATGTAACTTGGACAGACTGAACTTGACCGTGCTGAGGAAGTTAATAATGCTGCCTATCGTGGTGCAAATTGTGTTTCCATCTGTCAACAAACTGAAGCTGTTCAAGATGCATATTCAAAGAGGGGATTTAATGAATTGCCCACTCTGCTAAAATCCAGCGGGCAAGTCACCAGCACCCCCTTGAATAAACAAAGAGCCAGATATGCAACACTGGTTAAAAACCTGAACAACCTAGTTCTGTGATCTATAAATGAAAAGGCCCCAGATTTAATTACTGTACTCATTTTATTTACATTTAAAAAAAAAAAAAATTAAATTAAATTCTAATTAAATTAAAACCTGAACAACCTAGTTCTGTGATCTACAACTGAAAAGGCCCCAGATTTAATTACTGTACTCCTTTACTCGTTTAATGTTGAGGTGGACTGTTTGAAGTCCCCTCTAGTCACAGATGAGGCTACAACTGAGTTGGAGATGACTGATCTCTGTGAGGAGGACCAGCTGAAACCTGCTTTAAGGGAAGGGACCATTGAGTTCTAGAAAATTGTGCCTATGGAAAAATACCACCATGTCAAACAGGCTGCGCTTAAAATACTGTCAATGTTTGGGTCAGCACACGTCTGCAAGCCTCTGTTTTCTACCCTGAAACATGTGAAATCAAAGCATCGATTTGCTCTGACTGACACCCCTGAAAGAATAGCCTCCAGTGCCAACAACGGAAATCAATCTAGATTTGAAAAGGATTGTTCAAGCCAAGTAATGCCAGACGTCGCACTGAGCAACATGTATAGTAGACGAAAAACACTATCGTAAAGTGTTAATTAAGTGTTTGTGGACTGAGAGTTTGTGTCTGTGGCAGTGTAGACAATGTCCATTGTTGAAAATGATGACTGGTCTGAGGGTCTGAGAACTTTTCTGTCATTATCGTGTGTGTGTGTGTGTGTGTGTGTGTGTGTGTGTGTGTGTTGTGTGTGTGTGTGTGTGTGTGTGTGTGTGTGTGTGTGTGTGTGTGTGAGGAAGGGATGGGGTGATGTTCATGTGTGCCCATGTGTATGATGTTGTTCTTTGTGGTAACAGAGTAACAAATGTGGTTCTTAGTCTCTGACTGGACAGAAATGTACTTTAATGATCCCCTTGGGGAAATTAGTTTTCCACTCTTAGTCTATATGACTGGGTGGCCACCCCTGCTCTATGTGCATTGGTAGAATGACCCTGCTGCCACAGCCAGTCGCTGATCGCTGTGTGTACTATGACCTTTAAGAATAAGAACAGTAGATGAGCCCCAGAAAACCACTGCCCCCCTGTGGCCACCCCTGGAGAGCTGCTTATGTTCTGCCCTTAAATTTTGGGAATAACGGTGGTCGAAATCAGGAAAACAACGCTCTTGCTCTTGTCTCTATTGAACTGTTCTGTTTCACAGAATTAAAATAGAATTTATTAATTCATATTCAATACAATCAGTATCAGTCGTACAGTCAGAACGGTAAGTAGCTTACGGTTGCGCTGCCATGCTATCTTTCATGGAGTGATAGTAACTACAAAAAAAAACCCTTTCAAGGTCATAAAACATAATTTTTCTTACACACAACACTGCAATAACACTTACTACTGACTTGTTCCCAGTTTTACAGTGCTTTGTGTGCAGTAATTAGCTTAAATAAGGCAGATAATGGTGGGCAAAATCAGGAAGATCACAGAATGAATCTCTTGCACTCACTCATCTCTGTTGAATGAGGAGGCAGGTAATACCTCAGGGCCTCAGCCCCGAAGTATTACCCTCCGATCACAGAACAACCTGTCACACATATGCATTAAGTACATTACATATGCTTGTAGCTGTATATAGTACATATAATACCATAAATAATTTGAAGAAAATGACTTTGATGACAGCAGCAGCTGAGTTCAGCATCTGACTTCAGACTTCATCTTTGTACTCCAGAAATACTTAGAATTGAAATCAACCATGTTGTCAGTAAACCTACGACCTAAATTTACTGTTAACCTATTTTTGTCATTGTTTATTCCTCCTGTTAACTATAATCATGGAAGAGCTTCAAGAATCCTTCACGACATCCTGTGTCATTCGGCTCACCCTAACTATGCCGTGACTCATGACGGAATTATTTTGTGTTTGAGTTAAATAAACTGAAACAAGCTCCCACTGTATTTACTGCTACTTGCGATGGAGAGGAGTTGTTAACCTATTCTTTTTTGGTATAGTGTTTTGGCATTAGTCTTTACATATTATGAAATTGATTTCCTACCCCTAAAATAAGAAAACAGTTTTATCGGTAATGCTTACACATTGGAAACAACAGAAGAGATTGACTCAGCTTCAGCTTTTGTTTTGGGGTGCTGTTTAGCTGTGGCCCCATCTGGTCTCCTTTTAACTAGTCTGGAGGCACCACTGCTCAAGAAAGAAAGTGCTGAGGGGAATGTGTCTAAAGGGCTTAAGCTTGTTCTTGTGGTCATAGCATTTGTATGCTTCCAGCATTTTGGAATAGCAATGCACAATATGAACACACAACACAGATAACAGCTTTTTGTCTGCAGGGCAGAGTAGCATGACTTCTTATCAGTTCTTTCCTTGAAACTAAAAAGACAAAGAAAATTCAAATGGTCATGAGTTCAGTGTGATCTTTTCTCATTTCTTCTTTTGAATATATTTGACTCGTGTTAAACCACTATAATTATTTTATCATTTTTATTCAGAAATAACTTCAGCATTTCTTCTTCAATGCCAGTTGTGTGCCACTTCTAAGGTGCATCTCTTTTTAATCAACACAAACCCAAACATTTATTTCTCAAGGAATGCTCTGTGACTTTCAGTGTAAAAGAAGTACAGAAGACTAATTTCTTTATTTCGATAAATTATTTAGGCATAACAAAATTTAGAGCAGCTGAAAATAAAAGATAACATGTTTAGTTATCTATGTGCTCATGCCATCTCTTGGATACTGAGGCAAGCACTGACTACCATGACCTGTACAGTACAACCTGTAGCACTAGTGCTATAAAGCTATATATAGCTTTTATATATAATATATATACTGTATATATAGGGTTCATACTGTACCTTATAAATAAATATAGTACATAATGTATAAATGCATATACTACTTAGCGCATAATATTTACTATATTATACTACAAATATTGTACAAATACAAACTGTAAATACTGAAAATTCAATACTGTGCATACTATACATGTTGATTAAATGTGTACTGTATATAAAGTTTATATAGTATATGCTGTATGCATGCATACTGTGTATACTGTTTATATGGTATATGCTGTATGAATGCATACTGGATATACTGTAGAAATGCATAGTGTACCTTAGCATCAATAAACTTGAATTTGTCACAAACATTTTCTCCAGTTGTTCTAGTTTTGTCCTATCCTGTCATTTGACTCAGTTTGCTTTAACATATTTCCATGTTATATTTCACAGGCTTTTCAGTTTCCACTCTTTCTTTTTGTTCTTTCTTTCTCCTCTTCCCTTTCTGTTTTTTTTTTCATCTTTCATCTTCTCATTGTCTTCCAGCTGTTTCATTTATTTTTCTTCCTACCCATCTAAATTTCTGCAGCTTCTCCTTTGTGAGTTTCTGGAAACAAAGAGAAAATAGAAAAGTAAAACTTTCCTTTACATTCAAAAGTTGATTCTGAATCAATCTAACATGCGTTGTTAAAGTCCAAGAAGTCCCTGAATAATGAGTGGATCAAATCTTGTGCCTTACTTTTTGATTACGTTATGCATTATATAATTAACACAAGGGCTTTGAGGAGCCTAAATTTTCTTGTTGTATGGACTTCAGACTTTACGTTGAAATTAAGTCTTGGGCTGAGTCAGCAAAGCTGCAACAAGTCTTTCTAGGTGAGGTTTCCAGTTTATGGCTAACCTCAGTCAGCAGTGTCTTAATTGGCCTTGATTCTGACCCACCTTCATTTGATTACCCTTCTTAAGAGTTCATCTTTCTATATCACTTGTCGTTGTAGCTGCCCATCCTATGACTGCCTTTTTTCAAGCAGGCCAACTTGCTGTTTAAATCCAGATTTTCCTCTTGTAGAGATTTCATTTCTTCAAAAGCAAACTTCAGGGACTCTCTTACACCATGAACATCAGGAGGCAGCTAAGTGTGTGCAGCATTATAACATCTAGACAGGTGCAAATGATGGAGACAGAACCATGTTTACTTTGGGGGTTTTTGGGTTTTTTTTTTGCTTTAAAATGCAGTCTTATGTATGCACAAAGAAACATAGTCTGTGCACTTTGTCAAATTGACAATTCCTCTGTAAATGTATGGCTTGTGCCGCGACAGAGAAAAACAGGCTGTCTTGACTTTGTACAAATTCTATGAAAATCAAACCATTTTATAGCATGATTTCCCAGTTTTGTTCTGTTATTATTTATCAAGCTTATTTTAATCATCGTTTGTATTATTTACTAGCAGTGATGTACAACAGACTGGCTGAATTAATCTTTTCCTAAAGGCCAGTGATGGTCTAGATCACAATCACTCATTCCCCACAGTTATGCCTGTGTTGATGGTGAAATGATCAGTGTGATGAGTGGATGAGGATCTGAAAACATCATGAAGTATAACAAAGCTTTTAAAGTGTTCACAAAACCTCTGAGAGGAAAGGAGAAGTCTGGCATCCATTTGCTTCTGGGAGAAAATTCCAAAGATAATGAATATATTTTTTAAAAATAACATACAAAAAGTATTTTGCACTGGTTAAACTTTGAGAGCAACATATAAAGTTTTCTGTTGTTTTGTTTCAGGCTGACAATAAACGCAGAATGCCAGCTGCAGCTTCACAACTTTCCGATGGACGAACACTCCTGTCCACTGATCTTCTCCAGCTGTGAGTTGACCTTGAAGTTCTTTATAGAGACAGTCTGGAGGCGCAACATCTGTCTGTCTCTCTAGAGTCTGTATCTACAGCATGTGACATATCAGGTTTGGAATATGAGGTTCTGGTTTATTTTAATGTTTATATATTTCCACGTGCCCCTCAACGTTTGCATCACATCTGGCCTGCAGCTGCTTGTGAACTGTTTGTGGTGGAAAAGCAGATGGAGACATGCTGAAGTGGCCACAGTCAAGTCTTCCTTGTTGGTTAGACATACAGTGCATTCTTTAGCGCCTCCATATGGGCTGTGTAGCTGCAGTAGTCCATCTATCAGCTTGGCTCATTCTGGTCAGCATATCAGGATGTTTCTTCAAATGTCCTCAAATTTGGACTTGATCAACTTTATTGTGACATCATGAAATTCTGGAAAAAAAAAAATTCTTGTGATAATTCAACTCTGTAATTGAGGTAGATTGTGACCACATTATGACAATAATCCATGTATATATCTTCTTGGTTGAAAATGTCTTGATTATCAGAATCAGCTTTAGTTGAACATGTCGTGAATGCCCTTACCTCCGCGAACAGGTTGTGTGATTGTTTCAGTTTGTTTGTCTGTTTGCAGGATTATGCAGAATTTATGACCCAAAGTATCCCAGATATGATTAACTTTGGTGATGTTCTGGATCTGGATCTGGATCTGGTCATTTTTAAAGGACTCTTTAATATTGGGAGGCTATTGTCATCATTTTTGGCTTATAACTATAGAACTATGCAAGCCAACTGTCTATCAACAGTTAGGATTGCCTCCAGCACAAAACCGTCCACACGTTACTGCTTTGGCAAAGGTTTGCACTGGACAAGTGCTCTTGTTGCACCTTTGATGTAGTGCTCTATTAGTCCCCTGCACAAATATGTGAAGACAGCATGTGTCTCATTCAGGAATATCCACTGCAAACATCCAATCCAATCCAATCCACTTAATTTCTATTGTACAATTTATGTAAACACAAGGTTTCCAAAGTGCTGCAGTCAATAAATACACAACACAACAGCTGTAACAAACCATAAAACAGTGAACATAATGCAATGAAATGAATTATCAAATACAAAGTCCAATAAAATTGGTTAAAATTAGTTTAAAAAGTGAAATCAAATCAGATAAAAGTAATTAAAATAATGTTCAATAATATACAAAATTAAACGTACTATATGTCAACATATTGAAGATTTTATTTTTATTATATTAATGTAAAGCCAATATTACATCAGGTCTGGATAGACACTGAAGTAATTGCTGTGACTTGACTGGTTGCTTGAGGCATATAGATGTTTGTCAGTCCTTCCAGTCCTTTTAGTCCTTCTGTCGGTCCAGATAAGGTCAGTGTGTTATAAGTGTTATTGGAGTAACATGAAGGAGCAGTGATTAACGTTTCTCTTCGGTGTTAAGAGTTTGCTTTCCGATTTGTTCCTAGTCAAGTGTTATTATTCTGTTCTGTTATTATTCTATTCTGTACAGTGTGTGTCATCATTGAAAGGCCAAGCCATGAATTTAGACAGGAGACTTTATGAACCTGTGTTCGGTGCTCTGAGCTGCAATGCATTCACTGTCTGAGCTTGGTAGCTGCGAGCCAGATGAAGCGCAAGTACTGGAAATGAAATATCAGAACCTCACACACTTATTGCTATATAATAGGTTCCCATAAGGCACAGAGCTCCGCGGGGGAGGATTTGCCTAACGTAACCTACTGTAAAATAATTTAATGGGGCTCTTTGCGACCATATGTGATATTTAAGGGGTTGTCGGTACATCCAGCAGGACATCCAGCACCATTGATAGTGATGTACAGATGAAGTGTGATCTCTTGTGGGTCTCACAGATATTTATTACCAAACTCACAGTGTGATTTAATATGACAGCCTCTGGCGTCTTGTGCAGCACATTAGAACTTAGAACCTACTGACTGCCACATGTGGTCCATCAAACCATCTCCTAAAACCACAGGACATCATCAGGCATTACACTGGTTTCCATGACAATGTTTGTGACTTCTGGTTAATAGAGGTAGACTTATTTTCAAAGCCAGTGCATGTGGTGATTGGAATAATTACCTAATAGCAATGTAAGCATGAAAAGTCTTTAACAGTCAGACGTCCAGAGAATCTGCACACTGTAGATTATAAGCGGAGGGTAGAAACCAATGAATATCTTGAACATGGGATAAACATGTGATCTTTTTTTTATGATATCATTCTTTACTCTATTCACAATTCCACATTAATAGATATATTGGATATGTAACTAGGAGATAATGTCTCTCTTAATTAAAGCTGCTACCATCAATACATTTTATGTTTGATAAAATCACTGTCTGTGATTTATTCTGTATTTTACTGCTGATCCATATCATCATCGACATTCAGGACTTTTTTAAAGAATTCTTTACCCTTGTGGAATTACTTCAAGGATAAATAGGTGTGTGTGTGTGTGTGTGTGTGTGTGTGTGTGTGTGTGTGTGTGTGTGTGTGTGTGTGTGTGTGTGTGTAAGGTCAGTAATTATTAAATTCAGTCATTCTTACTTTTCGGTGTGCAGAATGGACAAAATGACTTACAGCAGGTTTTATTTGCAAATCTATGTCATGGAATTTTATGGAGGGCTGGACATGTGATTGTGAAGAAATCCCAATACGAATTGATAGATTACTTTTTGCATAATAATAAATAATAACATATACCATAAAACAGTTTAAATAATAAGTAATCGGAAATTGCTATCAGGAAACATAATTTTTTTTGCATTTCTGTTAAATATTATCTCTACCTGACACTGTAACCTCTTAATTGATTATTTCTTTATTATCACATTTATTCCTAATTCTTATAATTATTAATTAAATTTTGTAATGTGATTTTGAATGACTATTCAGTTAAACCTTTTTCTTCAGGCATCAAGGTGTCTCTGTTGTGGAGTTGGAAGGAGTGTTTCTAAGTTGGTGATATTTCTCTATAATCCAAAAAGAGGAATGTCGTCAATTGAATTTCCTTTAAAGGACATTTCCTATTTTATGGTGTTATGAAGACTGTGAAACAGAATGAAGCTGAAGCCTTATAAACATATATCTTTTATAAATGCACCATGCTATGTTTGAGTCTATGACTAATGTTTTATGCATATATGTTCTACACAATGTTGCTCCATCACTGTTAGCATTCACAAGGGTTTGCTTTGTGCGTTTGACTGTGAGTTGTTATTTCATGAGGATAAACTAAAGAGCGACTGATTATTCTTTAATGACATCATTAATAATGAATGAGAAAATGTGGCGAAGGTTAATGGAAATCTGTCATGAAGCCTGTTTAAAAACAATTAGTAGTTTGTGACCTCTTCCCTCACAGTTAATGTATTTGTTAACTGAAACTCTATTACATAAAATTGCTATCAGGAAACGTCATCATTTTGTTATAATTTCTGTTAAAATTATTGTGTCTGTTTAATACAGGATGGAACCAGCTCTATGCTAAAACGTAAATGCAATCATTTAGCCATTATTAACTCACATCATGGATTAAAAAAGCACTCCAGGACTCCTTGCTCATCATGTGAAGGTCAGGTCCACATCAAGATGGATTCCGTGCATTATCGAACCACAGCTTCCATTTAATCTACTTTTCTTCAGCTTCTGTCTTTGTTCCAGACTGTCTTTTCATTAGCCAGCCTCCAGCATGAGACAAATGTTTCTCTGAGTTGCCCTAGGTCTTCTTTGCACAGGACATCCATCATTTACGATGTACCAGGTAGCTCCAAGGGTCACACACAAACATATTCTGTGTAATTGCAGATGGATACCCGAGAGATGAGATGATTTACAAGTGGAGGAAGAACTCTGTGGAGGCGGCTGACCAAAAGTCCTGGCGTCTCTACCAGTTTGATTTTATGGGACTGAGAAACACGACAGACATAATAGAGACAACAGCAGGTAGGTTTGTTTCTCCCTCAGCAGTGGATATTTAGTTTTATATGACGCTGGGTTTGAAGAAGTACTGCCAGGAATCACTTTCATTATCATTCCCGTATCGATTTACGGGCAACATATAATGTCATATGTGATGTACGGAATTAATATCTGCAATTTGAGGAGAGGAGTACTAAATAATTTTCTAAGAAGACTACAAAACACATACAGATGATAAATGAGCCAGTATCCACACAGACTTCCCCATACATGAACTGTTTACTATGATTTCATTATTGGGTAAATAAAAAAGTAAAGGTCCTGGTAAAAGCAGTCAATTCATAGATGAAAGAACAAATCCATAAAACTACTTGCTGTCTGATGATCATTTATGTAACAGTATCTTCTTTTTTACACCATTATGAAGTACAAGTCTCAAAGACATCTCTCTCTGTCATTGAAGCTCTTTATTTAACCATTGATTTTACCAAACCTTGTTACAGACTGTTTAGAGCCGTTGAGCTGCACATCAGATTACATCCTCATGCTTCAAATAAATGTCCTCATTCAATGAATAAAACATTGTCATATTCCAGATCACTTCTCATAGGCCTGTCTTGGTACTGGTTCTGTAGTTTGTGGGTCATTTATTATCTGCTTACCGATGCTTCACATGACAACTCATGAGTTCTTGTCTCCATCAGGAAAAGAACAGATCCTGGAATGGGTTCTATCATTCTGTCACATTTAGTTTCCAGGACATAATTAACAAATTGTTAAACATTTTTTCACAAAACCTTCTACACATAATAACCAGATACTGAACTGGTGCCTTTTTATGTTATATGCATTTTTGTTTTTTTATTTTTTCAGTTCTTATGTTTACAATTTGGATTTAGGCTCTTTTATGTGTAAGGTTGGTCTCGAGCACAACACAAAAATGTTCCAATATTGAACACATCTTCAAGGCGCCTTATTCATGTATTTTCATTTAAATAAATGAGAAAATAACATTTCGATCAAAAGCCATGAACTGAAATCTTATGTCTGTCCATCTTGGATGTAACACACACACGATTGATGACCTTGAATATTTCATTCTTTCTGATGCTATTTAGGGTTATTTTGCTCATATTAGGTACGTGTGTGTAAACTGTCAAACAGAGAGTGTTGTTTTTCTCATACAGGTGATTACGTGGTGATGACAGTGTACTTTGACCTAAGCAGAAGAATGGGCTACTTCACCATTCAGACTTATATTCCCTGCATTCTCACTGTGGTTCTCTCCTGGGTGTCCTTCTGGATCAAAAAAGACGCAACTCCGGCCAGAACAGCCTTAGGTAGTAAGATCTCACAGCAGCTCAGTAACTCACACCAGCACACACTGTTTATGTCTGGAACTTTGCTTTCAAAAATAGTAGCAATAAGTGGAAAGTAGACATCGTCTCCAGGGTCTACTTCTCAGTTTGAACACTTGAACCTTATTTTGCTTTGACTGCTCCGTCTTTCTGTGCTGTCATCTATAATGCATGCATGTATGTTTGTCACCTAACTTGAGTCTCTCCATCTGCTTTTTATGTTTTTGGTGTGCTTTGTTTCCCTCTTTTGCACATGCTCTCTATTAGTTGTTGTCCAGTCCTGTGGAACATTTGGTGAAGGTAAATGATTCAAACCATTTTTCTCTGCTTAAACTTGGTTCATTGCTTACTGTCTTGAGTGTGTTTTGATTTGCTGGGGCTTACAGTCAATGAGATGTTAATGTAGTGCGGTTTCTGAACTGTAGACAGGTGATGTTTAATACAAGGAAACAATTATGTAAAGTAATGTAATGTAATGTAAATGTAGCCGCAAGAGGGCACAAGCCAGTGTCTTATTGTGCCGGTCCCAAGCCCGGATAAATACAGAGGGTTGCGTCAGGAAGGGCATCCGGCGTAAAACTTTTGCCAAATCAAAGATGCGAATCAAACATATGACTTCCATACCGGATCGGTCGAGGCCCGGGTTAACAACGACCGCCATCGGCGCTGTTGACCTACAGGGCGCCGGTGGAAATTGGATTACTGTTGGTCGAAGAAGGAGAGGAGGAAAGTGCGTTCGCACGAAGAAACAGAAGAGGAGCGCCAAGAGTATAGGACTAAGAGTAGGGACGTTGAATGTTGGAACTATGACAGGAAAAGGTAGAGAGTTGGTCGACATGATGCAGAGGAGGAAGGTAGACATACTGTGTGTCCAGGAGACCAGGTGGAAAGGTAGCAAGGCTAGAAGTTTAGGAGCAGGGTTCAAGTTGTTCTATCATGGTGTAGATAGAAAGAGAAATGGAGTAGGAGTTATCTTGAAGGAGGAGTTTGTTAGGAATGTCCTGGAGGTAAAAAGAGTGTCGGATAGAGTGATGAGTCTGAAGCTAGAAATAGAAGGTGTGATGTTCAATGTTGTTAGTGGGTATGCCCCACAGGTAGGATGTGAGCTGGAGGAGAAGGAGAAATTCTGGTTGGACTTTGATGAAGTGATGCAGAGCATACCTAGAAGTGAGAGAGTTGTCATCGGTGCAGACTTCAATGGACATGTTGGTGCAGGTAACAGAGGTGATGAGGAAGTGATGGGCAGGTTTGGTATCCAGGAGAGGAACGCAGAAGGACAGATGGTAGTTGACTTTGCAAAAAGGATGGAAATGGCTGTAGTGAATACTTTCTTCCAGAAGAGGCAGGAACATAGGGTGACCTATAAGAGTGGTGGTAGGAGCACACAGGTAGACTACATCTTGTGTAGACGATGTAACCTGAAGGAGATCAGTGACTGCAAAGTAGTGGTAGGCGAGAGTGTAGCCAAACAGCATAGAATGGTGGTGTGTAGGATGACTCTGGTGGTGAGGAAGATGAAGAGGACAAAGACAGAGCAGAAGACGAAATGGTGGAAGCTAAAAAAGGAAGAGTGTTGCATGACCTTTAGGAAGGAGTTAAGACAGGCTCTGGGTGGTCAGGAGGTGCTTCCAGATGACTGGACAACTACAGCTAATGTGATCAGGGAGACAGGTAGGAGAGTATTTGGTGTGTCATCTGGAAGGAAAGTAGATAAGGAGACTTGGTGGTGGAATGAGGAGGTACAGGAGTGTATACAAAGAAAGAGGTTAGCTAAGAAGAAGTGGGACACTGAGAGGACTGAGGAGAGTAGACAGGAGTACAGGGAGATACAGCGTAAGGTGAAGGTAGAGGTAGCAAAGGCCAAACAAGAAGCTTATGATGACTTGTATGCTAGATTGGACAGTAAGGAGGGAGAGACTGATCTATACAGGCTGGCAAGACAGAGAGATAGAGATGGGAAGGACGTGCAGCAGATTAGGGTGATTAAGGATAGGGATGGAAGTCTATTGACAGGTGCCAGCAGTGTGATGGGAAGATGGAAAGAGTACTTTGAGGAGTTGATGAACGTGGAAAATGAGAGAGAACAAAGACTAGAAGAGGTGACTGTTGTGGACCAGGATGTAGCAAAGATTAGCCAGGATGAAGTGAGGAGAGCACTGAAGAGGATGAAGAGTGGAAAGGCAGTCGGTCCTGATGATATACCTGTAGAGGTTTGGAAGTGTCTAGGAGAGGTGGCAGTAGAGTTTCTGACTGGGTTGTTCAACAGGATCTTAGATAGTGAGAAGATGCCTGAGGAGTGGAGGAGAAGTGTGCTGGTGCCCATTTTTAAGAACAAGGGAGATGTGCAGAGTTGTGGCAACTACAGAGGAATAAAGCTGATGAGCCATACAATGAAGTTATGGGAAAGAGTAGTGGAAGCTAGACTAAGGGCAGAAGTGAGCATTTGTGAGCAGCAGTATGGTTTCATGCCAAAAAAGAGTACTACAGATGCAGTATTTGCTTTGAGGATGTTGATAGAGAAGTACAGAGAAGGCCAGAGGGAGCTGCATTGTGTTTTTGTAGATCTGGAGAAAGCTTATGACAGGGTGCCCAGAGAGGAACTGTGGTATTGTATGAGGAAGTCTGGAGTGGCAGAGAAGTATGTTAGAGCGGTGCAGGACATGTATGAGGACTGTAAGACAGTGGTGAGGTGTGCTGTAGGTGTGACAGAGGAGTTCAAGGTGGAGGTGGGACTGCATCAGGGATCAGCTCTGAGCCCCTTCTTGTTCGCTATGGTGATGGACAGGCTGACAGACGAGGTTAGACAGGAATCTCCATGGACTATGATGTTTGCAGATGACATTGTGATCTGCAGTGAGAGTAGGGAAGAGGTGGAGGAGAAGCTAGAGAGGTGGAGGTTTGTCCTGGAAAGGAGAGGGATGAAGGTTAGCCGCAGTAAGACAGAGTACATGTGTGTGAATGAGAGGGACCCAAGTGGAAGAGTGAGGTTACAGGGAGAAGAGATCAAGAAGGTGGAGGATTTTAAGTACTTGGGGTCAACAGTCCAGAGCAATGGAGAGTGGGGAAAAGAGGTGAAGAAGCGTGTCCAGGCAGGATGGAATGGGTGGAGAAAAGTGTCAGGTGTGATGTGTGATAGAAGAGTTTCAGCTAAAATGAAAGGAAAGGTGTACAAAACTGTGGTGAGACCAGCGATGTTGTTTGGTCTAGAGACAGTGTCACTGAGGAAAAGACAGGAGGCAGAGCTGGAGGTAGCAGAGATGAAGATGCTGAGGTTCTCTCTGGGAGTGACCAGGAAGGATAGGATCAGGAATGAGTACATCAGAGGGACAGCACATGTTAGAGGTTTTGGAGATAAAGTCAGAGAGGCCAGACTGAGATGGTTTGGACATGTCCAGAGGAGAGATAGTGAATATATTGGTAGAAGGATGCTGAGTTTTGAACTGCCAGGCAGGAGGCCTAGAGGAAGACCAAAGAGGAGGTTTATGGATGTAGTGAAAGAGGACATGAAGGTAGTTGGTGTGAGAGAAGAGGATGCAGAAGACAGGGTTAGATGGAGGCGGTTGATTCGCTGTGGCGACCCCTGAAGGGAAAAGCCAAAAGGAAAAGAATGTAATGTAATGTAACAGTTTAATGCAATTTCAACAACAGAGCCTTAACTTCCCATTTTCAGCCCAACATTTTCAAACACAGTTGGAAGTGGTTGCATCTGTGTAATTTCTGAAGGTTTTGCTTACTGAAATGTGTTTCTCTCTGTTTTTTGGTGAGGTGGTTTGTTCATGAGGAAAACGAACCTTGAATTCATTGCTGCTAACACTGAAAGTTCATAAAGTGTACACGAAAGCACTGACACACAGCAGAGAGCAGAGAACATGAACCAGCCAGTAAACACCAAATCACATTGATTCTAACAGCACTGGGCCCTCCACAGACATAGATCTTTAGATATGTGCCCATAACATTAGTTGATTTATTAAATTTGCTGATTTGTTCTAAAATAATTTTTACGATTTCTGAAAGTGTCAAATTCAAATTAAATTCGCCCCAAATCGTTGGTGTTTGAGTCCAAGTCATGTTGAAAGATGTTTCTGATTTTGTCAAGTTAATTTAAACTAATCATATTAATGACGTAAGTCCAAGTCATGTGACTTCAATGAGGTCCTGTTTGGACCTCAGTGATTGGTAGTTAGTATGCTGAGTACTAAGTAAGCTGGAAGACAAGCTTTGCAGAGTTTCCTCTCCTCAAACCTACTATTCTTACTGCTATTAAGTTCAGATCTGTCACAGCATTGGCAGAAGACAGGTTCATGTGATCATACTGAGATAAGTATGAGATATCTATTTAAAGTCGATGGTACCAGCCTGTTACCACGGCAACCACAGTGAAACAGCAACATATGTTTTGGGGGTTTTTAATAGGGAGAGGACAGTGGAGGGAGGAAAGAATGAAATCACATAGAGATGTTTGAGGGATTCAGGTTCTTCAGAGTAAGATCAAAAACCACTGCAGCTTCTACAAGTGATGTTGTCAAGATACAGACAAGGATGACATTAATGCAACGAGATGGAGATTATTTAAAAGCAAATCCAGCCAGCATCAAATATCTGACCAGAAACTGTGAACAACTAGCTGGAGAACTTAGCGGAGCTTCAGGCAAATAAAAGTCATGTTTCCCTAAGCAGTTGTTGGATACCAAAAACAACAGCTTGAGTTGTAACACAACGTTTTTGTTGCTGTTTCGTGAAAGAGACAATGAATACACAAACACAAGTTTAAGATGTTTAGAAGACTGAAAGAACTTTTTTGATTTTTCTTCAGCCAATTTTAGACAAAAAAGAGAGAATGTACATTTATTTTTTAATACAGTACTTAAATTCTTTCTTCTGTTTTATGCCCTTCTTCCTCTCCTTGTTCTTTCTCTTCCTCTCCTTGTTTTCTCTTCTTCTGATGGAACATATCCATCTCGTTAACATGCAGCTCCAGCAGTCAGACTTCAATCGGAGTTATCATTTTTCTTCTTAATATAAAGAGTAAGGACTGTGACTCCACTGGCCTCCATCATAAAGACCAGGTATATTTTGAACTTGATGTATAATGGATGGATAACTTACTTAGTGGTCAGTCGTAGCTCTGTGGGCGTCCAGACACTTGGACGGTTTCAAATGAGCCCATGGTTCACTGAAAGAAGCTCCAGAATCAGGAAGTCCTCCAGGAGGAGTGTCCAATAATTGGTCAACAGAATTCTGAAACTGAAGTGTTTGTCTCATCCTTGGGTTGAAACACAACTGTGTGCCTCTCTAGTGATTGGAGCACAGCCTGAAGTGAGTTTGTCTTGTTCCCTTCAGGTATAACCACTGTACTGACGATGACAACCCTCAGCAGCGTGGCCAGGACGTCACTACCCAGAGTGTCCTACATCACTGCCATGGACCTCTTTGTGACCGTCTGCTTCCTCTTTGTCTTTGCTGCTCTGATGGAGTATGCAACGTTAAATTATTATTCATACAGCACTCGAAGACCCAGATACTTGGAACCAAAACAATCGGTGAGTTGGCCTGTGTGTGTACTTTATTTCTGCTCAAACTGTTCAAATTGATATGGTAAGATAATCTTTATTGATCCCATAATGCAGCTTAAGAGACAGTAAAAAATAATACCATAACCTAATTTTCAAAAATCTGTGTAATAAGTGACTGGCCATGGACACTGCATGCTGGTTAACTCAAATACCAGCCAAGTACCACAATGATGGAATATAAAACAGACTTTCCGTTTGGCACATTCCCATCCTTTCATCCAGGGACATGGTCATCCATCATTTATCTGCCCCGAGACGAGAACCACTTCAAAATGAAATGTGTTCTTGTCTGCCACATTCTCAATACTCCCACTGAATTTCTTTACCAGTTAAATAGAAAAACAGTGAGAACATAATCAAACTAGGATGACAACTATCAAATTAGGAAAATCAGATATGAGTCAGCCTTTTCTAAATGGAAGGTCAATTCAGTGCTTGTAATCTTTTCAGAAACACACTTTAGTATTAAAATGATTAAACAAAGTTTCTTACTAAGTTGTTATGATGAACATGAATGTGAGAACAGAGAGCAGAACATCATTTCCTGTTAAGATAGAAAAAAATGTGTTTGCTGTCATATTCATTTTCACAATATCATATATAATGCTTTGGTAGCATCATTTCCTAAAGTAACCTGATGTGAATTTCTTAAAGCGATGTCCTCATGTACCAGATTAATGTCACTTTATTGCTTCTGATAGAAGGTTGTTTTTCTTATCTCGGGGCTGAAACAGAAACATCTTCCAGGGTTGAGATGATGTGACGCAGCCCTTCATAAGCTCTTCTGATAAGATTGTTACTATTTTAAGGGGTGCTGCATCAGTCTGAACAAGCTTTCATGGCAGACAAACTCTTTCTAGACCGTCATCGACTGAAGAAGGGAGTGGAACATGTCACCTCTTGTTCTGTGCTAAGCGCTGAGACTTTTCTCCAGCACTAAAGTGTGCAGCAGCTACCTGAACATAGATGAGGTGGAGGCTCAAGTCTTTATGGATATAAAGATGAACATTTTAACAGAAGTATAATGGGGTCGCAGTGGCTCAGTTGGTAGAGCGGGTCGTCCAGTGATCACAGAATCGGCAGTTCGATTCCTGCTCCCGACCAGCCATCTTCGAAGTGTGAGCTGACAGTGGGAGGTGTCAGCTCACCTCCTGAGCACTGCTGAGGCGCCCTTGAGCGAGGCGCCCTTGAGCGAGGCGCTCTTGAGCAAGGCGCCGTCCCTCCCACAAGTTGCTCATTAGGGCGCACCTTGAAGTAGCTGCCCGTCGGTCTGCCTCCCTCTGTATTTGAATTACATGCCTTCGTGTAACATGTGTGTTTGTGTGTGTGTGTGTGTGTGTGTGTGTGTGTGTGTGTGTGTGTGTGTGTGTGTGTGTGTGTGTGTGTGTGTGTGTGTGTGTGTGTGTGTGTGTGTGTGTTTCTGGGGCCTGTAAACACACATACAGTATATATGCGTATTTAAAAAATTCATTTCCCCATCTGTATCTGTAATGGGGAGTAAACAGTTGTATGTCAGCTTCTATGGAACTAGGAAAACAGTTTGAAGTCTGGGAAAAATATTCTTAATGATGTCATCTAAGAAAAACACACTATTGACCCACTAGGGTTAACACAAGAGAGCAGAGACACAACACGTGTTAAATTGTCTGTATGTGCAATGATGTAATATTAGCAGTAAAAAAATTTAAAAATGAATATTCATGGAAATGGATGTCTCAGATGTCTCTGGAGCAAACTGAAAAACCTGCTCAGCTGATGAAAACTGCCTCCTCTTCTTCTCAGAACTACTCTGTCCTGGATGTGGGACCGCCACACAGTGTGATCGCTTTAAACAACTCCATATACTGGCAGGACTTTGAGGACACCTGTGTCTACGAGTGCCTGGATGGAAAGGACTGCCAAAGTTTCTTCTGCTGCTTTGAGGAGTGTAAAGACGGGGGGTGGAGAAAAGGTCACGTCCACATTGATCTACTTGAGCTGGACTCATACTCACGTGTCTTTTTCCCCACCTCCTTTTTGCTGTTCAACATTGTCTACTGGGTGGGATATCTCTACCTTTAGCACACTGCAGGAGTTTGGTCATGCAAAAGACTGCACAGTTAAACATAACAATATGGGAACACCAAATAAACTCTTTACCTGGAGATAAATGAGAAAGGACGGTGCTTGTCTGCAGACATCTCTGCCTCTGTGACTTCAGGTATGAGAATACAACACAATACTGCTGCACACAGAGGAAAGACGGAGGTACAGTGGAAACAAAGAAGGAAATGTGCTTTCAAGAGGTTGACTCGTGTTTTAGGGATTGTTCTGGCGCGTTATTATCCAGCCATCAGTCAAATCCAGTTGATGAAAATCCAAGGACATTCAAACCATTCATAGTGCCTTCCTCTGGGGGGGTTGATGCTGTCTGCTACAATAATCAGGGAATAATAATTTATTAATAATTTATAAAAATAAATGGAATAGCTTGGCTTTGACTGATTATGGCTGTACTTATATGTTCATGTATTTCTTCACACTGACTTTCAGTCATTAGGTTTGACTCATTCCTGCTTGTAAGACTAGCACCACCATACGGGAAAATAACGAGAAGGGGAAGAGTCGAACTAACCTCCTGACAGAAGGAACAATAATTTCTGCTTTAATTGCATATATTGTCATGTCAGACAACGTGACCAGAGCGATTTATATGCATCTTTATTTATGTTTGTGTTCATACAGGCAACAGCTGTCATTGGGGTATCCAGAATTCCGCATCTAGGGGTTATGCAGATTTTAAAAGCCTTGTATGACAAGGTCTCCACTGCAACAGGCCGTCCAATGTAGAGCACTGGTGCTCATTCCAGTACTATTAAAGAGATTCATTTATTTGACCCCTTGCAAATGCAAAGATGAGAAATCCTATCACTCTAGATATGCAGCTACTGTTAGCAACCAGATAGCTTAGCTTAGCAGTAAGACTGGAAACAGCAAGGCTGATTCTATACATACGTAGCAAAAACATGTATGCCTACAAACAGAAACAAAACACAATATTTCAACTACAAATTTTCCCAAGACATTTTGAGTGTGAATGATCCTAACAAGATTAATTAACATTAATTGTATTAATTATTATTTACTATTAATGTACTTATAGCAATATAACGTAATATAACGTATAATGTAATAGAAATATAATTTACATTCAAAAGCTAGATGCGCTGTGTGGGTTAGGGTAATGTACAATAGTTGTAGTATTAGAAGTAGAGGTTGTTGTAGAATCAAGGGTGAAAGAGAGACAGGTGCAAAATACCTGACACTAAGACTAGCCATAGTAAGACAAAGTAATATTTAGCAGTAATTTGTCTTAATATTAAGTGATGGCTTAGTAGATGTAGCAGTAAAAGCTGTGGCCCTATTGACAGTAGTAGGAACAAGACATACAATAAAATAGTCCAGACATTAGTGGTGGCAGCTGATAATGCTGGTGAAGCTAATGAATGATGGGTGGTGATGAGGAGGTGGAGGGAGTGCAAAACAATGGCATAATTGAAGAGTCATATCTAAAAAGACAGCAGCAACATGATTGGCTGACAGTGAAGGTGAGCTGGTGTGCTATTGGACAGATGCGACAAGCTGATAACAGCTGCTTGCAAGTGAATAATTCAGGAAAATGAGAATGTATGTGGGAACGAGTGTGAATAACAGAATGACATAGAGAGGTAACTTTATTATGAGAGCGTGAAGGTTTAGTCTTCCTGACTGAACTCAAACCAGCACTTAATTTCAATGCATCTGGCCCCAAAGAGCAGCACATGTTATCCATGGTCATGTCAGTTTCTAGTTATTTCTGATTGATTTTTTTCCCCTTTCTTATTGTTTTCACTTAAAAAGCTTAATATGTAATTTGGTGTATTTTTTGTTGGGGCCCTGCTTTGCAGATTAAACACAATATTACAGAGATACATTTTCTTACCATTTGAACAAAGAAATGAAAGCAGTTTCCAGTCTTTAATGCTGATATTTGCTAACTGGCAATTGGATTCAGCTCCATCTACAATGAACATATATGAGCCTATTCACATTTTATCTTTTATTCTGAGAAAAAAATTATAAAGCCAATGTTAAAAGCTGTCCTAAGTGTTTCTTTGGAATAAATGTTGATTTTCTTAGGTTAATGGATCATTTTGGGTGGTATGCTCTACATGTCTAATTCTTTCTATATCAGCACTACTTCGGTGGTTGCAAGAACAACAAATTTAATATTACACAAAAGAGGCCTTGTGTGCACGTCCAGTGTCACAAGTCTATTTGTAGATTATAATAAAGCAGTATTTCATAGATTTTTGTTTAGCTGCAGCCCAAACACTCTGGAAAAAGTAACTAATAAAATTAATTATTTTTTTCTGTTTGTTTTGGTTTTATCCGAGCACAGTTGGAGAATACAAAACCCAAAATTAATATGCTTAGTGTCATTTGTACATTTACTGTAGGCTGACAATTGATGTTTCAACAAATAGGGATAACTCATCTCTGTGTGGCTGTTGACTCCAGTTATGTATCTAGAAGAAACAATTATAGTTTTGATATGAATCAGAATTTGACTTTCCTGTTTAGATGTTGCATTAGTAACTCTTAAATTGCCTTAGTGTAGCCCAGCCAGAGCTGAGATGAACACCAGAAACATATTTACCTCCGATAATAACCTCAGCATGGTGAAGAACACTTCAGTGAAAGCTACTTCTTTTCCATGGGCTGTGTACTTTTTATATTCAATTTTAACTGTTCTGTCCTTCTATTAGATTTACTATGTTTGTGCAAAATGTCACATATGTCCCCTGTCATCTATATTTTCTTGTCTGACTGACCCTAAAAAGTTTTGGTACTGTGCATACAGAATAGTATGTTGGGGGAAAAACAAATATAATAGACAAAAAGCTGGCTGTTTTGAATTGTGTGGTATTTGGTGTTTGCCAGTTTTGATGCTGTGTTTACATTGTGAAACTCATTATTCCTGACAGGAGAAGTAAACTCAGCCAACACTGGTGTAAAGTGTCGTCTGCTGTGCCTGCAGATAAGTGAAGCGTTGAATGAAACTGGATGCATCCACATATGTTAGTGCACCTGTTCAGCCCATCTCCTCAACACAACGCACCCGCACCAGTTCCTTTTCTACTCTTTTCGTTGGTAATGCAGTCATTCGTGAGATTAATCATACTTAACAATAGTGAGAGCAATAACAAACTTTTTCTTTTTTTTTACATTTTGCTGCCCACAGTGTGAATACAGAACTGTTATTTTGTATCAGATTTATGATCACTGTTTGTTTTGCAGTTGATTCGTGCCAATGGAGCAAATATGCCTTCAAGTTCTGAGGGGCAATGCAATAAAGTATTCTGAGTGAAGCTATAATTTATATTAGCTCTTGTGTTGCCATCTCAAGACAAAAACTGATTACATTTTTTTTTTAAAAAACAACACAAAAATTACTTTTATTGGACAATTTTATTCATGAGACAACTGATATGCTTCACTGAGGTGAAGCATGTGTCGCAGATCGCAGGTGTCCACACTGGGATTGATCCTTTCTACGTTTGCATTCCATCAGTAGAACCTCCCAGTACAGACCAGACTGTTGCCTGTGTGAATTATTATCACTGTCACCTAAAGCACATCTACAGCAGATACGAGACAGTTCTTGCATCATTCAACTCAATAGGTTTTCTCCACTCTAAGACTCAAATATATGTTAAGAGTTATTGCAAACATGGCTGTGGGTCGACTCTGGAATTTCACTATTATTACTATTATTAGATTTTACTGAGACTATTTAGATGGATAAATAAAAACTGTATACAGAAGTTGTACAGGTGGTACTTTGATGGGGTCTACATAGAACATTTATGCATCCCAATCATGCTTTATTTAGCACGATGAAAAATTTGGACAAAACAATTTCAATGTGCCTTTAAGATGATGCTACGGACTTTCCTTTGTCTGTCACAGCTGATCCTTGCATACCATTTGAAGAGCCTAATTTCTACACTTCATGTCTTATTTACTGTTGATTTTGCTTCATGTTTTACCAGCTGGACAGTCCACATTGTTTAGTGTTATTTTTCTAGACTGTGGGAGAGCAAAGAGGGTAAACAGTAGCTGGGGTTTTGATCCCAGGCCAGAATGTATGTGTGTGGTTCCAGACTGAATGAATGAACTAGCTCTGGGCCTCATGAGAATCAGTAGGATTATGTAGATGGGGCATTTGAGGAACAGATATTTAAACCAGAAACATATCTGTCAGTCAGTAATGTGCTATGTAAATCCCTTGCAAAGAAAGTTGTTTGTTATTGTGGATCTGAAATTGTGTCACTTAAACAGTGATTTGGTAATGTTGATTTGAAGTACAATAAACTTTAAAAATGTACCACATGCTGTGAGTATTTTTGTAATAATAAGCCAAAGATACTTCTGTTTTAATTCGTTCTCACTTGTGTTCAAGGAAATAGTTGTATTGTGGAACAATCCTAGCAGAAAGAGAGACGATGTGATACGACTGCTCATTCACTAATGTGTGATTTGTGGTTGAGATGCTTCACCTGCTGAACAGGACTGTGTTCCAGCCAAATCCTGTAGCCATATCGGCTATTTCCAACTTGCTCAACACACAATATTCAACTGTACACTTGGGGTTTTTTTTTGGTGACTCCAGCATGACATAGATAATGTAAATCTTGACTAAAAGGTGAGGTGAAGTTGAGATCATGCTTCTCGTCATTGTGATGTTCTTGGGTCGAGTCATTGTTCATGACTCTGCTCTGTAGGTTCCAGCATCTACAATCCATCGCTGCCACCCATACATGATATATTTGAAGCATGCATTGCTACCAAGGACCAGGATATATGGAATAAAGTTGTTGTTTTTTAGTATAAATCTACATCAGTGCAGTTGATTATGCATCTCAAATGTTCTTTAAACTGATTGTTTTAGGAAGACTGAATGGTCTGCCTCCCAGGATAGACTCAGCCGAAAATCCAAATTAAGAAATATTGACATCTTGGTCAAGTCATTCCACTCATACACTGTTAACAGCCTCCAAGAAAAAGATTAAATTGGTTCCAGTCTTCAACAAGCAAAATGTTTAAACCAGTTACAAGGTAGAGATCGTTCACCTTGCAAGAGAAAGCTTTTTCAAACTGGCTTCAAATTAAATGT
The DNA here is from genome assembly GCA_013358685.1 of Antennarius maculatus. Classification (NCBI taxonomy): domain Eukaryota; kingdom Metazoa; phylum Chordata; class Actinopteri; order Lophiiformes; family Antennariidae; genus Antennarius; species Antennarius maculatus. The sequence continues at coordinate 11,525,635 of CM023610.1, read as the reverse complement.
GACTTGTCTTAAAGTGAATAAAACTTTTGTCTAACTAGAGGAACGTCATTTGGATATCGCTTTGAAAAAGGTTATAAATACATTATGGTATCAGTTTGCCATTCCATTTCTGCACTGATCATGGTAACCCGCTTTAAGACCTACTTTAATGATTTTTGAGATTACTGTCATAAAAACAAAACATCACTTTCTAAATTTTATGCCTGCAACATGTTACCAAAAAGTTGGAACAGGTTTGTGTTTATTCCTGTGTTGCATCTTGTTTTAAGCATTTGGGAACAGATATCTTTAACAGTCAAAGTTTCAGAGTAATATTCTTCCTTGATTCAACAATCAGGGGTCACTGTCGTTGTATAAGATGCCTTATAGTGAGGGACACATTTTAACTGGGGATCAGGGGATTTCAACTAGGTAGTCAGCAGATCAGGCAGACAAATCAAACAGAGAACAGGCAGAATCCAGGAAACTACTGAGGGCAGGAGGGAAAGCTGGAAGTGGACCTGAGCTTAAGGATGACACACAGATACCACCCTACAAGGGCAAGGGTGAGAGGGACATTTTTTTTAATATACCTGAATACAGTACATATACAGTGTGCCCTCGCGCATTCGCGCATCAACACTCGCAACTTTCCCTCATTGCAGATTTTTGGTAGTCACGTGATACCGTACGTGCATTCTATCGGCGTTCCAGGAACCACAAGCGATTAAGGAATTCTGCGGTAGAGCTACAAACTATTTATCTTACGATTTACGGAAATTTAGACGTTCATGCCCCTCCCCATACTGATATTAAACAACCTTCAATCTGTATTACCTTTTCCCACACTCTTGTTGACTGTTTAAAGTACTTTTGTGTCTCACATAAGTCCGAGATTCATGGAACCAAGCGCACTTCCTGTTGCCGTCAGCCAAGAGAATGTGCGTACAGTATCAAGTGACTGCCTACCAAAAATCCGCGATGAGGTGAAGTCACAAGCTTCGATGTGTAAATGTGCGAGCCGCACTGTGTACCTGAATTTTCTGACTTTTATCTGTATTTAGGGATCTGACATTGGTGCCGGTAGGATTGGATATGTTTTTTTTCCTTAACAAATAACAGCATTTAAAAACTTTATTTACGCAGGTTATTGCTGAAAAACACTTTTTCACAGCACTGTAAAATTAATCCTGACTGTTATTGAAGTTTTAATGTTTGAATAATTGGAAATGATTGTTGCGCAGACTTCTGGAACCATAAGGGGAATAGTTTTCTTTTAAATTAGTGCCATTCATAGATCATCACTGTATCTGCCAGATTACTCGACACGGCAACGTGGTAGTTACCATGGAAACTGTTCTTTCTGATATAACGAAGGGCAACGCAAGATCTAATCACAGGCATTGATGAGCATCTGACTCGTTTTTGTTAGCTGGCCTTGACAGCATTTTTCTCTTTTGCATTTCTCTGCAATTTTCAAAGTTTCCTTCCAACTTGGAAAATAATCCGCTTCAAGACATGTTCTAATACAAAAGAAACACATTGTTTAATGTGTTGTTTGTTTGTTTGTTTGTTTGTTTGTTTGTTTGTTTGTTGTTTTACCAGGGCCCTATTTCATAGAGCAATCTGTCTCTCCGTCTGTCAACTGTCTTCAAATATTTTGTTAACGTTTTTCTTTTTATTGAAGTTAAGTCTTCTGTTTCTGCGAAGTAATTAAATGGGTCACTTTTTTTCTTGCAGTTGTACTGTTATCTATTGATTGATGGGTTGTGTATTCCATCCATCTATCTTCAGCCGCTTATCTGGGGCTCAGTCGCGGGGGCAACAGTCTCAGGAGGAATGCCCACACTTCCCTCTCCCCAGTTACCTCTTCCAGCTCCTCCGGGGGGATCCCAAGGAGGAGCACCCCCCCCTCCACAGCCAGTGATCATCAAGGGCAGTGAGGTGGAGGTGGTAGGAAACTACAAGTACCTGGGATTGCAGCTAGACAGCGGACTGGACTGGTCACTCAACACAGACTGTGAGTACAAGAAGGGGCAGAGTAGGATGTACTTCCTGAGGAGGTTGGCCTCCTTCAACATTTATCCTGAGCTCCTTCTCATGTTCTATCAGTCCGTCGTTTCCAGTGTGCTCAGAGATGGAGCACACTGTGGTTTGCCAGAATGGAGGAGATTGTGTATTATAAACCTTAAACTTTAATATTAAGTAGCATACAATCAAATAAGTAGGTCTATATCCAAAGCTGTTCAAATCAATCCACTGGACTTTAAGAAAGTTTCTTGAAGACATTTCACCTCTCCTCCAAGAGGCTTCTTCAGTTCTAGAGGTGGTTGGTCATGTCCCAGCTTATTAACTCTGTGGGGTGTGGTCAGTGCTATCCACATTCCAACGACCGTAGTTGAAACCCATCTGGCTCCTCAACAGTGGTTGATGGGGGTGCCAGGGGGTGTCAAAGGGGGTCGTTGAAATGCAAGGTTCACCGAGTCACAGGCAATAATGGAGCCACCTATAGGCGAGAGGCAGGGTAAACCCTGGACAAATTGCCAGTTCATCACAGGGCCTTATAGAAAGACAGACACCCATCTCCTCTCACACTCTCTCCTACGGACAGTTTAGAGTGGTCGATTCACCTAAGCTGTGTGTTTTTGGGGGTGGGAGGAAGCAGGAGAGGACCCACACAGACATGGGGAGAACATACAAACTGCACAGAAAGGAATCGATCGAACTTGGAAACTTCATTCTGTGAGGCGACAGCACTACCCACTGTGCTACACCACTGCCCCATTTTTTCTGTTTTAAATTAAATATTTTTGTAATTTTAATACATTTACACATTTACCTACACTCGTATTTGAGTAAAAAATGTGTTCACTTTCCTCCCTCTGATTCTCACCCAGTGGTGCTGTCAGGAACTGAAATTTAAGATAATTAATTTCACTTGATTGTCGTTGGTGCTGATATATTTTGTTCCCTAATACATCTATAAAAGGCTTTCTACTGTTTCACTTTGAAGATGGAATGTGATAAAAGATCGTGTGCATACCATCATGAAAATTCTTTTCTTTTGTTGCATGGAGTATTTGCCTGTTTTGTTTCATACATCAAAAAGCCAACAAACACATTTCTGATGTAATCTTTGGCTTCAAAGAACACTCAGTCTGATATTGATATCTCCAGTAGACTTAAGCAGCTTCTTAAACATGTTTTGATGAAGGTTTTGACATTATTCCCTTCAATTATATGGAATGTTAAACCCAAAAAGGTTTCAATAGATAATTCACCAATTAATGGTTTCAGTGTTATGTGTTTCACCAATACAAAATCTTACTTGTCTCAAACTATTAATAATTATACATATATAACATGTCTATAAATCGATTTGAAATTCATTTTGATGTCTTTTGCAAGTGTGTTCTTCTTCTGAAGCGTCAAACCCCAGGGTTGCATTGGCTACCAGCTTTATTCCACGCCCTAAAACTTAAAAGTAATCACACTCTGAATATTTCATTAACTCTTTTATCTCCTGTAATACTGAAATTACATCAGATTCACTGGTTTCCTCTTCCGCAATTATGTCACATCTGATTGAACATTTCTCACCTTTACAATTCTCATTGACATTCAAGTCATATCAAAACTTGTAAGCATAAAACTACAGACATTTTGCCATGTTTTCACCAGCGTGTCTCCTTAGCAACCAGGGGAAACTACATCCTGAAATTCATGTTTATCTGAACACATCTGCATCCTGCCGGTTCCTCTTGTTCATCCTGTGCTCACAGACAACACACCCTGTTGAAAGCATAAATGACTATAACATGACAGTTCTCACTCTGATAGTCATGAAATGCTTTTAAAAGATGTTTTTGCCCAAATGAAAGACCCCATCCACATCAGTGTCCACTCTTATTGTCATGGTCCCACCTGATTCCCATCACTACTAAAGCTCAGCTCAGACGTCAGTTCACTGCCGGATTGTTTTCTGCCCTTCCCACTCTAAAACTATGAATGTGAACTTCTCCTCTGGTGTTCTGCATGTGGGTCCTAACCCCTCCCCTAACGCTCATGTTTGTCTGTGCACCCTGTGCTCTAGCAGTCATGTGGTGAAGTGATGTCTGCAGACAACACAGTCATTGTTGAATTGAATCATTGTGGAGACGACTAAACAGATGATTATGGGACTTGAGATAAAGAGGGTAAAATACAACTTCTTCCAGACTAGGATATTTTATTTATTTATATTAATGTCAAATATTATTTATTCTGTGTGTTGTAAAGTAACTTAATTTTTTCCATTGTAAACTTCCCTCCCACCTGATGTAAATGCAGCTGTCATGGTTCTGTTCTGTTTGTGTGCTTGGCAGGTCTGTTATTGTGAACTCATTTTCTCTTGACAGGTCAAGATGTGGCAGAGGGTGTGGCTGGATCGTAGCAGCTGACGGGCCACACCAGTTCCCACTCTGCTCATCAGCTTCATTTTAAAAGGCCTGGCTTTTCCCTAAGAGGGTGCCAGATTATTTCGTCCTGTGTTTGTGACGCTAGTGTTCCTAGTTTTCTCGCAGCTACATGCTCTTTTCAGTGTTGTGGATTTTTGTTAATTTTTGCTCTGTTGTTTCAGTTTCATTGCTCACTTGTGTTTTTGCCTGAGCAATTAAACTGTTTATTTTTACGTTTGTGTCAGTCTGCTCCTTGGGGTCCAGACTTGAACTCTTCGTAACAGCAGCTTCATTAGAAATACAAAAAATGTTTGAGATTCCACCAAAAATAAATAAAAAAAACAGAAGAGTGACAGGACAAGGCCACCTCAGGGGTGATTCATATCTCAGCCCCTTTGGCCTCATCAGTGGGTCCACCCACATCCACAGGTCCTTGAATCACCCTCCGTTAGTCAACACTGAGTCCGCAGATAGACCTGCCAGACATGAGGGCCAGTAAACCAAACTAATTACCTTAAAAATCTTCCAGATACTCCAGACTCTCACTAGATTAATTCCCCATTGTGACGCCACAGGCATTGATTCATAAATACTTCAAAAGAAATTGACATTCACTGTCTGTGTTTGTCAATTTTTAGAATCCAATGACGTCACTTCATTTCAGTTATGACAACTTTAGAATCCAAAAAACAAGAGAACAACTAGGCATGGAAACTCCTGCCTCATGGATTTCCTCAGTCTTTGTCTCTTTTTTGTCTCCTTGAAATCATAAAGACAGTTTCTCATTTATTGATTGAAGCTTTAATTGTACTGCTCTGTGTGTGTGTGTGTGTGTGTGTGTGTGTGTGTGTGTGTGTGTGTGTGTGTGTGTGTGTGTGTGTGTGTTCATGCGTGCGTGCATGTGTATGTGTGTTTGTGTATCCTGCGTGAAAGTCCTCTCAAGTCATCTGAGTGTAAGTCAAAGTCAGTCTGATTCCAGATTAAGTCAGTTTCTTGGCCTCAAATGTCTGCCAGGACGAATGACACCAGTCCCCCAGTAGTAAAAGCCCTAACCCTAACCCAACACCAACAGTAAGTCCACAAAACCTTTGTGGAGCATGACATTAAAACAGGATTCTGATGAAATGAATTCATACAACATTTGCAATGTAATCAAGTGTCCAGAAAATAGTTGACTGGCACGTTTCAAAGCTATAATTGTAAATGTAGCCTCTAAGGTTAGCGTTACCTTGGTGACAAATGTCTGCAGATCCAGTGAACCATTTTTGTGTGTGTGTGTGTGTGTGTGTGTGTGTGTGTGTGTGTGTGTGTGTGTGTGTGTGGGTGTGTGTGTGTGTGTGTGTGTCAATGTCAGAGTGGCAACATACTCCCTCTTCTCCTCTCTGTTTCTATTGTTTTCCTCTTTCCTGTCTATCTCTCTCCCGTCTGTTCACGTTTCCAGGGTTTGATGACCTGAACTGACCTTGTGGATCTTCTTCAAATAACATGAAGCTTGCGGGCTACTACAGACTACAGTGAAACATGCAGGAAACAAAAAAGCAAACACATTTTTTCAAACCATTTTGTGATCTTCTCCAGATTATGACCAATGAACTGTATTCATTTCAGAAGAATACTAAAATGATGCTCCACTTTGAAGCAACAAAATCTTCTGGGAATTACAAGCTGCATGCAAGAGATGTGAGAAAAGAGCATTACAGTACTCAGAGAAAGTAGATATTTACCCCAAGCAAAATCATTACACATTACATTCAAATTCATTTAGTTATACAAATAAAATAATAAATGAATAAATAAATGAATAAATAAATAAATGTGCTGTTTTTAAAATTGTGTATCTTGATGTTCATGATTGGGTGGAATGTAAGTGACAATTCATTACAAATGACGTAATAAGCAAGAAATCTAATTACACGCAATATACTAAAAAAGAGTGAAAAGGCCCTAGAGGAAAAAAAACAGTCAAGAGAAGATTTCATTACGGCAAGTAAATTGTTCTTTTAAATAACTGCTGTTCTCACAATTAAAATATGAGAGACTGATCCGGTCTGTGTGGTATCATGGGTTCCTATATTTCCAATGTTAGAAGATTCTGTCCTTGTTGGTAGCTGGTGTTTGGTGTCGTCACCTGATGCCAGCTTGCCAACATTATAAGAACAAATGACAAAAGATTTTTTTATGTCAGGTAGAGGGTGGTTGGATGTGCATGTCTCAAGACAGACTAGACTTTGCCATTTTTGTTAAAAATCAACATTGCGATAAAAGAAGACGTGAAAGGACATTTTAAACAAGACGAACTATCTCATTAGTCGTGCTCAGTATGCAGACAGTGAACACATCCAGTACAAGAGCAGTATGAATACAGAAGACTATATTATAAGCTTTATGAAAATATACCAGGAACACTAATCCTGTTATGCTGTGAATAGCCAAGACAAACAACTTTTAAGGCTTTTAAGTTTCACATCAGTGCTGACAATGTGAGTTTTGATAATCTGAGAATCACAATTCAAGCAGTCATTGGACTTGACATGAAAATAGACTCCGAGTCATCAAAATCTGTGTGAAATTTAAAAATGTAAAAGTAAAATGCTAAGTGAATTCAAGGTCAAATGTCATCTGTTGCATCCCAACTGTTGGAAACATGAAAGAAGTTTCTGTGAAACCTCAGGAACATCCTGCCTGCCTTTGAGGTTATACACCCTCTGCTGGAAACAATGAACACAGGGTTAATGCACATTGGAGGCTGTGGAAAGTTTCCAATGGGATGGAGCCAAAAGCACTTTGGTGGGTACACATTTCAAATCTGATACTGTCTGATCCAGACACACCCGACCAATTAATCACCTCATCTCCTATTCTCGAGACTTTGTATAATGGTATTGGACAGCAGAGACCTTGTTCCCTTCAGATGGGGAAGCAAACTGTTGAACTTGTCTATTATCTCAATGGGGTACATTTTTTTCATCTGAGGTTATACATGTGTGTCTATCCATAAAAATTTTGATTTGAAATTTAGAAATGTCTCATTACCAGTAGAAACACAAACACTAGGTTCTAGAATCAAACTAGAAATGCACTAACAAGCTTCTGGTGACAGTAGATTCTACCTGCTATTCCTCCCGCATCCTCATCACTTTCTCTTTTCACTTTCTTTATATGTCTACTGCAATCTTTTTTTCATTTTTGTGTGTCAGTGCAGAAAGTAAACACAAAACAAGTGATATGTACATTTTGTTGCTGCAGTTTACAATTACTATTGTGCTAATATTTCAATTAAAAGTTAATCTGTAAGGGAATTTCATTTAAATATGCATTTCAAACCTTTACACAAACTATATGAAAAAAAACATTAAGCTTTCCAGTCCAATGGATGGATGGTTTTAACGTTAGCTAACAGTGTAGGTGATTCATTCAAGTAAACCAGTCATACTCAAGATGGATGGTGACTGTGGTTCAACATTTTTAACAGAGGCGATTTGTCAGTTGATGTCTGGAGAAGAATATCATTAAGAAGAATTGTTCTGATAGATAAATAGAAGATGAATGTCATACAACATCTTTGCAACGCCAAAGTAAGAGTTATTTTTAGGAAATAAATTGGAAGCCAGAAAACAGGCAGGTAGCACTGCCACTTGCTGCAGGACAAGGGCAAGTTCAGGCAAGCTGAAGCCTTTGGTTGTGATAAAGGACAACATGTCATGTTACAATTATCTAATGGTAGCTAGTCAATATAGGACACATGTGGCTGGAGGAGTTCACACTACCACAACAAAACATTACTATTATCAATAGTCACAATAATAGCAATAATATACTATATAAATTGTCAATATTTGTCAATTTTAAATATGGAATGCACCATTAATGCGTATGTAAAACATGATAGACAAAACATTTGTGCAAAATATTTGTTTTTCATACAGAAGTTCAGGTCTGGGATGACAAAAAATTCACCCTCAGCAGACGTGGCTTATGTAGCCAATCAGCTAATCAGTTTCCTCAAATCAAACGTAAGAAAGTGATTATTGTATTATTGTATTATTATTGACAATTTTATTATGACAAAAATGGCGCCCCCTGTTTGGGGAAAAGAGAAGTGAAGAGCCGATAGAAGTCACTGCAATCTGATGTACGATTTCAAAGGGAGCGTAAAATGAAATAACTATTAATTATATAACCTCAAAGTAGTAATATGTTTTTTTCTACCTTAAAATTTCTTGTATTTATTTTTTCTGGGATGTCTGGTAAAATTCATTTGATACGGCACAAAAGATTTCAACAAATTAAACTACTATACTGGTGTGCTGTTATTTTTGACTTTTGAAATAAGCCAAGGCATAACTCAAGATTCATATTGAACATTAAAGAGTAAGCCGTCTTTCCACGTTACTTATGGCCTTTGAATCTTATTTAATATTTAATATTTAAAAAAAGAACACCAGTTGGAACTCAGCATACAACAACAATGACTGAAATGACAGTTATATATTTTATCATTTAGACAGTTGGTTATCAACTATGCTAAACTTAATTTGGTATATTTTACCTGCTGGTATATATTCACGACATTATTTGTATAAGAAAAGATAGTTTGGATATAACTTGGATGTAACAGGACTGAAGTACTACACTCATTGGCATTGGGTGCCATTTAATCATGCACACAACACCCAGATAACAAATCCAATTAATTAGATGCTACACAGTCTTACTTCTCATTTTTGTACCATCTTGTACATGTCTATATACAGTGATCACTGAAAATGTAATACATTTTGCCATTGATATGCAAATGAAGCATTATCTGAGGACACCCTGGTAACAAGGCGGGTGAGTTTTTATCAACTGGGATCACAACTGTGGTTCAATAAGGAAGAGACAGTGCTGACTTTAACTCTGAAACCTTTTGTCTGTTGGCTTGAAGAGAAAAAATAATGGGCCTTTAATAACTCCCTTTTGGATGTTGCATGCTGTGACACATAGCTATCACAAGTAAGTGCAACATCTTGGGAAGTGAAGAATGATTCCATCTGAATCAGAATGAAGCTTACTGTATGCAAGAGTTTGTAGGTTTGGGCTTCAACCACATGCCTGATCTGATCAATGGACTATTTAGTTCTAATCTGGTTAAATTTTCTAATGAGTGAGAACCTGTATTTACATTCATATTTAAAGACCACCTGCTGTGACTTGACCCTTAGTGGCAGCTGGCTCTATGCGGGGCTCAATTCCTGCTCAGATATCCATATATGACATTCCTTAAGATATACTGTTGGAAGCCGAGCTGGGTACCCAGATGAAAGGGACAACTCTTAAAGGGGACATATTATGAATAACTCATCTTTTCAGTGTCTCTGCACAAGTCATTATACAGTACTACAAGTATATATTTGTTTTCTCCAGCATATATACATATATTTTTTACATTCCCGTGCATCTTGTTGACCATATTGACCTCACTTTGGGTCAGAATGGACGCAGAAGCATCTTGCTGTATTGCAACAGCTCTTCCCACTGTGCACCACGCTGCCCTAGTTTTAATTCAGTGTAACACAATCTTGTCTATAGCCATTTCTGCATCCTGTAGTGAGAACTCATCAAAACAAACAGGTTTGAGACCAGAGGCCTGTACCATAAAGCTGGATTACGGCTTAGCGAGATAACTTCAGGCTTAACCCTGGCTTTTCGGTACCATAAAGGTGGCTTACTTTTGATCGGGCTACGTTGTCGCGGTAACCTATGCTGAACACCTAATCTGCTCCGGAGCAGGATAAGTTCAAGATAAGAGCTCAGCAGGTATAACAGCCCCACCTACTGACATCTTTTAGTGATGTTTTAAAATACAAAACAATCCAATAATAACCAAAATGGTTCAGTCCAGGTACCGGGCTGGCGTGACAGCGTGCCACAATGCGCTATTTAAGCCACACCCAGGTAGTGCCTCGGTTTGGCCCCTGACCCGGGGGCGGACCAACGCAGCATCCTCAGGTGAGTGTCTCTCATACAATTTTGTGTGGATGTGGGGAAAACGCGTAGGCACCGAGTGTTCACCCTCGAATGCACTACCGCGACAGTTTGTTTGATGCGGACACGTGAGTGTGGACCTGCCGGTGAATGTACGCGAAACAGTCTGAGCGGGACCGCGGTCCTACCAGGAAACAATGAGAGGGCATCTGCGGCTGCTCTCCTGGATCGAGGGAGAGAGGCGCACGGAACGGAGATGGACGGAGCGGTCTCTGTCGCTCCGTCACTGCCTCGCTTCTGGGTAGGTGCTCCTAAAGTCCTTGCTGGTGCTACTAACTTCTAAATTTGGGAGCACCAGTGCTACCAAGAAAAAAAGTTAATTTCGAGCCCAGGGCCCAGTCAGTCAGGAAGTTGAAACTCACTATAAAGGCAGTAAGTAAGGGTGTGATGAGTTGCATATTCAAGAGGCTGCTACCTGTAGGTCTCTATATAAAAGTCTATATATAAAAGTCCATACTGATATGTGAAAAACTTACCTGAAACATGTGAGGATAAGCAACAATCAAAAAATATTTTGTTGCCTTCAAGCTTAGCAGCAACAATGTGCAGAGCATTAAAATATTTCAGATCATTTCATAAATGGAGCTTTATTTGAAACACCATGTTTTAAAAAAATCAGCATGAGCCAACTCGAATAAGAAACATCACAGCCTTTATTGTCCACATCATTCTCTGTCCATTTTTCAACTCTATAACTGTTGTATTTCTTTCTGAGACATATTTGTGAGGCTAAGATTTGGGCCGTTAACAAAAACACCTTTATAAAATCCCTTTCAGTGGATTCTGTGGTTCCTTCAAAATGTCAAGACACATTTGGTAAACTAAGAGTGAAATGGTTTAAAACAAATTATGCAGCACCCCTAACGTCTCCAAAAGCGTGTCTGAATTGTGAAGTAAACAATAAGAATGAATGTGTGACAATCAGCCACTCCCACTGAGGCACTGAAACCCCATACAGCATTAAGGACTGGGACCATTCTTTAAAAAAAACACATTTCCTTCCCTTGAACTAACTTTTGCTGAGGACAAAAAGATTCAAGTTTTTGACAGTGTTGTTAAGTCAAAAGACAGAGCTCCAAGAATGATTGCATGACCATTCTCATTTTGTCAGATGTTTTGGTCAAAGCTTCTGTACTTCTCATTCACGCTGGTCTCCACTTTTGTGAAAGTCATCTTCCTGAATATGTCTCCGGTGCATCCTTTAGGGGCTGTAATCTGACTGGTCAATCAGTTTACACACCACATTACAGTAAGATGAATGCTTTGAGTCTCTCTGGCTCTGTACAGTAATGGATTACATGTTCCATCCCAGTCCAATGTGAGTGGCGAGCAGGTAGCACATGCCGATCGTACATGTCATAATCATCATAGGGAATCCTAGCCTGTAAGAAGCAAGAAAAGCATAGATTACAGTTTACACCTTGTAAATATACTGTAATTTAGTGTTTGGATAAATCTAGTGAAATAGACGTACTAATGAGGAAACAACACTGGCATTAATAGTAAATGAAGAACATGATCGAGATATGATCTGGATCATGAAAAGTTAATAGCAGTTATATTCATAAAGCCTCCTTTATGAATTTCCATTAACCGCTGTTATGCATATTTAAAGAATGGATATCTCTACGCCATATCCGTCATAGTGATACGTGTTATAATCCTTAACACTTTGCCCCATGAGGTAAATGTCTGTCCAATCACCCTAAGGTCAGAGCTGCACAGCTGCACAGCACTGACCTGTTTTGCTCAAGGATACTTCAGCCTGAAGGTGATACTTTGCCTTCATTTTCACTATTTACAGAGCTAAAGCAATTTCATGACTACAGGTGAGAGATGGGGTACACCCTGGATGCATTGCCAGTGCGTTTGCAGCACATTTCAGGGCCACACGAAAGAAAGACAACCACTCGTGCATGCACTCGCGCCAACGGATAATTTAGAATGATCGGTTCATCTAAGTAACATGTTTTTGGAGGTGGGAGGAAGCCAGAGACCCCGGAGTGAACGCACGCAGACACAGGAAGAACATGCAAACAAAAGCAACAGTTCTACCCATTGAATCTCAACAGGTTTGAGTAAAGCAGGTAAGAGGAAAGTATATGCATGTAGAAAGAATGTGAAAACATTTCAAGAGCACATAATCACCTGCGCAGTGCAAACTAGGTTGCAGTTAACAGACTTAAATTTGTTGTTAATCTGTGATATTTTCGACCATTTACAAAGCCTACATGACAACTGTGGTCAGTGTGAAGACTCAAAGGCAACTCAAGTAACAATGAAAATGAAGCAGAATTTCAGGTCAGGCTGCTTTCTACGTTCTTCATTCCTCATTTAGTATCATAAATTTGCAATGTGTCCTTTGATAACTCAGATCTGAATATGTTCAGTTGGATGTCTGCCATGTCCTATATGGACACATGGCTGCTTAAATGGCCACAGATCTGTTTGCCCTCAGTCTCTGACACGGATCAGATTTGAAAGCTAAAAATAGAGGCTACATGTATATTGAATGTGACAGGGATTCATTTTAAATTGGAGAAGCATTTGAAAATGGAGTACCACTACTAAATCATCAAGGGAACCCGAATCATTTGAAGCAGGTCAAGGATGGACTCCAAAAACATGTCTGGACCAAATGAACCTGAAAATAACTATAAACCTGCAAATGACATACTTCACAGCATTAGAGGTTCATATAACTGTTTATTTTCTAGTGGGCTGGTACAAGATGTTCATTACACACCTATACTGTATGTGTTATTTAGACTTACACATTCACCTCTAGTATTTGATTGTGTGAGGAGGCCGAACCTAAAGGAACCCACAAAACCCACAAAAAGTGCAAGTTACAGACAGAATAATCTACCAGTTGTAACAGCAATGCTGACTCTTCTGGAACAGATGTGTTAAACCTATAAAAATTATCAGATTGGATTTGCTCAAGGTGTTTCATGGTGCTTTTGTTTGAAACTACAAACTGGTGATGTGATAATGTTTGCATGACAAAACCGTAGAGCATCCAGTGGGAATGTGTGAACACAGTTCAACAAATGTCTGATCAGGAGAGGAATTTGAAACGAAAATGTTTAATTGAATATGTCCCATGTGGCCGTGTTTCTCACTAGAATTACGTTTGACTTCTAGAACAAATGAGAAAATATGGACAGTTTCAAAAACACATAAGAATGAGTTACTGTCCACACATCAAAAATAAAGATGAAAGATCAAAATAAAGAGACAATAATTTTGATCAACTAGTACTGTATTCACATTTTCATTGTATAGTGTCTGATGTACTGTCATTATTAATTCATTATTTATACAGACTCCCTCTGATCCAGACAATACTATGATTCCCCATTTAAAGATGACCTTTGACCTTCCCCAATATCGAGTCTTTCTAACTGAAGAACATCCAGTTAAAGTAAATACAAGTGTGATCATAAGCAATAATTGTGTATCAATTAATTACTTTTTCTTACAACAACAATTTATTCATTGGAATGAATTAGTTATGCAGTTTCTATTCAATATGAATGTGAAAATGTCAAATTGGTAATTGAACCAAGGATGAATGTGTCTAGTCAAGCACTTAAACTCATTAATAATGATTTCAGAGCAGCGTGCTGGGAAATTTAAAATGCAACAGAATCAGAGGGATCTTCTAAGTAGCCAACAGAACAAAGGTCACTGTGATTACCATTTTTATTTACACATCAAATGGTAAATAAGGAGTGAATAAATCTGAGAACCCAGAAAAATGTTGGACAGAAAGAGAAAGGAGAAGAATAAAATGCCTATCAGGTTGAAAAGTAAATCATTGTAAATAATTGTTCAGCATACTATCTTATACAGGTACACTGCATCCTAACTCTTATTGGGACATATTACAACCACTTCACATTTTTATTTTCCATTTTCAGTTGCCTGCCTCTTACATTCATATCAGTTAAATGATATGAATGTAAGAGGCATTCATATCATGCCTCTTACTGACCAACATACCCTGTATATCATGAATCATGGATGCAGGCCAACTTTTCATTCATCCATAACCCTTGACTGATCAAGAAAAACCACCACCATCATTTAACCACTCATTCTAATTTAGATCACCTCAACTGCTTTAAGTATTACTGGTCAAAGTAACTTCATATTCACGTTCTTTGTTTCTTCTCTGCGATGTAGAGCTGGTTAAATCTGATGTGGTAAGTTAAACTACTGAACAGAAAACATCAGACTAGCTGAACACAGCATTCAACCCCATGCCCAGGGTCTCACAGCTCATTGGTGCCTACACTGATCTACCATAACCCTAAGTTCATTCTGCACTGCTCAGTATGTTATATAGATATAGCTATAGCTTTTTAAGTTGTACTTTATTCAAAATATATAGAAAAGGAAATATAGTTCCACAAGGTCAAGGTCTCTAAATAGCCCATTAGCACAAGACGGCTGTGATTTATCTCTTTGTGGAATGAATGTCCAGTTAAGATGGATGCAGAAAGGAATCTAAAGTGTTATCATAATCAGACAAGCTGAGGTCACCCCTACCAGTAAATCTCCTTTTTGCTGAGAAATACCTATTCTCCATCAAAGGGACAGGGGAAAGATGAGAAACACAGAGAAACAAGTTTCACCTTGTTGGAAAAAAGATAATATCTACTTGTGATCTTCCACATTGACTTAATTGCATATTTTTGAAGCTCTTTGAAAGTTCCGATGTAATCTCAAAGTCCTCCAACAAGAGGTATGTGCTTGTCTGACTGACATGAGACAGCGCTGCTGCCTACGACATCGGCCCGTGCTCTTTATTGTGTGGATGACTTGCAAAATGCTCAGGCATGCAGTTTTGAGGCTGTGGTGTGGTACAAAAAGTTTTATTTGTACCTTCAAATAAATACAAGATTGTTCGGTCTCTGGTTGCAGTGCAGGCTAGGTTTCATGTGAAAAAAAAAAATTCTCATGCATGTGACCAATGTTCCCAGCACAGATCTGGAGCCTGGTTATCTGCAATCTGGTGTGGTTTCAGAATGTCTGCCAATCTGTCACAAACAGCTTCATTCCAGCTCAGAAACCATCAATAACAAATTATAAATTAATGATAGAAACTCCAGTGATTCTTTTTTTATGTTTCGTTTAGCTTATTCTATTTTTTCACACATCATAAATATAAAATACAAGGGGCCTATAAGAATGCAGAAACATATAGTGAGAGGTAGACAGACGGGCAGCTCCTTCATGGTGGATCCCCATGAGCAACTTAAAAAGGGGATAGTGCCTTGTTCAAGGGCACCTCAGCAGTGCTCAGGAGGTGAACTACTGACGTTCTTGCCCCATATGGGTGTTGAACCGGTCACCCTCTAGTTCCCTCCCCAAGACTCAGTGGACTGAGCTACTGTCACCCCTAGTAGTCATTAAATTTATCAGCCTGGTCTTGCAAGTGATATTACTTAGTCAGGGAGCACAGAGGTTTGTTAGCCACTCTTCAAAACCTTGTTTAGTACTCTTGTTAGTCACTTGGTCATCACTTGGTGCCACTGGTGCAGTGGTATCATGCAAGATTCCCATTCTTGCGACCCGGATTCAATTCCTGGGCGTTGCATGGCTTTTAACCAAAATATTTTTATTTGTGGCGGCAGTTGAATCAGTCCACTAAGTCTTGGGCTCAGGACCAGAGGGTCGCAGTGTGAGGTGTCAGTTCACTTCCGGTCCCCAGCCCAAGACCAAGGCGCCTTCCCTTTTATAAGTTGCTCAATAGGGGCGCACCACAAAGGAGCTGCCAGCCACTCTACCTCCCCATCACCTGCATGCCTACAGGCCCCTTGTGTGTGTGTGTGTGTGCGTGCATGCGTGCGTGTGTGTGTTACAGGCCTGAACCCACTATTTACTGTATATATGTGTATGCATGTCACTAATTACCAGTGTGTGCTAGAGTGAACTGACAATTTCCCTCCGGGCATCAATACAGTTGATTAAATTAGTTAAATTAAAATTAAATCACAAAATCACTAGTCATTCTTAGTGATTCATGAATAATTTTCGAATACTCTTACTCTTCCTAACAATATGTGCAAGTTGATTTCCATAATATATTCTTTTGTTTTTATTTGGATCTTTAGTGCTTATAAATGGGCGGCACGGTGGTGCAGTGGGTAGCGATTTGGCCGCATATCAATGCGGTTCTGGGTTTGAGTCCCGCTCTGTGCGGAGTTTGCATGCTCTCCCCGTGTCTGCGTGGGTTCTCTCCGGGTTCTCCGGCTTCCTCCCACCTCCAAAAACATGCGCTTCAGATTAATTGGCTGGTCCCAAATTGCCCGTAGGTAGAATGAGTGTGTGTGCTTGGTTGTCCGTCTTTGTGTGTGGCTCCACGGTGCACCGGGATCTTGCCCGGACTGTCCCCCGCCTCACGCCCTATGCCAGCTGAGATAGGCTCCACCTCCCCGTGACCCGCTACGGCGGATAAAGCGGAAGAAAATGGATGGATGGATTTTAATATGCTCTTAGTGAGACATGGATTATGAACAAGTTTACTGAATATGACAGTCTTTTTCAGGAATGGTCATTTGAAATCAATTTGTTATTTCTTTAGTTAGTGTTAAATTCAGTACCAGCCTCACTGCAATTTTAGATTGTACACAATACCTTAGCGTTCAAGTCCTCACTCGGATGTCATATGATTTCGTCATTACTCGTCTGTATTTCTATTAGGGCTGTCACTTTAACACGTTAATTAGATTAATTATGCTGCAAATTAACGCGCTATAAAATTAACGCAATTAATCGTGAGTGGCCAGTCAATGCGCAAGCTTTTAAATTTGGCCCATTGAGTGACCCGTAGGCTGCAGTGACGTCACTTCCTACCTGCGCCACTCGACAAAAGCAGGGTGACTGACGCGATGGACGCGACACAGGAGAGCGAGGCAAGCCCACTCTGACCTTTGGGCAGAAAGTTTATTTATTAAAAGAACAAAGACAGGACTATCAACAAAAACGCAGTGATTCTGCGCTGCCAATCTGCGCTATAGACGCCTCCGTCAGTCTGCCCCAGGGCAGCTGTGGCTACACACGTAGCTTACCATCACCAAGTATGAATGAGGAGTGAATGAATAATGCATCCGATGTAAAGCATCTTTGAGGGTCCAGAAAAGTGCTATATAAATGTAATCCATTATTATTGTTATTATTATTATATATTATTATTTGTACCTTTTGTAAAAAAAGAATTTTCATATCACCAAAGCATCTCCAGCCTAACGCATCATTTAAATGCAAAACATGTCAAGGACACAGTTGAACATTAGTTTACCCTTTTAAAGGAAAAGCCTGTTGGCATCTTGCTATTGATGTTGCCTTATTTAGACGCATGTTATACTATTCATTCTGAATTGCTGTATTGAGTCAGCTTTAGTATTCATTTTGATTGAGAGTCTGCTCATGTGCCTATTTGAGACTCAGCCTTATTTTATTTCTGAATTTTATTTATTTTATTTAACTGCACCTGGCCTAATTGGTTTGCTGATGTGCTTGACCTTTTTTCTTTTGAATTTCATTTATAAAGCACACTTAACCAATAAAAATGTGGATTTCAAATCCTCTTGGTGCATTCTATTGATGAGTCATGCACTACAATTTTGTAATGTCCTAGAATTCAAATACTTTATTTGGGGGCCTTTTAGCAGGTATGAGATTAAAATGTGATTAATTAGATTAATTAATTACAAATCCTGTAATTAATCAGATTAATTTTTTTAATCGCCTGACAGCACTAATTTCTATTTTAACTTCATGACAGTTGGGTGAAGGCTCAACAGTAAGGTTATAAAGTAATACAATAGTGTAACGATCAGAAGTCACAGAGAGCACAAATCCAGATGCAAGTGTTGAAGTTTGAATATTTGTGATATTATCAAAAATTGTCTTAGTAAATTGAGTGCCTCTGGTATAAGTATTGTAGGAAAAAAGAATGTAGTGTGTTCATTAAATCATTCTTAGCTGTGTCGTCCCTAGAGAGGTCAACGATGAAGTCTCCAAGGAGGATACAATTTTCATTTTTATTGTTTGCAGAGATTAAAACTTCTTTCAGTTTGGCCCTGAAGATATCAAAAATCAGCATCTGGGGGATGATATATTACACCTACAATGAGATTTTTCCCATTTTATTACTAATATCAGCAAAAAGAGGATTAGTGTGATTGTCTGCTATTATAATATCATCACAAATCCCCACATTGCATTTTGAGGACATACATAGGAAAACGCCACCACCAGATCTGCCATGTCTGTTCTTGGTAAACAACTTTTACCCATCAAGGTTTACGATCATTGTCAGAATTGTAGATTGTGCTGGTAAGCAGGGAGAGTCGATCATCATAATGCTTATATTGAAGCATGATTCAAGGTTTCCTCTATTATAACAGTCATGACCCCTGAGATTTCTCCTGTCAGGGTCAATAATGCTAATGTTTTTCCATTGTTTTTGGGTCAAAGCAGCTGAAGCTGAATGTCTTTTGTCTGCTCTTGGTCAGCAGGGGTCAGTACCTACCAAAAGGGGTCTAAGTAATGACAATGGGAGAATATGATCATTCATGAGTGTGCAAGGCTCATTGATTCATAAATTACCCATTGGTGTGAGTGTGTACATCAGTTATTGTTTGTCCTACATGTGGTTCTGTGATGCTCCAGCGACACGTTCGGAGGGTACCCCGCCTCTCGCCCATAGTCAGCTGGGATAGACCCTAGCATAACTCAAGACCCGCAGAGGGAAAAGCAACTGTAGATGAGACAATTGCAGTCATCTTGCCTACAAGAG
This sequence comes from Antennarius maculatus, assembly GCA_013358685.1. Taxonomy (NCBI): domain Eukaryota; kingdom Metazoa; phylum Chordata; class Actinopteri; order Lophiiformes; family Antennariidae; genus Antennarius; species Antennarius maculatus. The sequence goes on along the minus strand of CM023610.1, from coordinate 11,506,378 downwards.
GATGGATGGATGGACAGACGGACAGACCAGCTAACTGCTCATTCACTCTTTTCCTTTGTGATAGTTTATCAATAAGTATCTCCATCCCTGTGGACTCATCTGGACTCCGAATGTATCTACAGCACTAATCAGTCTCAGATACCTGGAGTCACAGACTACTGCTATCCTCCTCACCCGTCTCTCCGAACAGCTGCGATCCTTTCCAATTACAGGCAAAGCGGCGAAGCGTCAGCCTCTAGCTATGCTGCTGTCTGCTAACTGGAAACAGCAGCAAGGTAAGAGATGAAGTCGATGTGCTGCAACTGCACCCATTCTTTTCATCAAAAACATCAAGTAGATGGGCAATCTCCAGTATTTCCAGTACAATAAAAAGTGTGTTAACAACAAAGAACTATGTGATAGCATTTTCCAGTTTTACCCAGATTTTTGGGAAGAGTATGATGGAAAAAAGGGGAAAAAAATGACATGGCGATACTGTCAAAGTGTACCTTTTGGTATTTATTCTTTCACAGAAAGCAGTGATGAGCTCACTAAATATCTTCTACCCATTCTGCCTTAGGAACCAAACAAAACTGGACAAAATCATAATGGAGGATGCTGAAAATCCTAGATAAATTAGTCTTTAAATGTGAAAATGCCCAGACCAGTTTCCCCATAGGCAAAGTGCCTGAATTCAATGGAGGCAGAAGGGCTTGCTTGGTGTATATTTACAGTACATAACCCAGCAAGGTCAGAAATTATAACCTTTTTATATAACTTTGTTTTTTTAATTTCAGCTTAAAAACTGTTTTTTGATACAATAATAAAATTTCAGTGAACAACGGTTGAGAGACTTTTGGTTTTTGTCCATAACTAAACTCAGCATATGAAGGCTGTTTGCAGAAAAGTAGACCTTCAGGCAGTGTCGGCTATGAGATTCAAAGTAATGCACAAGCCTGGCTTGATACCCATAGAGACAAACTCACAAAGATCTTTTATTTCTGGACCAATTGATTTGATGTTGTATGTCTGGGAGAGAAGGGTTACCTGAAAAACTCCATGAAAGAAAAGCCGTATCCATGTTGTTCAGCGATGCCTGCACACACGACATTGGCTGACGCTCCTATCAAAGTACCATTTCCTGTGCAGATAGGAAAGAAAACTGCTCAAAAAATCTGGCATTTTTTTTAAGAATCTATGCAAATGTTTCTATATCATGACTTCATTATATAAAATATGTGAAGAAGGGAACTAATTAAATCACTAATCAAAGTTTTGCAATGTTTATTATACTAAAGGCAACATTTTGACAATCTGGATGTTTGTCCTCTTCAGCACATCTCACATCTGAACTGGTGTCAGAATGAGGATGGAGCTGGGCGGCAGAACATGACACTGGATCAATACAGGCCTGTCACACTACACTTGATTAAACTGAAACACAGTGACAGCTCTCTAACCCTCTCTTTCTTTGTGTCCTCCCACTCGAAGAGCCACGCTGATGGTCCAGCTGCTCATTGTGTTCATGTCGGGACAGGGCCAAGTCTGAGGCCTTGGACTGCTCTCAGCCCAGCCTGACCTCCGCAGGTCATACAGGCTGTCACCTGGAGGATATGATGCCCCCCCTGGATAAAGATCTACACATTTCCAACAGGGGGTGAGTTATAAAGTCCCTGGTGACTGCAAGGAAGGTGTATCTTTATCGCCTCACTACCTAGTTTATATTTTGATTACATGAAGAAGACAGAAATACCAGCTTACCCCCCAGGCAGGCTCCCATCGCTAAGGCAAATATGAGAGGTTTTACAGGCAGGTTCACATCCACATCCTGACTGAGATTGATGAGAACTGGAATCTGTAGGTGCAGAGATAGATGAGAAGTAATTAAAAACATGCACTGCTTTTAGATTTAGGGCTTCATTGCCTAAGTCATCTCAAATAGTTGTTCAACACGAACAAATTACCACAAGGCAGTCAGAGACTGCAACATCCCGCGACACCCCTGAATTCAAAATTTTACCCTGACCTACTTGCATAGGTCAAAGATCAACGCTAGTGCTCTGACCCACTTTCGTAGATCAAAGCAGTAGCTTTGATCTAAGGTCTTACTCACACTGGCCTTCTCCCTCATCTTTCTATCTTATGCGGTTTCTCAAGGTCATTAGCTCATTTCCATCCCCTTTGCCGCCCATGTAATGTGCTTTTTGTTTCATCTTTCTATCTGCAACAGTTGAGAAGATATTTGGCGGACTAACAGACAAACGGACGGACGGACAGACGAACACACCAACACTGACGATTACAATAGATTTAAATATCCTGCTTTGAAGCGGGATGTAAATACGGGGCTCCATCTATTATGTGGTGTGTGATGGCTTTTACATGCAACACTCATACAAGGCAGTGACGTGCGGTCAGAGGAGGCACGGCCTCACCTGCCATCACAAAAAGAAAAAAATGGAAAAATTTAATGAAATGTTTATATTTATCCAGTGATGTGAATTATAAAGTTATTTTACGTTTAACGTCACCAATTTTACATTATTTTTACTCAAGATCCCTGAATTTTCACTTTTACCGCTGAAATACTGAGAAGAGGTGGATTGCGCAATGGCTCGGCTAGCTGCGTTGGTATGCTTTTCAGTGAGACCGTAATGCAATCTTTCTATATGTCGCTACTAAAATTTTGAAACATGTTTACTTTATGAACTAAATTTCCAGAATTTAGCAAATGTATATAAGGTACAATGTTTTTTGTCAACAACTGTATGTGTGTAACGTCTTTCTTGAGTTGAGCGGTCCTGAAACGACGGGGAAAAGGAACGAAGTGAGGTACACAATTCTCGTGCCTCATGGTAGAGGGCACTGGTGATCCCAGGGATTCGGCCAAGGAAGACAACTCCTCGGCCAAAGGAAGAAGATTATGATGAAGTCAGTGCCTCACCAGCCATGAACCTCACCGCACGTCACTGATGCAAGGGCTTCTGATCCCAACATGCTTGCAGAGCAGAATGAACTTTCCTGGAGACTGGATAATTTTCTGATTAAATTATTCAAATTTACCCTAAATATAAATGTAAAATATTAAAGTGTTCATGTGTAGTGAAGTAGACAATGCTGACGTGGCGTGGCCATGTAGACCCACTGATGTGCCGTATTAACGGAGCGCTCTGAGCACCATCTCTAGGTGCATGGCTAGCAGACAGGTGTGTTAGTCTGGCTCGGTCCAAAGGATGTAACATACATTTATATTTTTAACTGTATTAATTAGTGGGCTGATAAGGTGTCAGCTCACCTGTCCAACAATAAACCTATATTGCAGCTTTGTTAATCTAAGATTGCTGCTGCTAGCTGTGAGTGCTTTTACTGTGCAGGAAGTCAAAATTTTCATCTCATTTCCAGTAAGGTGAATCATTTTTCAAATAGCGTTTTAAATATGCCACTCAGCTAATTCACTCACATGTTAATTTAGATTTTTTTATTTTCTGTTTTTACAGCTTCTATCTATTAATTAAGAAGGATGTAGTGCTTTATCAGATTGTATTTTTTTATCACTAAAAAAAATTAAATCAATTTGAAGAATTGCTTTATAGGCAGAGAAACACTTCAGTCAAAGAAAAGGCTATCTTCAAACTTTTTAATAAATGAATTGAAAAGTCAAAAATCTGTCAGTTTGATTTTACAGGAATAACATCCCACTCTGTCAAGGGAATAATGTCTCCTTTTGTCACTGTCGTCTTAATTGAGCACACAGGCGCAGCTCTGAAACATCGATCTTTAAATAATCTATCAATTTTCAGTAAAACAGACACCTGATAACATTTGTACATAATTCATGAGTGTCTGACAGAATACATGTATACTCACAATCTGGCTTTCAATCTAAAGTCACACATAGTGTGAGTGGTAATGTGGTCTGTGTGTAGGGCTGGGTAGCTAATGTTCATACGGCCTGGTGGAGACAAACAGGGCTTGTTAGCTTGAATCCAGTCCAGAACGACTGCTAGGTGTGTGGCTGATACAAGTGCTTTTTGACTTTGATTAAGAAGATGACCTGTGGGGAGCGTGTGTGTTGGATCCATTTGCATATGTATTAGTGGTAATTTAGGCCCAGGGTAGTCACCTGAAAATTTATGAAACAGTTGTAGGTTTTCTGTTAAGTTTTAGTTAATGAGCGAATATGAAATACTTGCTATAGTGTGGACCATGATGGGAATGATTTCTTTTTCATGTGTGTGTTATTTCACAGGGGTGTGGGGCTTTGTGCTACAGCCTCTTACCATGGTGGCAGTGAAGGGAATGTTGTCAATCAGAGACGAAGCCAGAGCAGAGACCCACATCACCAAGATAATGGCTATAGCCAGCCGCTGGTCCTCTGGCACAGCCTGAGAGGGGAGATAAGAGAACATATTCATTGTCAGTCAGACACACACGCACACACTGTTTTAAATCAAACTAACCAGTTGTATCATTCTTAGACACTGAATCTGGCCTTAAGGACCAAAGACGCAGACGATGCAGATGTCTGCATGTGACACAGGTGGTGGGCCTCGAGAGTTTTATATCAGTGATCTGCTGCAAACGGACAGCAAGTTCAATTCTCCATATGTAGGGACCATGATGGAGTTTGTGGCCTTGTGATGGTCGTCTACTGTGTGTGCGTGCAGGTTCAAGATAATAATATCTCCCCCTTACATGTTCTGCTACTTGTTTAAAGAGAGAAAGGCTGTGCAGTTCTACTGTAGCTCATCCATGGTCTGTGGAGGCTGAGCAGGTCAGAAGCAACCCGCCTGTCATTTGTGATCATGAGATCCTGAGTCTAACGCAAGTTGACTGAGGTATCTGGTGCAATCTCTGGCCAAGAAACACCTCAGATGCACGATGCGCACATAGCTGGAAACTAGTCACATTGCTTCAGCCATCGGGAAGAATCAGATGTAAACAAGATAATTGGATTCAGAGCACAATGAAAAGAGTAATAAGCATGAAATGTCCAATTATCAATTATAGATTATCATAGAAAAAACTCACTTTAATAAGCAGTGCTGTCTGTTCTCCAATATAGTCAATGAGCTGCAGCTGGGCTAAAGCCTGAAAAGAAAACAATAATACAAAGAGATTATTAGTGTAAAAATCTGATTAGTGGGATTAAACCACTTTTATTGACTCCTAAGGCACAAAGGAAAGTCTATTGGTGTTGTGATGAAAAGTAAATAATCGCATAGTGGTGTCTCTTCACTATGGGGACTACTGTTTGATGCTACACCATGTTAATGGAATTCAACACAAGCTGTCTCAAACACTCAAGGGCATTCAACAAAGCGGCCTCGGTGCTGCTAGTATAGCTCTAAGAACAGCCTTTCACATGGAGCTATATGGGACAGCTCACTGTTCAATCTACTCTATAATATAAAGTCTATAAGTATCTAGATATTGAAACTTTTTCAAGGATGTAACCTACATACTGTCCACCACTCATCCCACAAATTAATGTTTCTCATAAATATGGCACAATTTCAGTGGGAAATAAAAAGGCTTTCCAATGGTCTACAATTATTTATTATTGCCAGGAGGTATTGTCACAATAAAGAAACCAATTTTCTTCCATTGATACATACTGTAGCTTAAATCAAATTTATGTTTTTGCTTTTCTATTATCTTTTATGTGATCAAAAAACTCTTCAAAAATATAACTGATTTTCCATTAAGAAAAAAAAACAATAACATATGAAATACCTCCATCAAAACAAAGAGGCCAGCAAAGAACAATAATGTGGCCCATTCCACCCGATGCAAGATGATCTCAAAGTCCTGGATGTCGGCGAGAACAAGAAGCCACAGAGCGCCCAGGATTGCAATCCAACCTAAGAAAGGACAAAAAACATTTATCTCCCTTTGTTGTGAAAAACACTGTCACAAACATAAAAATATTTCATAATGTTTTGTAGGAGACATTGAGCTCAGTGTAGTGTTTGAGTATAGTTCACAAACAACACAAGGTGATGTTCAGGACACCTCAAATTAACTCAGAAATGCTCTCTGTTCATTTTGAATCAAACCCTCATTGTTAGAGGTATATTGCGGTATTTCTACCTATACAGACGATATTTCAGTAAAACTTCTGTGGATTAAATTCCTTGTTTCTTTTCCTACATGCAGAATAAACCCAACTCACTGCTAACACACCACTAGAGTCCAGATACCTCACTCAATAAATACATTTTTATCTAACTGTAACTAGCATGTCTTATGTAATTAAATAAAATTCATTTCAAAGTTCCTTGTAACAGTGAGTAGCATATATCATAGAACATAATCAGAGTACTCTGAATAATTATTCCAAAAAGTGCCAAAAAGTTCAAGCAAACAAAATCTATGAAGAAAATATACCGTATATTTGCATCACTGCATTGACATTTCTAGAGGCTGCATCCAAGAGCAAGCAGCACATAACAAAGAGCTCTCCATTTAAAAAGACCTTTTAGGCAAGTTTGAGACTGATGGACTCATCTATCACATGTTAGACAATGGTGTCAAAGGCGGGAATTGTGCTGTGAAAAATGTATCATCAGATTTCCTGAAGGAACATAGAACATGGTAAATAAACACAAGGCCAAAGCCAAGGGTTAAAGAGGTTTGTGCTGCTGCTGGAGTTCTCATACAGTATGGTTGGATAAGAAACTCACTATCGATTCTAATCCACATAAATGTAAGAGTTTAAAGGAAGAATCAATAATTCTGTACAAGGAGACTACGTCAAATAAGAATCTATTAAATTTGGTCTTTAACTGTTTGATTTTTCCATTTTAAAATCTGTTATCAACTATGCTGATTTTTGTATAGACTTATATAGACTAATCCAAACCACATTGTTTTATTCTTTCATTTCACTTTTATTTTGGCATGTTAAAATACCCATACAAACAACAGGACATCCACGTAAAACACTGCGGCATCTAAAGAAAACTGATACCTCCGTCCATCATCGGTTTCATCATAATGCCTTTCTATTTATCTGAGGATATATATATAATAACTACATTTTTCATACCCAGGATGCCACAAAATCAAACCAGCTGGAGAGAGGTAGATGCCAAGGCTGCAGAGGAACACAGGAAGTAAATAAAGATGTAACAGTGCTCCTATCAGTAGACAGGGATGTCCAAGCCTCCAAATCAATGATATGGTGAGTTTGTAGCTGACACAACCACACATGAATTAAAGGATGAGCCAATCATTTGAAAAGTTAGTGTAGTTAATAAAAGTTTAATGAAGACGTTGTTTAAATGAACAGACTAGGCGTGTTGCATAAGTCATTGCTGACTGTGACCCAGGTTTGGACAGAAGCTCATTCCTCCAGAGACAGGAAACACACCACTGTGGGGTCATTCTCATTTCATAAATGTCACAGGGAGGTAACCTGATAGTCGCTTAATTAACCGGGTACATTTGTTGGCCTCAGCTGAGAGGGGAGAGAAGACACGGTGTGCTTGCAGACAGACTTAATAACTTTAGCGACAATTTAGCGACGGCGTTGGTATTAATGAGACGTTGGGGCTGTTGGGTTGTCACATCAGTGTGTGTCAGACAGATGAGATCCAACCCTCAACCTCACCCAGATGTCCAGATTCATAAGAAGACCTGAAATATGCAAATCTACACATTCAAGCCTTGTTGTCCTCCATTAGCAGACTGGGAAACCAGTCACACTCCATGATGCTCACACTGACAGAAACGCTCACACCACATACAACTCCAGCTACACTATAAAACAGCATGAATAGCTGTGGACTTTGGACTCCAAATTATCTTTAATAACACAACACATTACAAATGTGGCTTGTTGTGTTTCTGGTAACATGATGAATCTAAAATTCCCTTTCTTTGTTTTGGTCTGCTTCAGCTTCAGAACAAAATATTTAAGTCTTGAGCAAAGTTTTTTTGGTCAAAACAAATCTAAAACTAGAACGAAGGCAGTCAGAGACTGCAACATCCCGCGACACCCCTGAATTCAAAATTTTACCCTGACCTACTTGCATAGGTCAAAGATGAAAGCTAGTGTTCTGACCTGCTTTCATAGATCAAAGCAGTAGCTTTGATCTATGGTCTTACTCACACTGGCCTTCTCCCTCATCTTTCTATCTTATCTGGTTCCTGAGTGTACAAAAGTTGAAATTTGACCTTAACCTAATTTTCTCAAGTTCAAGGTCGTCATCTTATTTTCATCCCCTTTGCTCCCCGAGTAACGCGTTTTTTGTTTCATCTTTCTACCTGCAACGGTTGCGAATATATTTGGTGGACTAATGAACAGACGGACGGATGAACCCTTACCCTAACCCTAATGCTAACCCTAACCCTAATGCTAATCCTAACCCCTAACACTGATAATTACATCACCGCTTTGAAGCGGGATGTAATTATGCTGGTGAATGGGGGAAAAAACTAAATAATACGCATTCTCCTTCTCATGTTCTATCAGTCCGTAGTGTCCAGTGTGCAGTCATACGCCATTGTGTGTTGGGGTGGTGGTGCCAGGAAAAGAGATATGGACCGTTTTAACAGACTCATCCGCAGAGTGGGCTCAGTGGTCGGGCTGAGCCTGGACTCTGTGGAGACACGTCTGGGGAGCAGGACCATGTCTAAATTCAGGGCCATCTTGAACAACACCGGCCACCCCCTGCACACCACCTTCTCCCAGCAGAGAAGCACCTTCAGCGGCAGACTGCTGTCACACAGCGCCTCCACAGAGAGGCTGAGGTCCTCCTTCGTGCCCCGTGCCATCAGGGGGTACAATCTCAGGAGGAGTGGGGGGGAGGTGGCGAGGTCAGCACGTGGTTAAATGGATTTCATTTAATTTTATACTGTTTATATTTTAATTTTATTTTAATTTTATACTGTTTATATTTAACTTTTTTTGTTACTGTTTATATTTTAGTTATAGTTTAGTATATGTCCTGGTCATGCTACATGTGTCTGTTAGTGTAGTGTATGTCTTGTGGTATGTCCTGTTTGGTTTTTGTTTTTTCCTGGTGTTTGGCTGAGCAGTGGATATGTACAATTTCCTCCGGAATTATTAAAATATCTATCTATCTATCTATCTATCTATCTATCTATCTATCTATCTATCTATCTATCTATCTGTCTAGTCTAGTCTGTCTATCTGATCTAGTCTATCTAGTCTAGTCTATCTAGTCTAGTCTAGTCTGTCTGTCTGTCTATCTATCTATCTATCTATCTATCTATCTATCTATCTATCTATCTATCTATCTATCTATCTATCTATCTATCTATCCATCCATCCATCCATCCATCCATCCATCCATCCATCCATCCATCCATCCATCCATCCATCCATCCATTAATTTTCTACCGCTTGTTCCTCTTATCGTAGATCACGGGGGTTGCTGGAGCTTATCCCAGCTGACCTGCAGTAAAGAGGCAGGGGACACTCCAAGCATGGAGCCACATGTGGCAGAGTCACATGGAAGACAAAAGGTCACTCACACACACACTTACACCTACGGACAATTTTGAACGACCAATTCACCTATGGTGCATGCTTTTGGGGGTGGGAGGAAGCCAGTGAACCCAGAGAGAACCCACTCAGACACGGGGAGAACATGCAAACTCCGCACAGAGCGTGACTCGAATTCTGAACCATCTTGCTGTGAGGAGACGGCCACTCACTGCGCCACCATACTACCTTTTTTTTATTTTTATTAATTTTTTTTATTTTTTCTATTTTTATATTGCTATATTATACAGAGCTCCTTGATTTGCCAAATTAGGATAAAATAATTTAAAGAATAATTTGTGTTTTCGGGAGCTTAAATGCATTATGCAAGAAGTGCGCACAGCATTTGACCGTTCTGTATTCTTTAAAAAATTTCATTGTTGGCTTTTCAGTCAAATATTTATTGAGTTTACTCGTGATGTCTCAGCAGAGCAGTTCTAGTTTGTCATTCTTTATGCAGAATGTGTAGAATAATGACTAAATATAATAAAATTATGAAAATTGGTTTCCTATTACCCTGGAGAAATTCAGTGTAAAACATAAAACTCCTTAACCCTCCTCAAGCATACAATTAAAGATGTAAACTGGAGTTTAAAGTTTTAGGAAAACCAAATCAAAGAGTTAAAGCTGAGCTAATATTTAAAGAGGTCATTAGATTTATTATTTCTTTTAAACTAGTTTAAACCATGATTAAATCAGTGTTAAATGTGCATATGTGTTATTTATTTTCCATCTTATAATATGTACGCTTTGCAGCTTCCCTGTAAATCAAGGTTATTGCTACCTATATTTGCCAAGAAATTCTTTGAAACACGACTCTGTGATTTATTGCATCAAAATACAATTTATGGCTTGAGAGGAACATAATCCATTAACATATGTTTGAAAATGCAGCAATTAAATAGTTCTATTGCAATCTGGTCTAAAAGCAGTTCAGTATCCATGTAATTTGTTGCTTGCATTTGCACATCAGCCCATTATCTGGGACAGAAGTCACTGTGTTTAATAATTACATGACGGCACAGTTAATCCCTAGTGGAGTTTATAAAAACAGTGCTATAATAATAATGAGATGGTGCTGTGCTTACCCAAATCAAGATGAATGCTGGGGACGAAGGAATTGACAAAGAACATGAAGATCACCACGCCAAGGACAGACGCACACTTCACCAACAGAACCTTGTCTGTTATTCTGTGCTGTGTAAGAGAGAATTGTATTCTTTTATCATACATGTTTGTTTTAGGCAAAGTTCCAAATACTTGTCATTCAGCTGGCATCAAGTCACAACAGTCACAACAGACAGGGAACATGTTTCAGGCTGTATGACAACCTACCTTCTTCTGCAGCTCTTGAATGTTTTGCTCCCAGTTCTTATCCTCCTGAGAGATTTGCCTGTCAGACACAGAAGCATTTTAATCTTCTTTTTCTTAGTGCTGATACACACTTGATTTTAAAATATTTGTCATTTCATAGACGGTTGTGTCTATAATCCCTGTTGAGTAACACATACTGAATGTAGTGTCATTCTATGGTGTTTGCTAATGATCTGTTATTTAATCATATGAAAATGCATTTTTGCAATAAACTAAATAAAGTAATTTATTACCTAAAATACACCTAAGTTGTTGCATGATGGCTCAGATATTTGTTTCATTCATATAATGTCTTCATAGTGTGCAAGACTACATAAAATGTGTTCATGTGAAATTTAGTTGCGGTGTTCTTTTAACCTTTGGAAAGTCTTCATCATCTTGCGGAGCAGGCTTTCCAGGTTGAGGACCTTCTGCATCAGGAGGCATTTAACAGCTGTCTCCTCTCGGCTGGCCGGGTTGATGCGCTGAGCCGTCTGCCTCCAGACCAGGATCTCGTGTTTGAGTTCTACAGGAGCAGGAGAAACAGGACAGGTCATACGTATGCCTATTGAATACACGATCCACAAATGGAGTCCAAATGGACTCCATTATTATCTATTGACTGGGAACAGCTCCTACAGCTGACTGAGGGCCAGAAAGATGTTTCCAGTAAGCATACTGCGACCTCCATATAGGGATCAATGCGGGCAGCCTATGGACACATTGACCTGCTCAGGAACAGCTGATGTTGAAGCACAGATCCAGCCTGAGGGAGCTGGCAGCCTGTGTAGACATCAGTGGGTGACATCCTATTCGGGAAGGTTGCTAGGTGACCGTAATAGAATCTGACACATGGGAAAAATTACATTTCCATAAGTACATCTTTACAATTACTACTCATAGCAGGGGTTCTAAAGCTGATTTAGCTGCAATGCTATAGGAAGGGTGGTTGGGTGGGAGAAATTGAAACTCCACAGAGTGAGATTAACAGGGCCTGTATGATGGGGCTTCCTTCAATCTGGATAGGACTCATTGTGAAAACACGGATCCTTTGAGGGAATCTTCAGCACGGCTTCACTGGGAGAATGGTGCTTCCCTCTTCTATCAGTGCTGATCATTATCTGCATCCCTGGGCTCTCATATGCAAATATCTGCAGCCAATATGACGGAGGACACAGTTACTGTCCAAAGTAAATACTCCCTGTGGGTCCTGTTCCTGTTCTACAAACTCTCCTCCAGACACATTCAGGTCCTGAAGGATGGCTAAATAAGTGTCTCTTCTGTGTGGAGGGATTAGCTATAGGCTTTATACAACAGCACAATGTGGAAAGAGATTGGAGCCTAGATGGGAATCCTGTTCTTCTCTCAGCATGAGTGAAGGCATTTTTAATGCCAAGTGGTCGAAGCATGACCAGAATATAAAGAGTTTTTCCTCACTGGTGAGTCATCAGACTCCTGAGGGAGCAGAAAGAGACAAAAGGTGAAAGTTTTTCACCACAGAGGAAAGTGCTGAACTCAGCCATTACTATGAGTCCCCCAATTAAAGTAGTTCATAACCACATTTACCAAGGCAAATGTCTGACTTTACACCAGAAATGCAACTTTAAGTCTAGTTTTAAGTTGGAAAAAAGGGAACAATTCACTTGCATTATTGTAAACATTCTTTTCCTAAAACTTATTTATCTATCTGGACTGTGTGTGCTATGTTTGAGCCCAGTGACAAAATGATTGTAGTGAACACCTGTGATCTTCAATAGTTTGAAGAACAACCAATCATTTTTGTATTATTCATGTTCTGAACTGTGTAATACTAATTTTCTATAAATTTTTGTAATGTTTTAACTGTGTCCTCTGGGGCATTAGTCATAATTGTCTCTACTCTGATGAATATTTCTATTCATCAATGGGATGAATCGCAACATAACCTAATATCCGCTTGAGGATGAAATAATTTCTTTTGATTGTGTTTCATCATTAATCACTTCAAACTCTCCTACATGAAAAGTATTTCTTCAAAGAAACACAAATGTATAAAAAATCTCAACTCACCAACTATTTCAATGGACTCTTTGTTGTAGAGTTTTTTGTTCCAGTACAGCATCCGTAGGAAAGGAAAGGAGGTGAAGAGGACAAGGCATATTCCGAGAAACATGTAGCCGGTGAAACTGGCAAAATCAATCCCCTGTATGACAAAAAGTAATGATGTGTCAGGTAACACAACAGATAATCACGCCGGGACCTGTTGTGATGAGGAACTGTGTTGCTCTGTATACAAACGTGATGAATATGGTGTTCTGAGAAAGTATGAGGTGAAGACTCAGCTTTACTGTCTATTGAGGTAGAGAACAACGCTATGTAGAAACAACACTAATATTTAAATGTTTACAGGTCCATCAGGAAAGAAGTAGAGGTATATATTTAGTGGCACTTTAAGCAATAAATGCTTAGATTTGGGGGTGGCACGGTGGCACAGTAGTTAGTGCTGTTGCCTCACAACACAGCGGGTACGGGTTCGAGTCCCGCTCTGTGCTGAGTTTGCATGCTCTCCCCATGTCTGCGTGGGTTCTCTCTGGGTTCTCCGGCTTCCTCCCACCTCCAAAAGCATGCGCTTCAGGTTGATTGGCCAGTCCCAAATTGCCCGTAGGAGTGTGTGTGTGCATGGTTGTTTGTCTTTGTGTGTGGCTCCGCGGTGCACTGGCGTCGTGCCCGGAGTATCCCCCGCCTCACGCCCTGTGCCAGCTGAGATAGGCTCCAGCTCCCCGTGAACCGCTACGGCGGATGAAGCGGCAGAAAATGAATGAATAAATGCTTTGATTTGAAGGTGTGATATAAAAACACAAAGAGGCTGTATGTTGTGGAGACAGAGGCATCATCAAGGTTCTTTATGTCCACCAAGCTATGATTATCTTTATATTTCTCCCAAAACAGTTAAATAAATAAGTAAATAATAAATAAATAAATTGAAGTATGTCCTTCTATTTAAAAATCAATCAACTCATCTATATGACAATCAATTTCTTGAAAGATAAATCCCCAGAGTACAGGCTTCAGGATGGACAGTTACGGCTGTGAGTTATTTATACTGTCTTTATTCTTATAGCTGCACAAGGATAAAGAATAGCAATAAATAGTGACCTACTATTATTGGATTTGTGCTACTTCTGGTTATAACAAAAGCCAAAGAAGGAGGAGTAAAATAGGGCTGACATGATGAAACATACAGCAGGATAACAACATATGGCAAAAAAAAAATCTCGTTTATGGTCTGAAAGTTATCCAATCCTGTTTGTTTACATTAAAAAAAACAGTATGATGGGTATGCAGAAGTAATTTTGGTCACATCAATTGAGAGGTAGATTAAATGCAAAGGTTCCTTTCCTGCCTTGCAGTTTAATTTCATCATAGTGTCACCTTGTCACCTATCTCATACAGAAAATCCCAGACCTCTCCTGTATTCGTGCTTTCAGGCCTCCTGCTAACCTGGAATAAATGAAAGAAATCAAACTAAAAATCAATCAATAACCACTGCAACAAATTCCCCCATCCTGCATCCAAATTTCAAGTAGAAAGACATAATAGTGCACGTACTAGAGAATTCTGTCTGTGACTTTGTGTCTGTACTGTATCTCTGTTTGCAGCACTAAGCTATGAGACGTGTCCATTTCAGAGCCAGCCTTAACAACTCCGAACGGTTGGAGGAGACCCATTTGGCAGGACGATGTCCCTCAAAAAAAAAAAAAAAGCACACCTAAAGGAGGTTAAGATTTTTATATGCACCATGCTAACTTGTTCTGCAACAAATCAAATACAAGGACACTGTGATGAGGGACAAAATCACCTAAACACATATTTCACAGCTGTGCCATTCTTTCTATCTCTGGATTTCTCCTGAAAATCCTCTCGAGGCAAACATGCAAACAAACAGGAAAGCAAACCTTGCATGCACACACACAAACTGTCCTTATCAGCAGCCAGACATGACTGAATGAGCACGCTGCTGCTGGTGGTGCTGCTGTGACCCAGCGGTTCTGTCAGCTGGTAAATGCAGCCAAGACAAACCGGATAGCAGGCTGCGGGGGGGTACATACTGCTGCACCTGCAACGTCTAAAATGTCACGCATAGCATGCAGATGCCACACTGAGCAGGGTGCATATGTCATGTATTCCAGTGATCCAACATTTAATCTCTCTGAGAATAAGAAGAGAGAGTTTGAAGAGTATTTAATGAAATTGTTTAGTTGAAATGAGTTGGAAAAATACAGTTATGTAGCACTCATGTGAGTTGATCGTACGTAATGGGTTTTTAAAGGATCCTACGGGGGCGTTGGAGAACTTCAGAAGCAAAGGAGGTTAAGAAAATCATTTTTTTAATCACTATGACAACAAAACTGAAGAAATGAAAAACAATAAGGCTTAAATAACATGAGAATCACTGATATATCACCCTCAGCGAGTTGGTGCAAAGACAGATGTCACAAATGTCTCAAATACGTCATCTGCCAGATTTTCAGGTACCTAATGTCACCTTACTGCATCCACATTGACGTCTGATCAGACACATTACAAAGAAGGATCTCCAACAGGCCCTGATCTGTCGCTGCAGAGGACTAGATTCATTCTAGCATGAGAAGGTGTGGAGTCGTGGATGAATTTGTTGTAGGAGTGGAAGGCAGCAGGTACAGCAGTTCTGACTCCACAGGTTTCACCAATAATTACACGTGTCTCAGAACAGCTGTGGTACTTCTAATAACTGGGTTTTATACAGTAATAATTATACTAACAAATATGTACAACTCAAATCACATCAATGTCTGACGATGTAAAGACTTCTGATGTGATGGTAGGTGACGCTGGGCAGGTGTCACAGTTTCTTCCTCCGGTGTTTTGACACTTTTAATTCCAATGATTTATGACAGTGACAGCATCAACATAAATTGGTTCCACTGCAATTACTTGTCCATTCATCACCTGAACATCAGTATATAAATACACGGAGGGATTGTGCTAAACAAAGATAACACGTGTAGAATGCAGCAAACACGGTTGATTAAAACTAGTCAGGACGTACCCACAACTCTTAGGTCATGAGTGTCAGAGCTTATAAGAGGAACCTGAAGGTACATGAAAGAAGGAAAGTCAGATAGGAGACTCTCATTTTGATGAGATTGTTAAAGAGCAACAAAATTTAAAATCCATGAAAAGATGGAGATTAAATTAAAAAAAATATTTGCAACAAGTTTTTTACTTTTGTAGATTTGATCAAAGTAAAGGATGATTTAACATCTCCATTTATGTACAATAATAAATATGGATGGCAACTTATTTGTCACTTGCGTGGTTGAGAGAAGTCAAATGCAAAATATGGAGGCTGCCGTGTTGGTGATGGTTTATGAGGCAATTTAACAAAGCGCAGCATGTGGATGGAAAGATTTTAAAGTTGCACCTCATCAATTTTGACAACAGCAGTCCCTCACGGCAACAGAATGTCTATCATTTATGGGTTTGTCTTGTGTAACATGACAACATGGCCATCAAACTGGGGTTATCCTCATTGTCACCTGTTAACTGAGCTAAAAGTAGCTAAAGTTGCTAAAGCTGCATACTTATTGCAGCTGAAACCTGTTGCTCTATTTATTGATTTTATCTATTTTTATTGTTGATTCTTAAATGGACTTTGTATACAGCAATTCTGTATGGTGTCCTTGAGTGTCAAGAAAGGCGCCTTTAAATATATTGTATTATTATTATTATTATTATTATTATTATTATTATTATTATTATTATTATTATTATTATTATTATTATTATTATTACTTGTCTCTAATTGGACTGGCTGCACCAGAACCTATTAAAATGTCAGGGTTTCATTTGGTGTTGAGACAAAAACACTGGTTAACAGAGGTGATCAGATAGTGTTGTACGTATCTATTTATAAAGGCATTTTATGGAATAATAGAAGTTGACCAGTTTCCTCAGTAAGCATGTATTCCTGCTACTGAAGGGGTCCCTCTCACCTCATGAGGACAGTGTTGTTTGCTTGGTGTGTGGTTTGTGTCAGATTACATTGGCACAATATATTAGTGTGTGTTTAGACAGAGAGGTGAAAGAGCCTACTTCTTTGCGCAGGTTCTGATTCGACACTATAATCACATTGGGAGGATCTCCGACAGCTGTGGCAGCCCCTCCAATGTTGGTAAAGATTACTTCTGCAATCAGGACATGTCTGGGGTCTAGGTTAAGCACCTCACACAACCTGCAAAATCAGAGAGAGAAAAGCCCTTTAGCCCCGATTAGATTAGGGGGAAATAAATGCATGCATATAAAAAAAGGATAAACCGTATTAGTCCTTTAACATTGTGTCTGTAGAGGATATCCACTCATTTGACTGGATAACAAATTACTGAACCATTTTTCCCAGATTTGTGTCGTATTTTCTCAGTGTGTAATTTACGCTGAGTCAAATTTCATCTATACTCTGACCTTCTAAAAACAATTTTAGGACTTAATAATAGTTTATTGTAACAACTTGATTCAAGGGCAGGTAATAGAGATCCAGTGAGGCACACATACAGCCAGGTTTCTAAAGTTAAGTGAGCTTGTGTGTCTCGGTTCTTTTGTAAATGTCATGTGGGGGGGTTTATTATCAAGAATATTTGGTGAGCAAATATTCTTGATAATAAACCAAACCATGGCTTTAGTTTATTATCAAAATTTACTAAATTTGACCAAAAAAGAGAGAAAGAGAGAATACGACAACAGCACAAGAACTGAAAAGACAGATTCTTTTCATTGAGCTAATCAAATCTGATATACACGTACATGCATAATCTCTAATACAATTTCTTTTTAAGAAAAAAATCCTGCTTCAATGAGGGCCAATAGCAAACAACAGCCAGATGGACATTTAAGATACCTTATGGTGACTGGGGTGAAAAGCATCATGGTGGTCACATTGTCCAGAAAAGCAGAGAGAATGGCAGCGATGAGACAGAGGATGATGATCATTGGCCACACTCTTCCTCTGGATAATTGGTAAGCCTGCAGGAAGAAATTGTTCGACAAGTTACTGATAAAGAAAGTACTAAAATAAAGCTGATATCTTGTTTTATCTGAAATACACTTGCAGGAAGGACAAACAGTGTGGAGTGTGCGTCTGTCATCAGTACAGACGACTCACAAAACCTCTGAGATGTGTTTCAGGTTGCTTACACTTTCATTATTAGCAGTGATAAAACAAGTTAGTGTATCCTGATATATAGTGCTCACAAAAATTAAAGGAACACTTAAAACACATTAGATACATCAGATCTCAATATGAAGTTGGATATCTATAGAAATAACGACAGGGCAATGTCTTAGGAACAAAAGGATGCCAAGTCTTTTAATGGAAATAAAAGTCTTCAGCCTATAGAGGGCTTATTTGTGTAGACACCCTAAAATCAGAGTGAAATGAAGATGTGGTAGGCTAGTCCATTTTTTCAAAAACTTAATTTGTGCAACTCAAAATGCTTTTCAGTATCTTGTGTGGCCCCCACGAGCTTGTATGCATGCTTGACAACATCGCAGCATGCTCCTAATGAGATGACGGATGGTGTCTTGTGACATTTCCTCCCAGATATGTGTGAGGGCATCCCTGAGCTGTTGTACAGTCTGAGGAGCAACCTGGCGGCGCCTAATGGACTTAAACATAATGTCCCACAGATGTTCTATTGGGTTTAAGTCAGGGGATCGTGAAGGACACTCAATTGTTTCAATTCCTTCATCCTCCAGGTACTGCCTGCGTACTCTTGCCGCATGTGGCCGGACATTGTCATGCATTAGGAGGAAACCAGGACCTCCTGCACCAGTGTAGGGTCTGACAATGGGTTCAAGGATGTCATCTCGATACCTTATGGCAGTCAGAGCATCATTTCTTAGGCAGTAGAGGTCTGTGCGCCCCTCCATGGATATGCCTCCCCAGACCATCACTGACCCACCATCAAACCTGTCACGTTGAACGACGTTGCAGGCAGCATAACGTTCCCCTTGTCTTCTCCAGACTCTTTCACGTCTATCACAGGTGCTCAGGGTGAACCTGCTCTCGTCTGTGAAAGGTACAGGGCGCCATTGGTGGACTTGCCAATTCTGGTGTTCTTTAGCAAATGCCAGTCGAGCTCCACGGTACTGGGCAGTGAGCACAGGGGCCACTACAGGATGTCGGGCCCTCAGGCCACCTTCAGGAGGTCTGTTCCTGATTGTTTGGGTAGAGACATTCACACGAGTGGCCCTCTGGAGGTCGTTCTGTGGGGCACGAGCAGTGCTCAGCCTGTTCCGCCTTGCACAAAGGAGCAGGTATCGGTCCTGCTGATGGGTTGAAGACCTTCTACGGCCCTGTCCAGCTCTCTGAGAATAACCACCAGTCTCCTGAAATCTCCTCCAGGTTCTGGAGATTGTGCTGGGATACACATTAAACCTTCTTGCTGCAGCAATTGTGGATGTGCCATCCTGGAGAAGTTGGACAAGCTGTGCAACTTCTGTAGGGTTAAGGAATCGCCTCATACTGCCAGTAGAGATAATTACTCAAGCCAAAACCAGCATGAGTGGAAAACCAGTCAAAAAAGATCAAGAGGGAGAAACTTGAGATGACCTCCACACGAAACACCAGTCCTGTTTTGAGGGTTTTCTAATTGTTGCCACTGTAGTGCACCTGTTATTAATTCCATGAACACCAATACAGAGGAAAGTGATTAACGATGCCCTCAGCTGCTTAACCAACCAGAAAATTATCAGACAGGTTTAATTGATTTCATGCCAGGCCCAGTTAAAAAAGTGTTCCTTTAATTTTTGTGAGCAGTGTATAATGTCCTACGACAGAACTTCAAACCTTGATCCAATGCTCTTCCAGGTCGTAGCTTAATAGTCCCACCTCTTTTTTTTAGAATAACGCCGTGTCAGAGCTGTTCTCAGGAAACATATTTTAATTTGGAGGGCCTGCCCTTGTCCAACCCACAATTGAAATTCATGAGCCTGCATGATCCCTCTGTTCACCAGGTCTGACTGTTGCTGTACCTGAAGGACAGACGCCCTCCTTCAACATCTATGCAGAATATTGAGCAGTAAATGGAGCAGCTGGAGTTGCTTTAAAGATGGAAGGAATCCTGCACAGAGGATGAGGGTCTTATCTTCAACTTTAGTGTGTGTGTGTGTGTGTGTGTGTGTGTGTGTGTGTGTGTGTGTGTGTGTGTGTGTGTGTGTGTGTGTGTGTGTGTGTGTGTGCGTGTGTGTGTGTGTGTGACAGTGAGCATGTGTTTAAAGTGAACTTCCTCTTGTGGGGTTAATAAAGTCATTTTCTTCTCAACTCTTGTCTGTCTCTTTTTGTCCTCCACGTCAGACTGAAAGTAACTGCAATAAAAAACTAAACCTCAACCTAGGCTGACAATATAGCGTACACATAACCCGTCAATCTCAAATCACACCGGTAAAATTATAAATTTGATAATTATTCCAAAAAAAAAGATTCCATTCACATTCTAGATCAGTGACTTTAGAGGTGTCACTGAATCAGCACTGTTTCACCTACAACTCCTCAACAGCATTCAGCTCTGCTGCTACATTATTACTATTACTTCACAGTAATGACTTTGTGTCACCTTATCTGGACCATTACTTGGATCAGAACCCTGATGTGTGCTAGATCCTGTGTTGATAATATGGTGTCATTGTGAAATACAGTAGATTTGCCCTCAACCTGCTGAAATAAAGATTTTTTTTAACCGATTTGACCAGAACCACAACAAAATATATAATCAAAATGAAAAGCAAAAGCAAACTAACAAAAACCAAGCTTCCTTGAAAAAGTAAAAGGTTCATCTACTAAAAGAAGCTCCTGTCAGTAGACGTAACTGGCCTAGTTTTGTGATGCACCCTGTCAGCAGGTTGAAGCTGAACCGTTGGGTCAGGATGTGAAGACAGACAAACATGTTAGGTCAACTTACTGTATGTCATAAAGATCAACATCAGATTTCAAATAGGACAACAGAAAACTACAGGATTGTCACGTTTCAATGCTGATTTCAAAAATAGCTCAAAGCCTGTCACCTTTGAGACAACTCTGGCAGTTTTCATAGACCCACTCAACCACCCAATAGTGTATCGCTGAGACGTACAAGCTACAGTTACTGAAATGACAGCTATATTCTAAATGTTCAACGATGGTATTGACTTGTCATTTCCTTTTAGAACTTAGCTTCGTTGTTGTCGTCACTCACCTTCACTGCACAATAATCAAAGAAGCCAGTCTCTGAAAAAATAGCCACAAGCATCATCTGGAAGAAAAACATAGAAGCAACAATTTTCTATGTTATGACAAGATTATATGTCATCAAATAAGTGGTTGCTATAGGCAACAACAACACTGTCATAAGAGGTGGTTGGTGAGACAGATATCCCACTAAGCTCCACTTCAGGATATTAATCCACTCTTTACAGTAAGACAACAACATCGTCCAAAAACACACCAAAAACACATCAAAAGTAGGATCATTGTTCATTTGTGCCAATGATTGCTTGTTTTAAAGTGTATTTTATTTCCTGTAAATACCAGGTATCTGAAATGTTTTGCCCTTAGGATTGGAATCTTTCCAGGAAGTTCATCTGTTGTGTTTCTCATAATGTGATGAAATTTTCAGAGGCAGCTGTTGATAATGGAATTTGTCCAAAGGAAGCAACCATCTGTGATCATGCATCAGTATGAGCTGAGATCACAGATCTGAAAGACTTTCTGAATCATGACTGTTGATTATTTGTCATATAGAAGCTCTGATATGAAAGTTAAAAAGAGTGTGACAAAGAAATATTTAATTCATTAATAATTCAGGTGGATTTCAGCCTTTCAGGCAAACTTGAATTTGATCCCCAGTACATGGGAGATATTTACATAAAGTTTCTTGAAAAAATATTAAAAAGTTTTGATCCCGAAATGAAGCTTTAAATCTATGCTACATCTGATGATTGTACTACCAAAGTATCCAATTTTTTGTTTTGTCGTCTTTTGTTTTTTTGTGTGTTAAAGTTTTCAGTCTAAAAACCAAATTATTGTGTAAATAATCACTCCAGAGTCTAACCATGCCAAAGAGAAGAGCCAGCGTCTCGTAGTCGATCCACTCCACCACGGTAACCAGACTGGGCCGCTGTGGACCACACAGAGAGAATAATTACATTCATTAGCAAAGATTTAGGAGGAAAAAGCAGGAAGAAAAGACTGAGATTAAATTAGTCTGAAATACACAAATCCCCAGTTGAGATCAGAGACAGTTAATTTCAGAACAGGACTGCACTCATCCTCCGGGTGTGTTTAACATGTGTATTTGAGCTGCAGTGGGAAAGCCTCAGAAATAACATTAATGATTCTCCCAGT